>OZ004323.1:5285000-6485000 GCA_963924455.1 Pelagia noctiluca
CAGTTTATTTGGTCTATTACGAAATGAAGAGCAAGGTAGAGCAGCAGCAGTTTGCGGAAGACGTTGTACTACCGGAGCAGCTGTTTCCAAAGTTAACAAAGCATTTTTCTGATCTGACAAAAGAAGAAGCTGAAGATAGCCATTTTAAAGACTCACTCTCAACAAACAAAGCAACCCCTGTATTCTATGGAGCCTTCCTTCCCTTCCTTGTTTAATAACATGGCGCCTACCTAGTTACATGTTTTTCTGTGTCAGAAATTAAAAATTGCGCAGCTACGTAGCTTTCAGCAACGCAACAACGAGAAACAACGAAAGGTTGTCTTACTTTAGGCCTAGTCATGTTTGCGATATGCATGCTGCAAAATAAGGACGTCCACCAGGTCCATCACGCCAGATTAGATTAAAAGAGCCAGTTTACAACCAGTGGCAAAGTCTTTTAAAGAATAAATCAAGTGATAGTGAGTTTGCAAAATATTTACTGAAGCTTTTGCAGACAGAATCCGATGATCACAAGTTACTAACATCAGCTCCAAGAATGCCACGATCACCGATTTTTTTATCGTTCGAAAAGCCTGTGGAACACTCGGGTAAGTAAGATTATTTATAGTACATCATGTTGTTTTTGTTAAATGGCGATCGCAAAACTTTTTCTTCTGTCGCAGCTCGCTTAAAAAAATGGCAACCGAATCCTTTAACATTCAAAGGAGGCCACTCTTTACAAAAACTAAATAGACCTTTCCCCTGATTACGTCACACACCTGTGAGCGCGCAGTGCATTCTGGTCGTTGTATTTCACACGCCATCAGCTGTTGATATTTTTCTATGGTGATGGTAGGGAGTTCTGCACTTTATGTCAAAGTTTAAGCTGTTTACAGCGGAAAAATCAACGAAATCATGGAAAGTCCTTCAATACTAGCCAACCAGCACATCCACTATCCTTCGCAGAGGCAGTATTCAACGGGAGACTGATTTGGGGAGACTGGTTTGGTCCCGCGCCGAAGGCGCAACGAGTGCGCAGCGCGAGGAAGAATGTGAAGAGAGCCTCTGCCAAATAATCAAATGACGTTGTTGCAGTTGTCCATTTTGCGACTCAAAATGGCAGACAGAGTAGTCCATACGGCCTTCCTAGAAAATAAGGTAGTGTGCAGCGTGTGCTTATACAAGGACAAATTAAACAAAATTAGAACCTTCGAAAGAAATGATGGGTTGAAGCAACATTTTAGAACAATGCACCGACAGCGATTAACAGAAGAAACGACTGCTGATTGTGTAACATTAACTAATAGCCTACATGGCGAGGAAACACGGAAACATTTATTGATTATGATGGCTTCAAACAAGAGTCGCCAGTCTGACAAGAACGAGGTAAGAGTATGAATATAACCTTTCATTACTCGAAATCACAAACAATATTCTTTTATTGCAAACTGCGCTTTGAATAGTATTTCTATTTTTGGTCAATCGGGCGGGGCATAGGCCTAATAAATTATGAATTAAACAATTATTTGTATGATGCAACTGTTTTGTTATCAACACTTATCCAAATATGAATCTTACATCTGCTTCCATAAGATATGTAGGCTAGGCTTTCTGATATATATATCTTGAATTTTAATCTTTTAGAATACTGCATCAAAGACCGAGGTTTTTGCAATGATGCATGATGATCGACAACCAATCAAACCCCTGCAACTGACTGCAAGGAGCATCAGAGAAGCAGTGAAGTGTTTTGGCTTGTTGCTGGATCACTATGGTAGGCTTCATACAATACTAGGGAAAGCTAACTTCATTAAAGTGTCTTTTGGAAGACCAAAGCTTCCAGTTGATGACAGCAGTTGGGCACATTTCAAGATATGGAAACTCAAAGGAAAGATATACACATAATGTTTCCGCTCGATACCAAAGGTCAGTGTCAGCAAAAAATTCAAATAATGTAAAAGAAAAACAGATTTTGTTCCTAAGACTAAGTCAATCCTTTTAATATCAATTTATCGTTGGTCATGCGTATGACAGTTAATGTAATGGAGATATAGTCATCTCATCAGTAAAGAAACTGATAAAGCCACAAGGCCATGTGCTTGGAAAGTTTCTATTTTGCACGTGCACGTTGAGATGGCTTAAGTACGATTTTCACGGGAATTTTGCAGTTTCTGCAGTTGAGAAAAATAGGTTGAAACAATAGATCTTTGTTTATTGCCAACTGCATGTCTCAGATCGCAAAACCGCGCATGTTCTTGCATGTGCAAGATATGCAAACAAATACAATCCAGTCTGGGCAATGTGCTGTACACTGCTTTTTTATAAGAAACAGCTATATACACGAATTGGAGAAGCTAAGAAACTGTTTGTAATTTGCGCTAAAAATGTTTTGACACTCTACAGTAATAGCAACTCTTTTGACACTGAGGACCCTTCCCATAAAACTAGATGAACTCTATGCTTCCAGAAATAAAATTATAATACCCCATTTACATTGACATGCATAAATCAGCTTTTTCAAACCAGGTTAAATTTCAACCAATGAAACGACTTCGATTGGTTGGATTGACCAATTAGAACACAAAATTTCTTAACTTGGTTTAGTTTCAGCTTGTTTATTTTGCAAGTGTGAATAGGGTATAATCACACTGAGAAGTTAAACCCGCTTAAACTGAGCCAGGTTATTGAACGTTGTGTTTTGAGTTGCCAATCCAGCAAATTGAGTGTGTTTCATTGGTTGAAATTTAAGCTTGTTTTAGATAAAGCTGGCTTAACTGTGTCAGTGTGAATGTGGTATAAGAAACTCATCAGAAACTTATCAAACATGTAAAATATTCTGAACAATTTTAAACTCTCCACAGTTAAATATTACAACCAACTATGTGGCCCTATTCCAAGAACTGATGATGGAGCAACCTATTCAGAGAATATATGTTGAACAAAAGTCAATGGAGGCAGTATTAATGGAAGTTTTTGGCTTTCCTGCCTTCAAAAATGGACAGAAGGAGGCAATTGAAGCAATTACTCACGGTGGTGACTGCATTATAGTGATACCAACAGGGGGTGGGAAAACTATTATCTATACTCTACCATGTGTCATCAAAGCTGGAATATCTTTGGTCATATCCCCTTTGGTAATGCTGATGTATGACCAAGTGTCAAGGTTGCGCAAGCTAGGAATAAATGCTTGCTACTTTAACAGTTTGCTATCTGAGGAAGAAAGAGATTTAATCTTGCATAACCTACTTCAAGCAACCTGCCAATATGAGTTTGTTTTTACAAGCCCGGAAGGAGTGTTATCATCCCAATTTATGTCATGTCTACAGAAACTACAGCATAAAAACAAGGTAAACTTCAGCATCATAGATGAGGCACATTGTACACAGACATGGGGTAAAGATTTTCGACCAGAGTACAGCCAGCTCTTTAAATTACGAGAGGCGGTTAAGCAACCAATGATTGCATTAACTGGAACAGCCACAGAAATGACAATAGAGGTCATCAAAAGTTCCCTTCAACTTCAAAATCCTACTGTTGTCAAAGTATCCTGTGTTAGACCAAATTTGGGGTATTCTGTTAACAAACGAGATGAGGATGGTAAGAAGCAGATAGCTTCTGTTGTAAAAGACAGATTTTCAAGTCAATGTGGCATAATTTACTGTTCCACCCAAGCTAACACAGTAAGGGTGGCCTATGTGCTTAAACAATTCAATGTTTCTGCTACGTACTACCATGCAGGCATTGATGAGATGGAGAAAATTGTCAATGTGCAAAGCTGGCTTGATGATAAAGTGCATGTTATGTGTGCAACATCAGCCTTTGGAATGGGTATAGATAAAAGGAATGTTAGATTTGTAATACATGATCACATGCCACCAACGATAGAGGACTTGGTGCAAGAAAGTGGAAGGGGTTGCAGAGATGGCAAGCCTGCTTCTTGCTTAATATTCTGCAAATTTTCAGACAGAGCTGCACATTTAAGGAACATAGCTTCAATTGAAAACCTGGCAGTTCAAGAAGAGAAACTTGTGTCACTTAACAAGGTCGCAGCACTGTGCTCAAATGAAGAATCCTGTTTTCAAAAATTACTTGCTGAATATTTTAAGTACAGGGAACCCACTAACTGTGGAATGTGCAAGAACTGTGAGAAGACAACCGTGCAAGTATCTCCTGCAAAAAGAGACATGTCAGAAGAAGCAAAAGGAATGATTGTTTGTCTGGAAGGATTAATGAATATAAAGCCAAGGGTAACCATGTCTGATCTTGTGCTTACCTAGGTAGGCTCAAAATCAAAGGTTGTCACTGACCAACACTTTGACAAATGTCAGCAAATGGAAATGGAAAGAAAATGTTTAAGTCAGCTGCCAGAATGACATCATTTGCTGAACATCTCATTATCCTTGGGGTGATAAAGGAGAACTTCAAAGCACAGCAGGAGCGGCGGTATTCTCTCTATCTGTCAGGTGAAACTGCTGACACTTTGTTTGAGGGGAAGGTGAAGGTATTATTTTGAATTTCATATCATAAAAGAATTGTAAGGCATTTGTGCCATATGATTTTCTTTTCTTTACCGTAGAATAACTTGATTAGAAAATTGTATGTACAGGAACAACTACTGTACAGTATCAAAGCATACAATACAGGACAAGTGCACATTAACATTTTTTTCTGCCTAATGAATTCTTAAGAATTCTTGACAAAAGTTTTCATTTCTTAATATCTAATTCTTGTTTTAATATTTTGACAGTATTGCATACTGCACAACCCCACAAATATTTATCAGAACAAAAAGACTCTTGACGTAAGATTCTTAAGAATGTTTGTCAAGTTAATGTGTGCAAGGCCTGTACTGTATTACAGTCAAACTGATGTTAAATAATGCTCATAAATCTGACTAAAGGCTGATTTCCACTTGGTAGAATTTTCCGAGTGGACCGAAATTTACACAATAAAATGTTTGTCATGCGTAATATTCTATTCAAATTCAAAGGGACATTTTCTCTCTTAAAACAAAATATTTCCAGTCCGCTCAGAAAATTCTACTGAGTGGAAATCAGCCTTAAAGGACCAGGTCATTGTCAAGAGATTTCTCACCTGTTCCTAGACTTTCTGCATCAAGATCTAAACCTCCTCCCTCCCTCAAGCAGAGTTCATATAATGAATACTGTAATCCTTACTTTGTTGAGAACCAGTTTAGTATATTTGTGTTGTTTACAGATTCAGATGAGTTCCCATGCCATTCGAGTTTAATATTGAAAATCGTAAGTCTGAAAAAGCATCATAGAGCTTTTCTTTGAAATTTTCATTAATTTTCTTCTTTCCTTTCTCATATGCATTAATCAGATTTGTTGGTACCACATCAAATGCCTTTCCTTTTCCATCTACAGGAAAGCAATCAATGCTTGTGCAGTGTTTGTGTTGCTTAAAAACGCCCATTCTAACGCAGAACCAAGCACCTTTCAATTGATCAGGGAAAGAATTTGCAACGCTGTGCTTCGAGGTTGAGTGTACGTCAAATGCCTGCTTGCTTTTGTAGGCAACTCGAATGTGTCGAAAGAAGTCAAGGTTAGCAATTATCTTCTCACACATCATCACTGTAGAATGCCCAGATGCATAATTTTTGAGAGGTTTCACAAGTTCTGCCTCCACATATCCATCTAGCTCAATGCCAGAGTTTGCTTTCCCATTCACATTGATTGCACAGTTGTTTTGCAGTAAAGTCCTTGTTACCAATGGCCGTTTTGCAAGAAAGTTAACTGTATGTCTGAAACACTCAGTATAATAGTTTGGGAAGTTTAGCTGTGCATATATTGGAAGTTGTAGTTGGTATATCATCTCCCTAGCATAACCATCTCCATGCTTTATTGCATCATCATAAAATGATAGCCACGGACCATAAAATCTAAAAGCTAGAAATCGGTGTTTGAATGCATGGTTAGAATCTGATGCGATATCTAGCCACTTCTTGAACGCACTTAGCAGAACTTGTGTATGGTGCTTTGTTTCTTCTTTGCAGGTTTGAAGCTCAGAGTCGGTGGGGAACAAAGAGCTTTTTCTAAATTCAAAAACAGCAGCTAATCCATAAGCCCTGCATCCATCTGCAATGCCTTCACGTACTAATGTTAAATTGTTGTCATTGAATTTCTTGTCTTTGAAACTTCTGTGGTCAACTTCTTCTTGTTCATCACTGTGCACAGCAAAAAATGCATTCCTGATGACCCAAGTGCTTTAAAACATGCTTCAGCAAAATAACCCTTGTTGTGTTAATCACCAGAGCAGAGACCTACCCATTGAAAATTTGCTGATCGACTCATAACAGCTGCATTTGTTTTGCATGTTCCCACATCGCCTACAACAATGGTGACATTGCCTTCTGAGTCACCATTTCTCTGGACAGTTTGCTGAGCTCCACCATTTTCTGTAGACAAACAAGATGCATCAAGAAATTGTACGAAATTATCTTCATCCTCAGATTCATTTCTATCATATTTAAAAATATCCTCAATTTCAGTGCATTTTAGAATTATTGCCATGTCCATTGGAGATGGAATACTGCCAAAGAGAGGCCAATTCCATTTTGCACCAGCATCCACTAAAAATTGGACTTTTTCTTTATTTTGTTTGAGTACAGCCAGACTCAATTGAGTGAGTCCACACCCCTCTTTTGCATTTACACTGCAGCCAATCTCAACAAGAAACTTCGTATATACAATGTTTTGTTGCTCAACTGCAATATGAAGAAAAGTGCGCTGCATATGGTTCCTCATAATTTCTACTCCTTGGCCATGGCTGGATTTTAGAAACCTGTAGTACTCTTCCTTCTTCCTTGTGGTTAGTGCTGTTGTCAAGTTTGAGTAAATCTTGTTGAATGTTGTCCAGAAAGATATGTCATGGTTTTCAAAATTCCTTTGTTCTCTTGCTAATGTAACTGGCATGCAATTATTTGATTCTTCACTATCAAAATCATCTACAATCATATCCTTGTCTGAATGTAACAACATCAAGTATTCTGAATCAAAAGCTTCATCTAGTGTTTCCTCAGTTAGTAAATCCTCATGGTCATCAATTTGCTCTGATATTGGTTCCAATTCTTTTTCTTTAGAATGAAGCCTTGATTTGAGATTCTCCATGTATTGCTCATGGTTATTTTGGCTCAGTAGTAATTCAAAATGTGACCTTGCTTTATCTAGGGCAAAGTTCATCTTCAGCTCATCTAAAGATACATACTCTTGTTGCTCACTGTTATTATGCAAATTAAATTCCTTGCAAATTCAGTTAGTATGCCACATGTTCTAGTGATTGTATTGTTATCTTCTAGTGATAAGTCAAGTGTTTCAACACAAGATTCCTTTGCTCCTAGCCTATCGTCTGTTACCTTTGTGGGAATTTTTATCACATACTTTTGCCTCTCTTGTTTGTCAAATTGAGACTTTCTAAGCCAATTTTGACACTCAGTTTCGTTCATATCAAAAAGAGGCTTTTTGCTTGTGGGGCATTTGTTTAGGCCATTGTCTAGAAGTTCCAAAAGATAATTGTCAGTTGCCTTTTGCCAAAGTATTTGCTTTTCCTTGTATGCTTCAATAAAGAGGTCTTCCCCTTTCATCTTAA
The DNA here is from genome assembly GCA_963924455.1 of Pelagia noctiluca. NCBI lineage: Eukaryota > Metazoa > Cnidaria > Scyphozoa > Semaeostomeae > Pelagiidae > Pelagia > Pelagia noctiluca. The sequence continues at coordinate 5,292,588 of OZ004323.1, forward strand.
GCACATCTTGTTGAGGCTGCTTGCACATATCATCAACCTTCATCATTTCTTTCACACTGCTACAATCCGGAATGAGTTTTCCCCTCACTGTGAAGTTCCACATTGTTGGGCCTGTTCTATTAAAAAGCCTTATGTGTCTCCTCTTGCCCCTGTACATGTTGACATTGTCCATCAACAGGATTAGCGGTGTTTTGAGATCTTTAACGTCCTGGGAAACTCTCTGCTTTTTGAACTTCCAGCTTTTATCAAGAAAATTTAAAAAACATTTCCAGCTTGTGGTCAACCCTACATGATTGAGCATATGAATGAAACGTTCCCCTGCCCCATAGGACACACAAAGTATTGTAAACATCAGCTTAAAGTCATTTGACAACTTCTGACTGCGCAAGCTTGCCAAGTTAGCTAATGCATGAGCTGCATCTTTAACTCGGTTTTCTTCTTGCACAGAACCATCACCTCCAAAATATCATATATCAGTGGACATTTCTCCTTGATCCCCGCAGGTAGTTGTGAGAGTTTTTCTTGAAAATTTATGTCCTTGAGGTTTAGTTGGGGATTGTCAAGGTTAAAGCTCAATAGCAGGTCAAATTTTTTTATCTCTGCCTCTAGCATAATTCTTTCATCATTGTACAGCCTGCCTCTATGTTGATCAGCAAGTAATTTAGAAAGTTCTAAGTCATAAATCCTCTCAATATGGTGCTGACACTCAAACATTTGCCTCATAACTATGCCCTGCCTTTGCAACAGTGTATATAGATAGTTGCTATTTTTGTCCAATTGAGCCTCATCCTCAATGGCTGCGTTTATCACTTTAATTTCATTTTCTAAAACACTTACTTTCTTCTTCAAGCTTTCAATAGAAGAAATTTTGTAAGACGTTTCTTTTGCATCCTCAGTTGACTTGAACGAAACCTTCAATTTTGGCTTTATCCCTTTAAAACCCTTATTTACAATGCCTTTTGTCGTAAGCCTTGATATAGTAGCATAGGGGAAAGCTAATTTGACAGAATTGGTGGTCTTCTTTTTCTCTGCTCCTTGAAGCCCTAATAATTCCATTACATCACTTTGTTTAATAAAGTAGGTATTTTCAGAATCTTCCTCAAAGGCACCCTGTAACTTCTCAACTCGTGTGTTACTTTTTCTCTAGGCACCTTTCCAGAAAAGTTAAAATTTGCAAAAATTACGCCTATTCATAAAGGTAAATCCAAGTTAGAACTAGGAAACTATCGACCCATCTCAATTTTACCTATTTTCAGTAAAATACTAGAGAAATTAATGAACGCTCGTATGGTAACATTTTTAAATCAAAATAGAATAATTTTTGAGCATCAATATGGATTTCAAGAAAACAAATCTACATCTTTAGCAATTTTAGACCTTCAATCAGAACTAATCAATAATATTGAAAATAAACTGTATTCCTGCAGCGTATTTCTTGACTTCTCAAAGGCTTTTGATACAGTTAATCATAATATCTTGCTGGAGAAATTACAACATTATGGTTTCAGAGGTATTGCATACTCGTGGTTTAAGTCATACTTAAGTAAAATAACTCAAATAGTTGCAATTAATGGTGTAAATGCAAGTGAGCTCACTATCAATTGTGGTGTCCCACAGGGTAGTGTGCTTGGGCAACTGTTGTTCTTGATTTATATAAATGACATCTATCAATCCTCCCAAATTCTCCAATTTCGATTATTTGCAGACGACACCAGTATTTTATTGGCTAATAAAAAACTTGACATCTTGGAGCAAATCATGAACACTGAGTTACAAAAGGTATCTGCATTTGGCTTTTGGCTAACAAGCTGTCACTTAATGTATCTAAATCAAATTTCTTGCTTATAAGCTCTCGTAAAACTGATAAAAGTATAAAATTAAAAATTGATAGCAAGGATCTTAAACAAGAAAACTATACAAAGTATCTTGGAGTAATAATTGATAATAATCTTAATTGGAAATTTCATAGAAAGCAAATAAACCTTAAGTTATCCAAAGGCATTGGAGTATTATATAAGTTAAGGCATCTAGTACCAAAACAATCTCTTAAGACTTTATACTCTTCCTTCATCCAGTCGCACGTACTATATGGCATATTAAACTGGGGATATGCTAAAAAAACTACTTTAGAACCTCTAAAACGTAACTTGCGCAAAGCTGTAAGGGTAATCGACTTTTCCAACTACACTGCACACAGTGAACCTATTTTCAAACGCCTAAAAATATTTAACTTCGACAAACTATACATGCTTGAGACAGCAAAAATGATGTTTCAGATTAACACTGACAAAACGATTCTCGAAGGCGAGTTTGTTAAAACAAAAAACTTACATAAATATAATACAAGGCAATCTTCTTCTGAAGGTTTTTCCCTTCCATCAATTACTACAAACTACAAGAAAAACTTTCTCACTTTTGATGGTATTAAATTTTGGAACTCCCTACCGATAGAACTGAAGAAAATGTATAATAAACATCACTTTGTGAAACAGATGAAATACTTTCTTATGAACAATCTTTAAAAATCTGTAAAACTTTCAGAACATTTTTTTTTCTTTCTATTTATTCTCATTATTGTTCTTTTTTTTCATTTCTAATTAATTTCTTTTTCTTTCCTATTTTATTACTTTCTTTTTCCTTCATTCTTGATTATATCTTACTGTTACTGTTGCTGTTAATCAAACTTAAAATTGTACATTAATCACATCAAATTGGACACATGGCTCGATAGCTTGCCCAAAGTTTTTTCCATGTGTCCATCAGCTTAAAATTTTTTAATTACTTCCTTCATTGTATTGATTGTATTTAGAACATTGCATTTCTTAGTAACCAAATTAATTATTATATTGTAAACTTTCAAATTGTTGCATATTAACCAGTATATTGTAATTAACTAATTTTATGTTGAAAAAAATATTTTGAGTTTGAGTTTGAGTTTATTTCTTGTTTCTCAATGTTGCTACTTTTTCTCTTCTTGATTCCTAAAATGCAGTGAAATTGTATTGGTAAGGAAGATAATATAAGCAGGATAGGAAACAATTAATATTCTGGAACCTGCTGCTGATCCACATTTTAAAACCTCAAATTAGATCACATGAGATTTGCAATTTGCAATCATACAAAATTCCTTATTTGGGGGCATATCAAGATGGACTTCATGTAATCAGATATAGATATTCATGTATTTGTTTTGCCTTTAAGAAACTCCACTCTTACATGGTCAAAAAATTAAGAACTGAAGCTGCAGTACTAGGAAAATATAAGTTAAGAAACTATTATTTATTTAGATGCACCATGTTTTTACTGTCACTTGTTTCCTGTATGTAGTAATGTCTAAAAATTGGGAAACATTGGAAAGACTTTCTTAGTTTCTTATAAGTTGTTATAAGCACCAACCAATGTATAATAGCCTTTACCTGTATTTGAGAGATTTCCTCTCTCTTGTGTGTCTGAAAACAAATTCTTGCATGCAACTGTCTTTGACTTCGTTGGAGTTTCTCTTTGGTCTTGCCTTTTAGACGGTTGCTGGGGAGAGGGGGTTACAAACCCATGCAGAGGTCTCTTTGATGATGTTCCCTTGGATGGGGTGCTGGACAGTTCGGTTTCAAAATCTAAGAATGAGAGGAAATAGGTAAAAATTGTATAATGTTGCCTTGTGCCCTCCATGATGGGGCTTCCATTAATGATAAATCAAAAATCTGCACAACTATTGTGTTAAAAATATTGCATCGGTATGGCCGACCAATATGGCCTCTTTGACGTAAAAATACATCAAAACCAATGAAACTGAAACATTTAAACATACCTGTTATACTCAGTTCCTTAAAAGATTCGTCCAATATCCAATCTTCTTCGTACACCACCTCCTCCTTCTCCATGCTTACTTTCTCTGCGCTAAAAAATTTTCCCTCTGTTCTGTTTCTCGTTGTTATCTTGTCGATGTCGATTCGCGCACGTTATTTGGCAGAGGCGGCCTTCCCTCCTCGCGCTGCGCGCTCGTTGCGCTTTCGGCGCGGGACCAAATCAGTCTCACGTTAAATACTGCCTCTGCAAAGGAGAGTGCAGCACATTCCTAGTTTTTTTCAAAACTCTTGCACGGGGAATGGTGCTTCAGAACGAGGAGATAACGAAGATTTGTCCCTGAATAGCTGCAAGAATCCGATGCGGCCTGAAATGTCTGGCATCAGTGAAGATCGTGAACATAGAAGGGAAGCTAGAATGGCAGAGCAAGCAGAAACAGAGAAAGAAGGCTGTACTAGATCGCTACTTTTATTTCCAAGTTTTAAAAGTGAAAAGATCTATGACAGAATAATAAGGAACTCCGCAACAATGCCAAAGAAAGGCGCTGCTCCCAAAGGCTTCCGTAATAAGAAGCATGGCTACAAACTGTGGAAGGAAGGTTATGTTCGAGGAGTTCTTGTGGCAGGAAGCCGAATGTGCAGGGGGAAAGACTGTTGTTCCTGGTAAAGGCCAGAGTCCATGCTTCAATGAAGAGTACCCACTATACTGTGTACGTGCATCTTGACCAGGCAACTGGGGATGCTGTGTATGCCAAGTGCAACTGCAATGTAGGTCAAGGAGGGTACTGCAAACATGTTGGTGCCCTGCTGTACACCCTTCTTGATTATGTCAACATGGGTGCGACAGAAATTCCAGAGACTTGACTTGCACTCAAGTTGGGCATTAATGCCATGTACCAGCTGCTGCAGGAAATGGAAATGACTTTTCAAAAGCATTTAAATTTGAAGAACTTGTTTTTGAGAAGGCTGAAGAAGGTAAAAAGGTAAAAAAATCCCTAGTGGGCAGCAGCAGACAATCCTTCTGTGCAACACCACCATATGCTTTGGAAACAAATGTTGATGAACTCCAAAGTTTGGTTGAGAATTTAAGGTTGGCTGGTAAGGCTACACTGTTTGCGAAGCAGTAGGATCCAATGAATTTGCGCCTTGCAATTTATTTCAAACATCCTGTTCCAAAGTTATAGAGAAAATGCATGCAGATGATGATGAGAAAAAAAGTTCTGAGGAAGAATTTGGCTACATCAAGTCAATTTACAAGAACTTTCCTCATAAGACTCCTTATTTGTCACCATTAGTTGCAAAAGAATCGATTCAGGCTGTTATTAATAAGGTTGGCGTTTCAGTAGAGGAATTAATTGCAATCTTCTGTAAAACAGTAATGCAGTTTCCTGAGCCAATATGGTATTTGGAGAGATCAAAACGAATAACTGCATCAATTTATAGCAAGGTATTGAACCTTGATAAGCACAATCTCCAGTAAATTTGCCAAGAGTGGTAATTCAATGCCGGCAGCTTTAAGGAGAAGCATTGATTGCAATAGAAAAATATGAACAAGTGACTTCTTGCCCTTCTTGTCCAAAGTGGCCATGGCTTGGGTGCAGCCCAGATGGCATTGTTTTTGAGAGCAACATACCAGTTGGCTGCCTGGAAGTTAAATGCCCCTATTTAAAAAGGGACATGACAATAAGAGAAGCATGCATGAGTGACAAAAACTTCTTTCTAAGGTTAGTTGGAGACTGTGTGCAACTTAAGAGAAAGCATTCTTATTATTGTCAGTGTCAAGGAGTGTTAAATTTGCTGGGATATGACTGGATTGACTTTGTTGTATACACTACAAAGGATGTGCATGTTGAGCGGATACGTAAGGATGAATTACTATAAACATCAAAAATGCTTCCAACTCTAACCACCTTTTTTGTAAACTACATCTTGCCTAAGCTGTGATTGAGAACTCTAGGTATGAATTGATGTGAAATGTAATTTTGGTGTGTTTTTTACTTGTCAATTTTGCCTACTGGTCCACAACAGTTGGATTAAAGAATCAGTTCTCAGGAGAATTTGTTGGCAAATGTCTCCTTTCACACCTTGAGTAATTTTCCATTGAAAGGAATCTTCAAGCCGTTCCAGTTTTTCTTGACAAAATATTGTGATTTCAGAAGCAGTTCTTTTCCTTTGAATGGGAAAAAGCTAAAGAGGTAGAAATATCAGGTCTAAACATGGGGACATAGGATATTTACACAATGCAGGGGGCTGAAAACTATCCACATTTTATGGATTCACTAAATACATTCTGGTTGGTGTTTGCTAACTGTTTGGTAGTCAAATTCACAGTAGCATCATGGACAGCAATCTTTGAATATGAATCTTGGACGTTTTACTTAGGTTCAAAAACTCCGAAAGTGGAGTAAAAGATCAGAAATGTTCTACATAATTAATTTGCAACAGTACAGAAGCTCTTTATCGAGATTGTTTAAAAAGACCCTTACATTATACCTTCATATATCTATACGTTTAGAATAAGTGTTCTAATAATATATTATCTGACATTGTTTGCACCAGTCTCAATTATATGACTGTACCCTCATAAAATCATTGTTTTGTGTTTGAGGTGATCAATTGCTTTGCTTCATTTCGTCACAATGCCCTGTGCTTCATTTGAAATGAAAAGTGCTTCAATGAGATGGTCATGTGGCCTGAAATTAGTGCAAATACATTAATTTTCATTGATCAGTGGACCTAAGAAATTGGTCATATAGGAACAAATGATCCACATTTTGTTAAGGTCAGCTCCCATAGATATTTGACATACAGTGCCCATGTTTTGATTCTTGAAATTGCCCTCTCAACATAAATGCGAACTGCAGCAATCTGTCTTGTTTCAGTCTCCTCCTGGGCTGATAAATATTCTTTTCCTCTCAAGAATGAAGGTATGTTGAGGGTCACACCTTGTGGCAAGTAATTTTCAATGTCAAACCCCATGCCCGCCATGACTGAGTCTCCATCTTCAAGTAATTTGTGAAGTTTGCTATACTGGGTTGCCTTCTTGTCGCTTGTGCTGCCAGTATATAAGTCTGCTACAAAGGACACAGTTCCTGCTGGGGTAATTCCAAGGAGCCCTTTGGCCGTGTTATAATGTTTATAGTTTCTATATGTTGTACTCTGTGATCTTATTGAAGAGGGCTTCTCAGTATAAGTTTCCGTGCAATCAGTAATAACCCTTGTTGAAGGATATATTTCTTTGACGCTACTGGGCATTGTTTTGATGATAGAAGGCTTAGACGCCCAGATTGGATATGACCGAAACTTGCTGTGAAGGAAGTCCAGCCATGTTATCCAGATTCTTGAATACTGGGTTGTTGAAATTTTGGCTCTATATGCAATGTCCTCTTCAAGAAGGCCCAGTCGCAGTCTAACAAGAACTAGGAAAAATTTCTGCTCTGCTGACAAGCTTCTTTTGGGCCTCTTTTTGAATAGGTAGGTGAAGTAATTTATTTGCATTTGTGTCTGAGCCAACATAAATCAGGTTATTGACAGCAGACCCAAATGAGTCAAAGATAATCTTAAAAGTTCCATAGTCTGGTAACTCAGTGTAGAACTTAAACAGCTTTGGGTCATTCCTCAACTTATGCACTGAAAAGTCACCATGAGGATTTGTCTCTTAGTGGATGTTCTTCTTTCTCAGCTCTTCATTGTCCACTTTCAGCTGTCTGTTTTCATGCTCAACCTGGGTAATTCTTTCCTGCAATAATTGTTCATCACTGCTTTGTTCTGGCTGCCGATTATGAGCCATTTCTGGCTCCCCTTCTTGGTCCAACTCTTGCTCATAAGGTGCTGATGACTGGGTGGCCAGGCTAATATTTTCAATCAACAATGTTGTAGGATCCTGTGACCTGTTCCTTAGGCCTTCGAAAGTAGGCCTCTTTTTCTTTTCCCCTTTCCCCTTATTTTTGGCACAGTTGTTGGAACGTTGTTCATGTAGGTCTTTCGACCCCCAGTGAAATGTTTCGAACATACTCTGTGTCCTGGAGCTGGAGTGAAATTCTGCTGAGAAATCATATGCAGCCATCTTTTTCTAAGTTCTTTCTTTTCCTTGTTTTTGTTATTGGTAATGGTGTCAAATGAAAGCTCTTTGTTTTTCTGGCTATTGCTGAAACGATCTGGCAGACAGCAAGTTATCCCTCCAAAAACCGGTGTGCATTTCCTTTGTTCACTGACGCCAGACAATTTAGGCCGCATCAGATTCTCACAGCTATTCAGGGACGAATCTTCTTTTTCTCCTCCTTCTGAAGCACCATTCCTCGTGCAGGGGTTTTGAAAAAAGCCAGGGTTGTGCTGGTCGGCTAGTGTTGAAGGATTTTCCATGATTTCGTTGATTTTTTTGCTGTAAACAGCTTTAACTTTGACATAAAGTGCAGAACTCCGTACGATCACCATAGAAAATATCAACAGCTGATCCCGTCTTAAATATAACTACCAGAACTGATTGCCTGCTCACAGGTGTGTGACGTAATCAGAGAAAGGTCTATTGACAATACTGGCTTTGTTGGTTGACAGTGGGTCTTTCAAAGCATCGAGTTACTGCCAGGTTGGATGGTAGCAGACCAGAGACAAGAGATAGACGAATCCCCAAACAGAAGAAAAAAGAGAAAAGTCATTGATTGGGAAGAAAGATTGCCAAATGTTTGTACGAATGAGCTGATCCCATTGTGCGACACTATTGTCACCAGAATTGAATCAAGCAGTGGCGTAGTGGCTAGGGGGGAAAGGGGGGCACGTGCACCCAGCGACAGAAATAAAGGGGCGCCGAAGGGACCTGAACTCTTAAAGGGGGCGCCGAAAGCCCTCTGAAAACAAATCTGAACGAAATAAATTGCTCTGCATAGGGCCTAATTCACTCTTTTTTTATGTTATGTCAAGTATCGAAAGCTTAAAAACGGCATTAGATGATGTTATTCATCTCCATCTTCAAAATATATGCACGCAAAGATAAGTTATGATGACGTCTTTCTTTATATTCGGTCCTACTTTCATTTGTGAATACTGTTTGGGCGGCCTTTCTAATTCAACCTAATAGCGCCCTCAGGAAGCCATATTATTTAAATTATAGGAATTATAACACCTAAGGTGCAGGTAGCAATTAGCCAATTGCCATATTACCATGTTGATCAATAAATCATTATTAGTTTTGATGTTATTACTCCAATTTCTAAATGAATAACATTTGCTCAAGTCCCTCGGCATCTATGATCATAGAACTAGGATTGTCACCATGAAGTCTAAAGCTTTCAGAAGGTATATTAGTAAACTTATGGCTAACCATTTCAAGTGATATTGGAAACAAAATTTTACATCTAGTGTAGGAAGCAGCAATAGAGGAGGCAATAAACTCCGCTCTAACAAATTGTTTAAAAGCCACTTCCATGCAGAACCTTACTTGCATCTACAAGATAGAAATTCTCGCTCATTTGGCCTAATTCCGGTGCAGTGATCACAATATGGATAAAGAAGTCGGAAAACATAAAGGCATACCGGAATGTAAGAGAATCTAAAAGTTCTGCAATCTGCAATGCGTAGAAAGTGGAAAACATTTTCTATTGGAATGTAGTACATATCTCGAGCCTCGTGAAACGCTTTTACAAATATTTTGCTCAGCGTAATGTAGCAATCCTTTTTAATGAAATGAAATGAAAATGAAATGAAATGGTACTGCATTGTGAACTTTCAAATTTAACTTCAGTTTTCGAGAACGCCCTCATTGTTCATTAGATTAATGTTTCTTATAAAAGCTGCATAAACCTTGTCTGAGTAAATTTACTGCATCTGCTGAAATCGCTGTTTAACTACAATAGTAAATGTCACATCAAATTTTTCTAATAAGTTTTGCAATAGAAGATTGCTATAAAACCAGTAAGTAAATGAATTATGATCTCATTTATGACTTCTGTGTTTCTATCAAGGAGACGTTTTGCGCTACAAGTTCCATATGATAGTTCTAATCTACTTTATCATATTCATTAACAGAATAGCATCGTTGCTATGAAAAATATGTTCTCCTAAGGCCCTAGACTATGCGCATTTTTTTTATAACAAACCAACAATTTGAGCCACTACTGAAAGTTTCTTAAAGCTACTAGATTTTCAGTACTCAAAATTTATGTATTGTGTGTGCCCTCACGATGATCATTGAATGTAATGTAATGTAATGGAATGTAAAGATCATTGTGCCTTCATGGACATTTCAAACAAAATATTCAAATTAGCGTTGTACCAAGGGCGCAGTTTTTAAAGGGGCGCTAAAAAGGATTGGTGCCCCCCAGCCAATATGCAGCCACCACGCCACTGGACTCAAGGTTTCCTGCAAGTGTGACAGAAGCAACATTTGTCCTTGGTTATTGTCTGCATGTGCCAGATATGTTGTCTCTCCTACAAGAAAAGTCAAAAAGATTCTCCTCTTTATAGCATGCTGTTTTGAACGTCTATGGAAAAGAATAGTTTGAAAGATTAACTGGTATGTTTGCAGCCTTAGCCACATAAAGAAGCTTGCTGATAAAGAGCTAGAGTTGAATTTTCATCATTTTTTCCAATCAAATGCACAAATCATGGAAAGGTGTTGTTTTTCGAGTGGTCTGGGAAGATTTATTTGGCGGCAGAAATTTGTGGTTCCCGCCCATTAAAGGTTTTCTTGAAGAGATATACCAGTTTATCTACGAGGATAAAGTTTGCACGACGAGGCTTGATTATCCGTCAGTGTTAGCATCACTTTACACAAATGAAGAGATGTACTCGTTTGATGGTAGAGAGGTGTGCATGGCCTATCCTAAGTACCATCCACGAAATCACCAACGAAGCCCAGAACATCGCCACTGACCTCAACATCCACGACAGAGCTGAACGCATGGCAGAACGACAAGCATTCATCACCCTCAAAGACCAAGGAAAATTTCGAAAACAACCCAAAATGCAGATAAATCAACCCAGCAAAAAGCGAAATAGGCCGCATAAGCAAACAAATCTTGGAAAAAATCAACACGACAATAAGAAACACAACATCCCTCAACCAATGGAAAAATTCACTGTCCGTCATCAACTGGTTCAACAATGTACAAGACAAACAACAGCACACATTCATCATCTTTGACATTGAAAACTTCTACCCATCCATCACAGAGGACCTGCTGAAGAACGCACTATCATTCGCCAAGACATTCTGTAAAATCACTGACAAGGACACCAACATCATCATGCACGCCCGCAAATCACTACTCTTCATCAACGGAACCACATGGATCAAAAAGGACAGCAACTTATTTGACGTAACGATGGGAAGCTTCGACGGTGCAGAAATTTGTGAGCTCGTTGGCCTCTTCATCCTCAACAAATTAGCAACGACATACGGAAAGGATAATATAGGACTATACAGAGACGACGGACTCGCCATTTTCAAAAACATCTCAGGACCCCAAGCAGACAGAATAAGGAAGGACATAACCAAGCATTTCAAACAGCTTGTCCTCAACATCACCATACAGACCAACCTCAAGATGGTCAACTACCTAGACGTCACATTCAACCTCACAAATGAATCATATCACCCCTACCGAAAACCAAACAATCAACCACTCTACATCAACACGAAGTCAAATCATCCACCCAACATAATCAGACAGCTCCCTGCTGCCATCAACCGTAGAATCTCTGACATTTCCTGCAACGAAACTGAATTTAACAAAGCAAAGCCCATCTACGAACACGCCCTGAAGTCCAGTGGATACGATCATCCTTTAACATACAGCAACAACGACAAAAACAATAACCCTGCAGCCACACGAACAAGAAAAAACAGAAAGCGAAACATCATCTGGTACAACCCTCCCTACAACAAGAACGTACAGACTAACATTGGCCAAACTTTCTTGACGCTCATCAACAAACATTTCCTGAAAAATCACAAGTTCCACAAAATTTTCAACAAAAACAATCTGAAACTAAGTTACAGCTGCACGGAAAACATGGAGACGATAATCAGCAAACATAACAAGAAAGTAACGAACGAAAGCCCCACCACCGCCCCCAGCAACACATGCAACTGCCGTAAAAAAGAAGAATGCCCACTGAACAACAACTGCCTCACTACTAGTGTAATTTACAACCCCCACGTAACGACCAAGAAGACGCGATAGGGAAAGACTACATCGGCCTGACAGAAGGAACTTTCAAGAAACGGTTTACGCAACACAAGCAGTCATTTCGGAATCAAAAATAGGCCAACAGCACAGAACTTTCTAAATACATATGGGAACTGAAAGACAAGAACAAAGACTACAACATACAATGGACTATCATCACCTCTGCCAAAGCCTACAACAACATTTCGAAACGGTGTGACTTATGTTTGACTGAGAAATCACATATTATGAAAGGGAACAAAGACTCGCTACTAAACAGAAGATCTGAGATGATATCCAAATGCCAACATGAAAACATGTTTTACCTAATGAACAATAGAACACTAAGTAATTAAATAACAATAGGACGCTTAGTAATGGGACGCTAAATAAGTAATTAACCTAGATGTAAAAATAGTATCTATTGTATCAAATTTATCACCTCTTGTGAATAAGTACGGCTGTAATTCGGAATTCTTCATTTGTATAGTCTGTCTGACGAGTGCGTAAGCACAAAACTCGGAGTCACAGAAGAACATGTCTGTTTTTTAATGTGTTCATTATACTTTATGATTGCTCTATACTCAGGTATATCGAGCACTATAGCCAGGATAGGCACTCTCTTCTCGAGTTAGTTGGTACTATGCTATGTACTATTCTTTGACTTCAAAGAATTAAGATAAGGCCCTAACTAATCAAATATTAGACTTACTGTATATCAATTGAAACTCTATTTGTATTCTCTGCCAGGGACCTGGTGTAATCGTGGAAAATATTGATGCCTGTTTCGGCTTAGTTCATAAGAAGGCTGCTGGAAAGTATACTTTTGACCTGAAATTAGGCTCCCTGAAAATTGTTGATGACAAAGAGATTGATGCATTCATGAGTTCGTATCATGCAACAAGAGCTAGCTCTAAGGTAAACCTGAATTGTTTAATGTTTTACAATATAGAGATAACTACTTGTACATGTGGTCAATTGTTTCTACAATTTTTACTACAACTACAACTGTTTAGGCACTTTATTGTATGATGGTATAATAATGTGTTGTGCTAACTTAAACAATGGGGAACCTTTTCAGGAATGTAACAACTTTTAAGCAAGCTCATTGGGACAGACTGACTCAATTATTTCAAAAGTAAAGTCAAAAGCATATGATGTGAAAGGTTTAATTGGGTCAATCTGTTGCCATAAGTTCCACAACAATTTATGAATTTGAAACATGGAGAAAGGTATTGTTGTGAATTCTCAAATATTTGTTTCTGTATTGTTGCCTAAATACATTAGTGATTTAGATTTTTGCTAGGATTGCTCTCTTATTCGGAAAAAGTCTATTTTGATACTATTGTATTGGAACGTAATTTGATGAAAGGCAAATTATATCAATTCCAAAGCTTATTGAAAGATACACCAATATAGCTGTTTGTAAAACCACCAGCTTTGTGTACTGGAAGCAGTTTATTATTGTTTTCTCTACCCCATCCCTCATCAGACGATAGCTTGCCTCTTATCTTCAGTACTTAGAAACAGTGACTTTTAATTTATAAATTGAGTAATCTACTATCTTTTATCAGGATTGGCTATTCTGTATTTTTAATCAAGAAGAAACTGAATGAGCTCAAAAAATGAACATTAACTGAAATACTGTGTTCTTTATGACATTGCCTGTATACTTCAGAAAAATTTGCAGGTATTTTTAGCAGCTGTATCACAGTTTCAAATTTCAAAGCACAGTTTACTTTTTTCAATATCTTGTCTAGAATTATTTTCTGCTGATGTTTTTCTGCTATATGATACATATTTCTCATTCTGCAGTCACTTTAGAAATATCTGTAAAAGTTAGCAGTGTGATTGTATGGCAGTTTTCTTTGCAAATGAATTGTGAAGTTATAGGTATTATCTCATTCTCTTTCTTTTCTTAGATATATTATGAATTTCAGTTTTCTTTTCTACTTACCATATCTAAAGCAAACGAGTATTTTTGATTCAAAAAGCATTTATTTTGAATTGATAAATGCCTCTCTCATTTATAAGTCTAACATTTTTGACAGAGGAGCCCTTTGTTAATGGTGAGTAAAGATTAGTTGCTGAGCTGTGTATGAAATTATATCTTGGATGTAAAGAGAAAGACAAGGCCTTTCATTTTATTTCTGAAACTTTAATGAAATGCTTAGCGATACCACAAATCCTTCAAACAAATGATTGTCCCACTTCCATAATTCAGCTACATTTCAAAGGTTCAGGGTGAAATGCAAAACTTCAGAGGGTGAATTCAATTGAATTCAAGTTTATTCATATGATAAACAGTATGAAAGAATTACAAAAAATGTACCTTCTGCGTAGCATTTAAAGTTTATGTGAAGCATTTCAATATTGTGTTCCGTTGTTTAGGCTTTACATTCAGTCCCCGGCGCTTACAAATTGTTTTAAAGATAACAAATTCTCCCAAAATATTCTGGCTTTATGCTTGATAAGCGTGGGGGAAAGTTTAGCATGCGAAACCGGAATATAATATTGCCGTATTTCACGTTTTGATTGTTGAATTTCACCCTAAACCGTTCCCATCCACAAATACAAATTGGAGCATACTAAGAATCAACAAACAATTATGTCATGTAGATATTCCGGTCGAGGAAGATGAAGAAGAGGAAAGTGCTGCAGTTGATGGTGATGAGGCGGAAAGAGATGCACTCGATATTGACATGGAAGAAGATGAGTTAGATAGTGCAACAGGACAAGGACCATCTCGAGCATCTAGTAATGTGCATAAAAGGAACAAAAAGTCGCAAAGTATGTGATTTATAATCATCTACTACCCTTTGTAGCGAGCCACGTTGGATAGACCGCCAATTAAGGTCAGGTCTTGTGTTCCGGTTTTATCCTTTACTGTACCCCAGAAATTTACTCCAAGTCATTTACGAAAATGCTGGAATTTTTAAGAATAAATTGCTTTGTAACGAAGGAAATTAATAGGTATGTCTAAGCTTCTTTCTTTAATAACAAAGAGCAAATATTTGGCGAACAGCAAAGATTAAAACCGGAACAGTAGCCCTGATCCTAATCGGTGGCCTTACGTTTCCACGTTGTAGAAATGAAGTCATTTAGAGACAAAAGTGGTAGAGTCACCTTGAAGATAGTTGGGATGAAATTGTGTCGCTATACAGTAGACACAAAAAGGGTTTCCATTAGGGCTTCTAGCCAAGTTAAAATTCTACATCTTGGTCACTTAAAGAGCCCCTAAACCCAGACATTTTTATTTACTAGATAGATGTAATCGAGTCTCCTGATTCCAAATCTGCAATTATTTTTTCTATATCTTGTACCATGTCGAAGTTATAAGCAAATTTGTATATACGATTGAGTTGAATTGTTTTTTTCTCCCAAATTTTCGGAACGCATGGCGTGACGTCAGATCGATTTTCGTTTTCAAAACAATTTTCGGAAATTCGGCGAAAACAGGAGGCGATCGAAGAACCGCAAAGCTGCCCGGAGTCATTACTGGTTTTTGGAGCAACGAAAAGAAAACAAGAAACAGACTTGGATGCTAGATCGTGATCATGAAACTTTGTTTGAGCAATGCGCCTATCTTAACTTCAATTTTCTGATCAATGAATGCAGCCTGCCATTGGGAAATTCAAAGGGAGAGCTGGTAAGAGGAAGCAGTCTAAATGACAATGCAGGTGCATGAAGCAGGAACATGGACTACATTCTACGTTTTTTTGTTGACTGGCTATTTTCATTACTAGACGAATAGGCCTAGGGTAACTAGTCTAGTTTACCTTACACAACTTCAGTTTTAAGGCTGCAATTTAGGCCATAATTCATAGGCCACCACTTCCTCAGCTGCCTCTCCTCTCATAATGTTGACTCTCGTTAGTTGATAAATACAGCAGCACTATAGCTAGGAAAAAATTATTGGGGGGAGGCAACCGTTGTTTGAGAATAATAGGAAGACTAGGGAATATGCTGTGAACAATTGAATTTTAGGATTATTGGGGTGCAAATGCTACCCCCTACCCCTGTTCCCTACTGGCCTGAATACATGTAGAAAATCAGCAGGTGTCTTTTCAAGCAAAGCAATCAATGTTGCTTGACACCTAGCTCAAAAATACTGTCTTTGTTTAAGGGTACATTTTTTAAGATTAATGGCATACCCATTACTGGTATCTGCAGGGTATAGGGTAATTTAAGAAACTGTCAGTACTGGCAGGTCAAAATCAAGGAACGTTAATAAAAATTTGTACCCTCACAGAATGCTGTTCTGATTAATGGCATTGGAAGGAAAGCCTGACCAGGTACACCCCTGGTAATTTATCAAGAAACTTTTAAGAAACCTTAACACTCTTTTTTTATAAGAACCAGTAAAATTGATTTGGAGCTGGCTGTTCTTAAATATTCCTCTTTTTTCAGCCTGAAATGTTCTTAATTTGTTCTTACCTTTACAATGGTTGGAAACCCTTTTTTGCTATCAGTAGTGTTAATTGTTGCAAAGTTTGACTCTCTTAACCATCTGAGATTATCTGTGTGCTGCCAAGCTACTTGTTTTGTAATTATTTCTCAGTCTTGTGGTTATTTCATAAAATTTTCATAATGAGCAAAAAATGGTCAGCTTCGGTTTGTTCTTAGCTTGTTCTTAAGTTTTGGCCAAATTTGAGGCTGGTGTTCTTATAAAATTGTTCTTGTAAAAAAAGAGTGTATACTATACATTTTATGTCATCAGAGCTTATGTATCTCAATATGTTTCTAAAAATAAAGGATATATTGATGAAAAATGTCATTTGATGCTGTGTTAATTTCTCTTCTTTACATATAGTTATAGTGAACTAAGATTATTTATATTCAAGTATGAATAGGTAAGACAGCTGCAATCAGCAACAATTAAGAGAAGATACCCTTCCACTGAACTTTTTATCAAATCATGATGTTATGAAGTTTAGTGTTAATTATCCAATTTTTCTAACACCCATTGAAAAGGCCAAATTGTTGAAACTACAACCTAGGACAAAACTTCATGAGATAAGCTATAAAATTTTACTTATTTCCAATAGCGCATATTTCAATCTGCAGAAAAATCACTCACCCCCTACCCCCTCATTCAATGTTGGCTTTTGAAACCAACGAGGCGTGTTGCTTCAACAAATCACTTAAAATTGCCAGAACAACATTAGATTGGGGGGTAGGGGGGAGGTTTTTTAACAGAAAAGCTTATTTCATACGTTTGTCTCATGAGTTTTGTCCCGAATTGTAGGTGAAGATTTTGTAAACATCTGCACCACTTGGTTATAAACAAGCTATTGCTTGTGAAATTCGAGATATTAAACTTTATAACAAACTCCACTACTCTACTTTACACCTAGTGGCAGACATTTGGAGGGGGTAGGAGCTGCAGTCCCCCCAATATTTTCAGAAACAATAGCCTTTTGATCTGAAACAATAGAAAATATTGCATGGTTTAATTCTAAACATGGTTTAAGACTCCCCAAATAACTGCCAAAAAGTTGGCCACTGTTTACATCTTCATATCTGTCCCAATCAAATTCTAGATCAATTATTTCCAATATCTTGTGGGACTTAATCGAACTATTATGGCTTATTGTAATTAAGTCCGTATGGATACAAAATGTCCTTTGATGTCATGTTTTGTTATCTTCATTAGTACAAATGGTATCAATATCTATTAATCCATGTTATTAAACCATAATTTCCTTTTCGAGCCTGCCTGACTCAGCAGAGGATGTCGGAGGCTGGGAGTTTGTAGAGGATGTCGAGGTAGGCCTCCTAGGCCCACTAGTCCTTGTATCATACGTTCGGCCCTAACATCGGACTGCTAGAAGAGCAGACGGAATCTCATTGGGAAATATTATCAACTTTGATGCAAATCCATTTTTCCACTGATCGAAATTTGCGAAGTACATGGGAACGTGACCACTGCAAATACGGGCCTAGCTTGTATACTTCGCATGAAATTGTTTCGCGCCATCAAAGTCAACCCAGGCTGATTTCAGAGTCTCTTCTGATCAGATTCGAAAAATTATATTTTGTTTGGCAAGGTAACAACGTTGCAATTTTGCACTAAACCAACGATCGACATTTTGAACTTCAAGGCTGAAACTCGAGGAACGCTGGAGCGAACAAGATTCTCGAAAGCGAAGCGAAGAATTCTTACGACTAATGGCTCCACTCTCAAAAGGACAGATTTCGTTCACGCTCGCTGCTGCAAAACGCTTTCGTTGGTCGAAAATACATTCGTTTTCACTAAAATGACGAGAACGGTTTCCGATGAACCGATTTGCGAAAATCCTTCACTCATACCACGTGATATAGTATAACAATAGGGCCTATCTACGTCATTAGACCCAATTTTCCGAAAAATTATTTTCGTTTTTTTTCGGAGGGGGTCAACTTTGAGAGGCTATAGAAGGCAGAAACAAGCAAATTTCGAGAAAAAAACTTTGCGATGCTTCAAAACTCACGACTAACTATCAATTCCACCAAAAAACTCAGAAATTTTTTTTTGGGTTTAGAGGCCCTTTAAAATGAGACATACAGAGGTAGGGTTCATTGGCATACAGAAGCAGATGATAGATCTAAATTTCCAGAGATGTCAGATCTGTTGAATACCTCAAGAGCTCTATCTGTTTAGCCTGCATGCAGACTCAACACTAAAGTCTCAACTCAATCTTGCACGAAAAAAAATTGAATTGAATTCCATGTTTGTCCGTGTTTAGAATCTGCACAACAGCAAGCATTATCTTGTTCTGTTGACGTCACAATCCATGGAAAGCTGTGGAACAGCTGTGATTGGTCGACGCTTGTTTCCATTGCAACATACTTTTTGCGTTACTTTATTCATGTTTCTTGCGCGATCAAAATGGCGGCCGATCAAGACCGAGCAGTGAAGTAAGCTACACATGGACTGAAGAGAAATTCAAAGATACTTTGGCCATGCTTTATAATTTTTTTGATGATGTGGATATGTTCAAACCAGACCAATAAAAAGCACTACGTTCCTATTTTAAAAGAAAGAAGAATATTTATTACAGTGCAAAAACAGGCCACGGAAAGTCTCTTGGTTTTTCAAGCCATGCCTCTCATGGCAGACAACATAGCGGAATAATCTTTTGATTGGTTAAAGCGCCGCCATTATGAATTCCTCGTGTAAAGGGATGACAACAGTAAATCAGGCGCTCGAGAGGGTCACTTTTGGGCCTGCAAGCTAGCCCCCCGAAGACCCGGCACGGAAACTGGCAAGAGAATCATAAAGAGGCCAGCTTTGGCAACAAATTTGTCATTTGGATTGTTGATTTGTCGCCTAAATCCAAAAATATCGAGGTTGATCAAAAAATTTGTGTTTTTGGCCTATTTCAGGCAAGTCTGGTCGTCTCCTCTCACAGATGATTTGGCTCAAACGCTATCGGAAAGCATGAAAAATCGTCAAAAAGGTGAGAATATCCTAATTTCGATCTCTCATTTTCTGTTATTCACTAGATTTCTATCTGTGGAAGGGAAGTTGTGACCTAATTCAGCTCTTTCATCGGGTTTCAGATTTCCTACTCGAATGACATTGGCCTTAATATGGATGAAAACGCCGTGAAAGTGAAGTTGCAAATTTGCTTCAGAGAAATATGCTAGCAAGACTGAAAATTATTGTTGGACTTTTCTTCAGGATGTATTTTGACAAACTTAACTGTTACATAAAACATTTTTGTAATATCTCAAATGTTAAAGAGCAAGGAGCTTTTGTTATTGCAAAGCTGTGGAAACTTTCATTTTAGCACGAAAATCAAAAAATTTAGAATGGGGAAGTGAACCAAGTTTGTTGACTGATTCTTGAAACAAAGGCTTTTTCTAAGCCTTTTTAGAGAACAATGATAATTTTTCTAGGTATTTTGTAAAGACTGCGTGGTAAATCAAATGCTGAATTATCACAAATTGAAAATATTTCTACAAATGCTCATAGTAGTGGTGATTTGATAGAAAAATATCTGATCATGTGCCAAACTTTACAATAGAACATATTTGGAAAAAAAGGCAAGCAAAAAATTACTGGTTGAGTTGTGAAAAGTTTTGATAAAGATAGATATATTAAAGGTCTATGAAGGAGGGTTAATTCCTAATTAAATTCAAGATACCATTTCTTATTCCAATACACAAAATGGTTCTAAACATACCCATTCAAAAGCAGACCTATTTCAATTCTACTTAAAATAAGTAATTTTTTTTTAAATTAATGTATTCACATCTTATGAAATGTGTTGCAAAATTCAAATTCTTATATAATCATCAATTTGGGTTTCAAAAAGGTAAATCTATTGAGCAAGCTGTAGTGGATATATGTTCCAAATAACAATGCTTTAGATCAGAAAGAAAAGCCATATTGTATTTTTCTAGACTTTGCCCAAGCATTTGACACATTCATCATGAATTTGAGGCCTTGCATTGTTGTGGTTCAAATCATACTTAAGCAGTAGAGAACAATGTGTACAAATAGGACACACAAAATCAGATTCATGAAGAAATCATGAAGAAATCATGAAGAAATAACTACACCCCAAAGAACAGTAAATAAAGAATTAAAATGTAGTGTATCAGTAAAAATTAAATGTATCAGACTGGCTAATTGCAAATTAAGTTATAATTCCAAAAGATCAATTGCAATATCATTTAAATTTCATTCTACCAAGGAAAATTAAAGGATAGATATCTTGATTAACAATGAGCCACTAGAAGAAAAGAAATTTACTGAATATTTATTTTTGATGATAGGTTTAGCTGGGTAAATCACATTGAGCATTGATCATATTAATATTTAGTTATCAAATAGAATGTGACTACTAGCCAAATTAACACACTTCGTACCTGGAAACACACTTAAAAACCTACTGCAGTGCAGGCCCCGGATCCAAGGGGGGCGTAAGGTGCATACGCCCACCCTATTTTGGTAGAAAAACAATACAGTTAGCTTGATTACACCCTATATCCCTTACATTATCCTTTGATTTAAGTATTACGCCCCCCTTTCTGTGGACGCTGGATCTGGCCCTGCAAGCGTTCATTCAACCTCGTGTAGACTATGGGCTGATGCTATGCAGTAATACACTTGACACCCACAGTCATAAAATGTCTGTAAATTTTAATAAGGGCCTGTTTACATGCTGGTAGGGTCACCCTCTAAAAGGGTCTCCCACGTCCATCATTTTCCTTGGTTTACCTAACACGTCAGGTGGGGTAGCCCTAGAGGTAGGGTCACCCTTCTAGAAAGGCCAACATTTCCTTGATTCAAGCCATGAAAAACTCAAGGAAGGGCGACCCTTGCAGGAGGGCTATTTTTATCAGCCTTAACTCATGGTTATTCATAGAAAAAAACCAGAACAAGCTTACTCATAACCTCTAGACTCCGCGAGAGGGGGACCCTACCTGCATGAAAACAGGCTCTAAGGCAGTTTGCCTAAATATTAGAGCTATACAACATTTCCATAATACCTTGAAATGATATAAATCACACCGTTTGCAGACCTGTCAACTCTCCCGGTCTCCCGGTTTTGACTGCTTTCTCCCGGTCTCCCGGTTTTTATAATTTTTCTCCCGGTTTTTTTCACTTGGGGGTCTGGGGAAGATTCTTCACAGAATGGAACTGCGCATGTCTGTTATTGTATTGTATCGTTCAAAACAAAATGGCGTCGAAGCGAACGCATGGAGATACCGATGATGATAGCTCTGAAGGGAATGATGAAAGCACATCCACAGCAACAGCTAGGGTAAAAAAAAGCATGGTGGTTCGAAAGTTTACAAAGTTTCTTTTAAAAATGAATGGAAAGCTCAATACCCAATAAAAGAAGTAAAGCATGATAAGTATAAGTTTCATTGCCTTCCTTGTGGAAAAAGCTTGAACTGCCATCACCAGGGTTTGAAAGATGTAAAAGAACATTGTAAAAAGAATTCTCACAAGCAAGCTGATGCTTCCTGGAGGAAACAAGCCCGTTTGCCATCTGTATACAGAGGTGATACACAGGATGTTTTTAAAAATAAAGTCTTGAATGCAGAAATTATGGTCACAAACTTTATTGTTCAACATAACTTGCCTATTGCAACTGCTGATCATCTTGCCCAACTCTTTAAAAGCGTTTTTCCAGATAGCAAAATTGCTGCTTCATACGCAAATGCCAAAACAAAAACTTTTGCTATAATTAATAAGGCATTTGAGCCTTACTGCCACAGGTTCTTTGTTGACCACTGTAAAAGCAACCCATTCAGTGCTGGTCATGATGGATCAAATGATACTGGTGTACAAAAGATGAACCCAGTCGCAGTGAGAATATTTGATATAAAGAAATCTAAGACAGTGTCTGAACATTTTTTAGCATGTGTTTGACTGAAGGAGAGGATGCAGGCAAGGCTTCAACACTTTTTGAAGCGATTGAAGAGTCATTTGAAGCAGATGAAATACCATGGAATAACTGTGTAAGTTTGAGTGTGGATAACACGAATGCCATGTTAGGAAAGAAAAACTCTGTTGCATCAAGATTCTTGCAGAAAAATCCCAACATATTTATTGGAGGTTTTCCTTGTCATTTGGCACACATCGCAGCAAGTCATGCCAATGATGCATTTAGCATTGCTATATCAACAAATGTGGAGGATGTTTGTGTTGATTGTTTTTATTGGTTTGAGAAAAGCACCAAGAGAAAGGGAAAGCTAGTAGAGTACTTTGAATTTTGTGACCAGGATTATCAGTCAGTTTTAAAGCACATCTCTGTTCGTTGGCTTTCCTTGGAAAGATGCATTGGGAGAATATTAAAGAAGTACCCTAGCTTAAAGTCATATTTTTTAAGTGAGCATTTTGCTGATGATCGTTTCAGGAGATTAAACAGATGGTTTTCTGACCCCTTGCTTGAACCAGCATTATTCTTCAGTCAAGCTGCAATAGCAATTTTTACCAACTTCAATCTACTTCTTCAACGTGAAGAACCCACAGTTCACATATTGAAAGCCTCTATGGAACATCTAGGAAGAAAACTTGCCACAAGAATCATTCAACCAACTGCATTGAGAGGAATAAGCTCTATTTCAGAAATTGATTTAACAGATGATTCCATACTCATTGAGCCAAGATCTCTATTTTTAGGTGGGACAACAAAGGCAACACTCAATAGATTACTCAGTGAAGGAGATATATCACAACACCAGTATGATAGCTTCCATACAGGAGCCTAACTCTATTTTAAAGATGCACTGCAGTACATTCAAAACAAATTTCCAATCAAAAATGAGGTTATTCACAATAGTGTCTGGGTTGATGTAGCGAAAAGAGACAAAGCAACATGGTCCAAGGTTGAGTTTTTCCTTCTAAAGTATTCAAATCAAACATGCATGGAAGGGATAGATAATGACAAAGTGTTTGAGGAGTTTGTGGACTATCAGTCTTTGACTGATGACGAGATTGGACATAATGCATGGTCAGAAGCCGAGGTAGTTGACGGGGAAGACGAAGATAGCAATAAAATAGTTCACTATCGTGTTGATGTATTATGGCATCACATAGCAAATATGAGACTACCATAAACATCCATCAGACGCTTCAAGGTCCTTCCCAGAATTGCAGTAATAGTACTGGTACTACCTCACAGTAATGCAAGCCTTGAAAGGTTGTTTAGTATAGTTCGCAAGAATAAAACTGACATGCGATCATGTTTGAAGCTAGATGGGACCTTATCTAGTATCTTATCCATGAAGAATCACAATCCAGAGTCTATAACTCCATGTTTTAAATGGAGACCGGATCAAAATTTGTTGGACCTCTCTTGGAAAGCAACTAAAGCTTACAATGACGAACACAAATAGCAACCTTCAAAGTTTTGAATGGATTTTGGCTGTGTGTATATTTTTTGTTAACATTTTAATTGTCACTGTTTACTTTTGTTGTTGTTTTATTAATAGACCATCTACGGATTGACGATCGATTAAAAAAATTAATGAATTTTTGTGATCTCACTGTTTTTGACCAAATCTCCCTGTTTTTTTATAGGAAAAATCGAAAATCTCCAGGTTTTTAAAATTTTAGGTTGACAGGTCTGCGTTTGTCATATTCTGACTAGCTGCTTCTCTCCTGTGACACATTTTAAATAGCAATCACAACATGACCACTTCAAGAGCAAAAATTCTAAGCTAATTGTTGAATCAATGTCTAAATCAATGATTTATTTACTAAGGGTTAATCTCATCCAATCTTTAATCTCGTGTTATTCAGAAAAATATTTCCTAATTTTATCAATTTTACATACACAATTTTCTAATAGCCAAAATATAGAAAAATCTGAAATTTCACAATTTAACGATAGCAAGCCAAGCATTTGACAACACACTAAACCCAGTGGGATGTCTTAGAAACACCTTAGATAGGATTGAATAGATTGGATAGTCTTTCGGAGATTTTTTCTCAGTAACCTAAACATCAAGAAATAAGAATAAATTTGTAATGGTATGGAATTCTAATTTTCAGCTGCAAACAAATGTACTTTAGGTAATTTTTGTTCAAATATTATACATTTCTATTTCTATTGTGAAAATGCAGAAAAAACAAGCTTTCAACTTGAGTAAAGTAATACAGTCCTCAAAAAAGGATTTCAGGGTTGTACAAGGCAATATTAGGCCTCCTTATTAATACAGAATTCTATATACTTTTCTCTCAGAAGTGAGGCCTATTGTATTGTTTAGAAGAACTTTTGGTGTGCCTCCCCGCCAATATTTTCCCTCTGTCTCCCCCAAGAAAAAAGTAACTTGGGCACAAAAATGCAAAAAGTTTTCTTTATTGACAGTAATCTCCAAAGTCTAAATATGAATATCTATATAGTCTAAATTATTTTGTACAAATATAACCCATTCTAGTTGCTTTTTGACTGTCTATGTGTGAAAGATTTATTTTCTTCATATAATTATCAGAACACTATTGCCATATATCAGTAAAATTATAGGGAGGGAGGTAACTTTGTATATCTAGTTAACTAGTATGAGGATTAATAGGTTTCACAGACATAAACTACTTTTTCTTAAATACAGTAAAAACCCGCGAAAAAGAACCTTATGTTTTAAGAACCTTCAGGCTGAAATTTATAATAATGTACCCTGTAAACAAGAACCTTTCTCAGGCTGATATTCAATGTAGGTCCTTATTTCTAGGGTGGTTCCTAATTTGTGAAACAAAAAGACTTAACTCATGGTAGTAAAATCAAATTAAATGAGAACTGTAGTAACACATATTTTGGATAAAAATCTAGAAATTTCTTCATTCAAAGTTCAATGCATAGCTAAATTGTCACTTTAGATATCTAAAATATAACTCTGATTTCCTTATATATGTTATGTTTAGTTCTTCATTGATTTTCCTCAACTTTGTAGAAACCCTCTCAAGATACCCCTAATTTCCAACAAACTTGTAATCAACTGGGAGTTCCAGACCCTTTCCAAGCCCTGCATTGAATCTGCTGCCTGTGCATTCTGCTTCAACTTCCCCGAAATCACTCAAATATTGGTGAAAAGTCTTTGATAACTCAATAGGCACATGTCCGACGGGTTTTTCTTCGTAAGTCTTCACAATGATGGCAAATATGTCATGTTCATTGTCTACCTCAATTTCACACTCAAGAATCTCTCCAATGTAAACTGGTGTCTCCTTATGGACATGATATCCACGAACACTGGACTCTGCATAAAATTCACAAAGAAATGCCATTATTTCGTGATATTATTCTTCAGTCAGGACTCGGACCAATATATTCTTTTTAAGATTGATTCGCAACTTCGAAGAGCAAGGCCTAAGCAAAATGCCAAAATGTCTCGTGCCCAATAAGAGGTTGGTTTTCAACTTCTTGAGTTTTCAGTTTCACTCGCCTTTTCTGTTGACCCAAGTGTTGGAGAAATGAATCGGACGTTGTTTAACAGTGGATTTTCGAAAAAGGTAGAGCTGAAGAATGGCAAGGAGTGCGATATTACAGCGACTTTGCCAAAGACTGTCAAGCTGAAAAGTAAGTCTATGTTATTATGTCATTTTTGCTCAGAATATTTCTCTGCAAAGCAATATCTGGACATGCATATACGTTTCAAGCACCCAGAATCAACTAGGCCTAGTAGCGCAGAGCAAATAGAGATGGATAGGCCTAACATACCTTTAACAAATGCTACCTTCACTACACATGCTGATTTACCAACTATCGTTGGCAGTAGTGATAGTGATAGGCCCGATGAAGGGAGGGTGGAAACAGGAGAATCAAAGAGAAGAGGAAGTGATAGATGAAAATCTTACACTCTGGAGTTCAAGATGCAGACAATCAAACTTTTGGACAGCCTCACTAAAAGTAAAAGTAAAAATAAATGGCAGAAAGTCGCAGAGCTGAGAGGTATACCAAACCAAATGAAACAAATGAAACAGAAAATTCACAGAGTTTATGGTGAAGAAGAAGCAGCCAAATTCAAAGGAAGTAACAACTGGTTCCAGAGGTTAAAAAAAAGACACCTCATATCACTCTGGAACAGAACAAACAAAAAGAAAGATGCTGCAAATGATGGAAAGGCCACTATTCAAATGTTTCACAGGAAACTACAAAAAGCTGTGCAGTCTAGAAGAAGAAGGAATACGAATAGCCCAGATCCACAGTATGGAAGATGGCTGCCAAGTCAAGGATATAATGTTGATCAAGTACCTCTTCCGTTCATAGTTGGGCAGGAAAAAAAGTATGAAACATCTGGGGCAAAACAAGTTTGGGTTTCACAACCATGAACTGGCCTCGACAAGCAACAAGGAACATTGCAACTTTGCATACGTGCCTTAGGTGAACAGAAAATCAAACCTGCCATTATTTTTAGAGGCAAAGGCAATATTTCCCAAAACGAAAGACAAAGATATGATGAGCGGGTTGATGTCTATTTCCAGCCATGTGCATGGATGGATCAAGATTTAAACATGCAATGGGTGGAGAAAACATTAATCCCAGGAATGGAAGGCGAAATGAATGAAAAGGTGCTCTTTGCTGACAATGTCGGTTTTCAGTTGTCACAAAAGTTTCATGAAAAGTGCAGAGATAAAATCAACACATTGGTTTATCTCCTGCCAGCAAACCATACCGACAAAGTTAAGCCAATAGATGCTACAATTGGTTTTATAATGAAGAAGAAAATCGGTGAAGCAATGGAAAGGTGGCGGGAGACTGATGAAAACCTTGACATCTGGCACGACAAATTACCATGCAAGGAAAGAAGAATCTTAATGACGAAGTGGGTCGGTGAAGCTTGGGAAGATCTTGCAAGCAATGAAGATATTTTTTGGAAAGTTTTTGAAAAAACAGGGTGCCTTGTTACTGCCGATGGTTCCAGAGATGAGAAAATAAAGCCTCAAGGACTTGAAAACTATTCATTTTAATTAACTTAATTGGATAAACTTACTGTTTAGAGTGAGTGATGTAGTCATATCTTTTGTTTCTATTTGTAGCTTTCTCTACGTAATGTTTTTGTCTTTAAGAACCTTGAAATAAGAACCAAACACCCTGGCTACTCATTTTATACCAATTGTATAAGAGCCTAATCAGGCTGTTTCAGAAAATTGTAGGTTCTTATTCCCGGGTTTTTAGTGTACATGACACAAAACCAGTCAATAAATCGTTCAAAGGAATATTTAATCTTTCATTGATAAAGCCAAGTCAAGTGGCAGCCTTTTTGTATTTATAGTTGATGTTGGCACGCATCTTTTTTGATGAGCAAGTCAAAACTTAAGCAATTTCAGTATTGGATAGTGGAATGCTAAGCAATTTAATAGTTCCAGTTTTGATCCAATTTGCAAGGAAAATCTTGCTGCAGCTAAAGAAGAAAAATAATCTTCAAGTATAAAAGCTAAGCTGTTGCTAAGCAATTTTGAGTACTCAAACTTACCCTCTAGCTAAGCAATTCTTAGTACTCAGCTCAAGCTAAAATTGCTTATAAAAATGTGTGTGCACTAACATCTATACAAAAGATTGCCTAACCTCAGCAGTCCCAACAGTTGTTTCGCAAAAGGCAACACTGTTATTGAGATGCTTTGATAAGATCAAGGCTTTTCCTGCTGATCAGAGTATCAGCCATTATCCATCGGGGGTAGATATTCCAGAGCATGCGAGCCATTAACTTCGAAATAAGCCACTCTGCTGTGACACTAAGCTAATTCTCTCTATCATATTTGCATCTGCATTACCAAGCTGGATAAGTGAGAAATTCTTTGATCCAGAATGGGAATGAACGGGCTGGTAGTGTATGATTACAAGTAATTCGAAAATATCTGTGTTCACTGCCCCATTCCCCATTCTAACTTTTTTGATTTTCGCGCCAAAATGAAAGTTTGCACAGCTTTGCAATAACAAAAGCTCCTTGCTCTTTAACATTTGAGATATTACAAAAACGTTTATGTAACAGTTAAGTTTGTCAAAATACATCCTGAAGAATAGTCCAACAACAATTTTCAGTCTTGCTAGCATATTTATTCAAAGCAAATTTGAAACTTCACGTTCACGGCGTTTTCCTCCATATTTAGGCCAATGTCATTCAAATAGGAAATCTGAAACCCGATAAAAGAGCTGAATTGGTCACAACTTCCCTACCATATATAGAAATCTAGTGAATAAAAGAAAATGAGAGATCGAAATTAGGATATTCTCACCTTTTTGACGATTTTTCATGCTTTCCGATAGCGTTTGAGCCAAATCATCTGTGCGAAGAGACGACCAGACTTGCCCGAAATAGGCCAAAAACACCAATTTTAGATCAACCTCGATATTTTTGGATTCAGGCGACAAATCAACAATCCAAATGACAAATTTGTTGACAAAGTTGTCCTCTTTATGATTCTGTTGCCAGTCTCTGTGCCCGGTCTTCGGGGGGCTAGCCCGCAGGCCCCAAAGTGACCCCTCTCGAGCGCCTGATTTACTGTTGTGATCTCTATACACAAGGAATTCATAATGGCGGCGCTTTAACCAATCAAAAGATTATTCCGCTGATAAAATGTAGTTGGAACCAGCAACATCCTTGTAATTACGCTTTTACTTTCATTAATGCATGATGAAGTTGATTATGTAAATAGCAAGACAGGACTGGAAGACATCGCTGATGGTGTTTACAGCATAGAGTATGCATCTCTGGAATCCATCCTTTCTTTGCAGAGATGGAGAAAAGTTAAAGCTGGTAGTCGATTTGCGGGTTGCTGTGTCAGGATCGTATTTGATGAAGCACATTGTGTTTGCCAATGGTATGCATTTCAAATACTTGTTTCTACCTAAAAGTAACATATTTCTTTTATAAGAAACTAAAAAATAGGACAACTGTGAAAGCTTCTTAAATTTTATATTGTCAAAAAAACTATAGAACAGAAGAATATATTGTTCTTTACGAGAAATCCCAATACTGAATTTCTTATAAGTGAGTTTCTTATAAAAAATAAGTGTACTATTAACACTGAAAAATGAAAATCTGCTGTGTTGTGTACACATATTTTTTATGAGAGACTGGACTCAGCCGTATACTAAAAGTTTCTTAAATTTTCAATTGTTTTTTTATTTCTAAAGAAAACAATAGAAAAAAATGATATATATTTGTGAGAAATCCTAGTACTGAGTTTCTTATAGAGAATTCCGGCATAAGCGTACGGGCCGCCAACTTCCGAAAATTTTTTGAAAATGAGCCCTGTTTGGGCAAAATGTATCCTCTAGTTGGGCAAAAATATTAGTGACAACGGTTTTGTGTTGGGTAGCCCCCCTAGGTATTTTCTTTCTGTACGCTTAATGAAAATGGGATCTGCAAAGGGAATAGACAAAAACTAATTGTGCTGTACCATCATCATTCCTTGGTCAATCATTCAATTCATCATTTAACGCTACTGTTACAAAAAGTTAACAACAAGAAGATAAACTATATACAAAATTTTGGTAAAAAAAAGATATAACAGCCTTTGTTACTATCGACATATGTTGGTTACCAACACAGAAGTATTTAATTTTTGTAGGAGCAGGGGTTTCATTGGGGCTCAATTCTAGGGAGGGCAAAGGTAAAAAAATTTTGGATCATACATTAAATATTTACTAAGTCCAGCATTCATCCGCCTAATACTAGAGAATATTTTTATACTTTTTTCATAGGGGAATCAGAAATGCATCAATGCAACCTTTCAGGAAGTGGTATGGCCTTGTAAATGAAATTATTTCCCTACTGCCGATCTGAAAGTCTCCATTTTTACTGCACTGCAATGCAAGTTATGAAACAAACTGTAATTGACATGTTAAAGTTGGAAATGCATAATATAGTACTAATAGAAATATCACCTGTTAAAAACAATTTAAAGTTTTCGGTTGTATACATTGGAAATGATAAAACACTGCAACATACATTTTCATCTCTCATTAACGAAGTTAAAGAGCATGGTGTGCTTACAAAGAGAAGTCTGTCAAACACGAAGCCAAGCTGCATTAATTTGGAATATGTTTCGCATAAATTTTGGTGCTGATTTCTTTAAAGATAAAACATATTTACCGACTCAAAGGCTGATTGAAATGTACCATGCATGGACGCCACAACCGGTAAAAGATTTCATATTGGAACAAATGCAATCATCAGAAAGTCATGTTCGTGTGCTGATATGTACAATCGCATTGGGTATGGGGGTAAACTGCAAAAATGTGCTCAGAACGATTCATTTTGGACCATCCAAGACACTGGTAATTTTTATACAGGAGTGTGGGAGAGCAGGGACAAGTGGGGATGACAGCTATTGTTTCCCGCTGTACAATGGTTTTTTATTGGCTAAGAGCCATGAAGATGTAAAAGAATATGCATACAGCAAATCCTGCAGAAGAAATGTAATTTCTTCAAAACTTCCAATTCAAAATTCAAAGGAAGAAAGTGTAGCTGGATGTTGCTGTTGCGATAATTGTGCCAACATATCCGACTGCAGTGATCCCAATGCTTGCCTGAGAGACAATTTTCAGTTTGTTATGAATGTCAATGACAAGCTGCAAGAATCATCAAAGATAAGAACTGTAACAAAGGAACACAAGAAGCTGTTGAAAATTAAGCTTAAGGATCACATGAAATCTATTCATGATGATTTTCATTCATCGGCCAAGAGTGTATCATTTCCCAATTGTCTGATGCAGTTTTGTGATTTCAATATTGAGCAAGTGCTTCAATCCTGTGAAAAGATCTTCAACCTTCACGACATTTTGCAGCATGTAGAGATCTGGAATGTCAGTGATGCTCATAAAAGTTTGATGTTTATTCAAGAAATATTTGGTAATTTAGATGTTGACATTTTTGATGAGATGGATACACCTGAAAATTGTGTTGAGGTTCAAGAAGCCGACCTGCAAGAAGATTCAGAGATATCACATGGAAATTTTGAATCTTTAATGACATGTGGCTCTCGTCAGGTAACTGCTGAAACAATGATATCTCATTCAGAAATTATGTTGGAAAACTTCAACATTCATCAATTTCTAGATATATCTGGTGTAACAGTGCAATAAGATAATAGAGAGCTTACAATTTGACTACGTAAGTGACTACGGCTACGTAGAAGGCTGAGTACTAACTGCCGTACCATTGTGCGCAGTATCTGACTTTCGATTTAGAGTACGCAGGCTGACTACGTTGGCGCCAAAATTGTACTTGCCTTCACAATTCACGAAACAAAGACTGTCCTGAAGAAGCCCTGTATGCCAGGGCGAAATATTGACAACATTTATATACATAAAATATTTAATCTATCTACGTCTTTTCTGTGTGTGTTGTTATGCGTTGTTCCTGTCTCGCTTTATTTTGCCTACTTCGCCGCAAGCATCAAAAGGATCCGGCACAAAGCCTAGTATTGTGGACTTTCTTCGTTTAAATTTTACTCCATTTGATTTGCAAGACCTGTCTCAATTTTGCTGAAACATGATTTGTTATCTTTTAGCTTTCGGATGATTGCTGGCTTGACAAATTTAGACCTTAACTTGTTCATAAAGTTCTGCATCTCGTCATTTAGGCATTGTATCAGTGGCTCTTTTGTTTGTACAAACTTATTGAAATTTGTTAGTGTGGGCAATGCAGCTTGGAAAAACATCAAATATAATTCAGTCATCGTGTTAGAAAAAGCTTCGGATAGCCGTAAAAATCGTTTGTCACTCGCATTCTCCGACAAGAAGTATGAGCCCAAGCCTTTATACTTCAGTAGTTCACGTTACCATCTACTATCAGGCTAAAGGGACTTTGAGCCATATCTTCAACTAGTTCTTGCTTGATATCGCTACCTGAGCAATTGATTATTGCTGCAGTTTTCATTCTTCCACAAGAAAATTTTTTTCCCCGCCTTACCGTCTTTGAACTCATTTTTGATGTATTGCGTCATGTGATCGGACAGATTAAAAAATGTGTCATGGTGTACTTTTAATAACGCTCTTTTTATTTCGGAAACCAAGGAAGGGTGAACTTCATTTTGCTTTGGCATTACCAGCTGGGTATTCCCTGAAGAAACAAAAAAGGTAAAATGAGATTTTTGGGGTTTAAACTTTTTTATAAGAAAGTTGTTTGAAAGGAAGCAGGCCTCCTCAAAAAGTTAAGAAAGTTCAAAAAAGCTAGAGTTCAGCAGGGCAGCTAAGATCAAGCTGAGACCCTAAGGAAAAAGTACATACCAGCCCCGACGGGGCGCGTGGAAAATTCGTAAGCGGTGCCAAGCTTTTCACAGCCGTGCCAAGTGTCTCGCAGCCAACATTATTTTTTGGCTTGAACATGAAAGCGAGGGTGAAATCGATCGTCGGAACAAAGGGCATTTTCGTCTGAACAGAAAAGCGCGCGCAATCGCGCACAAAGTGGAGAAGGAAGAGAAGAAGATGGCTGTTGATGTTATTATGTTGACTGTTGTGAAGCCTTCGACTTATAGAGATTGAAAAAAGGTATCTCTCTATTCTATTTTTATACTTTTCTTGTGAAATAATATTTTTATTCAATAATACCTTTTAATGTGTGTTCATCATCAGAAAATAGTTACTGGTATCTCTGCCTGCATGCGCATAAGGATTGGATAGGCCTGGTTGGTCCTTTACAGATCAATAATAAGGTATTTGTCAATTCTAGGGACTATACTGTATATATGTACAGTAACTTCAAAATAGGAGGGATTTTGTGAAATTGTAATGGCAGTCCTTATTCGTTATTTTGCAGATAGTTACTTCCAAAAACGATGATTCAGGCAATAGCAAAAGATCCTGACACCAAAAACAGAAGCAGCCAACACAGAGTTGATGATAAGGAAAGCTTCAGAAAGGATATTGCTGATATATTTAAAGATGAAGACAGGAAAAGAGAAAATGCTCGATATTTTGGTGAGGCAGGCACCAAGTTAGAAGAATGTGAAGAAAAAGATCTTGAGATTGTCCAAAACATCAAAAAGATCCTTCCAGATAATTTTCATTACCTCTTGCTGAGCTATCGTACAGTGGAAGCAAACAGTTTCGTTCTTTCAGGTAAGCCCTTTGAAGCAAAATTACTAGCTGATCTTCAAACAGCAGAAGAAATCAAAAGTGTTTTAGAAACGTATGAAAGCCAGACAAAAGAAACACTTAGGAAAAAGTGTGGCAGACCAAGTCTTTCAGAAAGTGAAAACAATGTGTCAAACTTTATGTATCTGTTGAATCAAACATTTAGGTGCCAGCACAACACACGCACAGAGAAAAAATTGTGGTCTGGTCTTAATCGTTGCAAGAATACACAGTGTGAGTTTGAGATCAGCTTCAAATTACACAATGGTAGATACAAAAAGCAAAGAGCAAACAGTTTATTCAATGCTGCTTATCCATGTGAAGTACATCTTAGGTATGTCCACAATCACAACACCAATGTTCTCCAGGCCTTAACGTTTCGTGATGTGAAACAAGAAGCAAAAGATGAAATACTTGAACTTTGCAAAGGTAGCAAAACTCCTTCTCTTGCACAAGCGGAATTCCGCAAAAAGATGAGAGAAACAACTAATAATGACGAATACGAGATTAGTTTTGCAGACCGAGCTTACAAACCTCGACTGAGTGACATAAAGATTCTTTTTCAAGCCTATAACGGGCAATTATATGGCTGCAG
Source organism: Pelagia noctiluca (assembly GCA_963924455.1). NCBI lineage: Eukaryota > Metazoa > Cnidaria > Scyphozoa > Semaeostomeae > Pelagiidae > Pelagia > Pelagia noctiluca. Next base: position 5,326,672 of record OZ004323.1, read on the forward strand.
GAATGGACCAGAGCTAATCGAAAAACTGAAAAAAAAGTTAATGAGTAAAGTGCTCTCAATCTTCAAAATGGTGGTAAGATGGCATATGAATTTCAATTTCCTAATGAAACTAAAATTAGAGATGTGAATTTTGCTGTTGCTGTTGTGACACCATTGATGACCAGAGTTCGCGAGCATATCAGAGCATCCAGTGAGCTAGTATTCATGGACAGTACATCAAATCTTGATGAACTGAACCTTAAATTGTTTTTAATGTGTACTCACTCACCAGCAGGAGGTCTTCCGCTTGCTATTTTTATTACTAGTAATGAAACTGAGGAAACTCTAAAGATGGCATTAGCATTGGTAAAAAAATGCTTGCCCGAGAATGCTTTCTTTGGGAGAGGAATTGATCAGGGTCCTGATATTTTCCTTACAGATCATAACAGAGAATAAAGAGTTGCACTTCAATCGATTTGGCCATCTGCTACATTGCTTTTGTGCATATTCCACGTTCTCAAGGCTGTTTGGAAGTGGCTTTTGGACAAAAAGAATGGTATTAATAACAAAAATGTTCGAAAAAATTTGATATCGATTGTGAAGAAAATTGCATTTGCTGAAAATGAGGGAGAAATGGAAGAAGCACATGAAAACTTGCTGGCTAGTAGTGACGGTACTGAATCATTTGAAGCTTATTTTGAGGAGCACTTGTGGCCTTGTCGGGATGCATGGTGTAAAGCGTATCAGGAAACATTGCCAACAAGAGGCAATTCAACTCAAAACTATGTTGAGTCCCAGTTCCGGGTTATTAAAGAAGAAATCTCACATCGTATCAGAAGCTATAATGTAAAAGAACTTTTGGAAAAGTTGACTGTTGACCTTGAATATCACTATCGAGACAAGCTACTGTCAGTTTCCAATGGATCGTTTGATGGCATTTTCAGTGGAAAATTCATATGGAAAGGAAAAGACGATAAGTTTGATCCTGAAAACATCAGTGTAATTGACAAAATTGACAAAGCCAATGGAACAAACAGTGTAATTTCATGTAGTAATTCAAGTGAAAAAATAACTTATACAGTTGATACTGTATCGGGATTCTGCTCATGTGAAAATGGAAGAAATGGTCGTCTTTGCAAACACCAATTTGGTGTTCTAAAAAAGTACCACTTGGGTAGCCCGAATTCCTTGCCTGTGTTTAGGGCCATTGAGCGCAAACTTTTTTCGCTTGTAGCAAATGGACACAGTTTACCAATGAAATTCTACTTGGGACTGCAAGAAGAAAATCCGGATTCCGATTTAGATTTGGCAGCAACAAATGGATGTGATGAAACAGTTTCAACTGACATGACGGACAGATCGATGCCACTTTAAGACAGCGAGTCCACGGGGATGGACTTAAATATGATAGAACAGGAACAAAACAACACTAGAAAAATCCAAAGTAAATTACAGAGCCCGACCGTTAGCAAGGAAATAGCTAAGCAGTCTCTTAATAATATCAACAAAATTCTTACAGATTTGATTGAGTCTAGAGATCAGAATATTCTGTCAGGGATACAGAAATGCAATCAGCGTCTGTCAAATCAGACAGCCAGTCAAATCAGTTCAGCACTTCACTGCTATGGAAACAAATTTGTTGGCATCAAAGCTCTACGAGACACAAGCGGCATCATCCAGAAACCAAAGCGTGGTAGGATTCATGTTCAACCGAAATCTGTCAAAAGAAGAAAGGCAGGACATCGTAAGACTCGCCAGGCTCTTCCCAAAGGTAAACCTGACAAGTTGTCTTTGTATCTACCAAATAAATCGAAATACATGGCAAAGCGGAAACATGACTTCAAAACCAATGTGAATGATAATACTGCTGTCTCAAAAAAAGCTGGCAGAAATATGATATCGAAGACAAAACCATACTTAAAAGAGAGAAAACGTGTTAAAGTGGAGGAATCCAAAACAAAATAAATAATGCACTCAAGATCAATGTAAACAGCTTTAGCCATGTAATAGGGAAAACTTTAACTGTGCAAGTGGGAGTAAAATATTGGTATTCTTTTCCATTTAAGGTTATGGTAAACGTTCCCGGCAGTGAATCTTGTTTTGGGGCTTTTTGAGGACAAAATAGCCAGATTCTTTAGGAAACAAACGATACCACACTACACTAATTTACAAAATATTGAAAATTTTGCAAAATCAAAGGCTTTCATAATATTCATAAGTTCTGAAAAATCTGCAACTGTGGTTTTTCAATTCTTCGACCCTTTTGCAACTTTGGGTATTGGTTGCGTGTCCAAAACAAGCAAACAGAAATCTTGACAATGCCCATGTTCTGATAAATTTCATATGAAATTTGAGTGCCATGAATAAAACCTTGCTTTTCTCGGAATGAAAAATTCGCTAGATGCTGTTACTAAAAGGCTCATTGGTACCCAACAAGACAACCTAGCCACTTGAAATTTTGTACAGTCCCAGACCAGGCAAAGTGTGTCTCAGAATTCCGAAATATTGAGTGGTCTGTCTTTTATGCCCTTTTGAAACTGCTTCAGGGCCGAAAAAATATTTTGAATGTCTGCAATATTGGATATTTTTTTATTAAAAAACAATATAAGAAATCTGAGACACGCGTTGGTAACCGAAGATCTGCACTTCCGGATGTTGCTGGTTAGATTTTGCTATGTTGAGCTGAGAGCAAGGGTACATTTGAGATTTTGAAGGTTGTGTGCTATCTATAGCATTAAATCTGCCTGGAAATTCTCACTTTATGAAATTCACCAAATATTTTGATGTCATTGGATTCCTTACAACATTACGAATTCATTATATATAATTTATGCACATTGAGTAAAGATCGTGGCATTTATAAGTAGAAAACTGGATTCACTGTGATGAACATTTACCGTATCCTTAACGTAATTAGGAAGTTTACTTTAATTTTGGAAAGCTGCCCAAAAATACTTTGGGTAACAAATACCACTTAAAGTCTCTACAAGTCTAAAGAAATTACACTGGGTGGACAAGAAAAGAGTATACCAGCAAGCAGCTCCATATCATTAAACCTGTCGGACCACTTATCTTGAGTTGCAGCCTAAACGATGTCCGAGAAATTCCGTGTGATCTTCTGTGACTACATTTAGTTGTCGAAAATTCTAAATTAAATACTTGAGGCTTTCAAATTCAGTCAAAACAGCAGCCATCATTCTGTTCCATTTATAAACGTAAAAAAACAAGTCTGCTTCAACGCTGGCCAGGGAGTTTTTAATTGATCGAGGAAACGCATGGTCAGTCAAACCTATCAAGATTCTCCACTTCCAGGCCAGTATTACTGCCGTATTGCATTCAGCATGGTTGTTCACAGTCAAATCATAGAACAGAATCTATCAAATTTGCTTCAAACATGCAAATGGCATATTTCTTATTAGGTTTTAGACAACTAAACGTAGTTGCAGAGGCATCGTTTAGGCTGCAACTGCAGATTATTGGCCTGACAGACTATTTTCTGGTCAACCCGGTATTACATAATTAATGGAATTTCCTCTTGTGCTGATCCAGATTTTTCTTCCTTGAAAATCCGATGTGGCAAACTTCACATTGAAACGGTTTTTCTGCTGATTTTTCGTGGTACTTGTTGTGGTTTACTAAAGCTTTCCTCTGACCAAACACTTTGCCACAAAGCGTACATTTATATATCCCAGAGTGGAAATTTTTGTGCATATCAAGTTGGCAAGAATATGGAAAAGACTTTTCACAAATTTGACTTAAATGATCCACACCAGTTTCTGCGTGTTTCGTCACAATGTGCCCCCCCCCCCCCCCCCCCGGTAGTACAAGGGTCCAAAAAGCCCGGTAGTAATAGGGTTAAAGGGGAAGTTCGGTCAAAAATATATTCTCCAATTTTGTTGTAAATGTGTTCTAAAGTCGTCTCCCGGTCTCGATAATCCACTAATATCCGTTGCGAAAAGTCGCATGATTTTAGGCCGCCATTCTTGAAAATCTGAGCAAGAATGTTGTTGCTGTTTTTGACGTCATCACGGTCAAGAAAAAATCATGGGTGAAACGCGTATTGCGGACAACACTTCTTATGATAATTCTGAATTTTTTTTGGTTTTTGTGACTCAATATAATGTGTCAAAAATATATCTAATAGATTAAAAACTCCAATATCAATAGAAATTACTCAAACTTCAACACAAAATGGCTGAAAAAAGTAGTGAAACTTCGAACGACTTTAAACAAATAAGTAGCGAGGAAAAAAGTGGTGATGAAGAATATATAGAAGTTCATAATTACAGAGAATGTCTATTAGAAACCTTGAATTGTCTGTTGCTAAACTGTACAGTGGCAATACGTTTACCGCAGGATTCATTAACTGATATCCCTTTGAATTGAAAACTTACAATAAAACATTTCATTTGTCGAAAAAATATAATGCAAAACGACTTTAATATAGGTATCTAATGAAAATCAAGCAGATAACTTTTCCAGTTCGAAAAACAGGGAATGGTATAGAGGCCCCCCCATATTTGTATGTGAAGCGTTATTTGACATATTTTTGCGCGTGATTTAGATATATTTGGTTCGTGAATCCGTGATCAAAGAATCCTGCGTGCAGCGTGATTTGTTGAAAATGAGGTCGTTATTCCGTGAAAAGGAGTTTTCAAGTCCGTGATTGCGTGACGCGTTCTGGTCGTTAAAAAAAATTTTCTTGCATAATTAGATGGAAAAGATCGTGAAAATTCTGTTTTAAGGCCCGTGATGGTGTGATAAACGAGAAATTGACACGTGAATCCGTTATCCAGGGGTTCTATGGGGAGGAGCCTCGGTATAGGAATGTTTGTAATCAAACTACTCTGTGGTCTCTAATAGACAGGGGGTTGGAATAGTAGGAGAGGTTGGACAAATCTAAAAATAATTGATACGGAGGGGGGCTGGAATACGAATCTCCTGGGTGGAAAATTTTCAGAAAATTGTTAAAATGGGAACCTCTGTGAGAGACAGAATGTAGCGATAATGAGACATTAAAGATTTAACTCAAAATTCTCAATCTCATAGATTTTTGTAGTGAAACTCTTGTTTTGCTTGTAACCTCGTTACCATTGGTAGGGGGGCTGGGATAAGAATGTCCTAGATGGAAAATTTTCAGAAGATTAATAGGCGGAGGGCACGTCTAATGGAGAATAGAAAGTATTTGTTACCAGTTGTCATTTAATCTCCCCTAAGATTATTTAACACCGTTTTTTGGACAGGTCTTTTCAAGTAGACCAATGTGAAATTTTCCGACGATGAAATCACTGTGTTGTCTAAGGCTAGAATCAAATCTTCCACAGTGGAGAATATGGGGCTAAACCAAGAATACAAGAAAACCTTTTTCAAACAACAAACTCCGGGATTCTATATAAAATAAAGAACATTGTTGACTTATAAGTTCTTTTCATAATGGTTGTGGTCAGGGGGGTGCTCAATATTTACCCCACATCGTTTCCCTTTACTTATGGTACTTTACTTATACTCCTATTGTTTTTCTCAGTCCAGATCAAAAAATTCTCATTTCTATATATTTCTACTTAGGGGTATCTCTAAAAAAGAGGATTGGTTGCCCCTCAAACTTTCTTATATATTTATGTAAGGCAATTAAATAAATAATAATGTAAACTGCTTCTTCCTTGAAGATATGTTTCTTCAATTTTTTTGGTTTCTTGGCAGCAAAAACTCTTGGTATATGTCTCTATTGCTTCGCATTTTTACCCCAAACACACTATTCATCATTACCTATCCTTTCGTTCTCAAGTTCTTCTTCTTCGTCAGAATTCAGGGAGTCTTCGCTATCCAGCTCTTCAAGCACATTTTCTTTTAATTTTCTCACTGGTTCCGAATCAAAAGGTTTCGAACGAAACAAATTAAAAGGAATGCTTTTTGGCATTTCTAATGAATGATTCTAGGTGGCCTGATAAATTTACTAATGAAATTTTTTTTAGTTTTTTTTCAAAATCATAGGTACTTGGTGCCTTAAGAACTACTTAGTATTTTTTTGCCACTTTCTTAGTCGCTACTAATTTGTTCAAATTCGTTCGAAGTTTCACTACTTTTTCAGCCATTTTGTGTTGAAGTTTGAGTAATTTCCATTGATTTTGCAGTTTTTAATCTATTTCTAGTAATAAAATACATTTTTAACACATTATATTGTGTCACAAAAACAAAGAAAGATTCAGAATTATCATAAGAAGTGTTGTCCGCAATACGCGTTTCACCCTATGAACTTTTCTTTTGACCGTGATGACGTCAAAAACAGCAACAACATTCTTGCTCAGATTTTCGAGAATGGCGGCCTAAAATCACACGACTTTTTGCAACGGATATTAGTGGATTATCGACACTGGGAGCAAGGTAAGAGTTAAAATTGTATCCTACAACGACTTTAGAACACATTTACAACAAAATTGGAGAATATTTTCTTTGACCGAACTTCCCCTTTAAGCTTTTCGTATGACGTATTGTATTATAATGTATTTATTATACCATATTGGGAATAAGCAAATTTTTTAATTGTTCTTGGTTTTTGACGATGTTTCAGATTTCAATTGAGCCTTTCTCCCAAGGGACCTATGACCTTTAAACTTTGTGAAATGAAACTCTTGATTATTGCTGATTACGAAGATATGAAATTTTACATTTTTCGGAAGTTGGCTAAAAGAAGATGACGGTTCACGAAAAACATCTTTGATATTCATTCATATTCATCCTTTGGAAAATCTCATTTTGCTTTCAACCATAATATTTCAGCTAACCAAACAAATGCAGATTTGAGAAGAAGCAGGATTTGGAAAATCAAAGGAGAAAATTTGAGTGAAATAGCATGGCCCGAGGAGGACTACGATGGAGTTTTCTTGGTAAATTCGTAATTACTGATAAACAAGTTCATTTCCTGAAACTTCAAAGGTCCCTTGGGGAAAAATTCATTTTTTCATTCCATTGGGAATTTGAATTAAACAATTTCAATTACATAAACTTTGTACTTTACCTGTTTTGTTTCACTTGCTCTGCTTTTCCAAAGTTGCGCAATAGCTGTACTTTTTCGCTAAATTTTCGATCAGGCTCCTCTTCAGTTATTACTTTCTAATGTTGAAGAAACAAGAAGAGTCAATTGAGGTTGATGGAACCAATTTTCAACAAAAGGGACATCACATTAAAGATTGCACCCGGGCAGCTGGTTTCTCTGATTTTACCAAAAATGCGCGGTATAGGACCATTGTATAATGTAGTTTATGCCCCATTTTTCAATTTGAAAAATCTCAATAATCTTGTCTTGTCTTCAAGTGCAGTAATCAATGCTAATTGTTTTCCCCCTTTCCGCATAATAATCAGACCATTGATAAATTGTTTTTCATTGGGGATGCGTTTACGGCTTCTACTTTTGACCAGCAAACAGGTAGAAACAGTTAGAAGATAACTCTGCCAAACGGCAGGGAAGACACATTAGTGTAAAAATAATCTGCCTTTAGATACGTCAAAATATTAAAGATACACTCCAAAACATGATTGTAAAAGTTTTTGACAACTTCAACTTCCAAAATATGTCAATAAAAACTGTAGTTTCATTTTATTTGATAACAAAAAAATCAAACAGTAGTTTAAGCAAAATAAACTGGGGATGCTATCAAATTTTTGCAATTTCAAGTCAATACACCTTTTCAACATAAAGCCTCGTTATCAAATTTTAAGAAACTTTATTCGTACAAAAATGTCGACCCCATATTCAGATTGAGCACCTCAACATTATTGCTTAAACAAATTTTCTTGCTTCTAGCCCTCACAATGACGATTTTATAGTGGTTAGAAGTTTGAAAATTTCTAAGGGATTTGACCGTGAAAAATGACTGAGGGTATAAAGTTACACCCCTAGCGATTTTTCACGGTCAATTCCCTTATGAATTTTTAAACTTCTCGTCGCTATAAAATCGTCATTCCAAGGACTACAAGCAACAAAATTTCTCTAGGCACTAAAGTCGAGGTGCTCAATCTGAATATGTGGTCGAAATTTTTGTACGAACAAAGTTTCTTAAAATTTGAAAACGAGGCTCTATGTTGAAAAGGTGTATAAAACTTACATCAGCATTTGAGAAGAACAAATTGTACCCTGAGGGCCCGTGTTTCTTTTTCATCTCTCCAGGCTTGCTGTCTTTCAACCTCAGAGAAAAAAGGTATCAATTGCCGCAAAGGCAATAAAAAAGAAGTGGAACATAAGCTTTTTGACTCAAAACAAACTTCACCTTGAAAGAAATGGGTAGCAACAACATCTGGAAAACGACATCTGGCATCTTCTCAAGCAAATGTGTCATTGCTTAATGACTAGTAGACTTCACCACTATTCTCTGACAAAGTTTCCTTGCAATACCCATTCAAAATTTTGTCGGATGATAATGAGTGAAATCTAATTCCACCAGTTAAGCATCTTAACTGGGTAACGAGAAATGTTCAATGCCGATAACATTGCATCTCAGATATAAAAGATAGAAGGCGACACAAAAATTACAACAAAAGATCTACACCGTTTCCCAGCGTTTGGACTTCAAGTGTGTTCTCATTAAAAATGTTCGATGAAATAAAGGACAACGTTAATTACACAAAATTATGTATAAATTTTGGTGCAGCTTCAGTAGTATTGGCACAAACCCAATAAAACAAGGCTCTCAAAAATTATTTTTGAAATCTTTAATAATCATTTCATCATTAAGAACATATCAAATGGTATGAAGTGAGAACCCAGGTAATGGAAACCATTATTTCCAAACAACGTGTTTAGTTTCTAAAAGAGTTTATCAATTTTGGGAACAGGCTAAGAGTAAGAGGTTTCTTGTGAAATTATTCAGTGGACATATACAGCTTTTTCTAATCTGAAGTAAATATTTACCTGACTTGATCATAATTTATACTTAAATTAAAAAACAACACTGAATTTAAATCCTTGGGTAAACTTCAACAAGAATTTATTTTGGATCCTGCTGTAAATGCTTCGAGAAAATTACTGTGATATTAATAAAATGATGGAATCATTCTTAAAGTGTTTAGTGCATATTAAGCATGGGTTCAGCTTTACAGTCCACAACTTTGGTCAACCTACCTTTATGTTGTTCAGATCGGGGTTCAGATGTGTTGCAGGAGTTTTTTATCACCAATCGATTCATCATTGTCATCTGAGTTGCGCTATAATGATGAAGAATCAATTAAACATGAAACATTGTAAGTGCAATTTATATGAGGAAAATATACAACATAATACAGTAGAATCCCGATAACTCGAAGCAAGCAAGGGACGATCAAAATAGTTCGAGTTATCGAACGTTCGAGTCATCGAGGCTCTCGATAACTCGAATAAGATTCAAGGGAAATGCCAAATCTGTTCGAGTTAGCAAGAGTTCGAGTTATTGCATGTTCGAGTTATCGGGATTCTACTGTAGTTCAAAATGTCTAGAATTTAGTAATGATCTCTATGTCCGACTTCTAAAGCCTTGGAATATGAATGTGAAAAATCTCCTACATTGGTTTCAGATATCAAATAAAAAGAAAATGAATTTTGGTTTGCATTAAATACATATGTCAAAAGTCATCAAACATCATAGTTGCATGCAAAAATCTTCTCAATCATTGTTTACAAGTGAAAAATTTGAATCAATGCGGGAAGTCCCAAACCCATCAGATTTGTAACATTTGTAATTGAATAACTTTTTGATGTCATGTAACTCAACTTAAACATTGTTTTGATTTGAGATCAGGGGAGACCTGGGCAGTTAAAAACCATACATAGCTTTTCCTAATCATGCTGTATTTCGTCAAAGAAAAATTATTGAGCTTGATAATATTGAACACATTTAAATGAGATATCTATAGATTATATGGGGTTACTGTTTCGTAGCAAGTTTCTACATGAATAGAGGACCCTACCATCACAAAGTGTTAATTATTTCTAGGATTTTGATAGTGTTTCAAAATTTGCTACGGTATTTTTAAGTTGCTTTTGACTTTTATTTAGCTGCTCCTTGTCAATGATTACTGGAAAAATTTGTTCTACTAAGCTATAAAAAGAGCAAATTACCTACCACAGACTAACGTGGAAGCTGAGCAAAACAAGCAGTTCCCATCACCCAATACTGTGAATGCAACTAAATCTTGATTAGGTAGATCATCCGGTAACAATATATTGGCCAGTTCATCTGGTTTCAGGTGAGTCTTGCTACAATTTGTATGAGCAAATAAGTTATTTGAAAAACTGCAATTCTGCTCTACTTCAGATAACATTGTATTAACGACTTCATTTTCAGCATTCTTTATTGCTTTTTTTAGCTTTTCAAGCATATCCTCCGAGCGTATTAAGTCAGTATCAGAATCTGAATCCATTTCTGCAAATTAAAAACAGAAATTTCTATAGTGTTATCTGTTAAAAATTTCATTGTAATCTTGCATTCTATCTGAAGTAGAAAAAATATTATACTGCCTGAAATGAATTGCCGTAAATGATGGAATTATCCCCCACTGCTGGAATAACGCCCCTCAAAAGTTAATCAGACAGTCACCTATTTGAATTAGCAAAACAACATATTTTATTATCAAAATGTACTTCAATAAAATACTCAAAAACAAGAAATTGTCGTTGAATGATTTTGGCCTCTGCAGGAGAGGAGGAGGCAGATGAGGATCAAGAAATCGAAGAGGATGAAGAAATTTACATTATATTGGACCTTTAACTATTTTAATGAAGTTTGTTTTTATCTTCATCTTCAGAAAAAAAATGGAAAAAACTAGAAATAAGTTTCTTCCTTACATGGTGTGATTAAAAATTAATATGCTCGTTAATCTGGCATTTCAAAATTTCCCTGTGAAACACCCATGACCACCCTACTTTTAGGAGGCTGCGTACGCCACTGCGTTTGAAAATTGTTGCTAGATATATATGCAGCAGCTTGCATATGTCACAGCAAGCTAAATGACACTGCTTGCTACTACGCGTAGGCAGAAAATAGGCTTTCAAGTAGCCTGCTAGTCAGGCCAATGAAATGTTATACATACAAGAAGGTCACTTGATTATGCAATGCAATATACATGAACCCCCTGAACCCCCCCGTCTGCCTTGCCTTTTATCTTTATTAGAGTCCTTGCGCCTAAAGTGGCCACCTCACACAATTTTAGAAAATCGAACGGCTGTTGGAATATTAAAAAACAAACATGTTTGGGTTTAGTTTATTTTCTTGAAAACCCGCCAAACCGTTTGGTGACTCCATTATCCTTAACTTTATTTATTTTTCTCGTTTTGCTGCGTAAATAATCTGAGAAAAAGGACCATTCAGGGCCTACCGTTGTTTTGAGTGTGAGTGTTCCTTCATTTTGCCGTTCGTTTTTCAAAGTCAAGTTTTGCTTTCTCCATATTTTAATTGTAAACTTTAAAAGAACTTGATTGACACTCTGACCTCTGTTGACTTGAAATATGAGACAAACATTTTGAAATATTTTTCATCTGAACTGAACAGGGCGGAACACTCTGCGTGTTGCATTCTCGATTTCATTGGTTCACTTTCCAACCACATTCTCTCCTAGAGACAGAGATGATTAGAGAAGCAAAATTGGGGGTCCCTGTTGATATTTTCAGATGAGGGCAAGGACTTGCAATTGTGCAAAAGGAGGGTGTTCGTAATTTTTACAGATTGTTTTTAAAGCAAAGGAGTGTAAATTTGTCATTTAAAATGTCATTTAACTTTTCTTACATTCCACCCTTGAAGGACACACAGTGTAAATTTTTTTAGCATTTTTTACCTAGGGTATTTTTTACATTTTTTGAACATCCTCTTTATATTATTTCTTGATTCTTGATCCTCAGATTTGCGGCATCTGCGATGGTGCCTAACAGTAAAATTCTAATGGCCATTTTGAAAACATTTCCTGGTTTAGACCGTTTTGATCGTTCTTTGCTTGTACTGCTGTTTTAAGAAAAAGAGTTGAAAGATCACATTGAAATTATGCAGAGACATCATACTACCTAAACAATAAAATGAGAAGTTTTTCTGAGTGGAGGTTTGAACAATTGTTGCATTCTAGCAGCCAAACTGCATTCTAGCTTTATATTTTATAATCAGTAATGTTTCAAAGGTAGCCACTTTTTAGGCGCAGGACTCTAGCCTAAATAGGTATACTGGCCTTCTTCTTCTTGACTTAACCTTTTGAGCTCGTCAGTTAGGAAAGAGTTAAGTAGTAGAGTAGGCCTAGGCCTAAGTCTAAGTGAGTCTTGTTTTTCTTTGGGAGTTAGACAGGTAAAATAGTTTACAGAATATTCTGATCATGATTATGCTCAAACTTCATTAAATATGATTTTAAAAGAAAAGTATAAAAATAAAGTACCTTTTTCAATCTCTAACTCCAATTAATTGGTAGGCCTCACAACAGCAAATTTCATCAGGCAACAACGGCCATCTTCTTCTCTTGCTCCACTGACTGACTTTACGCGCGCTAAATTTCACCCTTGTTTCGCCCTTGTTTTCATGTTCAAGCCAAAAAATAATGTTGGCTGCGAAACACTTGGCACGGCTGTGAAAAGCTTCGCACCGCTTACGAATTTTCCACGCGCCCCGACGAGGCCCCTCCCACTGAAGCAAGAAAAGCATGATTGAAAACGCTACTTTTTTCGAGGCCCTACATAGGCCCAGGCCCCAGGGGACATCTGCCTCCGTTGCTTTCGGTGGCCCTGAAGTTTAGTACTGAAACGAGAGATAAACAATCCAAACGCTTACCTTTTAATGCTTCTGCTTGTTTTTTATGAGCAAGAGATATATTCGTATTGCATATTGTACAATGGAACTTGTGTTGATAGTCAGGCACATGTGAAGGACATTTTGTAACAAAATTAAACCTTTCCTTAAAATCCTCAGAATAGCTTGTTTTATATTTTTTATTTTTTGATGCCATTTCTTCCTCAACCAAAGCAATTTAGGCGCATGCTTTATCTCTGTGAGAAATTCACAAAAGAAAAATTACCTGCTCACAGCCTCGAAACTTTCCAAAAGGTAATAAAATTTCAAAGTTTGGCCCCTAGCTTTATCCGATGTCATAGTCGTAACTATTGTAACGTTTCGATTTAAATCACATAGAATCGTTTTGTCAGTTATGAAAAGGTTGCACTGTTCACAGTGATCTTGATTCTGAAGTAGATTTGATTTAACTCCTGTGAATCCTTGGTATCGCTCCTTTTCTGCAATGAAAGAGCATTTTGAACCATCAAGTTATGGACGATTTTCTTGAGATCTTTTTCCTGAGAGTTTTCATAATGCTTTCCAGATCTTTTAAACACCTTGTACTCACTATCATATGTTTGAATTAGTGTTTCGATGACTGTTAGTGCAATTGGATATCTGTCAACAGCATTTCTGTTTGTACTATTACGTCCCAAAACCCTAACAATATTTTTCATTGTGTTGTTATAATACTCTGGCACTAAATCCAATGGTATATTTGGCCTATTTATGGACACCTTATGAAATCTGTTCCAGATCATGCTATGACCTTGGTGCGGTGGCAGCAAAGCATTCACTTGAGACAACAAGTAAAATTCTTCAAGTGTATACTTTTGACTCCGCTGGCCATCATTACGTAAATATGGCAACATGAACTTCCAACATCTTATGACTCTTAAAGTGTCTCTTCACCATTTTTTTTCTTTGCGTAATGTGATAGAGCTCGATGCGCTGATTCTGAAGCAAAAAAATTTTTACGATCAGAGTTGTGGTTGCTGAGTTATGATTTCTCAAAGTCGTGAATTTCGGGGTTTTTCGAAAAAAACGATGTTACATATAGGCGTTGGCCGAGGGCGGGGCGCGAGTCATAGTTGGAAACCAATTTTTTTTCCCATACTGAAGCCTTATAATAAAAAAATAGTTTAAAAATAGTAAAAATAGAGATATATGCATGAAAATTTGTTTACATGGACAGTTTGTTGCGCGCAAGACGACAGGGTACTTTTCATTCTCAAATGTGCCCCCATTCTATTTTTAGAATGGGGTGCAATGCTCTATTGTTCTATATCTCTAAAGTTCTCAATGCAATTAACTTTGCTCAGCTTATCAACACAACAATGAAACTTGATTTTTATACACAATGCGATGCGCAGAAAAAGATGAACTGCGAGCCTTCTTCAAGCCGTGCCCCCTATTGCTATTTTTAGAATGGGCTACTAGTTCCCAGGTCCCTAAAGTAATGATTCTATAACTATGCTTAGCAATGAGATAGGGCAATGAAACTTGGTACTTAAACGCAATGTGATGCGCAGAAAAAGATGAACTGTCAGCCTTCTTCAAGCTGTGCCCCCTATTGCTATTCTTAGAATGGGGTACTAGTTCCCAGGTCCCTGAAGTAATGACTCTGTAACTTTGCTTAGCAATGAGATACAGCAATGAATCTTGGTATCTATGCGCAACAAAATGCCTAGAAAAAGATTATCTCTCTGCCCTCTTCAAGCTGTGCCCCTATTGCTATTTTTAGAATGGGGTACTACTAGTTTCCAGGTCCCTGAAGTAATGATTCTGTAACTTTGCTTAGCAATGAGATACAGCAATGAAACTTGGTATTTAGATGCAACGTCATGCCCAGAAAAAGATGAGCTCTCAGCCCTCTTCAAGCTGTGCCCCCTATTGCTATTTTTAGAATGAGGTACTAGTTCCCAGGTCCCTGAAGTAATGACTATAACTGTGCTTAGCAATGAGATACAGCAATAAAACTTGGTATTCATAAGCAATAGGAAACAACTGAATAGTTATAGATTGTCCAAAGAATAAATAATACTAAGTAAAAATAAAGTCCATGAATACATTTATTACTGTATAGAAATAATACATTTAATCTGAGTCAATTGCTGCTTCTTGGATATAACCAGTCATTTTGCCTGCTTCAACTGGAAGTGCTATTCGAATTGCTGTATATGCACAGGCAGACAGTGGGATTCTTTTATTCCTTCCCAAGTATCCATGCATCAGGCGAATGAATTCACAATAGGATACACTTTGTAGAAATCTATAATGATAGATTGATATTTGATAAACTAGTGCAGTGAATTTAAGATACATATTGCTTGCCCTAGAGAAAAAAAAGGTAAAAGTTTATTTGGAAAATCATAAAATGGTAACAAGTTTGCAAAAGATTCCTGATACTTATCGAAGACAGGCCTGGCGCAGGGGCTCTTCGGAGTTGGTCTGGTTCAAGCTAAACCTCTTGTGCCTGGGGCCATATCCCGTTAATATTCCGAAAGCTACCGTGAAAATCTAATGTTCTAAAAACCCATATCATTTTTGACAAAAGGGATGTTTTGGCCGAAAAGTTGGTCGAGCCAACACTGTACCAACCGGACCGATTCTGCCAGCCCTGGAAGAGGCAGATGAACATAAATTTTATGGTTGGCACTAGCCTGAAGACAATTCTAAATTTGAAATTCAAGAATGTATGATAAGGGCAGTTAAATGATGATGTTAGGCTAGGATGATGGTTGACACTTACTGTCTTTCATGGCGTTTTAAACATATAGAAAGGTTGCAGAGAAGATAGGTGGTTCTAAAAAGTGCTTCTTAACTCCAGTTTGATCACTGAAGCTCCTTCAAAAGCTTCAAATTCTAATTTGTATACCTTCCTTACACTTTCTTATCTCTACCTACTTAGTTGATGTTGATGAATTGTTTATTGGTGAAGAAATTAATTATATCAGTAACAGAGAAAAAAGACTGGCCTATTAAAAGACCTTAGCCTACTTACCAAGACGCCACAGGCTCTATCTCCTCAAATCGCCTGTTCAATTCATTGTCTTTTTCTAACTCTTTCTCCATTTCCCTTTCGTAATTAAGGATGGACTGCTCGTCTGCGATGAGGTCGAACTGATGTAGGCCATCATCATCGGCACTACTACTGCTTTCAACAGCGCTCTTGGTTGAATTATTTGCGCGAAGAAACTCTCTTCCTTCTTCTTACGCTTCTACAGCATATTCTGAGTTGCTCGAATCCATAAAGTTGTTTTCTTCAGAGGAAGACATCACGAAAAAGATAGGCCTAGCAGTTGACAGACCTGATAATTGTCGAAAGAGAGTGAAAACATTGCGCGGCAGCGTGACAGTTGATCATATGATTGTGGTGGGCATGCGCCTTACCACTATGACATCAGAGATTTGCTCGTTCCCAGACTGCTCCTGTAACACCACGATGGGGCACAAAACTGCCCCTAGCTCAACAAATACACCTCTGATTGCAAAAATTTTTTCATTCTCGAAATCAGCGCATTTAGATCTATTGAATGAGGTGAAGTCAAAAAAAAGGTGAAGAGGCACTTTAAACCATCCCCCTCTGAGATAGTATCATAGAAGTTTACCACTATCATGCCGTAGTTAAGCAAAGCTAATCAGTGGCGGCCTGGCATTTTTCGTCTAGGGGGGGCTGGCATTGAAATGGCGCCCTTTCATTCCACAAACATAGTTGTCAAGTTTCGGAAGTGATTGACACTGTAAATTTTGTTATAACTTTTAAGTTTTAGCAATGTTGGTTGAGGATAGAAAAACTGACCCCCTTGAGAGCAAAAGTTATTAATAAGACATAACAAAGAAAAGACTTAACTTATCATTTCTGGCTGCGTTAGTTTCCACGATAAAGATAACATAAAGGCTGAGCCTGCAACTTCTGCAAAACCTGCCATTAAAAATGCTTTCTCGCTGTAGAAATGCATTTGCCGCCTTAACACAACTAAACTAGTAGAAAAAACCAAATATATATCAAGACGGGTCTTTGGTAGCTACCTATAAAAATCCAGCTACACGTATTTTTTTATAAGAAACTGCCCATAAGAAACTCAACTCTCAAATCGCCAACAAATGAAGAAACTCTAGTTCTTGGAAACTATAAGTTAAGAAACTATTTATTTTGATAAAGAAAATCCTTGAAATATGTTTACTTTACTTTCACTTGTTTCCTGTATCATATTACTCATAAGATACTTGAGTAATGTTTAAACATTGGAAAGGCTAAAAAACCTTGTTTTGAAATGTTCACGAGGAGACAGGTAATGAAAATGAGGATTGTCATGGAACCACTAAGAACTCGTAAGAAACTCTGAGTATTCAAAATCTGATAATTTCAAGAAACTTTCGGTGCTGGCCCAAACTCTTAGTTTCTTAGAAAAAATACTTGTATTCGTATTGATAAGCTGACCTTATCGCTGGCTTTAACGAATTCAAAGTAAAATAATAGAATAACTTCAACTTCAGCCCCTACTTTTTACTCACCCAAAGTTTGATGACCCTATGCAGAGGCAATCATGAGCATGAGCGACGAACGGGTTGTGTCAGAATGAATTCCAATCATATGTTTTGATTAGAAAGGAGAATTTTTGAGAATTAAAACGCCTTGAGTGAAAACGGAAGACAATAATTGTCAGAAAGTTAATTGATAACACTGGCGCCAGAGAAATTCGCGATTGAGGATTGCTCTAATTGCCAACAATGTGTTTGCCCTTTGTGACATGCCTGCCTTAAGGCTGAAATACATGATCAGTTTTTTTCGTCAGTTTTTTCTCTTGAGTTGAGATTTGAAACGTTTTCTGACGTTTTTTACTTATCAGTTTCTTAAAAAGAAGGACGTGTTAAAACTTCCAGTCAGAAAACGTCACAAAACTTCTCAAATTTTGACTGAAGAGGAAAAACTGACGAAAAACTGACGAAAAAGCTGATCGTGTATTTCAGCCTTTAGAGGAAGTCAAGTGTCACAAAACTCTTATTGTAACTTTAGAGGAAGTCAATTGACTTCCTCGGCCACGACTGAACATTTGTCTGCCTAAAACTCATAAGAATGGGACTGAATGGGTACCCTGATTAGTATCGCCATGCCTTTTAATACGTAGCGCATTTGATGTATAAAAAACAAACAAACAAAGTAAAATGAGATCGAACTGCTCTAAAAAAGTCCGGTGGGGGGGCCGTGGCAGTTTAGTGGTAAATACATGGAGTCCAATGAGCATTCTTCACATGTTCAAATCTTCTCTTACCGTTGCATTGAAATGTTTGTCCACAACCTTTAAGACCCCGTTTACACGGGGCCGGTCAAATATTTGAGCGGCCGAATATTTGCACGCAAAAAGAAAAGCTCAAGCTGAAATTGCTTATAAAAAAAATGCGTGTACATGATGCATAAATGGCTTGCTTCCTATCTTACCAGCAGAGAGCAAGTAGTGGAATTTAAAGGAGTTCTTTCCAGATCTGCCAAAGTAACTACAGGTGTGCCACAGGGCTCCATTCTTGGGCCTTCGCTATTTCTCCTGTACGTAAATGATTTACTATCACAAGTTTCCTCTCTAGAAGTGATTCTTTTTGCCGATGACACAACAACATTATCACATGGTAAAACTGCCGAAAATTTTACCTCTAATATTCAAGCAGGTCTTAATGAGATTAATGACTATGCAAAAAATAATCGCCTTTTACCACATCCAAGCAAAACGAAAGTGATAATCTTTTGCAAAAAGAGCAAAGTTGTTCCGGTTGAAGATCTCGTTGAACTACAAATTGATCCCCATAACGTTGAATATGCAGAAACTTACAAATGTCTTGGTTTCACCCTAGATCAACACCTTGACTACTCATTGCATCTGAAAGAATTAAGTAGGAAGATTAACTACGGTTTGCAGATCATTAGACGTGTGAGACCTTTTCTGCCCACCGAGAGCCTCATTTCAATTGCAAACTCTGTGGTTCTGAGTCATCTGGACGAATAAATGTTCTACTAAAGCTTCAGAAGAGATGTGCCCGTGCTATTTTTTCAATGAACAGGTGGTCAAGGAGTAAACCATTGTTTGTATAATTAAACTGGCTGCCAATACATCAAAGGATCGAGTTTTCATGTGCCACGTTGATATTTCAAATTGTGAACGGGCTGGCACCACCTTACATGTCTTCAGTATTCAATCAGGCAAAAAATGTGCATAGCCACAACATACGGTTCGCAGCTAACAACTCTTTGCATAGTTCAAGGCACCATCACAAATCTTTCAGTTACTATGGTATGAAAATCTGGAACTCTTTACCAATGAAAATCCGTGACAGCAAAACTGTAGAGTCCTTCAAAAAGAAATGCAAAGAACATCTCATGAGCATTGTATCAGCTGAACATTTTGAATATAGTTGGACGTTTTAGTAACAATTATTTAATAAAATCTTTTTTCTTGTTCTGCATGAATTTGAAATTCTTTTTTTTTACTTCAATTTTTGATTTTTTTTTTAATTTCATTGTAAGTTGTTAACCAGGCTGAAAAAAAGCCTTAGCTTAGCCCTGTAATTTACGTAAAAGAATTAATACATACATACATACATAAAAAGCTTAAAGTGCCCCTGACACGAGAATTTTTATCAGCTGTATAGAATGAAAAAATGGCAAGGATTTCAAAAATCACATTTTCAATTTCATTGAAAGGGGGCTTCCTTCCCATTAGGGGGTCAAAGCCCAAAATTTCAGCTTTCAAAATGGCAAGAGGTCTGGGGACGAGACTACGTAAAGAGCAGGAACTCATTTTTGACAACAACAACCGCACATGTTGATTTGCGCGTTTTTTTCTATGCAAGACTTTCGCACGAATATGTGATCTTTTGCTAAAAATCATACCAAAGCTCTGGATGCGATTCAATCAAAGCAATAGATTTTAATAAGAAGGAAATGGTTTTGACGTTGTTTATAGACCGTACGAAAATGAGCCACTGTGAAGCAGTAGCAGGTAAAAGACAACAGCAAAAAGACGGAAGGCTCGCTCGATCCAAGACGGCCTAGCTTTACGAACTATCTCAGCAAGATTTGACGGTGAAGAATTGGTTAATTGATGTTAAACTTTAACTATGTTAAACTATTTTTACCTTTTTCGTCTATCATATTAATTTTTTCTGGGCTTTATCCCACAAATTAGAGTTATCCCACATTGTTTTGGCAATAGATGCACAGCACGAAAATAGAACGAAACATTAGGCCAAAATAAATCGTGTTTCCTGAACAGACTAATGACAATTTGTCCAGCACCAATTCCAGATGAATCTTAGTTATTCATGATATTTTGCTAATAGATAAGTACTTAAGTTATCAAAACCTCACTGAGCCCTAACCTAACCAATTAATATCTTATTTAGGCAACTTATTTTGAACCTAATTTATTTTTTATCATCAGATCAGATATTGTACTATTAAAAACTAGACATGCATAATAGAATTATACTGGACTACCAAACAACCTTCTACTTCTAGCTACACTTAACAGCAATGCAATCGTAATTTTCTAGAATGGACAGGAACTTAATTATGAAAAGGATTATGAAAAGGGCCGTTAAATGATTACATCATGCCATGGGGTTGGGTTATCCTTCCTGTATTTAGTGTAAAGTATATTTACTATAGAAACATGAATTGCAGGGGTAGGCACTAAAGGCACACACCCTATGAGGGAAGTTATTGCCTAAAGCAGCTAGGGAATAGATATTAACTAGATGTAAACTAGAAATTTAGATGTTTTTTGCAATTAAACTTCTGGGACCAAGGAGCATTTCAATTCCTTTCAAAGCGTGCGAGATTTCTCAAGAACAAAGGATTTCCAGTGATTCTCAAGAGATTTCAAATAAAACAACAGGATTGTTAGGAAGACTGCATCGGATTTTCAGGGAGTGGTTTGCCCTCGTTTGGAACCAGACTTACCTAATTGTTGCTTAGAGTTTCATATTAAGTGTGATATCATTATTGTGTATTAGATGTTTTTCAAACAAATTGCTTGAAAGATTGCCATTTCCTTTTCAATGCCCCCCTAAAATATAAAAAATTTAATGAATACCCGAAGCACTTAATCGGTAAGTTGCACTATAAATATCTTTAAAAGAAACTTAGCCCAAGCCTTAATACTAAAAGTTTCTTAAATTGTCTACTGTTTTTGTTGAGGGAGCCACTTTTTAAAACTTGGTAATTTTGATTCCTCTAAAAATGACATAAAAATTTGGGGGTAAGGCATCTTAGAATTTAAGGCATTTAAGAATCTAAGTTGCCTAAAAACTTGAGTGGTAAGGTATCTTATTCGATTTTTAGAATATGTCCTCTTGTGTCAGACGTGCAAATCTACACCTATTGGCTCTATTTCAAAGGGAGGTTCTCAAAGATATGAAGGGCAAGGTGCCAAAAGATTTCTGGAGGCTCTGCCTCTGCACCCCCATCTTCCACAACCATTCTCTGGAAGATGCTGTCACACTACTTTTAAAATGGAAAGTTGGTTTAATGAGAGCAATTTATTTTACATGTGCAAATATTTTTTTTAAGAAATTAAAGTACTGGCACAGAACTGAAAGTTTCTTAAATCTCCCAAATTTTGAGTATTGACAGTTTCTTAAGAGTTTTTAAATTTGTTGAACAATTATACTTCTTGAACAATTTGTTTTTCCTCTATCTATCCTTTTACTGCTGCCACCTTTGAATCAAAAAGTATATCGTCGTAGAAAATCCAACAATCGAAAGCCCAGTCTAGCCTAACAGGCCTAGGCCTACATATGTAATCAACCAACTGAGCGAGCAAAGATTGCGACAAGAGAGCAAGATGGTTACAATTTGATATTCATGGTCTCAACTGGATCAAATGATTCGATTTCTTTATTATTTACATTGTCGTGTCTTTCAATTATGTTTTTACTAGGAAAAACAAAACAGAGGAAAGAGCTTATGCGGCCTAAGTGAGGCCGGCATCTGATCCCGCACTCATCGCTTCCAAAAGCACGATAAAAATCACATACGTGTGAAAATATAACGTGAGAAATATCATGAATCACAAAAACAATATTAAATAGATTGAAATAAATTGCTAACGTAAAAATGATAATATTTACTGAACCAAGGTTCACCGAAAATTGAAACCTTTATCCATGCACTCAGTGCTAATCCGCCATTAGCAAGGTCAGTGAGGAAAATGCTGCTCCTGCTCTTTACGTCAAGAAGGAATTCTGACCGCGTTTCAATTTCGCCACATTTTTGGTCGACAAGGCACATTTAAAACTTAAATAACTTTTGTTGTATAATCTTTAGGAAAAAACGGTTTTGACTTCCGTTCTCAGCGTGCTTTTATTAATCTATTTGGTAAATAAAAATTTTCGTGTCAGGGGCACTTCAAGTAATCCATGTGTTCGTTTGATTATGTTTCCGATTTTTCTGGGTATAATAAAAATAAACCAGTTTATTTTGTAAAAATATATTGTTAATTTGCAGTTCATAAAAAACGCCTGTAAAAACTTCATCCCTGCATGAAAGTCGGCAATCTCCATGTGAAGTCCATCAAGTCTGTCTTCCTCGTTAAATTCATTGCTCAACTGTAACAGCACGTTGACATCTCTTTCGACTGATCCTTGGTCATCAACGATCGGGGTTCTACTGTAATTTTTATCTACCGTATCATCATCAGATTCTGATGCGCTTGGCAACAAGTTTGCCAAAATAATAGTAGTCATGCGAAAAATAGATTTAAAAATTATTCCCAGAATAAATCAGGGGGCAAAGAAATACAATTTAAATTGAATCCAATTCAAGCCAAGCCCATTCACATTAAGACATTGGGAGGGCCAAAGCCAGTAGAGGGGTCGGGGGCAGAATGAATGTATCCTTCGGATGATTCTGATTTGCATGGCGTAGACATATATATGCAAGTGAGTGATTGGACTAGACACAATTATAACTTTTAACAGAATGCCCTTTCAACTGAACAATGCAGTGTTATAACTGATACAAAGACCTCGTTTACACTGTGCGGGATGAATTAATCTTCATTTAAAATTCGATTGGACAGGGCTCGCTTTTACCAGGGCCATCCGCACAAATTTTACTTCAGCTATCTCCACTCAAAAAGTTCACGTGAGAAAGTGGATCAAATTAGTTCCCATTTTAGTTCAAATTTTTCACAGTGCAGACGCTTGTATCTGGATTCATTGTGTTTGCTCATTTGATCAATGGAAAGCCTAGTCAGCAAATCAATAACAATCCCACACCTATATGGGAAGAATGCCCTCTTTTCTGCCAGCTCCCATCATATGAGACAGCGATGTTGACAGTGTTGTCTTGGTCAGGCATTTGCCAAATTTCTGTGTATTTATTACGTATAGCCTCCACTGATTTGGCAGTAACTTGAGAAAAGGTTTCTTCACTCCCTTTGTCCAGAACTTTTTTCTCACTTTGGTAAGATGACTTGCTCAATTGATTTGGGATATTCATCATTTTGGAACTAATCTTTTATGAGCTGTACCCACACGAGCGGACGTTTACTTCAAAGGGGACATTTGGTGATGTTGAACCTCTGACCTTTTTGCTGAGGTAACCCTCATCTTCAATTTCTGTACAGTTATTACAGTATATATATCCTTTAGAGGTGAATCCCATGTCCATTCCAATGTGATTCTTGAAAACAAGGCCATCAAGTTGGAAAAGTGGGCAGCAGAGATATTTTATCAAATTATTCAGGGCAGACTTCTGAGTTAAAAGAAAACAATTGTCCTCGTCTTCTTGTTCAGGCGTAGGCAGTTTTTCTAAAAGTTTATCTATAGTCGTCTCTAAAAGCTCTATCTTCTTTGAAGCAGCAGATATTCTAGGAACAACGCTAGGATTGTTAGAATTCGATGCTGTTGTGTTATCATCACCATCACAGGATTGGTCGGGCCTAACAACATCTTCAATTGCCTTTTGAGTATCAGCTTTGCTTTTAAATCCTCGTTTCCGCACACCTTTGAAGTGGTTAAACTTTACTCTTGTCATTTATGTTTGTTGTTGTCTATAAACTAGTTCACTGCTTATTTTATTTTGATAAATTCAAGAAAGAGGAGTATTAAAGTGAAGCACTGAACAAAAACTCTTATTCGGTGTTCGTGAGAAAAGTTGTGGTTGGGAGCTTGAGCCTATTAGGCTCTCCAAATTTACAAAGCAACCAATCAGATACAGCCTTTTTGGCCACGTGGTTTCAAGTGTCTTTCAACATGAGTCAGAAAAGGTTAATTTATTCCATGAATGTTACATCAAGAAGTGTAAAGCAAAATGGCCGTGAAAATTCTAGAAAATTTCCTTTTGAATGATGTACAGTTATAGGGATTTGATTACAAAAATGTAAATTATAACATGAACGAATTTACCCTCTTTTTACCTCAAAATTTCTTAATTTCAAAAATAATAACTAGACATCGTAAAACCTTTATTTTTGAGCTATTTGGCTAACCTAAGGTAGTTTTGAGAGCATTTTCAATTAGTCTAATTGATTAGGCTAGACAGATTTCTCAAAAACATAATGTTCATAGATAATGAAAAATCTAGCATTTTTGGACCAGGGCCCTGCCTTAATTGGTTATAAAGATCTAATATTGCATGTATCGTAGATTAATATTTTTTGAAAGCGGAATTGGTGTGAAAACAGTATATTATGCTTTTCTAAGAAATTGGTAAGCCTTTGATGCATGAGTTTTTCAAGAATCTTATTGAAAATTGGCCATAGTGATATTGGGCGGTAGTTTGAAACATCGAATCTAGACTTAGCCTTGTATATTGGTACAACTTTGCAAATTTAAGTAAAGATGGGTGTATTCCTGAAATGAGTGATTCGTTAACCAAGTCTGTTACTATATTAGTCACTTGGTTGATTATATGCTTAATCATCTTTATTGGGATGTCCTAAGAGCCTGATGATTTAGACTCTTCTAAACTCATAAGTTCAAATTTAACCTCGCTTGTAAAGAAACTTTCTTGGATCGGATATGTTAAGAATTCATGGTGATTTGCCTTGCCTGGACCTAGATTTTTGGCTAGCGTCTGCGATATACTTTTGAAATATTTATTCAAAGTATTTGCCACCTTTTTATTATCAGATACCAATTTTCCTTCTATTTTTACTCAATAACTTGACCTGATTTAGTGTTATTTCTATTTAAGATTTAATACCTTCCGATACCTTTGGAGTCCTTTTTGAAATCTTTAAAATACGAAGTAAAATAGTTTTGTTTACTTGATTTTATTGCGGGTTAAGGGTATTTCGGAAAGTTTTATAGCATTGATACCAAAATTCGTCTTTAGTCTTAATGAGTTTTTTCAGAAGAGAATTTTTTGTTCAAATAGATTTAAGAATACCGTTTGTTATTCAAGGTTGATGTTGTTGCTTTTTAAACTGCTTTGATTTGGGTTTTAGAGGGGGGGGGGCATGTTTATTTAGTTGTCCCAAAAATGTATTATGAAAATATTCATGTTTGGAATTTATGCAAATATTCTGGTTATGCTTATCACTATGAAAAAAATTTATTTGTTGGGTTTCTTGTACGTAAGCTTCTTTGTTGAACCTACGGTAATCCCTATACATACTGCTGTTATTAATTTTTTCTTTATCGAAGTTGGTCCCGAAAATCACAAAACTGGGCAAATGGTCAGATATTTTGGGTCGAGTGAGTTCATGAAGATATTATCAATCAAGCTAGGTGCGGAGCGATTTCTGAATCTCGTAGGCTACAGAATAAGATGTTGGAAAAAATTAGAAATCATTAGATTTAAAAATGAGTCAACGTTTGGCAAAATATCACATTTAAGAAGGTTGAGGGTAATTCCCTAAATACAAAAGGTAGTTTAATTTCTTTCTTTATTTTGGTAAAAACTGTCTGTAGGTATTCTAAAAAGGCAGATATATTCCTACGGGGATGGTTATATACAACACCAAATATTGAATTGGCTTTTGTTTTATTTTCAACTTCAATCCAAAAAGCTTCGAATTCAAAACTCCGATCTTGATAAGTTTTATAGAGGTCTGATCGTATAGAAAACGTTAAGTAGTAAGCAACAAAAAATCCGCAGCCACCTGTCAAGCTAGTTCCCATTTGACCTACCTAGTTATGAAAACCTGTAATGTTTAGTTGTTTAATACGGTTATCGTTATCTTTATTATGCCAAGATTTTTGTAGGCCTAAAATGTCAAATTTGTGATCAAGGTTATCCAATAAGATTTCAATATCTTCAAGATTGTTAGAAATAGACAGGATATTTTTTAACATACTAATTACTCGGTCATTTGCCCCAGTGGGCCCTTTTGCTTGCCCCAGTAGTGAAGGAAAAATCAGTACTTTTGCCCCAGTGGCCCAAGTCAAAATGGAGCCCTTTTTCATATGATTTTTTCCTCGTAAACGAAGCAATGTTATTGATGTTGCTAGCCAAAATAAAATCTTGGAAGTCTCTGATAACAATTGCAACAAAAAGGAGCAAATACAATGTTTTGTGCCCATGCCCCAGGCAAAAGCTATTTCATTGAATTGGATTGTATGAGAACAATGGACCATTTTGTTAGTGACCCAGAGCCAGAGGCAAGTGATACTGGTGAAAAAAGTGATTTCCAAAATGTTCCAATGCAGAACTTGAAACAGATAATTTGATCGATAAGGAACCAGTTTGCTTCACAGCAGAAGAGGCTGATGCCAAAAATGATGGGCCTTATAAGAAGGCAAAGGAGGATGATCCATCTTCATCAAATCCTGGTTGCTGTTAGTGCAAGGGTAATAAATTGGAGATTAACTTAGTTTGACAATTCATTTGAAATAGCAAATTGCAGAACTTACATTGTCAAGTCACAATCCGTAAAATGCCATCTCAGTTTTTTTACGATATAGCATCATTGTTTGACCAAATATGGTCATTTTGAACATCATTTCATCATGTGGTCACTATAAAAATGTCTGGTTGCTTATTTTAAGTTCATATGGAACATAATTGGTATGAAAACCTAAGCTAAAAACTTTAAGTTAAAAACTACAGATTGCAAGTTCACATACGATTTTTGGGTTCCTTATCAAATTTGGGCTGGCTCCTGATGGATTTCAGAGAAGGAAACTTTTTTAAGCCAATTTTGATATCGCAAGATGTGATCTGGGGGGTTGGAGGTGTATCAACCTGGATATGATGTATGACCCACTTACCTCCTACCCCCTTTTTGCATTTCATGAAGGAAAAGGTATGGCCGCTCAACATATCTACCAAATGTGGAGGATAACATGCATCTCGGGGATGAATTTGAAATTCTTGTGGGTAGAACCCTCCAGAAATATGTACCAGAATTAGACTGGCTCAACAAATATGTTCCTGACCATATAAGTCACAAATATACAAAAGGGACCACAATAAAATCAGAAATTGTAATTAATTATTTATTGTATACTGCAGCTTATTTGTATCCTTGCAAGTTTGAAGAAAAAGGAAGCAATTTATGATCCCTCACTGCAGGGTATTCACAACAAACAAATGCATTATTTATCAATGGTAAAAGGAGCATACTAAACCTAAGCATTCTCAATGTTGAAGAAGACGTCTCAGGAGTGAGAGGTGGGCAAAATTTACCTGATGTTTGTGGTTGACCATTGATTATTGCTAGTGTCCTATCTTACCCTCACATGGAACAATAGAGGTCCTGCACATCTGTTGATATGCCAAAGAATCGTTAAGAATTGTTGAGGCAATATTTTTCATTTTAAAGTTTCTTCTTGTTCAAAATTCTTACAGTCATCCATACTGTATGTCTGAAGAATTCATGTGACTGAATTACAAAAGCAGCCAAGGACATTGAACCTGACTATTCCAGCTGATATAATTACTTTTTTAGATAGATTTGCAATAACAATATCTCCTTCCTTAGGTCTCTCTGGGTGTGTAAAGATTTAAAGCAATAGCAGTGAAATTTTTGAAATTATGCAACATTTGCATATTTACGTACCAACTGACAAAAGAGAAAATCAAATCCATCTTCTTAAACATGAAAGCAGGGCTTGGTTGTGAGCAAGAGGCTAAATAACATATGCAAAATTATGTTTTTAAATTGATTATTTTTCAATTGTTTAAGCAACCAGTCATAAAAATATTCATAAATTAACATTAAAATATGCTTTGAGCACGAGGTTTCAAATAAGCTCGTTGCAAATCAATATTTTTTCGGATATCCTCTTCAGGCAATGACAGCCTCTATTTTTGAGGAAGTGATTCGTAAAGTTTTAAAATCATGGATCTCGGGATTGAGTGCCAGATTTCAAAAACTTTTTCGATCAGCTGATCTTTGGTTTTTGGTGGATGACGGCAAAGCATGCATTTGATAAATTAACACAGATTTTCAATAATATTGATGTCTGGCCTTTGGGCAAGGAATAACAAGAATCTGTTCGTTTTGTCAATGAGAAGAAGCATTGTCCTGTTGAAAAATAAATGAGTGGTCTTGACGTCCAAGGATCAGTTCAATGCTAACTTTCAGATTCTTTCCTTCAATATATCAATGTAATAGGTCGAGTCAACCTTGCGATCGCAGACCACAAGACAGCCAACATCATTAGGCCCGACGCACTCCATACTATTACGGACACGGATTCGCTGAATTTTGGACGGTCTTATTTTTTGTCCTCCACACTCTTTGCACTCCATCATTTGAAGGTTGAAACTGCTCTCATCAGAAAAAAATTACATCTTCCCAATGACAGGCAGGCCATGACGATAGGAACTTGGCCCACTCTGTGTCCCATGCGTCGATTTTTGGCAGAAATGAGTGATTTAGACTTTTTTCTGTTGAAAAGGCCATTATTATGGAGAGTGGCCCGAATGGCATTCATCCCTTTGTTGACAGATCAAGAAACGTTCCCCTTGATCTCTTCAAGGTGGAGAACCTGAACTTTCTAGCTGCTCGGCATATAGAACATTCTCCTCTCTCTGATGTTTACTTTAGCCTTCCAGTTCTTGGCCTTTTTTCTAACAAGCCTGTATTCAGGTATGATTTATAAACTTTGAAGGCTGTTGACTTGGTGCAGCCCACTTGCTGCGCAATTTCGGTATACGAAAGAAATCTCGGCTGTTCTTTCACTTATTGACAATTCTCGAATTTTAGACATTTTTAAGCATTTATTTTCTTTAAACTCTGGTACTTATATAATCTTTTTTTGCTAAATTCTCTGTGACAAATTTCATTATTCTTGTAATAGCTTTTCATTATTTTGACAGACTTTTCAATCAAGTGCACCTTTCGTATAGAATTAATGTGGCAAAGCTTTGTTGACCATCACAACTTGCACGTCCAGTTTCTTGACAAAAATTATTTATGTACCCAGGAGGCCCATAGTGAATTATTTGGCAGTCAACCTCCATTCAAAATTCCACAGTTGCAATGAGCAATTTAATCACTCCATTTGGGTCAGTCATGGAATCACTGCCAAGAGCTCTATAAAGCATACGCACATGGTTTAATCTTTGGCAAAATATGATTGTTCTTTCAACATTATCTCAATGTTAACTAAAGTTATGTATAAATGGATTAATCACATCTTTTGGATTGTCTTTGCTCATCTTTATTATCGAGGACCTTATGGTACATTGCTCTGGAAATTCTACTATCATCAATGGACTACTCTAAATTCTTGATTATTTCAGCAGGTACATCAGATGTAGTAGTTGCTGGGAGGGCCATGAAAGGAATAGCATGTTTAACAAGCCAAAGTGATCTCAATTGTGATATTGGCCAATACTAAAACCGAAATCATTTCAAACCAGTGCTTTGGGATCCCCTGAAAAATTAAGACTGGATTTAAGTATTTGCATGAAAGGAATTGTTTCCAAAATTAAGGATCTTACACAACAAGCATAACATGCACAAGTCTTATTGTAGCTACGTACCTGTTGACAATGCAATGACTTTCATCAACTACAACGCATCTGAGCATTCTTTGAAACTCCAGAGACTTCAGGTTGTTGTGGAATTCGTCCAGCACACTCTCAGGTGACGAAAAGATGGAACAATGATTGCCTTCCCGTACCAACTTGCTAGAAACAGCCGGATCATTCAGTGATATACAAGAAATCTTTTTCTTCTTTAAGTTTTGTGTCTGATCTCTTATTAAAGGAGCCAGGGGCAATACCACCAACACAAATTTGTAGCTGTTTGACGTTGAAACAGAAGGCATATCATTCTTGTCGCAAAACTCAAATTCGAAAGGAAGGAAAAAAACCGCCATTCATTTTACAGAGCCAGTTGGCATTGAGATAAAGGCATCCTTGCCGTTTAAAATCCCTTCACACCATTTCTTCGGAACATGCGAAGTTCTTTGAGGCAAAATGTTTCTTTTGATTTGCCCAAGCAGCTTTCATTGGGGGCTTCCGTCATTGCTCTCAACTTCTGTTCGGTTCGGTATTTTATCATATTTTTACAACTGTCACTGAAAACATATTTCTATGCATCACCTGCCTGAAGAAAACAATCACTTTATTTCAAGCAGAATGCTTCACTGCCATTGGTCAAAATGAGTGGGCAGAATACTGCCCACCTCAGTAGGCTCCACTGAGGTACCCCCTCTTTCCAGCAGGCAACAATACAAGTCTCTTCTGCTTTCTCTTTCCTTGACAGAGGTATATTTTGGTTTTGGTTTTTTTCACTAAAGAGACTTGTGCAAGTCCACAGTTTTTCCAACATATCCATTGAAAGTTTCATCCTTATAAACAATAAAAACATTTCTGACAAAAACATGAATCTTTCGAAAATTTCTACAGAGCTCGCCTCCTAGCCACTGCACCCTTGAGTGACCACAAGGTTTAGAGTTAGCTTGTAGAAGAGAAGGCTTAAATCCTGAATGAATATTGTATCATCTTAGTAATGGAGGTTTTCATTAAAGCTGAGCCCCATCCTCCAACTTTTTGTCCAAAATATAACATGCTACAAGGTTCGTCTCTGCATTTGGTGAGTGATGGTGCAACAATTTATGTGAATGAAATAGCCTGAGTTTCTCGTAGCCCCGGTTGCGCAGTGGTAGCGTTCTAGAGTACAAATCTAGAGGTCGTGGGTTCGAGTCCTACTCGGGTCATTTTCATTCACTCAAATTATCTCGATTGATTTTCCAAATCCTGCTTCTCCTCAAGATACAATTCTAATATACAGCTGTAAGATTTCATAGCTTAAAATGTGATAAAATGCTTTGAAATGTACTAAAACTAGATAAATTCAAGTTAGGCTGTTATTCTATAAAATCCCTAGGTTTTGGATAAAAGGCCTACATGTTTTATCAGAGCATTGGTCACAATTCCAATTTTTTCTTTTCGATTTAAACTCCTAGATTGATTCTACAATTTCAGTTTTCAGTTTTTTTCAACTTTCAGTTTTTCATCTATTTATCAATTAATCCTAAATACAATCTTCAGGGGCGGACCCAGCGAAGAATTTGACTGCCGCACAAATTGGCTAAAATTAGGGGGTCCGGAAAATTTTTGAGGCATCGCCGTTCTGAACCCTGGAAACGCATATTTTTTCGTCAGTTTGAGGATTTCTGCCAGCCTACGACATCTTTTGAAGTAGCAATTGAATAAAAGATAACACACTTGTTGTTTCAGATTTTTGTTAAATGAAATAAATGATTATACTGAAACGCTCTAGAATTTTCGATATTTTCTCTATTTGTGAAAAAGTTAAAAAGAAATAGAATGAATTTTGACATGAGACTCTCTCAGTGCTGCCACTCGTAGGGATTTCTACCTACATTAGGTATTATTGAGGCATTGTAGGTTGTAGGGAAAACCTACGGTAGAAATCCAGAACTGTAGGTATTTTTTGAATATTGTAGATAGATTTTTGTTAGAAAATGTATTTTTGATTTAAGCTTAGAGTCGGCATTAAAAAGTTGTTTTAAAAGTGTTAAACAATGATAAAGTTGTCTTTACATATCCTGGTACCCCCATGAGAACGAATTTGCAGGCGTCCTTTTCATTTTGAATGTGTTTACTCATGTGGCATTGTGTGATCATATGTTTGATCACAATTTCTTCAAACAGCAGAGTTGGAGT
Organism: Pelagia noctiluca; assembly: GCA_963924455.1. Taxonomy (NCBI): domain Eukaryota; kingdom Metazoa; phylum Cnidaria; class Scyphozoa; order Semaeostomeae; family Pelagiidae; genus Pelagia; species Pelagia noctiluca. The sequence continues at coordinate 5,358,514 of OZ004323.1, forward strand.
AAAAAAATGTATGCTAGAATTATGTGTAATAAATGAAAAGAGAGGGTAAACAAGGAACAGATAAAATGATAAAAAAAATGAAAATAAATCTACATACGGAGAGAGGGTAGTCCCAACCGCCCAGCCCTGCCCCTGTTCCCCCTACAGCCCCCAGCCCTAACCAACTCAGCAATGCCATAGTATCAGGGGATTAGTAATTCAGATATTTGGACCAAGATTGCATTTAACATGTAGACTTTTATAGTTTATCTATTTGCATCATTGGTGAAAAGGCCACATATTTTACTTTATCATCAATCTAAATCAACTAAAGATCAATGCCAGTATATACCTAAGAACTAATATATTCTCCAAAATTTACACTATGCCATAAATTTGTTAACACTATAAAAAGGGGGGCCACCTATGCATAGGTAAGGGTTGGGATTACCCTCTTTCTTTTGAATTTATTTTTCATTTCTCAAAACTTTTTTTCGTGTTTAATATCTCTTATACAATTTTTCTTATATACTCACACTCAACCACAAAGACATGGCAAGCTTTTGAAAAATTTTGGACACTTCCTATTCCCCCAATTTTCGTAAAGAAGGCCCTTTCACTGAAAGTGGCAGAAAATAGATCTAAGATAAAAATATTTAATCTCATTGTACCCTTCACGTAGGTAGAATATAGGTTTTTTCAAAAATTTGTCCGGATTTGTAGGTAGAAAATTGAGTTACTGCGTAGGTTGTACGTAGGTAGAAATTAGTAAGGTGGTAGGTAGAAACGTCACATTGTGCGTGACAGCACTGCATGAGAGAGATTGAACCACGTTCGCCGCGAGCAGAACTCACCACAGCAAAACAATTGAGGAGCGAAAATTGTAATTAAAGTTATGGAATATGTGGGTAAATATGTGGAATTAACGATAAAGGGAGAGTTTGCAGTATAACATCTCTCATACAACGGAAAAAGTATCTTTATTTCCCTATATTGTAAGACTGTAATCAAAACACTCACTCGCGCGTCAAACGGCCAAACTTTACTTCATGTCTTGGTACCTTCGAGCAAGAAACTTTCCTGTTCTGCCCAAAATGAACATTCAATCTGCTAGAGTTTCATATTCACATCCTGAGCATAACATGAAAGTTTTTTCCCTTCTTGATGAAGCCTACTTTTTCAAATTATCCACAGGCACTTCTGTGTGCAGAAATTACTAGGCCATGAAATCTGTGTGATTTCAAATTCAAAACTCAAAAATTCACTTCAATTCTCGACTCTGTTCATTTGCTACATGTGCAAGATAAACAATAGGAAAGGACGTCAGTAATAAATTATGAAACAATGGGGCGGCATTTGCATAAATTTGACGCAGGCGCGCGCACGATTTGACAAAGGATTTTGAAACCAAAGGACTTTTCTTTTGTTCTTGTGCGGCAGTCGAGGCGATCTATGCTGAGAAGAGGCAGGAAATCCAATACAATTTTGACAGTGGGGCGAACTCTGGGCGATCTATGATTCGAAACAAGGGCCGCACAGATCTAATTCAATTCAATGAAGCTATAAGTAATCAAAATTAAATTCATTCAATTCATTGAACGAGTTTTCAAGAAGCTGACACACTGTAACGCAACAAACTTTTGGGAATTGTTTCAAAATATATGAATATAATTCATTGAAAGTGAAGAAACTCCTATTATTTCAATGAAGAAGAACACGAGACAAGTTAAAATGGAAAACATGCTCGAGAAATTCTTGAAAAGAAATTAATTTGCGTATGAATAATCCTACTGAAAACAATTATTTTCGCCAAAGTTGACTACCGCCTGTGCGGCGGTGGCGGCACTCTGGATCTGCCCCTGCAATCTTAATACATTACATACCATTAATTACACAGAAGCATCTATTAAATATGAGAAAAACATTAAGAATAAATATAAACTACACAAAATAGACAAAAAACTTTACAGGATTGTGTTTAACATTAATTGACTAAGGAGGAACTCTCTAGATAGATAAACTAATTGAGAGAGAGTCCACCCAATAAAAGCAAAGAAAATAAAAAGAATTTCAACAAAAAACAACAACCAACTAGATGAATACCAAAGTTTTACCAAGTAGCAATAGAGATTTTTCGTTGATCTAGGACCAAGTATAACAATGTCAATGTAAATATGAGCCAAAAAAGAAGGTTTTGAGACCAGACCGAAATACTGCAGTAGAACAAGACACGAATAAAAAAGTGGTAATGTATTCCCGACTTTTGGACCGAAGTACTTTATTGTTTTATGACCGTAGAGGGTAGTGTTTTTGAAAGATTGAAAGAGGTCACCTCTGGTTACCTGACAAGTTTCAATCCTATGAACATATGAGTTAGGAGTAAAGTAGGTATGACAACAGGCAGGAGATACTTTATTTAGGGCTTTGTAGACAAAAGTGAGGACATTTGAATGTATCATATCTTATAACCTTAGAATTATTAATCAGTGGAAAATAAGTGCAGATTGAGCAGCAAAATGTGAAAAGCTGATACATCTCAAAATTTTCTTTTGAAGGACGTAAAGTAGTTTTAGATATGTATCATATGTTAAACCCCAGGTAGTGATGCCATAACTAAGAAATGAGGAGAATAGGGAATGTAGAGGCTGATAAGAGGTTGCAGGGGAATGTAGTATCTTATTTTGAAGAATGTTCCAGAAGCTCTAGTTAGTTTCTTATGAAGTTCGGTGATATGGTTTTTCCAAGTCAGATTTTCATCCAGCGAAGTTCCCAGAAATCTCACATATTTCGACCTTAAAACGTTTTTCTTGCCAAATTTAATGTTGATAACATCTGTTAATTTTTTTCCTGGGGGAATGAAATAGGACAAAGTTTGTCTTGTCGATGTTAAGTGCCAACTTGTCACAGCTAAGCCAGGATTTGATCTTACACAGCTCTTTATTAATAGTTCTAGTGAGGTTATCAAGATCATCAGCTTCTAAGTAAATGGTTGTGTCATCAGCGAACAGGAAGAATGACAATACACTAGTAGCATTTGGTAAGTCATTGATATAGATGAGAAATAGAAGAAGTCCGAGAACCGATCCCTGTGGAATGCCACATGTTATATTACACAACAAATTACACAACAAAGACGAATAACCATTAATTGAGACCGATTGTCTACCATTGCTAAAGTAGGACTCGAACCAATTAACAGCAGTATCCCTTATACCATAATGCTCAAATTTTTTAAGCAAAATTCCATGATTAACAGTATCAAAAGCCTTTTAGAAATCTATAAAAATCCCACAACCAAGTCTGTTGTTGTCATGGGTTGACTTAATACTTTCAGTTAAAGTAACTAATGCATGTTCTGTAGATGGTCCACTTCGAAATCCAAATTGCATACAGAATAAGACCTCGCATGTTTGCAGCCTTCATACCCCTAGATCCTATGTCTACAAGGTTTATCTCTCCAGGGCAATGGTTACAACTTTTCTTGTCAGTGAGAGTTAAAATCTCTTTCACTCGTGACTTCACAAATTGTTTTCACTCACCGTTGCTTTGGATCCATTTTAGTGCTGTCATACTATCTGTCCGATAGTAACACTCTAGCTGCTCAATATGTGATTTAATGGCCCCTTTCACTGTCTCCATTAATCTAGCCAGAATTTAGTAGCTCCCATAAACTCTAGTCGGAGAATGGTCATTCCTTTTAGGGGAGCTACTCGGGTCTTGCTTGTGAACAGGGAGGCTTTCAATCCTTCATTAGTTTGGAACACGAAGTAAACCATTGCACAATATGCTTCCTCATCACAAAAACCATGCTGTCTGCCCTTGCCCAATTTTTGTGCGAAGCTAATCACACTGTCTCATTTAAGTCAGTTATCCACTTCTCCCATCGTACTCGCAGAGCTCCTTCCAACTTTTCATGCCATGGAATATTTTGCTTATATATTTCCTGGAACAATACCTTTCAAGTTATTTGGACCAGCTACTTATTAATCTTAGGGGAACAAAAATTCCAGACAAGGCACTCAATACCACACGCTTGGCTGGCTCCATAACTTTGGTCTTGTTTGCTACTGAACGGAGATTGAAAAGGACTGTATCCTGATCATAATTCCATTCAAGACCTAGCACCCTGTGAATTGAAGATTCTTTACTGACACAAATGCTTGATTTAGCACTACTCTCATCACTTTGCTCACCCATACTTGTCTTACTGACCATGTTTTCTTCTTTAGCTCGTATGTACTCCCTAAATTCCTTATTATTGCTCACCCACTTTCTAAGCTGAAATCCTCAACGTCCCATTCTGTCTCTGGCCTTTTCGTACATTGCATACGCATCATCGAACCTGTTTGTTGAGTTAACCATATCGTCTACATACCACCTCTCTGTCTTTTGCTGAACAAATATGGGATCTTCTTCTGCATATTTCTGACGGTGAAATCATAATGTGCCATTGAGCAGAAAAGGAGAACTTTTGACCCCAAAAACTACCTTACAGAACCTGAACTCTCTATCACTGGTTTCTCCGCACATGGATCCATAGCCCATAAAAACCTTAAGTAGTCCCTATCCTGTTCATCAACTTCAATATTCAAGAAAGCCTTTTCTATGTCTACAGTCATGGCAAGCTTTGACATTTTGAAACGAAGCAGAATGTCGTACAACAATGTGTTCAATGCTGGCCCAGTGTGTAAGCAATCGTTTAGACAAGCTTCATTTCTTGTTGTTTTCGCAGATGCATCAAAAACCATGCGTACCTTTGTTGTCTTTGCATTTTGGCGTACCACTGGCCTATGAGGGAGATAATGATAGCCATCTGTTGACTCAAAATCTAACATAACATAAGAGCTGCCCATCGAGTCGACGATGGCTGCCTGCGAGGCGTCCGAGTTCCAATTGTTTTTTTTTTATTTCTCACAGGCACACTCATGACTTAGCATGCCTATGCGGCTTGTACATCTTCGATCACAGTTGAATGCTCCTGGGTTTCTGTCAATGATGGCGTCCCTGTGCTCATGTCGACGAGCGCGTTTGAGTGCGTTGTTTTGCTGCCTCAGATCGTCCAACTTTTTTATGCTAGCACTTGTGGTGTTTCTCCAGCTGGAATGCTCCAAAGCCTCAAGTTGCAATGTGTCTGGTGAGATGTCAGATTGTTTAAGAGTGCTCTGCAGCGTATCTTTCCATCGTAATAGTGGGTGGCGACAGGTCTTTTTCCTTCAGCAAGCTCTCCAAAGAGTACTTGTTTGGAGAGAGTCGGTCGTCAGGCATACCAGCAATGTGACCTGCCCACCTTAGTTGTATCTTAGAGAGAATGACCTCAATATCCATGGCATTGGCTCTAGACAGGACTTCATCGTTAGTCACTCTCTGATGGTATGAGATGCGAAGAATTGCACGTAGATGGTGTTGTTAAAGGCGGCGGAGACGTGTGATGTGTCGACGGTATAGTGTCCATGTTTCGGCCCAGTACAGAAGAGCTGACACCACAACAGCATTATACACTGCAATTTTGGTGTTAATTTTGATGTTATGCGATGACCAAAGGCGTTTCCATAGCCTGCCAAATGATGTACTTGCACAATTAATGCGGTTATCAAGCTCTTTGTCTATGGTGCAGTCACTTGATACCGTACTACCGAGGTATTTGAAGCTTTCCACTGTTGCTAGAGGAGTGTTGTTGATAGTGATAGGGTTTGTTGTCGGTGAATTGGAGAGATGCATTACCTCTGTTTTCTTTGTGTTGATGAAAACACCGAAGGATCTTGTTGCAGCCGAGAAGCTTTCCATCATATGCTGGAGAGACTCTTCTGAATTGGCAACGAAGGCGCAGTCATCAGCATATTGGAGCTCTCATGATTATCCACAGGCATTTGGTGCTTGATTGGAGACGACGAAGGTTGAACTGTGAGCCGTCCATCCTGAAGCGGAGGTAGATGCAATCATCAGGTGTATCTAAGAAGGCCTATGTGAAGAGAGCTGCAGCAAAGAGTGAGGAAAGTGTGGAAGCAAGTATGCATCCTTGTTTTACACCATTGTTGTACTGTATGTCTTGGGTTAAGACACATGTTGGCATTCTTTATCACCACGGATGAAGTTTCTCGCAGATATCAACATATTCCTGGTGATGATAAGTTTTTGTTGGCCTGTTTGAAAGAGGAACTTTTGCACACAAAGGACTCTCAATTTGAAGGTGATTTCAAAATGGCGTACGCAGCACATGCTTTTTCTTTGCTCTTGTTCTTTGCTGTTTTTACTCATGTTTTATGGGAAGTTTATTCGATCAAGTATAAAATAGGTCGAGTCAACTATGTTTCTCATAATGTTTTAATGAAAAAGAAGGTATTGGATGGGAAAGTTTGGCTCAGGAGCGTTTTAAATAAATCGTACAGGAAAAGTCGTGTTCAAAAATCTGGTAGCCCTAATTTTGTGAAGCATGGATTGCACGACACTTCGAATCTTTTGCTTTGTGGCGATATCGAATCAAATCCTGGTCCTAAGCCTGAGGCAAGCAATGGCAATAATAAAGAAAAAGATTTCGATTCGAGGAAGATTATGGACACGCTCGCGAGAATGGAGGCCAAATACGATGCGGGGATTGCGAAAATTGAAAAGAAGTGCGAGGAAGGTGTTGCTGAACTGAAGGTAATTCAAGGAACGATCCTCAATCTCTTAACGAACATAGAGAACCAAATGGGAGTTATAAAGAACCAGCTGGAAAAGACAAGAGAAGATATTTCGGAAACGAGGGGAAAGGTGAGTGAGGTGGAAAAGAGGGTTTTTGAAAATTTTTGCCGAATTCACGACGCGGAGTTTCTTATCGATAGACAGGAACAGTACAGTCGAAAAAACTCTATTCGCATAAGAAATGTCAGAGAAGAAAGGGGTGAGCAGATCGAAGAACTTACGATTAAAACTTTGAAAGACGAACTAGATCTCGTCATCGATCCAACGGAGATTGATATAGTGCATCGCGTCGGTCGTTTTAATGAAGGTAAACATCGTGCTATTTTAGTTAAATTTATGTCCCACAAAAGTAAAGAAAAGGTAATGCAACTCAAGAAAAATGCTCCTAATGTCAAAATACACGAGGATCTTGCTCCCGGTATTAAAAAGATCTACGGTCATCTAAGTTTTGGTCGGAGATCTTTTAATATCGAGAGCATTTGGACCATTGATGGTCGTATTAAGTATCGTCTTAATGATAATCCTCGTGCTTTTGAAATTAGGAGTTATGCAGATTACGACAAGGTTATAAATGTAAGTTCTGACCAATAGGAATTTGGCCGAGATGAAGAATTGATATCTGAACCTCAAGACTTGCAAGAACGAAACAATACTTTTAAATCCTTAAATATTGCTGTTTGGAATTTTAACGGTTTCAAAAAGTCGAAAGCTCAAATTATTAAGCAAACGGGTAATGATGTTTTTGATTTAATTTTAAAGAACAACGACTTAATATGTTTTTATGAAACTTGGAGAGAGTCGAAGGATGATGTCTTACTTGATTTAAGTGACAACTTTTCCGAATTTCACGAACCTGGTTTTAATAATCATTTAGGGGGCAGACCTTCAGGGGGTATATCTCTCTTGGTTCGACATTCAATTCAAAAACATGTTTCTATTGTCTTTGCTGATAGCTACCACTTTTGGATAAGGTTAAAAAAAGAAGCCTTTGGTTGGGAAAAGGACTTTTTCGTTTGTTGCGTTTATATTCCTCCATCGACTTCAATTTTGTTAAGAACAGGACAATCCCTAACTTTTGAAACACTCCAATCTGAATGTGCTTGTTACGAGAAACGGGGGTGGGTTCTATTGTGCGGTGATTTCAATGCCCGGACAAAAGACATTAACGACTTCATTGAATTTGATGAGGTAGATGATTTCCTTCCCGTAGGTGATACTTACATTCCAGATCAACACCTAGACAAACGTTTAAATAAAGATGACAGTCCGCCTAATACAAGCGGAAACGCTTTAATTGAATTCTGTAAATCTTCTGGCTACAGAATATTGAATGGAAGGATTGATAAAAAAAAATCAAGCAATTTCACATATCTCTCAAACAATGGAAATTCAACAGTTGATTATGCTCTCGCACACTGCGAAAACTTTTGTATGGTTAAAAAATTGACAGTCGGTGAACTATGTGAACTCTCCGATCATAGTCCAATAGAAATCTCCTTAAAATGTTCAACTATGGCAAAAGATTCCGAGCCTCTTTCTGATGTACCGGCTGAATTGTCAAATTATGAAAACGAGCTTTTGAAAAACTACAATAAACAGTATTTCATTAAAGAAGACTCAACTATAGAAAAATTAGCTTCTGCCATGTGTACGACAGAGGTAATCGATTTTCTGGACGGTATTCTACATCACCTAGATATGGGGGATATTTCAAACGAGCAAATCATAGAATTATTGCGCAAAAAAATGATAGACATATCTGAAAACAAACTTAACTCTAGAAGTGTTTTTTACAAAAATAAGACAATTTCTGAGACAAAAAATAAATGTCCCTGGTTTGATGTTGATTGTAAGAGGAATAAAACTTTATTAAATAGCAAAAGAAAATCTTATCATGCTGCCTTAAAATCTTCAAACAGTTCTACTACAGGTGATCAAGTGCAGGCTCTAAAATCAGCGTACTTTCAGCAACGTAGGGTTTATAAAAAAATCATAAGATGTAAACGGCGTAACTACCTTGAAACTGAAAAATTGAAGCTCTGGAAATTGAAAGGAAAGGAACCAAAAGTTTTTTGGAAAAAATTGAAAAACTTCAAAGAAAAAAATACATTAAATTTTTCTAATATTGAACTATCAAATTATTTTGGCAAACTTTTAAGCTCTGATAATACAATAATAGATAACTGCGAGTATGAATCACCCTCATCTCTGGAAACCGAGGTACAAAACCTCATCGACAACAGTTTAAATCGCCACATTTCTTATGACGAAGTCAAAAAGATGGCAACAAAACTCAAAATCAATAAGGCTTCTGGGCTTGATATGTTGAGCAGCGAGCTTCTGAAGCACGTAAATGATAAGTTCTTGCATGTTTTTACCAAACTATTTAATAATTTGTTAAAATCTGGGCAATTCCCCGAAGAGTGGTCAGTAGGGATAATTGTAGTGCTTTTCAAGGGGCTTAAAAAACAGATCTCAACAATTATAGGGGTATCACACTTTTGAGCATTTTTGGCAAGCTTTTTCTGGGTGTCCTACTAGATAGATTAAATGAAGTAATATCCAAGTATGAAATTCTTAAAGAGAATCAAACTGGTTTTAGAAAAGGTTATCAAACCTCTGATCACATTTTTACTCTTCACGCCATAATTGAAAATTCGTTTGAAAATAATAAAGGCCCCTTATATTTATGTTTTGTTGATTTCAGAAAAGCCTTTGATTCGGTAGATCACAAATTACTACTACAAAAGATTGCGACTTATGGAATAAAAGGCAATTTCTTAAAAATAATCGCTTTACTCTATGAAAAGGTGAAGTCGTGTGTAAGAGGCAACGATAGTCTTACAGATATGTTTCCCTGTAGCAGAGGGGTTAGGCAGGGTTGTCTTCTCAGCCCTGTCCTTTTCGCTTTATATCTAAATGATTTAAACAATCACATCCAGGCAGCTTCTCAGGGGATTGTAGTAGAGAACTCTCGAATTCACTCATTACTTTACGCTGATGACCTCGTTTTGATAGCAAGAGATAAGAAAGATCTTCAGTCACAATTAGATGCTTTAGATTCCTTCTCGAAATCTCTAAAGATGGAAGTTAATATGGACAAAACTAAAGTGATGATCGTAAGAAAAAACAAAAAGAGAGCTCAAGCTAACTCAAGAAACAATATAGTATGGAAGATAGGGGAAAAAGAAATTAAGGAATGTGATTCTTATAAATATCTTGGGGTTACGCTTAAGTCGAACGGCTCCTTTTCTGAGCATATTGATAAGATTAAGGAAAAAGCCCAAAAATCTTATTTCTCTCTTATTTCTAAAAGCAAAGAATGGGGTGGTTTTCAATCTCGTTTATTTCTATACTTGTTTGATCACACAATTGATCCAATTCTAAATTATGCATCTGAAATCTGGGGTTTTGAGGAATAGTCGAAATTAGAAACCCTTCATCTTAAAGCCTGCAAATATGCATTAGGAGTAAGATCTAACACTACCACGGAAGCTGTATATGCAGAATTAGGTAGAGTCCCTTCGCCATGAACGGAACGATTTCAAAATAAATGATTTTTCACAGTCCATTCGTGCATGAATAAGAAAGCAAACTATGATAGATATGTTTGTTATTGCAGGATCGTTACTCACATAAAATTCCACTTCAATGAGTTCTTTCGTCTTTTCACTAGAACGTCATAACTGAGTACTACTTTCGTCTGTGAAAACTTAGGCCGTTCGCCATGAACGGAACGACCAAAATTAACCTAAAGCTTGGTTAATGTTAGATAATGATAACCAAACCAACTCCTTCCTACCCCTGACCTAATTTGTTACAATATTACGAGATTTCGTCATAATCATTATCACAAACAAATTCAGTAGCTATTTTAAGTTTCTGAAATGTCTTTGCTTTCCCCCTGATTTGCTATCGATTGTTTTCCTTGAATGAATTGCGTCAAACGTGACCCATTTTCATTCAGCTCTGCATTCAAACGAGGACGAAAGGCAGTCGTTCCACTCAACAAGAAAATAGGCCAATCACATAGTTTCCGGAAAATAGCCCCCGGGATGAAAGCTGCGCACCAAATCTGTCAATTTTCTTTATAAACTAACTTTTAAAAGGAGAAGAAACATGTTGTGGAGTTTTTATTTGTTTTCATTAACGGGAGACAGAAAAAAAGACTATAGAAGTTAGAGTGGTTAAAAAAAGAAATTTCATTTTGAAGGTACTTACATTTCGTTGAAAACTCCTAACTTTGAAAATGGTTATTACAAGGTAATTGGTAATAATTCAGACATAAAAACAGGTGGAGAAACAAGATATGGCGTCAGCGAAATATTTTCGCGCGTTTTTCTTAAATATCAAAACCTAAACTCCTTCAAATTTGAACTTAACTTTGCTCAGTCAAATGTCAGACAAATGCGAACCGTTCCGTTCATGGCGAAGGGACTCTAGAGTTAATCTTCAATATCACAGGCATATAAATATCTTGAATTATTTTTCACGAGTTTCTGCACTAGATTCTGAACGCTATTCCAGTGAGGCTTTCAGTGTACTAGTAAACGATGCAGACTTAGGTCTATCAAATTGGGTTTCTCGAGCTCGTAATTTACAAGAACGTTACGAGATACAACAATCTGATAATCGTTCAATAATTAAATCAAAGGTTAGGAAACATTTTGAGTTAGAAACATTAAGACAATTAAGAGAGCACATAATCAAAGATAAAAAACTTCATTTGTATGCATCTTTTAAATCTAATTTCAAATTCGAACCATACCTCGAAAATTCAAATTCAAACTAAAGAAACTTATGTAGGATATTAAGTATTTTGAAGAGTTAAGAAAATTTTAGATATCTCCTTAGCGATCAAATGTTTCAAAAACATCTCGTAAGAACTTAATTTGCAACATTTAACAACGCTGAAACTTGTGATAGGCCTACCACCTCCAATTGTAAAACCTGAGCAACTAAATTAAAATGACGTAGTCTAATTTCCTATAAAAATGAGTGGAGTGTACCATATTTATTTTTCATTTTGTAATATTCGCTTCGTTTTTCTATCTAATATAAAAGATTGTATTTAATTATTAGCTGTAGGTTATGTATGCAGTAAAGGGCCATCTCGGCCTGTATACTTGATTTATAATAATAATAATTGCATAGCTATTGATATAAGTAATAATAATAAATTCATTCATCTTTGAATAAATAGAAGCTTATGTTGACATAATCTAACATCTTCTCAATAATTCCAATCTCTAGCTGACTATCTATAATCTTATGGCAATTATTGAGGACTTCTGGTTCATTTCTTAACCTTGACAATAATTTTCTTAGCTTAGCTGGACTATTCTTGTTATTTGAGGGCAAAGCATCATGTCCCACTGCTTCTAGAATCTGAAAATACCCTGCAAATGAGAGTAGCTATGGTTAACATAATCAGTAGAAATATTGGAAATGTTAGAAATATATAGAACAACATAAGCTTCAATCTTGCTTCCTTTCCACCTAGAACATGAAGCAGTTAAAATTCAACTACATCTCTAAGACCAGATTGCGCGTTGTTTCTAAACGTAGTAAGTTGTAACCAGTCTTTCCTCAGCAACCTAGAGTTTATGTGTTCTTTGATCCGAGCTGTAACAAAGGTCTTGTTACTGCCTGAATCGAATAACACACGAACCCTCTCTTGACTCCTCCCACATAGATGGGGCTAACAACAGAAACAGGACCACTACTAGAGCCCAATCACCTTCACAAAGCGCTAAATTGTGGCTCCCAAGACACCCTTCACAACTGACTTAGATATTACATTTATCGGCCTGGTGCCCCTTTTTAAGCATTTAGAACAGCAGTTTTACCTGCGTGTACAGTTCATTCTCTGGTGTTTTGTCTTTACCTTTGTTTTTTGCTGTTTGTTTTCCCGGGAAAAATGCGCAACCATCTCCTGATTTCTCAACCAACAATGAACTTCCTGTTGACTTATTCTGATTCTGATTCTATTTAATGTCTTTGATAGTAGCAGAGGATCTTGCAATTTCCTCTCTCAGTTCAAGCTTATTTTTCAGCGCAACCAATAAATCCTTTACTGACCATTCCAAGTAGTCTGACCATCGATAAATGTAGCTCCTGTGGCAGCCTCTCTATTATCAGTGGCAATAAAATAGTCGATTATGTGTTTTCTTCCACAAATAAAGCTTGAAGGCCACGGTAGTGAATCTCTATTAAGTCCCTAAACTTTCTTAGACTATTCACATCATCCGAGTCCTTGGCAGCGGTTAAATTCATTATCTCATTGATTTCTGCTCTTTGAATCATAGTTTTCTTCCCATATCTCTCCTTTAGAAACTCTACAGCTTCCTTATAATTCGCATTTGTTGATTCCAGGCCATCTATAGCTCTCTTTTCCGACCCATCTAACAACCTTCGCAAGTTATTCAGCTTTATTACAGGGGTAGCACCTTGACATGGCCTATTGTTCCTTCGAAACAATGCCAAAACTGTTGCCAATCATAAATTTCTCCATTAAATCTCTTCATTTCCAGCTTAAATAGACGTTTTTGCTTAAGCCAAAAGAGTTCTGGGTTTCTGCAGCAAATAAAGCAGTTTGAGCTGAACTTGGTGATAGTCCTGCAGCTGGATAACTGGGAAGGGAGGGCAATAGTCTTCTTGAAGATTTCAGAGATTTCTTGGCAAGAATATTTTCGATTTTGGTGATAACAGCCATTAATTATGTAGAGAGCTGGTAAGCTTCCTCTGTTTCTTTTGCTGTGGTCTTTCCTTCGATATTGGAATCTGAGCACACTTACAGTTGAATTTCTTTGTCTAGCTTTTCCAGCTTAGTGTGCTTGGCAGTCAACGCAACTTTCAACTTTAGGAAACTATCCTCGTCCTTTGGATCCTCACTATGACTGTATAGAATATTTTGTGATTTATAGAATATTTTATATTCAATTTGTATGACGCTTTCCTTGCTCTGTATACATTGGATCTATGTAACAAAGTAGTGAAATGGAGTATCATCAGTTAACTTTGTCCCTCCAATACAGTGAACTTGACCCAGCACAGCATCAGGTACAGATATTTTTATTTCACTGAAAACTTCCTAGACTTTATATGGGCAGAAACATATCACCTTCCCCACCTGGGGCTGACATGCAAAGTAAATTTCAAGCACTGTCACTCTTTAGAATGCGGCAAAAAATGACCTTTAGAATGCAGATGACCAATTGCAAAATCTTTCCAATATATTTTACTAGGTTTCTTGAAGGAGAAGTTCAGTGACATGGAGCAAAATAAGCCCATTTTCGAAATTTGCAACCTGAGATGTATCAAAAATCGACATTGTCCATATTCAAAATTTAGAATATGGACAGTGTCCATTTTGAATACGATTAACGGGTGCGTTTGACAATGTTTACTTTTGCTGAAAAATAGGCTTTGACAAGGACTAAGGGTTCAGTGATGCTGAATTTTGATATATGGCATTGATTTTCGAAATCAGCAACCTGAAATCGATAATAATACCTGACTCTGGAAGAAACGAGGTTTTGGTATGAAAACGAGGTTTCATCCTCGAAACGAGGCTAAAAGCTGCTAAATTGTACTTAATAACTTCAATTTCCGTTATAAGCAGCGAAAAATTGATTGGAACCATGAACTTGCCTATTACTCTAAATGTTAATTCCTTATCAAAAACGAGGTCTAAACACGAAATAAAGGCTCGGTGGTACCGATTTTGCATGTATAACATCAATTTTCGGAATCAGCGTATTGAAATTGACCAAATCAAGTTGGTCTCATAAATTCCCTCTTTGGGTGACAATACCCCTCTTCCTCGCCTGGTCTAAAGCATGTGCCATGACACCGCAAAAAACACTCAATAAAATCATGAACAGAAAAACTTTGAAACAACTTACAACTGGTGATAGGTAAACCTTGGTATTTATACTATCTAGGTCATGATAATACTTTGGATATACAATGGAAAAAACATCAATTATTTTTTTCATACTTTTTAAAGATTTGCATGCAAAAATCTGGGCCATACAGAAATTTTCCTTTTCTATTTCTTCACAACCAAGTTAGATAGGAAAGCCTTTATACTTCAATTTTGAGAGCAATATGAGGAGTGTGATGGCTGGAAACTATAGCTGTCCTAGTTTTTGAGCTATTTCAAGGGTTGCAAGTGCCTGTCCATCTAAAAATCAATTTTGAGAAAGTTGCATTTGAAAATCTAGTAACAAATGTTTTCCTAGATATTACCATGCAGATTAGCCTACGCGTAGACCCAATATCCCAAAGGAGAAAGGGTCTACGAAACAACGAACGAATTCTTGCTACGGCCGGTTTCCAAATTTCTGGAAACTTAATTATGCATGAAATAAATTATGCAAGTAAAAATGGGAGCGAGGCCAGCACAGAGTGTCAAAGTTGTAATCATGGCGGCAAAGTTGTAATCAATAAGAACATATACTTTAGATAGGGTACCTACACAGTAGGGGTTGCCCCAGACCAGACTGCAGAGTATGTCAATGATGTCCCAAAGATATAAAGCCAAGGGCGCCCTAGGTGCACTTTCCCATTGCTTTCTATCTCTCAGCGCCCTGAGATCTCGGCGAAAAGTGCCCTTCTCTTCTCTGCAGTCTGGGCCCCAGAGTAGGGCCTCAATTTTTTTACCTAGTGTAGAGTTTTCATTCATGTTATCTTGATTCAAGGGGTGGGGGGCTTTCCCAGTTTAGGGGTAAAATTTGAACTCAATAGAAATGTTTCAAGTCCTTGATTAAGCCCCCTCAAATAAGCCCTCACTCCAAAATATTTTGGGCTAGGTCAATTTATGCTGATAACACACTTTTTTATTGCAACATTCCTCGATTATCAGACTTATAACCGAGGGTGCATTCCATGTCAAGTCCACGCCGGAGACATTACGCCAATACACCAAAGAGCAATAGAAAGAACTCTTGACCTATTGTTTTATCCAAAGTCCGCGCCAGATTTCTGGCGTAGACTACTTGGAATGCACTCTGGCTTATAACATAGTTCAGACCTAAATTTTTCCAAAATATCAACTTTTCTATGCATTTTACACCATAAACTCAAATAAGCCTCCCCTAAAATATTTTTTGTAAAAGTCCACAATTTTCAAAGTGTAGGGGCAAAAACGTACACTGAGGCATTTTCATTGCATTTTTCAATTACAATTTTGGCTAAGTTTTGAAAAGTTGAGGGTGCAATTTCCCTCAGGCAACACACCTCCCTGAGGGCACACCGAAACTATCCACAACAAAAAACAGAGAGATACCAAAAAAAACTCTTACATATTTTTGTAATACTTATTCTTAGGGGAAAATCAACATCGCGGAAAACTGCACCTTTTAGAAAATGGTATGGATGCTTGGCAGAGCTGAAATCTTTGCTCCATTCCACAATTAGATATGCAGTTTTTACAGCAACAGCCACAAGGTCAACAAAGAATGCTATCTATGAGATGCTAGATTTAAATACACCAACTACTCATGCCATTGAGAAGCCACCATTGCGGTCTAACATAAGCTACCACTTCATGTATGTCAGCAAGGAAAATTCACTGCAGAACATATTTGAAAGCATTATTGACGAAATTAAATTAAAGAAAGAAAGAACAGACCGTTTGATAATCTTTTGTCAAACACGTAAGCAATGTTCCATAATTTATTCCTTATTTCAAGTTTCACTTGGGAAAGCTTTGTATTTTCAAGAAAGTCAACGCCCGGAAGATTCACTTGTGCACATGTTTCATGCAGGTAGCCCACCATCAGTGAAGGATCATGTTGTTCACCACATGTCCAATTTCAACAGCCATCTTCGAGTGTTGATCTGCACCATTGCCTTGGGATGGGCATTGATTGCAAGGCTGTGTACCGTAGCATTCATTTCGGCCCTTACAAGTCTATAGAAGCACTTGTCCAAGAAACTGGGAGACTTGGTCGAGATGGAAAGCAATGCTTTTGCTATGTTTTTTTCAATGGGCTATTGACTGCTTTATTGTGAACCAAAAGTGAAAGAGCTTATTGAGTTAAAGCTTATCTCCGAGCTTTTTGCTGCATCTTGCAATAGAGACCAACCAGCAGGTTGTCTTTGCTGTGATGTTTGCCGGAAAAATGACAAAGATCCCACCAGTGCACAAATGATGAAGTTTGAATTGCCAAACCACAAACCAGTAAATTCAAGACGCCCTGTAGCCGAGGAACAAAAGCTATCAGTGAAGGAAAAATTGATGAAGTATAGGGCAACGCTGTTACCTTCCACAACTGATCAATTCCTACCGGTGTGCTCACCTGCGATTCTGTCCGAGTTTGGTTCTTACCAAATTAATCAAGTACTGCAGCACTGTGACCATCTTTTCACACTGGATGATATTATTAACTGTATAGAGCTATGGAGAAATACTCATGCAAAGAACGTTTTCTTAGCGATTCAGGAAGTTTTCTTGGACATGGATGATTCTTTCTTGTCCGAATTTTGTGCTAAGGATAGCGATAATGAAGTGGAAATTGTAGAGGAAGAAGAGTGGCAAAACATAAGGGATGATAACTCAAGAGCGGATTTGTTTACAGAATCTAAATTTTCAGACTTATCCAAAATCACAACAGAAGACAGTCAAAACGAAAGCCGTGATTTCGAAATGGCAAGTGCGAGTGCCGTTATAGAAGAGGCAATGCTGCTGTAATAATGTTTTTAAATACTAAATGTTCACAGTGGCGTAGATAGGCAATTTCATAGGGGTAAGGCTAGTGATAATTGAAAATTATTTCAAATTCTCAATGTAATTAAAATACCATTAGGCACAGGTAATTAAAATACCGTCATAAGAGTGGGAAGAAAGATGGACGGACAGACTCAATTTTTCACAGCTTTTACAGCTAGCTTACAAATCCAACAATATTTTACTTATCTGCCCGCAATACCAGTGGCGGCTGGTGGTTCTGAAGACTGGTGGGGCAAGAGTAAAAAATGTTTACCGAGAAATTAAGTTACAGGGCGCCAGCAGCGTGCCATAGGCACGCATGCAATGACGGAGTCATTGCCTAAAACAGCTGGGGGTCTGGGGGCGCTGTAAGCCCACCAGCAGGTCCAGGGCAGAGCCCTGGCAGGGGTCCGGGGGGCGGAGCCCCCGGAAACTCTTGAGATTTTTCCATTTCTGATACCTTAAAATGGCTTAGGAATAAGATTCTGCAATCCTGCATATGTTACTTAAATCAAGTAGAAACTGACATATTTCCTATATACATTCGACACGAAAATATATTATTATGGCAAAGGGGGGGATAATCTCCAAAGGGGGCCCAGGCTTCAAAAATATTTCTTTGGTTAGAAAGAGTTCAGAAAAATGCTCTAAAAATCCTGTAAAAAAGTCTTCTACAAGAATGCAGAATCTAAAAAATATATAGTAACGTCACGCAGATAACCGGAATTGCATGTTTTTATAACAAACTTAGGTCTATTAAGGGGCTCTTAGGTAGAACTAAACTTGACATTAAAACTTTTAGTGATTTACTGTAGTGCCAAAAATTCCTTTTTGTTTGTAAAACTGCCTTAGTCAAGCATTTAATTCTCTTAGTCAGGGAAATTTTGTGAATTATTTACATTTAGCAAACTTTACACCTTTTGCCCCATTTGAGGAAATATCTAAATGCAATTTTAATACCTAAATGTTTCTGAATTTCTGAAAACAGAATTTAAAGCTACTTAATTTTGCTTTGAATTTATTTTAAGGATTTCTTAAATTTTTGAACATCATAAGTTTAGTATAAAAACATGACGTATTTCAAATGGCATTCTAATTATTACTTATATAGAAATTTCGCTCTTCTATCTTTTAGATGAGCAAACATTTCAATAACTTTTTGGTTAAAGTTTTGTTTTTCTCTTATTAGTTTTTTTTTCCATTGATAGCATAGCCAATGCATTTAGTCTGTCATCAAGCATAGTGTTTCTGAGGAATGTCTTCACTCTCTTCAAAGTTGAGAAACATCTCTCAGCTTCACATGATGACATTGGCACTGTTTCCAGAATCATGAGAAGCTGAACTGTTTCAGAAAAGGTGGCTGTAAGATTGCTCTCTTGCAGTAAGTGAAGCAAGGCCACTGCTCCACAGCATTGCCGAAATTCTGGTCGAGAATAAATCACTGACAATTCAGACCTCAGTTTGACTTCGTCCAGTATTGGATATGCTTCCGGAGTATGTCTCAAAGTCTGCAAAGGAAAACTCTTTTCATACTCGGGAAATGACTCACTATTGAGCAAGGTTGCAGCAACGAGATGATTTGAAAACTCAAAGCGTGAACGAAAATGGGAGATTATGATGTTACACACTTCATTTAGGATGCGTGATTTCTCTTCATCCAAACTGTCAGTTCTTGGTCTTTTTGCAGCAGGGAAGGTTTCGGAGTTATGAGGAAAGATCAAATTTATCTTGTTTCGCTCTGAGTTGATGGCAGTTACAAAGCTATTCATACAATTCTGGATGAAAACAGGATCAATCTGACGTTTCTGAAGTTGTGCATAGAGGATTTCTACATGTGGCATCAACTTGCTAAAAAACTCCAGGTATATCAGAAAACCTCTATCCTCAAGACATTTCAAAAGCCGATTTGCTTCCCTGACAGTAATCTGATCTCCTTGCCAGTTTGATATGATGTCTTCAAAACATTCAATCAAATCCTCTTTGTACTGGGACACAGCTGCAACGATTCTGCTTTGGAAATTCCACCTTGTCTGTACTGCCCTGGGTAGTCTTCTTCCAACGCTTTTGTCGAGATAGGCTACTCTTGCTGGTGATCTTGAGAAAAATACCGAAAATCCATTCAGATTTGTAAAGAACAACCGAATCTGACTGATTTGTGAGGCTGCTTGTTGAAGTACAAGGTTAACTTGATGCGCATAGCAGTGGACATAATGTGCATTAGGATACGATTGTTTCACAATTGCTTGGACGCCTCTTTCACGGCCACTCATAACAGATGCACCATCATAGCACTGTGCAATAAGCTTTGACTTATCTTCATCTGGTAGAACATTGCTTAAAGAGGAAAGAATTTTCTCTGATATTGCTTCTGCATTCCCTCGCTGCAACGAATTGAAAGACCAAAACCTCTCTACTACCTGGCCAGATACAAGGTATCTAAAAACAACAACGTTTTGTGAGTGGTTTGAAAAATCAGTTGTATCGTCTGAAATAACAGCTAGAAATTTGGCATCTTTTATTTCTGACTGAATTTCAGCTTTTGTGATTTTCAGCAAGATATCTAAAAGCTCGTTCTGGATTGTTTTTGAAGTTCCCTTGAATACTGTGGCAGATTCTAGATGTTGGCTTAAAACAGAATCCAGAGATGCGGTAAAGTTGATCAGTCCCAGAAAAACTCCTGGATTATCCGAGCTATCTGACTCGTCATGGCCCCTCAAGGCCAACTCAAAAGCTCCACAGAACTTTATGCAATCGATAATTTTTGAAAGTACATGACGATTTCTCTCCACTTCTAAGTTGTGCCTTGACACACTGCACCATAGGCCTCACTGAGTTGTTCAGCGATGTTTGCTTTACCCAAAAATGCAAGCTTCAAACAGTTTTCCAAGTGACAGCTACATTTTGCATGTTTCTTTGCTTTTTCGGAAATATGTTTCCAGTCGCTTATACCAGACTGTGTCCAAGACTTTTCTCGTTGGGAACCTCCAAACAGAAGACAAGAAAAGTAGTAAACTTTGCCAGACTCACTGCAACCGGTGAGCCAATCGTATCTGGAATACCAATTTCTCGAAAAACTTCGAGATGAGGATTTCGTCAGTAAATCTGGTCGATCAGGCCCTAGATTCTTTACTTCCAATTTTTCTGCAAGTGTTAGTTTCGAGAACGATTGACTTTGAAGAGCTTTAACAGAATTCATATCAATTTGATATCATAATTCATAAATCCGTTTCATAACCGAGCGATGTTGTTGTTGCTGTGCAAGCCGGGCAAAAAAAAATGTTGCCCAAATTTTATGAAAATTAACCAATTAGCGAACATTAAGGGGTCACATGACAGGACAAAAAAGCCGTTGTGCGCATGGCAATGACGTTCTGAGCGGGGCAGAATTCGTTTTGCCCAGAATCAGAAATTAGAATGAAAACAAGCCGACATTTCAAAGAAATCACAACGGGCCTCACAGCATGAAAAACAAACAGAGAGAAGAGAGGCCGACTCAACAGCATAAACAATACAGACGGTTTCAATGGGCTAATTAATTTGGGGATTTAATTCAAAAATAAATTTATTCATGTAAAATAAAAACTATTTATCGAATTTCTTGAAGAAATAGGCCTACTTTTTTTAATTTTCCTTAATTTAAGGTGGGGCAATGCCCCAAGTGCCCTATTACACCAGCCGCCACTGCGCAATACTGTAAGAGACATGAAAATATTTGCCTCCTGTGGTGGAACAATGGAAGATGGCAGAAAGTAACAATTGCCTGCCTGCAGCACATTACAATATGGAAATGAGGCTCAAGTATGCTAAGCTTTCTGAGTGAGTGAGTTTATGTAAGTAAATTTGGTTTGGTTTGATTTGATTTGATTGGGTCATTAGTATTGACTTTTCAGCCCCCTCTTTTTTCCTACTTATATACGCCACTGATGATACAAATTTAAACTTTACAATCGATAGTGCTTACTTCTCAAAATTAATCTAATCTTTATTGTTTTTTAAATAGCATGGTTTATAACAATTTCTATCGTGCATTTTGCCTCATAATGATATTTCTCTTGTGACCATTAATCCTATGGGACATAGCAGTTACGTTGAGGTTTGATAAGAGACTATCAGGCATACCACTGAAATGGTGATACATCCTGCCATCTTGGACACTAAAAACGTTTTCTGCCTCAAGTTCTTTCACAATTTTCTTGAAATCATCTTTGGCGGAACGTGTGGTATGCTTTCCTGATCTTCTAATAATTTGACACATTCCATCAAAATTATCTAAAAAGCTCTTTGTTCGAAGCCAGTGCCTTGCAATATCCATCAAGTGTATTCTTGTTAA
This sequence comes from Pelagia noctiluca, assembly GCA_963924455.1. Taxonomy (NCBI): domain Eukaryota; kingdom Metazoa; phylum Cnidaria; class Scyphozoa; order Semaeostomeae; family Pelagiidae; genus Pelagia; species Pelagia noctiluca. Next base: position 5,380,221 of record OZ004323.1, read on the forward strand.
GACCATGGTGACCAAGATTCCGATTACAATTTTAATCAACCTGTTGAAATGTTCCAAGGCCAAATCTAGGGGTATATTACCATCGGGTCCTGGTTTTAGTTTATAAAACCTGTTCCATGTCAACCTGTGTGCACTTTGTGGAGACAAAAGGCAGTTGACTTGTAGGAGAAGAAAAAATGCCTCAAGGGCATATTTTCTGCTGCTAGCACCATCCTCCTTCAGATAGGGAAGCATAAACTTCCAACACCTTACTACTCTGCCCCCGTCTCCTTCTGAGATTGCATCATAGAAATTTTTCAGTAACATACCAACCTCAAGGAACGATGATTGGTAGTTAAAAGCATCATCTTTTTTTTGAATGCTTTTTTCCTTTTCTTGGTTGACTATCCAATGCTTCTTCTCATGCTCACGACGCCTTGCTCCATCATATCTATATGTTTTTTTGCACCCAGGGAACCTACACGTATAGCGCTTTCAGTTTCTGCGGACTTGCATTTTTCATCTTCAGTTGCAGACTGGATGCCATCAAGGATATTTTGCACCTTTTCTGCTTTCAAAATATACTTATCCAGAACTTTTCCAGACAAGCCATTCAAAATAGCTAGCTTTTGTTCTTTAGGCATATTGTTAGGGACAGCATTGAATACCTCTTCCTCTGGCCATTCATCGATATCTTGAAGCTGTGATTCCTTGAGTGTTGCTGCAACTATTCTCGCTTCCAGCTCGAAGAGGAAGAATTTCTTGCATGCATTTACATCTTTCGACACGTCAGCTGGTATATTTCTTCGATTGATCAGATTTCTGTCACTGAAAAGTGTACATTTATCTGAAGAAGCATTTGGCTTGTAGAAGTATTTGAAGATCAGCTGCAAAAGGAAGAAACGAGAATGAACACAGAGCACTGAAATTAAGTATTTAAATGGAACTAAAGCATCACAGGAAAAAATAACAAATTAGCAGAGCTTATTGTGGCAACAGGGGGGAATAGTAAAAAACCAACCAACCCTCGAATGCCCACAAATTCATAGTTTGAATGAAATGTTCTCCTAATCTCTTTTTATAAGAACACACTTTATAAGAACACTTAGCTTAGATTTCAAATAGAGAACAACAGAAATAACAATTGTTTAAGAGCAGAAGAACAAATAGAGCATCCAAGGCTCAGCCAAAGTTTACTGGTTTTTATAACCAAGTGTATCTATTTGAAGTTTTATCATCTGAGATATTATAAATTTTATAACATAATTTAAACACGTAAGAAGCAAAAAAACTAATTTTAACAGTGAAACAAAAGTATCTTCCAACCAGGTTGAGAAACTTTAAGTACTGTATGAGTAATGATACTGGTGTAATGAATATTTTGGGGTACCTGCACCTGCAGCAGACAGTTTCAAATGTCTTAAATTTCTCATAGATGTTTACTTGGGTTAAGATTATAAGCCACATACAGTGTAACAATTACATCATTATAGTGCAGTGGCTTCAGTACAAGAAAGTTAGGTGACTTTTCTAGAAGTTTTTTTCTTCCTTGAGTTTGGCTCATTACCCCTCTGTCTATTTAATAAGAAGGCGTTCTTTTCTGTTTTTTTGTATCTTTCACCTTGTTGCTCACATCATTACTGCTGGCAGCAGCAACAATTTAATTTAATTGTTGATTTATGTGTCAAGCCTCTGTCCACTAAAGTGCAGGGCCAATATCTGTGACAAAAAGCATAGAATATACCTCTAAAATTCCACCATGAAAATCTGCTATTTCAAAATGAAGTCCCTCGTGTCTTTCTCTGGATTAAATCAATTCCAGACCTCCAACAAGCAATTCACTCCACGCTCAACAGTCAGTTGGTCACCAACAATACCCTGTTCAAGGTATTTCTTTTGTCTGTTTTCATCAAAATAGGATGGTACATAGCTTTGCAGATCATTCATAATTCTTAGCATTCCATCAGCTTCATTTTCATTCTCGTAGATCAGACCAATGAATGTCTAGAAAACAAACAAACAAACACAATTTGTTTTAAATGATCTTCAAGCAAAGGTTGTTTAAAAAGTTTTGAAACAAATGGGCTAAACACTAACATTTTAAAGTAACTGCCTGCTATAAAGTGTTGTTCCACTAAAGAATAGCCCTTCTGACATCAATCAGGCGGAAACCGCCCACCTGGTAAAAATCTCATGGCCAAGTCTGGTAGCAGTACACAAATTCTTAGTGTTTTTGCGACAATGTTTAAAAATGAAGACGAGAACTTTATCTTTTGGAGTGCTCACAAAATGCAGTCCTTTTCTGTCAACGTTGATAAATTTGGCAGACCTAAGTAGTATTTACTGAAGTTGCAAATATCTTAAACAGACATCATTGGTGGCATGTTATCTGGCTTTCTGTGCATACTACAAATTCATTTTAAACTAAAGTCAAAGGTTCCCTTTTGGGTTAAGTACTTACAGTGTCAGTGGCTTTCCTCATTTCGTTTGAATACTGGTGCGGGATGTGATGAACAGCTACTTCTTTTAATGGCTCTAGACAAGGGATGTTCTCACTGATACAGCGGCCAATAAGTAGGATGTAATCTTGTCTTTGTTTTCTGTGCTCATTGTAGCTTGGGCAGAATACACCATTTGGTACTTCTTCTATTGTCATCATTGGAGTCTTATTTTTTAGATGGTTTCCGGATATTCTGTTCTCAGTGCACATCAAACTGCAGTAGTGGGCATCAGGATTTTGATGTTCCTCCGTCATGTCATGTGTGTACTGGTGTATGTCAACATTATCTAATGTCAGCTTTCTGCCTTTATCTCCTGGTAGTCTTGCAAACTCATCTACGTTGAAGGGAAGGGTGAATTCGGAACTGTTACTAGTCTCTTGCATTGTACTTTCATCTAGTACATTATTTTGGGGGCTTTCCTGGAACCTTTGGAATACGGAATAATTCTCGACTGGTTGGTCGCTTTCCAGACGTTCACTCGCATTTACTTTGAAGGACTCCAATATTTGCCTGCCTGCTTCTGTTGAATCCTTGCAGCCATATGCTTCATCTGTGCTTTTCTGATAAAAATATAAGGTCTCTTAAAACAATGCAACCCGCTCAAAGCTTTAAAATTGTGTGTATGACTATCTTTGAAATCACAGATTGGAAAGTTTGCGAATCGAGAAGCTAAGTAAAAATGTTTGTTCAAATTGGTGTGGATGTAATGCTACTATAAGCTTTGCATAATCATGAATTAATGAATTGATATGGCAGCCCATGCAAATGTAAGAATATCTTTTTCCAATAAAAGTATATGTCTAATAAACAAACCTCTGAAAGTAAAGGGGTCTGTGAAGCCTTTGGGGGCTCTTTTCTTAAATGTATCAAAAATATTATCCTTTTGCCTTCATTATGAACTTGCTCCATTATCTTTTTATCATGATCTTTCCCAAACTGGCTGAGCTTCTTATAAAAATACGTATGTGATGGCATGATCCTTAATGTCTGCATTCGAGCCATACTGGCCTACAAAATAAAACACAAATTAAGTTTGTGAAAATATTTTAGACAGATTCCTTTTTTACACAGGTTCTGGTTTATGCTTCAAGAGGTTTCATTTTTCTGCTATGCAGTAACTTACGGAGGGGCTCTATGTTAGAGAGAGGAAAATTCAAACAAAAGCTCAGCCAAATTTTAGCAGAACGTGCATTTATTCTTGCTTATACTTGAATTGAATTGTGACATAAAAGTGCTTACCACAAAACCAGAGTGACGAATTATTATTGAAATGAGAAGTTGCAAAGCTGTCATATTTCTTGAACGGTTGCGAAGGCAAACTGCAGCAGCTACTCCAACTGATTGCTTCCATTTTTCCTCCTTGTTTAACTTTCTCAAAGACGTTGTCTTGAGTACTAGGGTCAAAAGTGATGCTCTTTCATTCAATTCACTGCATAGATCATCAAATGAGAAGGAAACAATATTTTCTTTGTCAGTTTTCCTGAGAATGCTATCACTTCTTTTCTTGTTGTTTTTATTGCTTCCTTTTGCACACATTAAAATGCACTCTTTGTGGATTTCTTTGGCAACTTAGGTGTAAAGATGACTTTTTATTATCGCACAATTCCAAGCAGCTTTAGCAATTTGTTTTGTTGTTCCACGGCACAGCATTTTGCCAAGGGAGCTTAATTCTGGTTTAAGCACATTGACTTTTGTGCGGTCAGACCATTCAATAGATACTGAAACAGGACAGTCAGAGGGTTTCTTCTTTTCTGTATTTTCTTTTACTCTTTTTGATACATTCTTTCTGTTGCAAGAGAGGTTGTAAAGGTGGATTGCTTTGCAGCTGGTGTGGACATGAATAATGGAATTGCATTTTTGCCATGTTCAAGTGAAATTGGGCTGTGGAGAAAACTATATTTTCAGATTAATGCTCTTTCATTTGCAAGGCCATAATTTATTTTAATACCAGGGCTATGGGGGCCACAAGGGTTATACAGTAATAAGTCCCTCTTTCAAATGGAAACTTGCATTGATGTGAGAGAATTAACTGCCTTAACTGCGATACTATGTTCTATTATCTCTTGAGCAAAAAAGTTTAACAGTGAAACAGGTCATCCAGAACGAACAAATGCAAGGAACCAATGAGAGAACTCGTACGGCCAGGATACACACACTCTATAATCTTCATTATGAAGGGTCCAGTGTTTTCATTGTTCACTATCTCTTGTAAGGGCATTATGAGATGCCTATAACTTCCAGGTATAGCGCGATCTCGCATAACGAACAATGAGATTACTCTAAAGAAGCATGTGCGTTCATCAATGGGGATGCCAGCATCAGTGCGAGTATCATTGTCCCCTGTTCACTCCCTTTCAGGCGCAGGCAGTAACCTATTAAACTTTTTCATGCCTTTAGACCATATAACAAGAGTATGCATACTATCAATTTATGTTAATTCTCCTATTCAAATTCGCCTATATAAGCATATCATTTTGCAAGCACATACACCAGTGTTCGGCATTGCAACTTATGCATCACTCCGTGCGGACGTTAACTGGTACCGATCAATATGGATGTCCAACGACCGGCAAGAAGACTTAGTTCAAAGACCATATCACAAGCTTTGGAAAAATTCATTGTTCCACTCATTGCCAGTATATGCAGTGTTATCAGCCTTCGTGTTCTCTGGAATACTCTCGGAAGAGACGAAACTATGGCGGAGAATCTGATAGCAGTGAAGAGGTGACAGCTGGAACTGCTATTGCGCGAACACGCCAACACGTGGATAATTTGGTCGTGTGTCACTGGCATTGAAGTGAAACGCACGCAACCAAGAAGAGAGAGACCTGTAAGCGAAAATGAAGGGGAGCAGAACGACGCAGACGAGAAGGCGGACAAATTCGATATCAAACCCGGCATCAGCTTCTGGATTGTGGTCCATGTGCCCAAACAGAAAATAAAACATCTTGAAAATGAATTCGCAAAAGTCATGCTGTCATCCGGATTGGATATTGAAAATTTCAAACCAATCAAGGCAAGAAACAAGGATGATATGACCGCCTATTATGCCGCAACTCTATGCCCAGCCAAGGATTGCAATTCTTCGTATGCCCAGAGACTTGCTCGTGATGGCACGCAAGATTATACGTCTTCCTGTATCCACGCTAGAACAGGTAATAACACCCTGAATATTTCGTCGTGATATCGCCGAACCATTTCATGCAAGTTTTCTTTCTTGATTTACCGATAATTTCTAATCCTCATGACGCGTTGTTCTTTGTTTCAGGCTTGCAAGTACAGAACTACGGCGTGCCTACAAATCCAGAGTTCGGCGTAAACACGATAAGGATAACGATAACGCAGCACTGCAAAAACGACCTCGCCACCAAGTTCTCGACCGCACTGAACCAGATACGATACACCAATCTAGAGTATGACTTTGTCGATCTGCGTGTCTGAATGGGAAGTAAAGTTTCTGCTTCCAGTAGCACCGCCAACGAGAAGCCCACCAACAAGATCTGTGCGGCTATCGATCTTGTCAAACGAGCTATGGAGAAATTAAACGCGAGGCTACACCGTGGATACATTTACAAAAAGGTACAGAACGGTGAGTGTACACTATTTTAAATGTCTTCAACTTTTGTGATACCGTACTGATACTCTGTTAACCACGAGAAAAGTCTTGTAAACCAGTGGCTTTTTGCATTGTTTCTGGAAAATACGCCTTCGTGAAGTCGAGCAGTGTGACGCAATTCATCCATTCCTTGTTGAGCAATTCTGCGCTTGCCAATGTGATGGCCCCCGTCATAAACCAGGTCATCAACATCATGGCTTACAAAGGCTGCACCATCGTCCGGCAAATTGCCATAAATTACGACCTTATCGGGGTAAAGCCTTTTGGCATGTGCTTCTTGTTCAAAAAAAAGTCCTTCGTTATGGATGCGATCGCTGTTGGCGACATTGGTAAGTCGTTGATTTAGCACTATTTTTCCACATGAATGTTTCTTGCTGTTAAAATACAAGCTCATTGTAGCTGTAAAGCAACGAGAAGCACTTCATCACTGGCAAGCTTCCATTACCTCATAAATTCAAGGGCAGAATAACGTAAAATCTATAAAAAACAGGATAGTCTAGGCTTTTCGCACTGGTATATTCTGGAAGATGGCACATAACAAACAAGTAATTCGTATCTCGTGTATTGAAGGATTTCTTTGATTAAGCTTGTCATTTCTGTATTCCAGGTAAAATAACACCTCGCACGTACGTCAGTTATACGTATCGAGCGGATGTCGTTCCACTGCCGCAGATTTTCGTTCAAAGTCTAAAGAACAGCATGCCTGATGACGCTGTGCTGACATCATTCCTCCAGAAATGGTATCAGCTGGCGTTGAAGGACCAGTTCCCGCAGAAGACAAAAAAACTCTGTTGCGTTGGTCAAGCTGACTCCGGCAAAACCAGTTGGTTTTCGCCGTTAGAAGGCATCATTTCTCAGGACAAGCTGGCGTCTGTAACCCGGGACAGCCATTTCTCCGCCAGTATGCTGACGGAGGACACCAAATGTCTGTTTGTGGACGAATGGCCGCCAGATGCTCTATCGCCTGACGATGCCAAAAGAGTCTTGCAAGGAGGGTATATGGCGATTCCCCAAAAGCACAAAGAAGCTGCCCACATAGTATATGGGTAAATGATTTCATATATATTTTTCCACAATGCATTGTGTTTGTTGTTATTGTCGAATATTTCCAAGTGCAGCATTGGTACATCATGCAAGGTGTGATTTTCATTTGTGAAATTGTTTATAGGTCTGGAATATACATTACTTGCAACGAAATTCCACCCTTCTCACCGACTGACGCACCCGCGATAAAGGCACGCCTGAAGATTTTTCATACGAGATCCTTGAAAAAGAAGAACCCGAATGCAACCGCGTGGCTAAGAAAGCACTGCATGCAGTGCTTTCATTGGACTGCAGAGAAGTTGCAAGGCGTGCCCTTGTGGTCACACGAAGACATAGCTGCGGAGGGTGTGGAGGAGGAAGACCTTGGTGCACTGTTCAACGATTTTACGGGGAATGCTGCAGCCCAACTTATTGACCTAGAGGAAATTGCTGGATTGCAACTCTCGCAAGATTGCAGTTCTATCGTGGATAGGGCTGGACGCCAGCCTAAGGACATCGTACCTGCTGACGTCATAGAGCAAGCACTCATCCAGCACGAAGACGATAATCCGGAAGAATGGGCTAGGGAAGAAAACGAGCGGTATAAGGTAATCATCAATGCTGCTTGTTTGGTCTTCCTTGTAAACGTTGTTCATAAATAGCAGGAAACGTTGGTATTCGCAAAGAACTTTTCAGAGGCAGGTCTATGTTTAGATTGTTTTCTGACAACAGATGTATTTGGCATTGACAGCCTACACCTGCGTGAGACGATGTGCATATGGCCTGGTCTTGTCTTCTTGCTTGTAAATGATGAGTTTTATACATCTTTTCACAGATATCGGGAGATGTGAACGCGTCCGATTATCATCTGGCGGTGTTCCTCGTCACTATGTCGACAAAACACTGGGACGACCTAAACCCGACTGAGGACGACATGCAACGCTTCGTGAGAAGACGAAACCATGGTTGGGAGAAGCCCGACTCCATGTACGACGCATGGCTTCTCATAGAGGGCACACCGAGGGAAGTGTTTGATATGGATGAGTTCAGAAAACGCTTTCCTCGCTGGGATCGTCTAATGTTGCGAAAGTTTGGCGTTGACAAAGACAACTCTGGTGGCGAGGAAAACGATACCTCTGTGTCTAATGCAAGGAAGAGAGGCCCCAGAACAATGCTGGTAAGCAGAGAGCCAAAAACGCCACGGTTATCTCTGGAGGAATCCATAAATGATGATGATGATGACGATGAAGACGAGGATGATAATGAGGTAACTTCGACGATTGCCAGGGAGATCGAACAATTGTTGCACTCAAACAAATAGGAGCTATGCAACACTTTGTAGCTGTTCTGAGTTGTAATGTTCATATTATTCTTCTATAATTTCAAATTCGTTCCATTAAACTTTGATGTTGATGTTGATGTTGTGTAATGAAAAGCATAGCTGTCTCACTCTCTGACTTATCGCTCTGACATTTAAGAATATTTTCTCCAACTGGAATCGTGAGCAACACAGCACTGGCATGAATAAAGTTCTGTAACAGGAAGCAAAGATAAGCCAAAAAATTCCACATAGTGGCTTGACTCATTGCGAGAAATTAGTTGCTCATTATTACTCAGTGTTCCAGCCCTTTACTAACGGTACAATTTCCTTACTCATGGTTTCCAGAGGAAAACTTTTGTAAAAACAATTATGGAAATAGTAGTTACTGGTGAACCAGGAATGACATCGATTTTCGAAACATTGCAGCTAGCAAAAACAATAAGGAGGCTATTACCACAGCACGGTTAATATTATCATTCCTACCAGACACCAATGTCTAATTTGAACATTTATATCCTACAGTTAACATATTATTTTCTTCATCTCAAATTCATCAACATGTTATAAGACTCAAAAAAGAATAGCTATTTATTTTAGTTACATGCAGATACTCTCCTGCGAGTCAATACAGTTGCACGTTTCTTGAGAGAATCGGCAGTTCTTTTCTCGTGGAACTTGAACTGCGGGTCAGGCAGTATACTTGCCCATTTGCCAAAGCCATATATCTTCAAAGCTTTTCTCAAGGAATAATCTTCATCTTTGTTGAAAGGAACCCTGGATGTTACAATTGGTTTGATTTTAGGTTTGCTTGCTTTTCTCACTTGAGGCTGATAAACCGGAGGCGAAACATCTTCATCTTTTTTTTCTGAATCACATGTTGAAACCAAGGGCTCAATTTCTGTTACAATTGTTTCAACACTGTTCTCTTCCTTGTCTGCACTTTTATTCGTCACACTGTCCGAAAGGTCACTCTCGCTAGAAAATACGACTTGTTTAACCATCTTCTCTACTTTCTTGTTTCGAAGTTTTTTCATGGCCAGTTTACCACTCCTAGCAACTGCACGTGAGCTTCGTTTTTGATAATAGGTTTTAGCCACCTTAGAGCTGTGCTTTCGATCCAGGCTTATCGCTGGAAGTTCTCGCTGCCAATAACCAAAGGGCGACAATGGAGGAGATAGAAACGGTTGTACCACATCATCTGCCATGGTAAAAAGATGTACTTTTAAGATGCAAGTCGTACCCTGTGACTTCTGTTAGTGCAGCAGAATTGACATTCGCAACTCGATTCGTTTCTCTTTATCTCTTCACAAGAGTTAAAGGATCTCGACCGATGACTTACCAATACCTGACACTTGGTATGTTTGAGAAGTCGAAAGAAAGCGATGGCTTCGTCGACCAAACCGAATTCAAGACTGACCAGCAATACACATTCGACTTGTTGATCTTCGATGAAACGAGTACTCGAATAATAGACGAATACATTATTAACATTAGGCCGCTGCTGAATCGGAAATGCGACTACCTTCTCCTCACACGGAGTGGCACTCAAGCCTGGATCAAAAGCACAGCTCTAAGGTGGCTAAAACCTATTATCAAAAACGAAGCTCACGTGCAGTTGCTAGGAGTGGTAAACTGGCCATGAAAAAACTTCGAAACAAGAAAGTAGAGAAGATGGTTAAACAAGTCGTATTTTCTAGCGAGAGTGACCTTTCGGACAGTGTGACGAATAAAAGTGCAGACAAGGAAGAGAACAGTGTTGAAACAATTGTAACAGAAATTGAGCCCTTGGTTTCAACATGTGATTCAGAAAAAAAAGATGAAGATGTTTCGCCTCCGGTTTATCAGCCTCAAGTGAGAAAAGCAAGCAAACCTAAAATCAAACCAATCGTAACATCCAGGGTTCCTTTCAACAAAGATGAAGGTTATTCCTTGAGAAAAGCTTTGAAGATATATGGCTTTGGCAAATGGGCAAGTATACTGCCTGACCCCCAGTTCAAGTTCCACGAGAAAAGAACTGCCGATTCTCTCAAGAAACGTGCAACTGTATTGACTCGCAGGAGAGTATCTGCATGTAACTAAAATAAATAGCTATTCTTTTTTGAGTGTTATAACATGTTGATGAATTTGAGATGAAGAAAATAATATGTTAACTGTAGGATATAAATGTTCAAATTAGACATTGGTGTCTGATAGGAATGATAATATTAACCGTGCTGTGGTAATAGCCTCCTTATTGTTTTTGCTACCTGCAATGTTTCGAAAATCGATGTCATTCCTGGTTCACCAGTAACTACTATTTCCATAATTGTTTTTACAAAAGTTTTCCTCTTGAAACCATGAGCAAGGAAATTGTACCGTTAGTAAAGGGCTGGAACACTGAGTAATAATGAGCAACTAATTTCTCGCAATGAGTCAAGCCACTATATGGAATTTTTTGGCTTATCTTTGCTTCCTGTTACAGAACTTTATTCATGCCAGTGCTGTGTTGCTCACGATTCCAGTTGGAGAAAATATTCTTAAATGTCAGAGCGATAAGTCAGAGAGTGAGACAGCTATGCTTTTCATTACACAACATCAACATCAACATCAAAGTTTAATGGAACGAATTTGAAATTATAGAAGAATAATATGAACATTACAATTCAGAACAGCTACATAGTGTTGCATAGCTCCTATTTGTTTGAGTGCAACAATTGTTCGATCTCCCTGGCAATCGCCGAAGTTACCTCATTATCATCCTCGTCTTCATCGTCATCATCAGCATCATTTATGGATTCCTCCAGAGATAACCGTGGCGTTTTTGGCTCTCTGCTTACCAGCATTGTTCTGGGGCCTCTCTTCCTTGCATTAGACACAGAGGTATCGTTTTCCTCGCCACCAGAGTTGTCTTCGTCAACGCCAAACTTTCGCAACATTAGACGATCCCAGCGAGGAAAGCGTTTTCCTAACTCATCCATATCAAACACTTCCCTCGGTGTGCCCTCTATGAGAAGCCATGCGTCGTACATGGAGTCGGGCTTCTCCCAACCATGGTTTCGTCTTCTCACGAAGCGTTGCATGTCGTCCTCAGTCGGGTTTAGGTCGTCCCAGTGTTTTGTAGACATAGTGACGAGGAACACCGCCAGATGATAATCGGACGCGTTCACATCTCCCGATACCTGTGAAAAGATGTATAAAACTCATCATTTACAAGCAAGAAGACAAGACCAGGCCATATGCACATCGTCTCACGCAGGTGTAGCCTGTCAATGCCAAATACATCTGGTGTCAGAAAACAATCTAAACATAGACCTGCCTCTGAAAAGTTCTTTGCGAATACCAACGTTTCCTGCTATTTATGAACAACGTTTACAAGGAAGACCAAACAAGCAGCATTGATGATTACCTTATACCGCTCGTTTTCTTCCCTAGCCCATTCTTCCGGATTATCGTCTTCGTGCTGGATGAGTGCTCGCTCTATGACGTCAGCAGGTATGATGTCCCTAGGCTGGCGTCCAGCCCTATCCACGATAGAACTGCAATCTTGCGAGAGTTGCAATCCAGCAATTTCCTCTAGTTCAATAAGTTGGGCTGCAGCATTCCCCGTAAAATCGTTGAACAGTGCACCGAGGTCTTCCTCCTCCGCACCCTCCGCAGCTATGTCTTCGTGTGACCACAAGGGCACGCCTTGCAACTTCTCTGCAGCCCAATGAAAGCACTGCATGCAGTGCTTTCTTAGCCACGCGGTTGCATTCGGGTTCTTCTTTTTCAAGGATCTCGTATGAAAAATCTTCAGGCGTGCCTTTATCGCGGGTGCGTCAGTCGGTGAGAAGGGTGGAATTTCGTTGCAAGTAATGTATATTCCAGACCTATAAACAATTTCACAAATGAAAATCACACCTTGCATGATGTACCAATGCTGCACTTGGAAATATTCGACAATAACAACAAACACAATGCATTGTGGAAAAATATATATGAAATCATTTACCGATATACTATGTGGGCAGCTTCTTTGTGCTTTTGGGGAATCGCCATATACCCTCCTTGCAAGACTCTTTTGGCATCGTCAGGCGATAGAGCATCTGGCGGCCATTCGTCCACAAACAGACATTTGGTGTCCTCCGTCAGCATACTGGCGGAGAAATGGCTGTCCCGGGTTACAGACGCCAGCTTGTCCTGGGAAATGATGCCTTCGAACGGCGAAAACCAACTGGTTTTGCCGGAGTCAGCTTGACCGACGCAACAGAGTTTTTTTGTCTTCTGCGGGAACTGGTCCTTCAACGCCAGCTGATACCATTTCTGGAGGAATGATGTCAGCACAGCGTCATCAAGCATGCTGTTCTTTAGACTTTGAACGAAAATCTGTGGCAGTGGAACGAAATCCGCTCGATACGTATAACTGACGTACGTGCGAGGTGTTATTTTACCTGGAATACAGAAATGACAAGCTTAATCAAAGAAATCCTTCAATACACGAGATACGAATTACTTGTTTGTTATGTGCCATCTTCCAGAATATACCAGTGCGAAAAGCCTAGACTATCCTGTTTTTTATCAATTTTACGTTATTCTGCCCTTGAATTTATGAGGTAATGGAAGCTTGCCAGTGATGAAGTGCTTCTCGTTGCTTTACAGCTACAATGAGCTCGTATTTTAACAGCAAGAAACATTCATGTGGAAAAATAGTGCTAAATCAACGACTTACCAATGTCGCCAACAGCGATCGCATCCATAACGAAGGACTTTTTTTTGAACAAGAAGCACATGCCAAAAGGCTTTACCTCGATAAGGTCGTAATTTATGGCAATTTGCCGGACGATGGTGCAGCCTTTGTAAGCCATGATGTTGATGACCTGGTTTATGACGGGGGCCATCACATTGGCAAGCGCAGAATTGCTCAACAAGGAATGGATGAATTGCGTCACACTGCTCGACTTCACGAAGGCGTATTTTCCAGAAACAATGCAAAAATCCACTGGTTTACAAGACTTTTCTCGTAGTTAACAGAGTATCAGTACGGTATCACAAAAGTTGAAGACATTTAAAATAGTGTACACTCACCGTTCTGTACCTTTTTGTAAATGTATCCACGGTGCAGCCTCGCGTTTAATTTCTCCATAGCTCGTTTGACAAGATCGATAGCCGCACAGATCTTGTTGGTGGGCTTCTCGTTGGCGGTGCTACTGGAAGCAGAAACTTTACTTCCCATCCGTACACGCAGATCGACAAAGTCATACTCTAGATTGATGTATCGTATCTGGTTCAGTGCGGTCGAGAGAATTTGGTGGCGAGGTCGTTTTTGCAGTGCTGCGTTATCCTTATCCTTATCGTGTTTACGCCGAACTCTGGATTTGTAGGCACGCCGTAGTTCTGTACTTGCAAGCCTGAAACAAAGAACAACGCGTCATGAGGATTAGAAATTATCGGTAAATCAAGAAAGAAAACTTGCATGAAATGGTTTGGCGATATCTCGAAGAAATATTCAAGTTGTTATTACCTGTTCTAGCGTGGATACAGGAAGACGTATAATCTTTCGTGCCATCACGAGCAAGTCTCTGGGCATACGAAGAATTCCAATCCTTGTTGGCTTGGCATAGAGTTGCGGCATAATAGGCGGTCATGTCATCCTTGTTTCTTGCCTTGATTGGTTTGAAATTTTCAATATCCAATCCGGATGACAGCATGACTTTTGCGAATTCATTTTCCAGATGTTTTATTTTCTGTTTGGGCACATCGACCACAATCCAGAAGCTGATGCCGGGTTTGATATCGAATTTGTCCGCCTTCTCGTCTGCGTCGTTCTGCTCCCCTTCATTTTTGCTTACAGGTCTCTCTCTTCTTGGTTGCGTGCGTTTCACTTCAATGCCGGTGACACACGACCAAATTATCCATGTGTTGGGGTGTTCGGGCAATAGCAGTTCCAGCTGTCGCCTCTTCACTGCTATCAGATTCTCCGCCATAGTTTCGTCTCTTCCGAGAGTATTCCAGAGAACACGAAAGCTGATAACACTGCATATACTTGCAATGAGTGGAACGATGAATTTTTCCAAGGCTTGTGATATGGTCTTGGAACCAAGTCTTCTTGCCGGTCGTTGGACATCCATATTGATCGGTACCAGTTAACGTCCGCACGGAGTGATGCATAAGTTGAAATGCCGAACACTGGTGTATGTGCTTGCAAAATGATATGCTTAAATAGGCGAATTTGAATAGGAGAATTAACATAAATTCATAGTATGCATATTCTTGTTATATGGTCTAAAAGCGTGAAAAAGTTGAATAGGTTACTGCCTGCGCCTGGAAGGGAGCGAACAGGCGACAATGATACTCGCACTGATGCTGGCATCCCCATTGATGAACGCACATGCCTCTTTAGAGTGATCTCATTGTTCGTTATGCGAGATCGCGCTATACCTGGAAGTTAAAGGCATCTCATAATGCCCTTACAAGAGATAGTGAACAATGAAAACACTGGACCCTTCATAATGAAGATTATAGAGTGTGTGTATCCTGGCCGTACGAGTTCTCTTATTGGTTCCTTGCATTTGTTCGTTCTGGATGCCCTGTTTCACTAGAAATTGCACACATGGTTTGCGAGTCATTATCATCATTATCACCGAAATGAATAATGAAATTAATCATTCATTTGTATTTCTCGTTTGCGTTTCAGCACCAATTTCAAATTTTACAACATACGTAGTTACCAGACCTAAAGTGATATATATGTTGATGCGAAATATATTCGTTATATGTTTACTGTTGTCACTCTAACTCTAAAGGGGTGTTTGAGCGCCAATTTCAAACTTTACAATCTAGTTACCAGATCTCAGGTGATATGTTAATGAGAAATATATTGTCTCCCCTAGAACCACGAGCAGCAATGCACAGCTGGGAATAAGAGCCTCTAACAGTGAGCAACGATGAATCATCTTCATAAGGAGGTTGGCCTCCATTTGATGATTTTCTTGCTCATCTTTGCTCACTCTTAAAGACCTTTATTCACGCTAGTGCATTGCTGCACCTGGTTTTAAAGGGAGAAAAAGATGTCGAGACAATAATGATAATGATAATGTTTAATCTCTGACTGAGAAGGAAATGACGTCATGTGGTTGATGCTGTTATTCACTTTGAATTTAAGCGCCAGTTTCAAATCTTACATTATAGGTAGTTACCAGACCTTAAGTGATATGTATTTTGATTTGAAATATATTCGTAAGGTGGTTGATGTTGATATTCATCTAGCATTGAAGCGCCAATTTCAAACTTTACAAACTAGTTACCAGATCTCTGGTGAAATATATGTTGATGTGAAATATATTCGTAAGGTGGTTGATGCTGTTACTCATATTGCCCTTGAGCGTATAGTATTTAAGCGCCAATTTCAAACTTTACAATCTAGTTACCAGATCTCAGGTCATATGTTAATGAGAATTATATTGTTTCCCCTAGAGCCACGAGCAGCAATGCACAACTGGGAATAAGAGCTTCTAACAGTGAGCAACGATCATAGAAATAAAAGGACTAGAATGCCAGCAGGGTCACGTGACATGTCCTCGCCATGGAGAATTCAAAATGGTAGCGCAAGAGGGCAAAAGAAAAATAGCGGGAAAAATAAACTGATCAGGTGTCAGTGTTATTTCGCAATAAAATGGTGAAGTCGTGCGCTTCGTTTGGCTGCACAAATCGCTGGAGTAGCGGAAGCAGCAGCGAGATATCTTTCCATAAGTAAGTAAACAGCTTTCAATTGTTCTGCCAATGCAATTTTGTTTTAGCTTAAGCAGCTGCTTTTGCTGCGCGCTGCTTCTTCCTGAATGCGTACGTAGGCCTTCTTGTGTTTAGGCCGGTGGTTACCTACTTCTCAAATCTCACTCACTTCGTCTCTGTCTCTTTGCCATGTCATAGAACTGACCTCATTTGTAGTTGTGGAGCTTTCTTAGTAATCTATTCTTCTTTTTATTTTTTGAAATATTTTCAATTTCAGAATTGTGTTTACCCCCTCTGTATTTTTATTTTGTCTCACGACCTACGGAATTTTGCCAAGTTTTTAGGCCTTAGGTAGGGCCGGAAGTATATTTATGTTGTTTTGAATGTATTCATTGCAAGTAAAAATGTTCTTAATTTTTTTTTTGAAATATGTTTTTGATACTCTGAAATGAATAAACAGGGGGTCCAAATAAATTCCAGAGGGTGGGGAAAGATCCCAAGTTTGTGAATACGAGGGGACAGTGGAACCAAGATTATATTTATCAGTGATCAAGGGTACTATGGAGGACTGTATCTCACATCATAAAGATTTTGCATCGTTTCTTATAAAAAATTGACTGTATGCTTAAAGTCAGAAACTTGTACTATGGTTTTCCCATTGAGATTTTTTCCATCAATTGTAGGTTTCCTCTAAATAACCCAAGTCTTCTGCAAAAATGGCTTTTGGCAATGAGAAGAGAAAAGTGGAATCCCACAAAAACCTCCTACATTTGCAGTCAACATTTTTTAGCCTCTGACTATAACTACCCGCCTTCTTTGACACAGGCAGTTTCCCTGAAACGAAAATATCTGAAGTTTGATGCTGTACCCTCTATTTTCGATTTCCCTGACCACCTTAAAAAGAAACCGGTTAAGGAACGCAATCCAAAGAAGAGGGAAAGAGAGGTTCAGGATCTTTCTTTAGATTCCAATTTACCAAGAGCCCCTAAGATGCCTAAACTCGATCATACGTATGCCGCTACAAATGTTTCACCCAGAAAACTTAAGAAAAAGTACTCTGAAACAATCAAAAAGAAAAATAAAATCATTCAAAATCTTAGACGAAAAAATTTACGTAGAGAAAAAACAATTAAGGGTTTATTGATAAAATTGAAAAATGCCAAAATGATATCCGAAGAAAGTAAGGCCACTATGATTAACAACTTTGGCCATTTAACAACACAAATATTCAAAAACGAGGCAAAGAATAATGCAAGATCATCTGGATCTCGATATGAAAGTGAAATAAAAGAATTTGCTATTTCCTTGCATTTTTATAGCCCAAGGGCATATAAATTTATTAGAAAATATCTTTCCCTCCCAAATCCTTCTACCATCCGAGCCTGGTCTGCCAAAATAGAATGTGAACCAGGATTCCTAAAAGGCCCTTTAATTTTTATAGAAAATCTTGTCAAGGATGGCCAGAAGGATTTCATTCTTGTCATTGACGAGATGAGTATAAAAAAAGAAACCAAATGGGACTCAAAAACAGAAAAATTAGTAGGTACAGTCGATTATGGCAATATAAAAGCTGAAGATCCAGACAATATTGCTACTAATGCATTAGTAATCATGGTATCTGGTCTTAAAAAGCCTTGGTATATCCCACTGGCATACTTTTTTACAAACAAACTAAATAGTGAGATCTTGTCCCAGCTAATAAAAGAATCGATTAAAATGTTGCACGAAATCGGTGCACAAGTCTTTGCTGTTATCTTTGATGGCGCATCCAAAAATATTGGCATGGCTGAAAAACTTGGATGAAACATCAAAAACCTTGATGGGTCATTCTCACACCCAAGGCAAACTGGTGATAAAGTTTATGTTATTTTTGATATATGCCACATGATTAAATTAGCAAGAAATGCATTCAGTGATATGAAAATTTTCTGTACATCACTTGACGAAAAAATTCCATGGGAGCACATTCTTGCCCTGTACCGCACTCAGCAAAAAGATATTCTTCATCTTGGAAATAAACTAAAAGCAAAGCATATCAAATGGCAAAACCATAAAATGAAAGCTAGTGTGGCCACACAATTATTTAGTAATTCTGTATCTGCTGCTATCACATTTCTGAGAAATCTCAAATTAAAATCATTTGAAGATAGCAAACCAACCAGTGATTTTGTTCGTCTAATGAATGACATGTTTGACATGCTCAATTCCAAAAGTAAGTTTGGCAAATACACCAAACAGCCAATCGACCGAAATAATTTCTTTGATATTGAGAGTAAACTTAAAGATGGAATTGAATTTTTGAAAACTCTCAAAGATAGTTCTGGATTACCTCTGATTAAGGGACCACGAAAAGTTTTCGTAATTGGATTTTGTATATCTGTTTTTTCTATCCTGGCCATCAGTAAACAATTACTAGAAAGAACAGAATTACCATTTGAGTATGTTTTAAGATACCGCTTTTCCCAAGACATTCTTGAAATGTATTTTTCTAAAGTCAGGAGTCGCTTTGGCTGGAATAACAATCCAACAGCACTTCAATTCAAATACGCATTACGCTCGCTCTTGTTAAAAAATAAAATAGAATCTCCTGATACTGCCAACTGTGTACAGGGTTCTGAGCAAGAACGTGAAGTTGGAAGTGCAAAAGTTGATACAGGTATTTCCGATCTTCTTTTATCATCGAATGTCTGGCGTGCAGATGTTCTTCAATACATCTCTGGATATATTGTCAAGAAACTTCTGAAAGTCATTGATTGTCCTGACTGTGCTGGTGCATTATTTGATGATTCAGATACACCTTAAGACCATGAACATCAAAACAACAGTTCACTTCTGTCTTGCAAAAGATATGGCAATCTCGTAGTACCATCTCAGTCAGTCTGTAAAGTTATATCTTGTGTTGACCGAATAGTCAGAAAGTCACTTTGCAAATGGTCATCATTCACAAAACATGATAAGCTAGCCATAACATCATCAGTCATTTCGGAAAATAAAAATGGCACCTTTTCTTCCATCCAGAATCATTCTATGGAGAATCATATTCTAGACAGCCACTTCAGAGATGATCATGTCACAATATTAATCAAGCATATAGTGAATAGTTACTTGACTCTTTTTCTTCATCAATTTTCCCGTGTGTATACAGAACGAGTAGTTAAACGCAGCCAACCATCTAGAAGAAACAAATTAACTAAAACTATTTTATTTTATAATGAGTAAAATGTCGTATCAGTTTATAATTGTATATAGGTTTTACGTTTTCATCCAACAATGCAGTGAGGTAACGCCGAGTACCGGGCGGCGGTAAAGTAACCTGGCTATATAGTAGATGGAGGAAATGCCATCTGGATGAAAATTATAGGTTATGTCCTTAGGGTATTCATTGTATATATTCTGTTCAAAATAGGGTTTGGAGTAACGGGTAGGGATAAGTATTATTAGGCTATTAAGTTGACTGCTTTGTATTGGTTATTTGCGTTCATCCTATGGTTGTTTCATCATTTCTGTTTATCGTATAATTTGGTTCATCCTCATTCAACAAATAATTAAACTTGAGAGTTTGGTAAGTTTTTGCCATCTGTGTTGTTTCCATTTTCTTTTCTTGCAAAATTTTTTTTTCCACACTCCTTTGTTTTTTTACATTTCTTGGTCATTGTTGAGGTTGTTCGAAACTTTTTTTGTACCATGAATCCATTTTGATATTTCAGTATAATTTTGAGAAAGTGGAAAGGAGTTAGTTGGAAATGCCAAGGAGTTAGTTCGAGATACCAGTTAAAAAAGGTACTATTTATGTACAGTAAGCTTTGACATTCAGTTCTTATTTAGTAATGCAGTCAAATATTGCACCAGGGTGGGGAGTTTGTTTTGTCGTGATATGACAAAATTTTCTTTACAGGTTTATCTATTGTGCTTAAAAATTTTTAGGCTGTACCATAACCAGCATGCATTTTAGAAAAGATCCCAAAAGCATTGCCAATAATCAACTAAATGGGAGAGCTTCTTCTCTCCACGGAAATAGTCTGGTTAGGCCACCCATAGAAATAAAAGTCCTTTTATTTCTATGAGGCCACCGCGTGGCCTAATTAAAATTAGTTCTTCTCTGCAGCTCGGTTTTGTTGGTATTTATAATTTGCAAAAATGATAAAGCATCTAAATTAGATAATTAGGTCTTTTAATGTTTTTTAATAAAATTCTATTCCGTACTATAATTATTTATGTTGTTGTTTTAAAGGTTATAAATTCTACCTAAATTCCAAAACGCATTTTTGAACGACTGAAAAGCCGCTCAAAATGTTTGACAAAAACGGCCTATCATTGCTCATAAAAACTGAAAACCCGATACTTTCATTAAAAATCATAACACTCACCTTTCTTATCTTTTTTTGAGTGCAAATCATCTTCTTCTTCATTTGTTTTTTCGGTTTTTCCTGAAATTATGCGCCCGATCTCTGCAAAAGTTCAATAACTCTGCAAGTTCCGCACTTCGCTTCTGCCCACTTGTGCCGCCATCTTTGCTCGCACAGGACTGGTCCATCCTCTTCATACGTAAACAAAAGAGTGCGCATTCTAGTCCTTTTATTTCTATGGCAACGATGAACTATATTCACAAGGAGGTTGGCCTCCATTTGGTGATTTTCTTGCTCATCTTTACTCACTCTTAAATACCTTTATTCACGCTAGTACATTGCTGCACCTGGTTCTAATAGGAGAAAAAGATGTCGATAACAATAATGATAATGATAATGTTTAATCTCTGACTGAGAAGGAAATGACGTAATGTAGTTGATGGTGTTATTCACATTGCATTTTAAGCGCCAGTTTCAAATCTTACAACATAGGTAGTTACCAGACCTTCAGTGATTCATACAATGATGTGTAATATTTTCGTAAGGTGGTTGATGCTGTCACTCGTATAGCATTTCAGCGCCAATTTTAAATCTCACAATATAGTTACCAGATCTCAGGTGATATGTTAATGAGAAATATATTATCTCCCCTAGAACCACGAGCAGCAATGCACAACTGGGAATAAGAGCCTTTAACAGTGAGCAACGATGAACTATCTTCATAAGGAGGTTGGCCTCCATGTGATGATTTTCTTGCTCATCTTTGCTCACTCTTACAGACCTTTATTCACGCTAGTGCATTGCTGCACCTGGTTTTAAAGGGAGAAAAAGATGTTGATAACAATAATGATAATAATCATACCATACCAATGACGAAATTGATGATTTGTAAAGTAGAAATAATAATAATGTTATTGATTAAGGTAAGGACAACAACAACTAATGACGTAGTGTTGTTGTTGTCACTCGTACAACATTTAAGCGCCAATTTTAAATCTCACAATATAGTTACCAGATCTCAGGTGATATGTTAATGAGAAATATATTATCTCCCCTAGAACCACGACCAGCAATGGACAACCGTGAATAACAGCCTTTAACAGTGAGCAATGTTGAACTAGTATGCTTCATAATGAGACTGGCCTCAATATGGAAATATTCTTGCTCATCTTTGCTCACTCTTAAAGCCCTTTATTCACGCTAGTACATTGCTGCACCTGGTTCTAGTGGGAGAAAAAGTGTCGATAACAATAATGATAATAATCATAACATACCAATGATGAAGTTGATATTTTTTAAAGTTGAAATAACAATAATGACATTAATTGAAGTAAGAACAACAACAACTAATGACATAGTGTGGTTGTTGTCACTCGTATAGCATTTCAGAGCCAATTTCAAATCGGCATTGGATAATTGTTATTAAGTATGAGGTGGCTTAAATATATTGATGTGACGTTTCTTTGAAATTCGTATGATGATGATGATTATGATCCTTGTGAATGATGCTTAGTGAACAGCAATACGGATATTAACATAACGTTTTATACTGTTCACTGGAATCGAGGGTCGATAGCTGCTCAGATAATATAGGAAAATTGGGATTGAAAAACTTATATATGGTACCTTCATATATACTTTTTTCAAAACTCATGAAAACATGTGTAGGTTGCATGCATTCGTGTGAGCCCCTTGATTTAGATGGAAAGGGAACATAATTTTGTTCATCGTCATTGATGAACTCATATGTCCTCAAAGTGACCTTGTAGATCATTCGGTAAGGTCCTTTCAATGTCAAAGGTTGTAGGTCACTCATAATGTTGTTATCGGACACTTTTATGATGAATACATTGGACCATGCAAAATGACTTATGTGTTCAGCCGAGTGTCCAGTATCCACAGAGTTCCACTCGTTGGTCATCCTGCGTGCCTCGTTCTAAAGTGTTCATTCATGTGATCTGAATGCCCTGTGTCCCTAGAGTTCTGCGATAGGCACTTCTTTATTCCCAGTTTTCAATCGTTCTATATGAATGATGCATTCTTTCGTGCGCGTGCAAGGCTGCGTTTTGCATAAATAGCGAAGCATTCGTCTGGTTGAACACACGGGCTTCGGAAGCAAGATGATGGACTGGTCGAAGATGGAAGGTGCAAGACAACATAAAAGAGTGCTGATTCTCCGAGAATCCAAAGACAAGACCTATGTGTGTCCAGTCAAGCACTGTGAGAACCGAACATTTTTTAGCAAAAGAGGATGCAGAAAGCATGTAGATAAGAAGCACAGATGGTACTACTATTTCGATGAAAAGCCCAGCGAGAGATTGATCGACCAAGCAATAAGACAACAACCCACACATGATAAATTCAAAGACAGCTCGAGAAAGCGTGCTGATACATCGAAAATACCACATTATTCTATTACTGATGGCATTGGGAAAAGATACATAGAATGGTATGTGTGCTATTTGTGGAGGGGGTATGTCAGAGGTACAAGCAATGCAGAACGGATCTCGAGTGATGAAATTCTTAAAATTTTGCAGCAAGGACGATGAAGAAGAGCTAACCACCGAGCATATCAATTATTGCATTGGTTCTGCAAGTCTCATATGCAATTTCATCGAACACATAGGGAAAGAGTGGGGACTTGGTAGCTCTGCACAGTTTGCATATTTACAAGCCATTACTGATGTGATCGACTTCAGGAAATCTTGCGGCCTGTCAAATGCAGTTCTTGGAAATCTGGCTATCTCCGAAGTCTACATCAACAGAGGCAAGAGAGCATTGGCTAGACGGAAAATTACAGAGTGGGCGAAGAATTCATCGGTGGAAGTTCTCGCTGCCAATAACCAATGGGCGACAATGGAAGAGATGGAAACGGTTGTACCACATCATCTGCCACGGTATAAAGATGTACTTTTAAGATGCAAGTCGTACCCTGTCACCTCTGTTAGTGCAGCAGAATTGACATTTGCAACTCGTTTTGTTTCTCTTTATCTCTTCACAAGAGTGAAAGGATCTCACCCGATGACTTACCAATACTTGACACTGAGTATGTTCGAGAAGTCTAAAGAAAGCGATGGTTTTGTGGACCAAACGGAATTCAAGACTGCCCAGCAATACACATTCGACTCATTGATTTTCGACGAAACAAGTCGCTGCTGAACATCAGGCCGCTGCTGAATCCGAAATGCGACTACCTTCTCGTCACACGGAGTGGCACTCAATTCAAGGCCATTGGTAATCACATGTCAGAGCTCGTCTTTCAAGCTATCGGTAAATATGTTCACCCGACAAGATATCGGCAAATCGTTGAAACCAAGAGCTCGCGAGTACTTTCTACCGAAAAACAGAGATCAATAAGCCTGGATCAGAAGCACAGCTCTCAGGTAGCTAGGACCTACTATCAAAAACGCAGTTTGCGAGAGGTAGCAACGAGTGGAAAACTGGCCATGAAAAAACTTCGAAGCACTAAAGTAGAGAAGATGGTGAAACGAGCTGTATTTTCCAGCGAGAGTGAAGTTTCGGACAATGAAAAGAATACCGATGTAGATGGTGAAGATAATAGCGTCAAAACAGTTGTGGAAGTAATACAGCCATTAAATTTACCAACCTCCAGTAAGGAAAGCAAGTAAACATAAAGGAAAGTCAATTGTCAGTTCAAGGGTTCCTTATACCAAGGATGAAGACTATTTCTTAAAAAAAGGTTTAGAGGTGTATGGATTTGGCAAATGGACGAGTATGCTGCAGGACCAAAGGTTCAAATTCCATGAAAAAAGAACTGCAGATTCCCTCATAAAACGCGCAGAACTGATAACTCGAAAATAGACCTGCCTGCAAAATGATAAATTATTTTTAATACCACGGTCATTTTATCTTATTCTATTTTCAAAATAAAGTTTAGTCAATATTAATCTTTTATTTTAAGAGTTACACGATTTCAAATGAAAATGAATAATTATTTAGAGGGTCAGACAGTGTATTCGAACATATGAATATTCAAACTTTATTTGGATTTGTCTGTATTATAAAAACATGCAGAATTAAAAATAGCCGTGAGCTGAGATTATTTTTCAGGAAGGATTTGGTAACAACGTTAACAAGAATTAACAACAGTATCTAAGAAGCCACAAGAGTGAACAAGGAAATATGAAATCGAGACTACCTCGATATGAAACTTATTTTTGGAATAAAGTCTTTTTATAATCAAAGCTTATTTTATTTTTAGAATGAATTTGTTTATTTTATTTTTTTTAAAGAAATTTTATTTTATTTTGTTTTTAAAGTAAATTTCCCTCGATACCAATCTTCAATTTCAAATTTAAAAGAATTTCAAATGGAAATGAAAAATTCATCAGTTGGTCAAACAGTGCATTCGAACATATGAGGTGAAACTCGTATCTGGATTCGCCTGAATCGTAAAACAATTCATAATTGAAAATAGCCGTGAGCTGAGATTATTTTTCAGGAAGGATGAAGGATTTGGTAACAACGTTAACAAGAATTAACAACAGTATCTAGGAAGCCACAAGGGTGAACAAGAAAATAGGAAATCGAGGCTGCCTCGATATGAAACGTATTATTTAAATACAATTTATTTTATTTTTAGAATTACTTTTCTTTTTTCTTATTTTTAAATCAATAGTAAATTTCACTCGATGTCAATCTTCAATTTCAAATGCAAAAGTATTTCAAATGAAAATAAAGATTTCTGCAGATAGTCAAACAGTGGATTCGAACCTATGACCGCCTGAATTGTAAAATAATCCATAATTAAAACTAGCCTCGATTTCATATTTCCTTGTTCACTCTTGTGGCAGCTTAAATACTGTTGTTAATTCTTGTTCACGTTGTTACCAAATTCTTCCTGAAAGATTATCTCGGGTCCCTTGATTCGGAAAACAAAAGCAATGTTTCGCCTTCAAGATATCAACCTCCAGTAAGGAAGGCAAGTAAACTTAAAGTAAAGTCAATCGTCAGTTCAAGGGATCCTTAGTACCAAAGGTGAAGACTATTTCTTAAAAAAAGGTTTAAAGGTGTATGGATTTGGTAAATGGACAAATATGCTGCGGGACCCAAGGTTCAAGTGCCATGAAAAAAGAACTGCAGATTCCGTCAAAAAGCGTGCAGAACTGATAACTCGAAAATAGACCTGCCTGCAAAATGATAAATTATTTTTAATACCACGGTCATTTTATTTTATTCTATATTCAAAATAAAGTTTAGTCAATATCAAACTTTGATTTCAAATCTAAAAGAATTTCAAATGAAAATAAAAAGTTTATCAGTGGGTCAAACAGTGCATTCGAACTTACGAGGTGAAAATTGTATCTGGATTCGCCTGAGTCGTAAAACAATTCATTATTTTAAAAATATTAAAAATAGCCATGATCTGAGATTATTTTTCAAGAAGGATTTGGTAACAACGTGAACAAGAATTAACAACAGTATCTAAGAAGCCACAAGAGTGAACAAGGAAATATGAAATCGAGGCTAGTTTTAATTATGAATTATTTTAAAATTCAGGCAGTCACAGGTTTGAATCCACCGTTTGACTATCTGCAGAAATCTCTATTTTCATTTGAAATACTTTTAGATTTGAAATTAAAGATTGACATCGAGTGAAATTCACTATTGATTTAAAAATAAGAAAAAAGAAAAGTAAGTCTAAAAATAAAATAAATTGTATTTAAAAAATACGTTTCATATCGAGGCAGCCTTGATTTCCTATTTTCTTGTTCACCCTTGTGGCTTCTTAGATACTGTTGTTAATTCTTGTTAACGTTGTTACCAAATCCTTCCTGAAAAATAATCTCAGCTCACGGCCATTTTTTGATTCTGAATTGTTTTACGACTCAGGCGAATCCAGATACAATTTTCACCTCGTATGTTCGAATATACTGTTTGACCAACTGATAAATGTTTTATTTTCATTTGAAATTCTTTTAAATTTAAAATTGAAGATTGGCATCGAGGGAAATTTACTTTAAAAACAAAATAAATAAAATTTGTTTAGAAAAAATAAAATAAACAAATTCATTCTAGAAATAAAATAAAATTTGATTATAAAAAGACTTTATTCCAAAAATAAGTTTCATATCCAGGTAGTCTCGATTTCATATTTCCTTGTTCACCCTTGTGGCTTCTTAGATACTGTTGTTAATTCTTGTTAACGTTGTTACCAAATCCTTCCAGACAAATAATTGTAGGTCACGTGATATTTGATGAGGTCTCTTTGGTTTCCAATTTATGATGATGATGATGATTTATCCTGTTGTTGATGACGATAGTAATAATCATAATAAACTTAAACCCAAGGAGACGTCATCAAATATCACATGGCCGAAGATTATTTTCGTCGATGAACATCTTACTGGATATGGTTACTTCCAAATATTTAACTCATGTATTCCTGTTTACAGATTATGTTGGCAAGCGATTTAATATAAAATGGATGGGACTCACGCCATATATTATTGTAAATAGCAAAGTGTTTGATTGCCAACACGGAGTAGACCGAAATGTAAATATTAAAGAAAAAAGGAAAAAAGAAAAGAATCATGTAAGTTTTTTCTCAATTCATCTTCTTTGCATCTAAAATAACATTGTTCCAAATTTAAAATGATCTCTACTCTGCAGGTTTGTTTGTAGGGGTGTGGTGTGCCAGTAATTTTAAGAAAATAAATATGTCTTAACATATCTAAAATATTTATCACATTTTAAATACATAATCATCACCGGAGGATGTGCAGTACATGGAGGAATAGCATTCCGTACTCCGGAGGATATTCAGTACTCCGGAGGGATATTTCTTATCGACGTGTGACACTGGATGATTTTGAGACGGGGGTTATATTTTATTAATAGTCTATACAGTGTTCTACGAAAAAATTAATTTCACATTTTTTAATACACTCTTTCTTCTCATAAGAATACTTAAATTAATTCCGAGCCTCGATATTTTCCATATCTTTTATTTTATTCTTAGATTTCCATCATTTCTTGGCAATTTTGAGCCTCAATATTCTTATAAAATTTATTCTTAAAGAAAAAAGTGCAAATACCGTTTGTAAGACCAAGACCGTAAGAATGTTGAGCACAAAAATCACCAATAAACAATGCAAATTTAAAGAATAATTTCTATCGAGAGTTTGCGTACTTTTTTTAAGAAGAAACTGGTCAATAAATAACTAGCCCAACATAGCGGAATAATCTTTTGATCGGTTGAAGCGCCGCCATTATGAATTCCTCGTGTATAAGGATCACAACAGTAAATCAGGTGCTCGAGAGGGGTCACTTTGGGGCCTGCGGGCTAGCCCCCCGAAGACCGGGCACGGAAACTGGCGAAAGAATCATAAAAAGGACAGCTTTGTCAACAAATTTGTCATTTGGATTGTTGATTTGTCGCCTAAATCCAAAAATATTGAGGTTGATCGAAAATCTGTGTTTTTGGCCTATTTCGGGCAAGTCTGGTCGTCTCTTCGCATTGATGATTTGGCTCAAACGCTATCGGAAAGCATGAAAAATCGTCAAAAAGGTGAGAATATCCTAATTTTGATCTCTCATTTTCTGTTATTCCCTAGGTTTCTATCTGTGGTAGGGAAGTTGTGACCTAATTCAGCTCTTTTATCGGATTTCAGATTTCTTACTCGAATGACATTGGCCTTAAATATGGATGAAAACACCGTGAACGTGAAGTTGCAAATTTGCTTGGAAGAAATATGCTAGCAAGACTGAAAATTGTTGTTGGACTATTCTTCAGGATGTATGTTGACAAACCTAATTGTTACATAAAACGTTTTTGTAATATCTCAAATGTTAAAGAGCAAGGAGCTTTTGTTATTGCAAAGCTGTGCAAACTTTCATTTTGGCGCGAAAATCAAAAAAGTTAGAATGGGGAATGGGGCAGTGAACACAGGTTTTTTCTGAATTACTTGTAATCATACACTACCAGCCCGTTCATTCCCATTCTGGATCAAAGAATTTCTCACTTATCCAGCTTTGTAATGCAGATGCAAATATGGTAGAGAGAATTGGCTTAGTGTCACTGCAGAGTGGCTTATTTTGACGTAAATGGCTCGCATGCTCTGGAATATGTACCCCAGATGGATAATGGCTGATACTCTGATCAGCAGGAAAGCCTTGATGTTATCAAAGCATCTCAACAACAGTTTAGCCTTTTGCGAAACAACTGTTGGGACTGCTAAGGTTAGGGCAATCTTTTGTATAGATGTTAGTGCACACACATTTTTTATTAAGCAATTTCAGCTTGAGCTGAGTACTAAGAATTGCTTAGCTAGAGGGTAAATTTGAGTACTCAAAATTGCTTAGCAACAGCTTAGCTTTTTATACTTGAAGATTTTTTTCTTAGAATACTATCTCCCAAGTTTTGGTACAACAAATGTCAATAGTATCTTGCGTACAAAAGTGTGCTGGAGGACCCCTCTTTAGCTACAGCAAGATTTTCATTGCAAATTGGATCAAAACTGGAATTATTAAATTGCTTAGCATTCCACTATCCAGTACTGAAATTGTTTAAGTTTTTGTCTTGTCAAATAATGACTTGCTCATCAAAATAGATGCGTGCCAACATCAACTATAAATACAAAAAGTAATAGGACTTGGCTTTATCAAATAATGACTTGGCTTTATCAATGAAAGATTAAATATTTCTTTGAACGATTTATTGACAGGTTTTGTGTCATGTATTTAAGAAAAAGTAGTTTATGTCTGTGAAACCTATTAATCCTCATACTAGTTAACTAGATAAACAAAGTTACCTCCCTCCCTATTAATTCTACTGATATATGGCAATAGTGTTCTGATAATTATATGAAGAAAATAAATCTTTCACACATAGACAGTGAAAAAGCAACTAGAATGGGTTATGTTTGTTCAAAATAATTTAGACTATATAGATATTCATATATAGACTTTGGAGATTACTGTCAATAAAGAAAACTTTTTGCATTTTTGTGCCCAAGTTCCTTTTTCTTGGGGGAAAAGTTTGGAGAACATTGACAGGGAGGCACACCAAAAGTTCTTCTAAACAATACAATAGGCCTCACTTCTGAGAGAAAAGTATATAGAATTCTGTATTAATAAGGAGGCCTAATATTGCCTTGTACAACCCTGAAATCCTTTTTTAGGACTTCATGACCTTATTCAAGTTGAAAGCTTGTTTTTTCTGCATTTTCAAAATAGAAATAGAAATATATAATATTTGAACAAAAATTACCTAAAGTACATTTGTTTGCAGCTGAAAATTAAAATTCCATATCATTACAAATTTATTCTTATTTCTTGATGTTTAGGTAACTGAGAAAAAATCTCCGAAAGACTATCCAATCTATTCAATCCTATCTAAGGTGTTTCTAAGACATCCCACTGGGTTTAGTGTGTTGTCAAATGCTTGGCTTGCTATTGTTAAATTGTGAAATTTCAGATTTTTCTATATTTTGGCTATTAGAAAATTGTGTATGTAAAATTGATAAAATTATGAAATATTTTTCTGAATAACATGAGATTAAAGATTGGATGAGATTAACCCTAAGTAAATAAATCATTGATTTAGACATTGATGCAACAATTAGCTTGGAATTTTTGCTCTTGAAATGGTCATGTTGTGATTGCTATTTAGAATCTGTCACAGGATAGAAGCAGCTAGTCAGAATATGACAAATGGTGTGATTTATATTATTTCAAGTTTTTATGGAAATTTTGGATAGCTCTAATATTTAAGCAAACTGCCTTAGAGCCTGTTTTCATGCAGGTAGGGTTCCCCTCTCGTGGAGTCTAGAGGTTATGAGTAAGCTTGTTCTGGTTTTTTTCTATTAATAACCATGAGTTAAGGCTGATAAAGATAGTTCTCCTGCAAGGGTCGCCCTTCCTTGAGTTTTTTCATGGCTTGAATCAAGGAAATGTTGGCCTTTCTATAAGGGTGACCCTACCTCTAGGGCTACCCCACCTGACGTGTTAGGTAAACCAAGGAAAATGATGGACGTGGGAGACCCTTTTAGAGGGTGACCCTACCAGCATGTAAACAGGCCCTTATTAAAATTTACAGAAATTTTATGACTGTGGGTGTCAAGTGTATTACTGCATAGCATCAGCCCATAGTCTACATGAGGTTGAATGAACGCTTGCAGGGCCAGATCCAGCACCCACAGAAAGGGGGGCGTAATACTTATATCAAAGGATATAGGGTACGGGATATAGGGTGTTATCAAGCTAACTGTATTGTTTTTTGACCAAAATAGGGAGGGTGTATGCACTGCATAGGTTTTTAAGTGTATTTCCAGGTACGAAGTGTGTTAATTTGGCTGGTAGTCACATTCTATTTGATAACTTTATATTAATATGATCAATGTTCAATGTGATTAACCCAGCTAAACCTATCATCAATAATAACTACCAAATGTTCAGTCAATTTCTTTTCTTCTAGTGGCTCATTGTTAATCTAGATATCTATCCTTTCATTTCCTTGGTAGCATGAAATTTAAATGATATTACAATAGATCTTTTGGAATTATAACTTAATTTGCAAAATTAGCCAGTCTGATACATTTAATTTTTACTGATACATTACATTCAAATTCTTTATTTACTGTTCTTTGGGGTGTATTTATTTCTTCATGCGAATGAAATATACTAGTGTCATCTGCAAGTAGGTGGAAATGAAGTACCTTTGATGATTGTTAATGTCATAAATATAAACGAGAAATCATAATGAACCTGACACGCTACCCTGTGGAACACCAAAAAGATGTTTAAAAATCTGATTTTGTGTGTCCTATTTGTACACATTGTTCTCTACTGCTTAAGTATGATTTGAACCACAACAATGCAAGTCCTCCAATTCTTGATGACTGTATCAAATGCTTGGGCAAAGTCTAGAAAAATACAATATGGCTTTTCTTTCTGATCTAAAGCATTGTTATTTGGAACATATATCCACTACAGCTTGTTCAGTAGATTTACCTTTTTGAAACCCAAATTGATATATAAGAATTTGAATTTTGCAACAGATTTCATAAGACGTGAATACATTAATTTATAAAAAATTTTACTTATTTCAGGTAGAATTGAAATAGGTCTGCTTTTGGATGGATATGTTTAGAGCCATTTTGAGTATTGGAATAACAAATGGTATCTTGAATTTAATTAGAAATTAAACCTCCTTCATAGACCTTTAATATATCTATCTTTATCAGAACTTTTCACAACTCAAGTAGTAATTTTTTCTTGTCTTTTTTTCCAAATATGTTCTATTGTTAAAGTTTGGCACATGATCAGATATTTTTCTATCAAATCACCACTATTATGAGCATTTGTAGAAATATTGTCAATTTGTGATAGTTCAGCATTTGATTTACCAGGCAGCCTTTACAAAATACCTAAAAAATGATCATTGTGCTCTAAAAAGGCTTAGAAAAACCCTTTGTTTCAAGAATCACTTAATAAACTTAGTTCACTGCCCCATTCTAACTTTTTTGATTTTCGCGCCAAAATGAAAGTTTGCACAGCTTTGCAATAACAAAAGCTCCTTGCTCTTTAACATTTGAGATATTACAAAAACGTTTTATGTAACAGTTAGGTTTGTCAAAATACATCCTGAAGAATAGTCCAATAACAATTTTCAGTCTTGCTAGCATATTTCTTCCAAGCAAATTTGCAACTTCACGTTCAGGGCATTTTCATCCATATTAAGGCCAATGTCATTCGAGTAAGAAATCTGAAACCCGATAAAAGAGCTGAATTAGGTCACAACTTCCCTACCACAGATAGAAATCTAGTGAATAACAGAAAATGAGAGATCGAAATTAGGATATTCTCACCTTTTTGACGATTTTTTCATGCTTCCCGATAGCGTTTGAGCCAAATCATCTGTGCAAAGAGACGACCAGACTTGCCCAAAATAGGCCAAAAACACCAATTTTTAATAAACTTCGATATTTTTGGATTTAGGCGACAAATCAACAATCCAAATGACAAATTCGTTGACAAAGCTGTCCTTTTTATGATTCTCTCGCCAGTTTCCGTGCCTGGTCTTTGGGGGGCTAGCCCGCAGGCCCCAAAGTGACCCCTCTCGAGCACCTGATTTACTGTTGTGATTCCTATACACGATGTATCAGATTTTTGGATTTTGAACATAAAAAAATACAATGTTACTCACTCTACAGTCATTAGAAGCATATTTTTATAAACATATCATATAAAATCTGTTTGATCCAACAGATTACTGTCTTAGAATGCCTTGTGAATCTCAAACTCATTTGAACATAATTTATTCTAATTTTTAATCTTCTGTTTACAGGCAAATGGCTGAGTGCTGCAGGTGTAATAAATGGTTCCACAGGATTTGCGAAAGAATACTGCAAGAAATTTTTCAAGATGGGGACATTCCATGGTTCTGCTATGAATGCAAGGCAAACAATGAAGAGAACTAGTAAACTGTTTAAATAAATTGTAGTGGCCATTTGGTGTGGGCGGTTTTGGTGTGGTCTGTTTTCCATGATAGAAATGGGAATTCTTTTTATAAGTTAAACGAGGCTATTGCTTGATGTTTAAAAAGTTACCTGTTGCAATTATCACAGGAAACTCCATAGACGATAGGGAGTCCGACACAGCTTTTTGAAAACCCAAAAATATATTATATTTTGCATCATCCTTTTTCAAACTGACATGGTTTCATTCTGAAACTGATACTATGCCAAACCTCTTTGACCTGCAACTCATCTGAAATGAATCACATGGTCTTCTATTGTTTCTTAGTATTTGGTGCAATCCTTGGAATAGACTTTTTTCGTAGAATGCTTTGTAGACTAATACTTATACTTATACATACTCAGGGCCAAAGAGAGGATTTATGGGCCCCGGGTCATCTCAAAAAAACCATTTTAAGGGCCCCTGTGGGGCTACGGAATACTTTTAGAGCATGTTTTTGTATGCTGCTTGGGAAAATTTTGAAAATTATGGTTGATATAGAATCGCTCTGGTGGACTTAAATGATTTTGATTACAATTTAAGCTTTAGTGATCATGTAACTATTGCTCGGCGCCCCCAGGTCAGTGACCCCCCTGACCCCCCTCTCCTCGGTCCTGTTTATACTTATATATAGTTTTTGCATTTGCTTGTAGCTTGTAGCAAAATCCTATAATAGAGACCCCATCAATATGTTAGAATTTTTTAATAACTTATGTATAGGCCTTTCCGTAAATTAACTTTCAATGCGAGGTGAAACCTGTATTCCCACAAGGAAGTAGACCTTGCCACAGCAAACAATGCACTCGTCTTTCAATTCTGAACATTACTTTAAAAATTTTGTAGGTTGCCATTAGAGACACACGCCCTTGGGTGACTTGGGAGAGAGGCGAAACCGGCAAACCCGTTATTTCAATAGATTCTAGATGCATTTTGGGATTTTGCGAAAACTTCTATTGTTGTTTTTGTTTAGGAATAAATTAGGGTCTGTGACAAATATTTTGTCTTTATAAACGTTGTGCACAATATTTCTAAAACTGTTTATGCTTATCACTAGACTCTGGACTTGCTGATAATCGTTTATTGTTATTGTTGAAAAACTTTCAAAAGCTGATGGATTCCTTCATTGTTAAAACTGGATTTCAATTTGATTTGAATGTGGTAGTAGAAATTAATTATTTTAAAATTTTCATGGACAGGCTGAAAGCCCCTGCCCCCACTATTTTGGAAAAAATTAAATTTCTTTTAGCAATTCATTCACTACCAAACTACAGTGTATCTAAATTTTAATCACACAAAGCATCACACTGATAGAGATGAACAAGCTACTAATGCACTCTGAGCTACTACACTCATTTCAGTCCTCAAATCAAATTCACTGGTTCTTATATAAAAAAGAGTGTACTCTAATTATTTTCCAAAAGCTGTAAATTAGACGAAGCCTTTGTTGCTTCACAGTAGACCAGAAAAAAGTGCATATCAACCCATATAGAATACAATTTTAGTGAATTAAAAAAAACTGTAGCCATCCTATGATGTGATAGGGTGCCATCATGGCTGTAAAAACTTAATTCTCAGCCAATGGTGGTTGATGAGATTGAGGGAGCCCTACCTATAAGGGGGCCCACAGTCTCGCACCATGCATAGTAAGTCCAAGTGTAACATGGGTCATGACCTGTGACACTTGATAAGGGTAACCTCAATCAGGACGGTAAATATATAATTAAGTAAGTATTCATAAGGTCATTCTATAATGTTTTAAGTATTAACCACCAACAAATAACCACTGTCCTTTGCCCCTCCACTACACGCTTTTTTATAAGAACAATCTTTATAAGAAACACCAGGCTGAAATTTGGGTCAGAATTTTTTGCTATCTCCAAATCTATTTGAGATAGACACAAAACAAGTTCACCAGCGTGAAGCCCTTGCCTAAAAACGCTTTGTTAAAAATGTTTTTGAGAAGAGTGGGGGATGGTAAGTTGGTCTAAAATCAGTTTAAAAATAAGAAACAGGCAGGCTGAAATCAAAGCCAAGTGTTCTTATAAAAAAAGCGTGTATATATTATTTTACCAATGCCATGCCACTGTAAACACCTACTCTTGTGTGTATAATAAACGTACCCCGCACTTATCAATTTTTGAAAAATCCCCCCCCCAGAGCTTATTATATTATGACCCCCCGTTTATTGATTTTTGGCAAAACGAGTTTTAAATTTCTGGTTTTGCTCTGTTTAAAACATCAAAAAATACGTGCATTCTGGTCCCCATGTTTGTTATTCTTGGAGATTCCATCCCCCCGTTTATTTTGACCCCCTGCTTATTAGTTTTTGAGAATTCGTCCACACTCCCGTTTATTTTAACCCATCGTTTATAATGCACACAAGAGTATGTACTAGGCTTGTAGGTACTGTACGTACACGGCACCACAAGTCCACCAGCACTCAGCAGAGACAGAGAGCCAGCCAGAGGCTTAAGGTAAAGTACCTTTTAGTAGGTAAAGGTAACTCACATATAAATAATGTGGGCAGTGCTGCAAGTCTTCAAGACAACGTTTACAACAATCTAGAGCTGTTTTGCAGTTGCTAAAACAATAAACACAGCACTTGAGTCTAGTAAGTTTTCCAATCTCTTCGCGCTTAAAAATAAAATTGAAAAATTTAAATTGAACTGAGTTGTTGCCTCGTATTGACAAATTCTTCGTCATGGAATAAATGGAGTTTGACCTCAAGTTGAACCATGTTATTTCCCGTCAACCTTGTTGTAGCATGGGTGGTATTTTTACCATCTATCGTTTTCTTGTTCAGATCGTTATTATTTGGAGGCACTTGAAGTCGATTTAGAAGTCACAACAGGGAAACACTGTAAAAACAGTTTTTGGAGGTTGAAGAATAGTTGGGAGGAGTTTAGGTCTTGTTTGAAAATTAAGAAGATTTATCCTAGGACTTACATAATTCATAAAAACAACAGTATTTGAGCATTATTTAGACTGGATACTGGAAAATGAATAGATGCCATTTAATTTCAGAGGAGTAGAAACCTTTTTCAATTGTGGAAACCTTTTGAAAACTATTGCAGATATAGAGAATATGATAATAGTGTACCAAACTTTAATGACAATTTTCAATTAGGCATTTATGTTTGCATCAACTTAAGGACTCGCACGAAAAATCATGTTCCAGTAATAACTTTGTGTACCACCATGAATGACATTAGGGTGTTCAAAATTGATAGTTGGCCTTTCTCCTTATTCGTTGAGCGCGCAATCAAAATAAGCAGTATTTGCGTATTTGCGTGCCAATTACAAGTAGACATGGAAAAACAACCCAATGGCAACAGAATATCTCCTTCAATTTCAAGAAAACCGTACCCTAGTTTTTTAAATACTTTTGCACGGCTACGGGGTGCATTCAAGAGAAAGAAATAACTCTGGAAAGGACGGAGAACAGAAAAAAGAGAACGAATCTTGGATAACAAACCAAGCTCTTAGGTTAGAAATCTCCACCTTGTTATACAAAGACCGCAAGGGATATACAATTGAATTAACGAAAATGCTAAAGTATACTGAAGATTGTTTTAATAAAAAGCTGATCGAAGCTTCCAAAACGATGCAAGACAAGGTAGCACCAAAAGCCTACTGAAAAAAAAATGCAGGGCTATAAACTTTAGAAAAACTGTAGAAATACTAGAGATATAGAAAAGATGAAAACCTGGATCTGATGCAAAAGGATGAGGAACCAATCTAATATCAGAAGAACTACTATACTATACTATACTTTACACGAACCAGAATACAGCAGAGGTTTTATATGCCATATGCAATTGTAAAGCTGGACAAGAAGGATAATGCAAACATGTTGCAGCCCTACAATACACACTGCTGGACTTTTCGAGTCTCGACCTTTTGTATGTTCCAGAGGATGTCACATGTACCCAGGTCCTGCAAAAGTGGAGCATACCATCAAATAAATGGGCAGGCAATGTAGCTGTAAAGTTCAGCGATCTTGAATTTGAGAAAATCTACTATACAAAGGACAAATCTGTGAAACGGAAAAGACCAGTTTTAAATGGTAACAGGGGTGATTATTGTGCAACTCAACTCTTTGCTAGAGAGGTAGGTCACCAAGGAAGACATAGGAAAATTGTCTGAAGGATTTGAAACAGCTGGAAAGGCCACATTATTTGCAGCCACATTAAAGGGAAATGATTATTCACCATGTATTATGTTTGAGACGTCCGTCCACAAGGAACAATGATGATGAGGATAGCAACATTGAAAGGGAAGGTGGAAGCAGTACTAGAGTATATGTTTTTGACAACATGTCAGCCCAAGTTGGAATTACTGGTCTTGATATTGAGACAACAGAGCAGATTAAACAAACTGTTGGGGTTACAGTCGAGCAGTGTCACATGATTGAGGCAGAAAAAAGGGATCAAAGCAGCAGCCAAATTTCGTTCCATGAAAGGTCTCAGAGAATCACTGCCTCCATGTTTGGGAGGGTATTGAACAGACGATAAAAGATCTTTCCAAAGTCAATCATTGACACACTTAGGAAAACAAGGGAGGGCAAGAAAGTGCATGCTGCTTTCCTGCAGTGGGGAACTGAGAAAGAAAAAGTTGATATCTATCAAAAGAACAATTGCCAAAGCGATCTTCAGGTAATAAAAAGTGGTCTCATCATTAATCCGCAGTGGCCCTGGCTTTGTGCTAGCCTAGATAGATTATTGGTAACTGGGACGGAGCTGTTGGTGGCATTGAAATTAAGTGTCCAATCTCAAAGAAAGATGAACTGTGATTGATGCATGCAAAGACAAGAAATGTTTTATGGAGATGAGTGCTACAGGAGTGCAAAACTGAAGGAATCACATGCATACAGTTACCAGTGTCAGGGTGTCGGGGACATAGATTTTGTGGTGTGCACAGATAAGGTCTTACATGTTCAGCGACTTACTTAAAAGGAATAACTTTGGAATGAAACAATGCTACCAAAACTGATTAAATTTTATTAAGACTTCCTTTTAGACTTTTGTAAAAACGATGATACAATCAAGTTTTTCAGAACTTTATTGGAGATGTAGCATCCAGTGTGTCAAAAGAAGTGTTATTTTTGGTGTATATCGCAACCACCTCTGTAGTAGCACTCGAAATATGAAATGACAAATATTCATGTGGATCAAAATATTTCTATGGGGAGAAGGCAAACAAAATGATTCATACTGGGGGCATGCCCATGTTTTTTCTGGTGAAATTGCTTGTTAGATACAATAGAGGCCTTGAACACATTAACATTGTAACCCACAGCTACAGGACTCAAACGCACACTGTCCTCAAGCAGAAACAACGCAGAAAAACACAGCAGGGCTTCTGTTTACTTATATGTTTGTGTGTGTGTAGTTTGCTAAAGAAAATTAATGAAACATAAATTATAATCTGAAAGTCTAGGCCTAATATAAAGCAAGCCAAAACTTTTAACAATAAATATTGCAACTAAACAGTCAAAAGGTTTCTCAAATGTTCGTAAGTATTCAAGTAAATCGAATAAGCTAACTTAATAAATAGGCAAGTAAATAAATAAATTAATTAATGAGCAACTTACAATCTATTATTTTCCTGTAACTATACGTAGCTTCCACAGCCTGCACATCCACAGCAGCAACAAGAGATTTTTACTATAGGATGGGCCTAGCCACAGCGAGAATGGCTTAAAAGTAGCATGAGATAGGCCTAGCACAGCAACAAACAAATAGGCCACACCTCAATACTCAAGTAGACCAAGGCGAGACGAATTCTTCTCTGCAACTGATGCCAATTGAAACCAAGAGAGACCGCGCTTGCAGGGGAGGACTCAAGCTTTTATAGCCACTGGTAATGCGCGAGAATGTAAAACGTATTCCTGGAATTACAGTAAGAAAACTAATCAAAACAGAAAAACAATAAACCTAATGGCCATTTACTAACCTGCCTTTCGTTGTTAGCTCAGCCAGTACATGACACTCGTTTGTAATGGAGCCTCGCTCAGACTGTGACAAAATTCACCTTTGAACTGCACTTCTGTTCAGCGTAAAACCAGTGATTCCTCCTTTTGTTTTAGAGTGGGTTGATTTCGGCAAATAGATCTTAAAGATCTCTAGATCTTAAACCTCGGTATACCCAAAGCATGTTAGCAGCTCCATCTGTACCAAAGCCTCTAACATCTTTGATATCAAGACCATGTGCATGAAACAATGCCTGTAGGGTTTTCAATGCCTGTAAGGTTTTTCTGCTGTAGAAACAACGCTTTTATAAGTAAGAAATGTTTCAAAAATTCCCCCGCGTAGAGCATAGCAGAAAACAAAACCAACTTGCTCCTTCTTAGAAATGTCAGCAGTCTCATCTATTAGAATTGCAAAAAACTTGGCCTCTTTAA
The DNA here is from genome assembly GCA_963924455.1 of Pelagia noctiluca. NCBI lineage: Eukaryota > Metazoa > Cnidaria > Scyphozoa > Semaeostomeae > Pelagiidae > Pelagia > Pelagia noctiluca. The sequence continues at coordinate 5,419,576 of OZ004323.1, forward strand.
TTAAGTCCTTAATTTCAGTTCTCAAAACTTCTGCCAGACAGTAAATCATTTCATTTTGAGAACTTAGGTTAGTGTTTATACAAAAACATGAGTTATCACTCAATTGTCTAGGGAGGGTCACAATATACTTGGCAACAAGATTTAAAATTTCTTTAAAGTTGCCTCTGTTTTCATCATGATTTCATCATTTTCATCTAGAGAATTCGTTTTCATCATGACCACGGAGTGCTATGTTTTGACAAGCAAGACGAACGACAGCTTCTAACAAAGATCAGCTGATCATTTCCTTTGTACTTTAGGAGAAGCAGTTTTTAATGTTTTGTCCTGATATGAAAAAAGAATACTTGTGAATGCTGCTTCCAAGTGAAGATCGGTATTCTCGTGCTCTTTGATCTTTTGAAGTCCCTTTTCCAGTTCAAAACTAAAAATTTTGTCCAATTGTTTTCATAGTAAAGGGTTGTCTCTATAATAAACAAAAAACACCAAAAGCAAAACATAGGTTCCTTTCTTGGTGAATAGACGAGCCAGTCTCGCTTGATCTCTAATGTTTTCCTGGTACCCTTTTTATCATCATGATACCACATGTCTTGAAAGGAGCGAGGTGCTGATTTATCTTTGCTTTTGTTTTTGAATATTTTGCGTTTGTATTAATAAGGCTGACAAGATCCTAAACGGCATAAATCTTCTTGCAACTGCTCGTTATTTTGAATGTCTTGAAATTTGTATAAGGCAGGATCAGTTAGGAACTTTTCCTTTGTGTTTACCAGTGAACAGTTGAGCTTTTGTTGTTCTGCCTTCTCTTCGGGAATTTCTTTCTAGAATCAAATTATTACGTTTTACTTGCACATCATCTATACAGGTCTATACAGGAAATAGCACATAACTTGGTTTTGTGGAGTCTTGAAGAAATGGAAAGCTCTATAGGTTTTTACATTAAAAGCAAACTAAGGTCTTTTATAGTGGTAATCATCAGAGTCTCACAATGCTAGTCTGAAAGTCACCTCTTGATGATTACTTCAGTCTAAAAGGCTCCTAATGTGCTTTTGATAAAGTTGGGAAGATTCAAATTCTTGATTTTTTCCTCGATCTGCATCCAGACCCTTACAGTCTCTTATGGAATCTTATAATATCTTGATGTTTTATTCCAATTTTACCAACATATTTTGTGAAGAAAAGAGTGTATTTCATATTTGGTTCCTAGGTAACTACAATCCTAGAGAAAATTCCTTGAGACATAACACTGCTCACAATCCTTAAATTCTCGTATCTTAAAATGCTTTAAAGGTGTGGCATCTTATGAAGATATTTCAACACCCTTTTCCTCCCCCTTGAACAATATTTGCAATTTCCAGTCTCAGGAGAGGTTTTCCAGTCTTCTCATGCAGAAATACTTGTGACAAACATTGTTATGGGAAGAGGGTGCTTGAAAACCAAAATGATTGAAAGTTCAAAACAGTCTCAAGAATTTTAGGATTGTAGGGTTGGTTGAACAATATTTGATAAATGTGCTGATAGAAATTTTCATAATTGCACTCGTGGTTAAACTTGAAAAAATTACACAGTAAACCAAGGACCTAAGCAGACGCCGTTGGGAAGTGGAAGACAGAAGAGCTAGGCTCAAAAGTGAATTTTTTATATATTTGTTAAAAAAAAACTTGATACCGGACAAAATATGGGGAAGCACTGCCCCAAATAGTGCTACAATCATGGACATAAATTATGAACGAATCCTTTTTTGTCGATATTTCGACTTTTCAAGCATCCTTCCCCCCCCCCCCCCCTTCTCCCCGTAATAAATGTTGATAGCTGCACAAAACCTTAAATAACATGCTATCAACATTAAACAAGGGGGAGAGGGAGGTTCAGCCTTCAGTTATGCACTTGTCTCATACTATTTTGTCCATCATGGTCTATGTGAAATATATATAATCACCCATGATAATGAATGCAACAATGTTCCTATTAATTACAGAAGCATGCTATGTATCATAACTTTTAGAAAATTTTTGAAAAAATGCTATAAAATTTTTTCTCAAAACGAGGCTGCCTCGTTTCAGCGAGTTTTGCGCTTTTTATTTAAAAGCTACTCAGACTTAAGTTACATACGTCTCAAGCACAGCAAAAAGTCATACAATAGAAATTATTATTAAGAAAGAAAAAACCACTAAAACTAACTGCTGCGTTGAATACGGCAAATAAATCACTAAGAAGCTGGTAGATAAACACCGCAAGGCAGAAAAAACATGAATAAGTTTGATTAAGTAATTGTTCCTAATATTTCGCCCTGCTAAGCAAGACTTCCTAAGAGAATGATTAAATGTGATTTTATTTCATTTAATCATTCTCTTAGGAAGTTTTGCTTAGCAGGGCGAAATATTGGGTGCAATTATTTATTCAAACAGGAATTATGTCTACACTAACAGATCACGTTCAGGCTGGAGGCAGTATCTCCTCACGTATTCACAGGCTGATGAAAGAAAGTTTCGCGCAGATTCTAGAATGTGAATTCAACAGTGGAGTATCTGTTGTGAAAGTGAAGCACTGGGCATGTTGTTGTGAACCTCATGAGAACGGGGGTTTTCCCTACACTGTGCCCTAAAGTTGACAGGAAACAAGAAGTGGCTTTCAGTTAAAGAACACAGCACAAAAAGGTATGACATAGTCATAAATCTCAGTGATAGCCATTATCACTATGTCAGTGCATAGAGATATTTATGTAAGCATGACAAGGCTGTTGCGCACAGCACAGACCATCCAAACCTATCTAATGCCAGATCTCCAAAGACAAAAAGGTCGATAGCAGGAAATCGAGCAGCTGCTAATAAGCAAGGATCATCAATGGCTGAAGACTGTGAGCCCCTGAAGAGGAAAAAGCGCCTCTCAAATTTAAATGTTGCCAACTTTATCAGAGAACACAACATCACCACATACACTGAGCTATTTTCCACCGCTGAAATAAGGAAAGAAGGAGAGGAGAGCGACATTGGAGAGTTTTTTTTCTCACGCCCAGAAAAGCATTTGAGAGAGCTAATCAGCAAAACATGGTTTATGAAAGAGGCATCAAGCAAGGCAAAAAGAGAAAATATCTCTTGTATGGCAGAGCTTAAAAATGCATTGATAGGTGATTGTATGCCAGGATGCAACAAACGTTGGTTAGAATGTGCTCTCGAGGTTTCGCAATTAAACAACATTAACGCATTGGCTTATGCCTCCTGCATGAGAGGAAAACTTAAACTTCCATCATCTTATTGCTGCTGGAAATGTTTTGTTGGACATTTTTTGTTGGACTACAAAGGTCTTTTAATATATATATATATATATATATAAATATATATATTTGAACTGATTTATACGTTTGAACTGGCAGTAAAACCGGACACCAAGGAACACAATACTACAGTACAAAAACGCAACAATTTAACCCTATCAAGCCTAGGGTATTTGAAGCTGTAGGAAGCCTAGGGAGGCTGATTCGGCCCCCCCTCTTTAATTCCTTTCTTACACACCCGGTAGACTTGAAACTTTGCATGACTATAGTCCATTGCAAGATGCAAAAAACTGACCAATTTTTTTTAGAAAAGTCACGTGATCTCTTGATGACGTCATCATATTTTCCTTTTTTTTTGAAATTTCTAATATTTGATTGTATGAATTCCTGGAAGGGATCTGAAACACAATTTTTTCTTCAATATGGATGCAGACAGGCTTTATAAGTACTTGTAGATCATTTATGTGAACATTACACAAAATTTTGATGGAATTAGGTATATTTCTTTGCGTCATGTCTAAGCGCGCTCTTATCCCCAGAAAAATGAATCGCTCTTATTTCATATATTTGAGTTGTTTTACCTGTACAGGCAGTTTGATTGAGTAGAATACATGTGCAAGGTCGGAAAATATAATTGTGAATATATTTTCTAAAGCATAAGGGTCAAGTAAAAATGCTGACGTCAGCATAAAATGTGGGAGAAAAAATTGCGCATGCGCAGTGAAATTGCAAAAAATATCATTCATCAGGAAGAGCATAAAAAATAGCCTAAACCAATAGTCTAAAATGCATTTTCCTTGTCTTGTGTAACTTTTATAAGGACGCGTTTGAATTTTGATTCTTACTGTTTTTCAAAATGACCTGTGTTGACCCCCTTGAACAAATTCAATTTTTTCAAAATATCACTTTTGAATTATTTTTTTTTTTTTTTTTTTTTTTTTTTTTTTTTTTTTAATAACAATGGTATGTAGGCCGAGATGGCCCTTAACCAGCTTAACTATATGGAGCTGGATTAATATCTCTTTACAAAATATATGCAAAACTCTATAAAAAAACTAATCAAATTACAAAATTCAATAATATAAAAGAGACGTTGATTAAGTTCTGTCAAGTCATGTCAGTGAGGCATTCAACTGTTTTATCGTCTTTTCACGTCTTTGAAAGGCCTTGTTACAGTATATGCCAACCCTCTTAAGACAACAAGTATCTTCTTGAGAGAGAAGCCAGATAAAAAGACTTTCTTCTGATAGAAGCTGAACTGAGGGGTATTTTTGAAGTAGTGGGTTAAGCATATTTTTTCTTAAATCAATATATAAGGGGCAATTCAACAGGAAATGAACTTCATCTTCAACGATAGACAAACCATTAGATTTGCAAGTCAAACAGTATCTTTCATCACGTGGGGTCTTTTTCGAGCCATACCTGCCTGTTTCGATGTGCAAATTATGTGCACTAAGGCGCAGTTTTGCAAAATTACACCTAATGTTGTAATCTGAAAAAATGTCAAGATACGGTTCAAATTTAAAGTTTGTTTTAAACAAAGCGTATGTCTTAAGCTTTTTATCTTGCTCTATGTGGATATCTAAACTTTTACGGACTACAGATTGAAAATGTTGATAAATTTTGTTCTTTATAGCACTTTTATTGTCAGAGCTCTTAATATCATAGAGAGTCGCCAAAGACCTGGCTTTAGAGACCCAGTTAGAATGCCCATTATCAGCATCTTCTTGCAGCATAATAAAAGCTTTATTTGCATACCTCTCATTCTCTAACATGGAGACACGCAAATAAAACTTAAGAATGTTAATATGCCTCGAATAAAGCATAGAATAACGTCCCAATTCTGCATAAACTGCATCGGTTGTTGTTGTTGACTTCACTCCAAGAGCGTATTTACAGGCAGAGAGATGCAACCTCTCTAGCTTTGGCCAATCATTAGTACCCCAAATTTCTGATGCGTAATTGAGAATTGGCATTATCGTGTGGTCGAAAAGATACAGAAACATCCGAGGTTGAAAACCACCCCATTCCCTACTTTTAGATAAAAGAGAGAAAAAGCACTTTTGGGCTTTTTCTTTGATTTTCTCTGTGTGATCAACGAAAGATCCGTTTGATTTGAAAGTGACTCCTAGGTATTTGTATGTTTCACACTCTTCCACCTCTTTATCGCCAAGTTTCCAAATATTGTTTTTTGATTTATTGCCAGATTTGCGTTTATTTTTCCTTAAGACCATAATTTTTGTTTTACCTAAGTTAATTTTCATTTTTATTGAAGTCACAAAATTGTCTAGCAAGTCAAGCTGTAATTGCATATCTTTAGGGTTTTCAGCTAATAGAACAAGATCATCTGCATAAAGGAGGGTATGAAGTGATTCGTTACCCATTCTAACCCCTAAAGATGAAGCTTTTATCTTATTATCCAATTCATTTAAGAAAAGGGCAAAAAGAAGAGGGCTTAGCAAACATCCCTGTCTTACGCCTCTAGAGCAAGGGAATAATCCAGTTAATTCATTTTCACCCCTTACACAAGATTTTACTTTGCTATAAAGGGACTCAATTACCTTTAGAAATTTCCCGTTAAAACCGTACATTGATAGTTTCTTAATTAGATCTTTATGATCCACCGAATCAAACGCCTTGCTAAAATCAATGAAGCAAACATAAAGTGAACTTTTTTTAACTTCAAAGCTGTGTTCTATTATAACGAGTAAAAAAACTAAAAGTCAGAAAGTTTGAACGTTGCAGATGCAATTTATAAAAATACACAGAAGGAAAACTGCTAGGGGGGCTGATTCAGCCCCCCAAGACTTGATAGGGTTAACTAAGGAAGAACAAAAAGCACTGAAACACCTGTCTAAAAGGGGTGATATAATAATCACAGGAGCCGATAAGGATGGAGCAACGGTTATTTGGGGTATTGAAGAATACCTCAATGAGGTTAATAACCATCTGAAAAACACAGAATTCTACCAAGAATTACTTCAGTGGCGTGGGTTCGAGTTCAACTCCTGTCATTATGTTGAAATTCCTATACAAAGTATTGTTCTCTTTATTTTGAACATAGGCACCTGGTATCTTCTACCATCATCCATGCTCTTTACGACAAAACATACAGGTAGGATGGCCGAGTGGTCTTAGGTGCTTGTTTAAGGCACCAGCCACTTCGGTGGCCTTGGTATGAGTCCCACACCTGACATTTTGTCGGCATTGCTATACAAAGTATTACATCCTTTATATTGAACACCTGCAAAAAGTATCTTCTATTATCATCCATGCTATTTACCACACAACATACAGGCAGGATGGCTGAGTGGGCTAAGGCGCTGGTTTAAGGCATCTTTCTCTTCGATGGAGTGGGTTTGAGTCCCACTCCTGTCATTTTGTTGAAATTCCTATACAAAGTATTGTTCTCTTTATTTTGAACATAAGCACCTGGTATCTTCTACCATCATCCAGGCTCTTTACGACAAAACATACAGGTAGGATGGCCGAGTGGTCTTAGGTGCTGGTTTCAGCCACCAGTCACTTCGGTGGCCTTGGTATGGGTCCCACACCTGACATTTTGTCGGCATTGCTATACAAAGTATTATATCCTTTATATTGAACACCTGCAAAAGGTATCTTCTACCATCATCCATGCTATTGACCACCCAACATACAGGCAGGATGGCCGAGTGGTCTAAGGCGCTGGTTAAAGGCACCAGTCACTTCAGTGGCGTGGGTTCGAGTCCAGCTCCTGTCAATTTGTTTACATTCCTATACAAAGTATTTTTTTCCTTATTTTGAACACCTGCAAATGGTATCTTCTACCATCATGCATGCTATTGAACACACAACATACAGACAGGATAACCGAGTGGTCTAAGGCGCTGGTTTAAGTTTTCAGTCACTTCTGTGGCGTGGGTTTGAGTCCCACTCCCAACATTTTGTCAACATTTCTATACAAAGTATTTTATCCCTTATATTCAACACCTGCAAATGATATCTTTTACCATCATCAATGCTTTTGACCACAAACATACAGGCAGGATGGCCGAGTGGTATAAGGCAATGCTTTAAGACACCAGTCACTCTGGTGGCTTGGGTTCGAGACCAACACCTGTCATTTTTTTGTCATTCCTGGAAAAAGAATTGTTTTCTTTATTTTGAACACCTGCACATGGTATCTACTACCATCATCCATGCTATGCAGCATACAACATACAGGCAAAATGGCCGAGTGGTCTACGGCGCTGCTTGAAGGCACCCTTTACTTCGATGGAGTTGGTTTGAGTCCCAATCCAGTCATTTTGTTGACATTTCAATAGAAAGCATGTTCCCTTTATTTTGAACTCCTGTACATGGTATCTTTTACCATCATCCATGCTATTTACCTTAAAACATACTGTCAGGATGTCCGAGTGGTCTAAGGCACTGGTTTAAGACACCAGTCATTTCAGTGGCGTGGGTTTGAGTCCAACTTCAGTCATTTTGTTGACATTCCTATACAAAAGTATGTTTCCTGTATTTTGAACACCTGCATACTTATAGTATTTTCTACCATCATGAATGCTATTGACCACACAACAAACAGGCAGGATTGCCGAGTGCTCTAAGGCGCTGGTTTAAGGCACCAGTCACTTCGGTGGTGTGGGTTCAAGTCCCACTCCTGTCATTTTGTTGAAATTCCTATACAAAGTATTGTTCTCTTTATTTTGAACATGTGCACCTGGTATCTTGTACCATCATCCATGCTCTTTACGAAAAAACATACAGGTAGGATGGCGGAGTGGTCTTAGGTAGTGGTTTAAGGCACCAGTCACTTCGGTGGCCTTGGTATGAGTCCCATACCTGACATTTTGTCAGCATTGCTATACAAAGTATTATATCCTTTATATTGAACACCTGCAAAAGGTATCTTCTACCATCATCCATGCTATTGACCATCCAACATACAGGCAGGATGGCCGAGTGGTCTAAGGCGCTGGTTAAAGGCACCAGTCACTTCAGTGGCGTGGGTTCGAGTCCCACTCCTGTCAATTTGTTGACATTCCTATACAAAGTATTTTTGCCCTTATTTTGAACACCTGCAAATGGTATCTTCTACCATCATGCATGCTATTGACCACACAACATACAGGCAGGATGGCCGAGTGGTCTAAGGCGCTGGTTAAAAGCACCAGTCACTTCGGTGGCGTGGGTTCGAGTCTCACTCCTGTTGATTTGTTGATATTCCTATAAAAAGTATTGTTTCCTGTATTTTTAACACCTGCACATGGTATCTACCACCATCAAGAATGCTATTGCCCACCAACATACAGGCAGGATGGCTGAATGTTCTAAGGCACTGGTTTAAGGCATCTTTCTCTTCGATGGAGTGGGTTCGAGTCCCACTCCAGTCATTTTGTTGATATTCCTATACAAAGTATTGTTTCCTTTATTTTGAACACCTGCACATGGTATCTTTTACCATTATCCATGCTATTGACCTCAAAGCATACAGGCAAGATGGCCGAGTGGTCTAAGGTGCTGGTTAAAGGCACCAGCACTTTGGTGGCGTGGTTTTGAGTCCCACTCCTGACATTTTGTCGACCTTCCTATACAAAATTATGTTTCCTGTATTTTGAACACCTGCAGATGGTATCTTCTACCATCATGAATGCTAGTGACCATACAAAAAACGGGCAGGATGGCCGAGGGGTCTAAGGCGCTGGTTCAAGGCACCAGTCACTTCGGTGGCGTGGGTTCGAGTTCCACTCCTATCATTTTGTTGAAATTCCTATACAAAGTATTGTTCTCTTTATTTTCAACAGGTGCACCTGGTATCTTCTACTATCATCCATGCTCTTTAAGACAAAACATACAGGTAGGATGGCCGAGTGGTCTTAGGTGCTTGTTTAAGGCACCAGTCACTTCGGTGGCCTTTGCATGAGTCCCACACCTGACATTTTGTCGGCATTGCTATACAAAGTATTATATCCTTTATATTGAACACCAGCAAAAACTATCTTCTATTATCATCCATGCTATTGACCACACAACATACAGGCAGGATGTCCCAGTGGTTTAAGGCGCTGGTTAAAGGCATCTTTCTCTTCAATGGAGTGGGTTCGAGTCCAACTCCTCTCATTTTGTTGAAATTCCTATACAAAGTATTGTTTCCTTTATTTTGAACATGTGTAAATGGTATCTTCTACCATCATGCATGCTATTGACCACACAACATACAGGAAGGATGGCCGAGTGGTCTAAGGCGCTGGTTTAAGGCACCAGTCACTTCGGTGTCGTGGGTTTAAGTCCCACTCCCGAAATTTTGTCGATATTTCTATACAAAGTATTTTATCTCTTATATTGAACACCTGCAAATGATATCTTTTACCATCATCCGTGCTATTTAACACAAAACATGCAGGCAGGATGGCCGAGTGGTATAAGGCAATGCTTGAAGGCACCAGTCACATTGGTGGCTTTGGTTCAAGACCAACACCTGTCATTTTTTGTCATTCCTGAAAAAAGAATTGTTTTCTTTATTTTGAACACCTGCACATGGTATCTACTACCATCATCCATGCTATGTAGCATACAACATACAGGCAAAATGGCCGAATGGTCTACGGGGCTGGTTTAAGGCACCCTTTACTTCGATGGAGTTGGTTTGAGTTCCAATCCAGTCATTTTGTTGACATTCCTATACAAAGCATGTTCCCTTTATTTTGAACTCCTAAACATGGTATCTTTTACCATCATCCATGCTATTTACCTTAAAACATACTGTCAGGATGTCCGAGTGGTCTAAGGCGCTGGTTTAAGGCACCAGTCACTTCGGTGGCGTGGGTTTGAGTCCCACTCCCGTTGATTTGTTGACATTCCTATAAAAAGTATTTTTTCTCTTATTGTGAACACCTGCACATGGTATCTACTATCGTCATGAATGCTATTGCCCACTAACATACAGGCAGGATGGCTGAGTGGTCTAAGGCGCTGGTTTAAGGAATCTTTCTCTTCGATGGAGTGAGTTGGAGTCCCACTCCCGTTGATTTGTTGATATTCCTATACAAAGTATTGTTTCCTTTATGTTGAACATCTGCACATGGTATCTTCTACCATCATGAATGCTAGTGACCACACAACAAACAGGCAGTATGGCCGAGTGGTCTAAGGCGCTGGTTTAAGGCACTAGTCACTTCGGTGGCATGGGTTCGAGTCCCACTCTTTTCATTTTGTTGAAATTCCTATACAAAGTATTGTTCTCTTTATTTTCAACATGTGCAACTGGTATCTTCTACCATCATCCATGCTTTTTTACAACAAAACATACAGGTGGGATGGCCGAGTGGTCTTAGGTGCTGGTTTAAGGCAGCAGTCACTTCGGTGGCCTTTGTATGAGTCCAACACCTGACATTTTGTCGTTATTGCTATACAAAGTATTATATCCTTTATATTGAACACCTGCAATAGGTATCTTCTATTATCATTCATGCTATTGACCACACAACATACAGGCAGGATGGCTGAGTGGTCTAAGCCGCTGGTTTAAGGCATCTTTCTCTTCGATGGAGTAGGTTCGAGTCCCACCCCAGTCATTTTGTTGATATTCCTATACAAAGTATTGTTTCCTTTATTTTGAACACCTGCACATGGTATCTTTTACCATCATCCATGCCATTGACCTCAAGGCATACAGGCAAGATGGCCAAGTGGTCTAAGGTGCTGGTTAAAGGCACCAGTCACTTCGGTGGCGTGGTTTTGAATCCCACTCCTGACATTTTGTCGACATTCCTATACAAAATTATGTCTCCTGTATTTTAATCACCTGCAGATGGTATCTTCTACCATCATGAATGCTAGTGACCACACAACATACAGGCAGGATAACTGGGTGGTCTAAGGCGCTGGTTTAAGTTACCAGTCACTTCTTTGGCGTGGGTTTGAGTCCCACTCCCGACATTTTGTCGACATTTCTATACAAAGTATTTTATCCCTTATATTGAACACCTGCAAATGATATCTGTTACCATCATCCATGCTATTGACCACAAAACATACAGGCAGGATGGCCGAGTGGCATAAGGCAATGCTTTAAGGCACCAGTCACTTTGGTGGCTTGGGTGCGAGACCAACACCTGTCATTTTTATGTCATTCCTGTAAAATAATTGTTTTCTTTATTTTGAACACCTGAACATGGTATCTACTATCGTCATGAATGCTATTGCCCACTAACATACAGGCAGGATGGCTGAGTGGTCTAAGGCGCTGGTTTAAGGAATCTTTCTCTTCGATGCTGTGAGTTCGAGTCCCACTCCCGTTGATTTGTTGATATTCCTATACAAAGTATTGTTTCCTTTATGTTGAACATCTGCACATGGTATCTTCTACCATCATGAATGCTAGTGATCACACAACAAACAGGCAGTATGGCCGAGTGGTCTAAGGCGCTGGTTTAAGGCACTAGTCACTTCGGTGGCATGGGTTCGAGTCCCACTCTTGTCATTTTGTTGAAACTCCTATACAAAGTATTGTTCTCTTTATTTTCAACATGTGCAACTGGTATCTTCTACCATCATCCATGCTTTTTACAACAAAACATACAGGTGGGATGGCCGAGTGATCTTAGGTGCTGGTTTAAGGCAGCAGTCACTTCGGTGGCCTTTGTATGAGTCCCACACCTGACATTTTTTAGGCATTGCTATACAAAGTATTATATCCTTTATATTGAACACCTGCAATAGGTATCTTCTATTATCATTCATGCTATTGACCACACAACATACAGGCAGGATGGCTCAGTGGTCTAAGCCGCTGGTTTAAGGCCTCTTTCTCTTCGATGAGTGGGTTCGAGTCCCACTCCAGTCATTTTGTTGATATTCCTATACAAAGTATTGTTTCCTTTATTTTGAACACCTGCACATGGTATCTTTTACCATCATCCATGCTATTGACCTCAAAGCATACAGGCAAGATGGCCAAGTGGTCTAAGACGCTGGTTAAAGGCACAAGTCACTTCGGTGGCGTGGTTTTGAATCCCACTCCTGACATTTTGTCGACATTCCTATACAAAATTATGTTTCCTGTATTTTGAACACCTGCAGATAGTAACTTCCACTATCATGAATGCTAGTGACCACACAACAAACAGGCAGGACGGCCGAGTGGTCTAAGGCGCTGGTTTAAGGCATGTTTCTCTTCGATTAGTGGGTTCGAGTCCCACTCCAGTCATTTTGTTGATATTTCTATACAAAGTATTGTTTCCTTTTTTTTGAACATGTGCACCTGGTATCTTCTACCATCATGAATGCTAGTGACCACACAAAATACAGGCAGGATAACTGGGTGGTCTAAGGCGCTGGTTTAAGTTACCAGTCACTTCTTTGGCGTGGGTTTGAGTCTCACTCCCGACATTTTGTCGACATTTCTATACAAAGTATTTTATCCCTTATATTGAACACCTGCAAAGGATATCTTTTACCATCATCCATGCTATTGACCACAAAACATACAGGCAGGATGGCCGAGTGGTATAAGGCAATGCTTTAAGGCACCAGTCACTTTGGTGGCTTGGGTTCGAGACCAACACCTGTCATTTTTTTGTCATTCCTGTAAAAATAATTGTTTTCTTTATTTTGAACACCTGAACATGGTATCTACTACCATCATCAATGCTATGCAGCATACAACATACAGGCAAAATGGCCTAGTGGTCTACGGCGCTGGTTTAAGGCACCCTTTACTTCGATGGAGTTTGTTTGAGTCCCAATCCAGTCATTTTGTCGACATTCCTATACAAAGCATGTTCCCTTTATTTTGAACTCCTGCACATGGTATCTTTTACCATCATCCATGCTATTGACCTAAAAACATACTGTTAGGATGTCCGAGTGGTCTAAGGCACTGGTTTAAGACACCAGTCATTTCAGTGGCTTGGGTTCAAGTCCAACTTCAGTCGTTTTGTTGACATTCCTATACAAAATTATGTTTCCTGTATTTTGAACACCTGCAGATAGTATCTTCTGCCATCATGAATGCTAGTGACCACACAACAAACAGGCAGGATTGCCGAGTGGTCTAAGGCGCTGGTTTAAGACACCAGTCACTTCGGTGGCTTTGGTTCGATTCCCACTCCTGTCATTTTGTTGAAATTCCTATACAAAGTATTGTTCTCTCTATTTTGAACATGTGCACCTGGTATCTTCTACCATCATCCATGCTCTTTACGACAAAACATACAGGTAGGATGGCCGAGTGGTCTTAAGTGCTGGTTTAAGGCACCAGGCACTTCGGTGGCCTTGGTATGAGTCCCATACCTGACATTTTGTCGGCATTGCTATACAAAATATTATATCCTTTATATTGAACACCTGCAAAAGGTATCTTCTACCATTATCCATGCTATTGACCACCCAACATACAGGCGGGATGGCCAAGGGGTCTAAGGCGCTGGTTGAAGGCACCAGTCACTTCAGTGGCGTGGGTTCGAGTCCAACTCCTGTCAATTGGTTGACATTCCTACACAGAGTATTTCTTCCCTTATTTTGAACACCTGCAAATGGTATCTTCTACCATCATGCAAGCTATTGACCACATAACATATAGGCAGGATGGCCGAGTGGTCTAAGGCGCTTGTTTAAGGCACCAGTTACTTCGGTGGTGTGGGTTCGAGTCCCACTCCTGTTGATTTGTTGACATTCCTATAAAAAGTATTGTTTCCTGTATTTTGAACATCTGCACATGGTATCTACTACCATCATGAATGCTATTGCCCACCAACATACAGGCAGGATGGCTGGGTTGTCTAAAGCGCTGGTTTAAGCCATCTTTCTCTTCCATGGAGTGGGTTCGAGTCTTAGTCCAGGCGTTTTGTTGATATTCCTATACAAAGTATTATTTCCCATATTTTGAACACCTGCACATGGTATCTTTTACCATCATCCATGTTATTGACCTCAAAGCATACAGGCAAGATGGCCGAGTCCTGTAAGGTGCTGGTTAAAGGCACCAGTCACTTCGATGGCGTGGTTATGAGTCCCAATCCTGACATTTTGTCGACATTCCTATAAAAAATTATGTTTCCCGTATTTTGAACACCTGCAGATGGTATCTTCCACCATCATGAATGCTAGTGAACACATAACAAACAGGCAGGATGGCCGAGTGGTCTAAGGCGCTGGTTTAAGGCACCAGTCACTTCGGTTGCGTGGTTATGAGTCCCACTCCTGACATTTTGTAGACATTCCTATGAAAAATTATGTTTCCCGTATTTTGAACACCTGCAGATGGTATCTTCCACCATCATGAATGCTAGTGAACACATAACAAACAGGTAGGATGGCCGAGTGGTCTTAGGTGCTGGTCTAAGGCACCAGTCACTTCGGTGGCATTTGTATGAGTCCAACACCTGACATTTTGTCGGCATTGCTATACAAAGTATTATATCCTTTATATTGAACATCTGCAAAAGGTATCTTCTATTATCATTCATGCTATTGACCACACAACATACAGGCAGGATGGCTGAGCGGTTTAAAGCCGCTGGTTTAAGGCATCTTTCTCTTCGATGGAGTGGGTTCGAGTCCCACTGCAGTCAATTTGTTGATATTCCTATACAAAGTATTGTTTCCTTTATTTTGAACATGTGCACTTGGTATCTTCTACCATCATGAATGCTAGTGACCACACAACAAACAAGCAGGATGGCCGAGTGGTCTAAGGCGCTGGTTTAAGGCACTAGTCACTTCGGTGGCATGGGTTCGAGTCCCACTCCTGTCATTTTGTTGAAATTCCTATACAAAGTATTGTTATCTTTATTTTGAACATGTGCACCTGGTATCTTCTACCATCATCCATGCTCTTTACCACAATACATACAGGTAGGATGGCCTAGTAGTCTTAAATGCTGGTTAAAGGCACCAGTCACTTCGGTGGCCTTGGTATGAGTCCCACACCTGACATTTTGTCGGCATTGCATTACAAAGTATTATATCCTTTATATTGAACACCTGCAAAAGGTATCTTCTATTATCCTTCATGCTCTTTACGACAAAAGATACAGGCAGGATGGCTGAGTGGTCTAAGGCGCTGGTTTAAGGCATCTTTCTCTTCGATGGAGTGGGTTCCAGTCCCACTTCAGTCATTTTGTTGATTTTCCTATACAAAGTATTGTTTCCTTTATTTTGAACACCTGCACATGGTATCTTTTACCATCATCCATGCTATTGACCTCAAAACATACAGGCAAGATTGCCGAGTGGTCTAAGGTGCTGGTTAAAGGCACCAGTCACTTCGGTGGCGTGGTTTTGAGTCCCACTCCTGACATTTTCTCGACATTGCTATACAAATTATTGTATCCTTTTTATTGAACACCTGCAAATGATATCTTTTACCATCATCCATGATATTGTCCACAAAACATACAGGCAGGATGGCCGAGTGGTCTAAGGCGCTGGTTAAAGGCACCAGTCACTTTGGTGGCGTGGGTTCGAGTCCCACTCCTGTCATTTTTTTGAAACTCCTATACAAAGTATTGTTCTCTTTATTTTCAAAATGTGCACCTGGTAACTTCTACCATCATCCATGCTCTTTACGACAAAACATACAGGCAGGATGGCCAAGTGGTCTTAGTTGCTGGTTTAAGGCACCAGTCACTTCGGTGGCCTGGTTTTGAGTCCCACTCCTGACATTTTGTTGTCATTGCTATACAAATTTTTGTATCCTTTATATTGAACACCTGCAAATGATATCTTTTACCATCATCCATGCTATTGACCAGCAAACATACAGGCAGGATGGCCGACTGGTATAAGGCGCTACTTTCAGGCACCAGTCACTTTTTTGGCTTGGGTTCGAGACAAACACCTGTCATTTTTTTGTCATTCGTGTAAAAAGTATTGTTTTCTTTATTTTGAACACCTGCACATGGTATCTACTGCCATCATCCATGCTATTCAGCATACAACATACAGGCAAAATGCCCGAGTGGTCTACGGTGCTGGTTTAAGGCACCATTTACTTCGATGGAGTTGGTTTGAGTCCCAATCCAGTCATTTTGTTGACATTCCTATACAAGCATGTTTATTTTATTTTGAGTTCCTGCATATGGTATCTTTTACCATCATCCATGCTATGTACCTCAAAACATACAGTCAGGATGTCCGAGTGTTCTTAGGCACTGGTTAAAGACACCACTCATTTCGGTGGCCTGGCTTGGAGTCCAACTGCAGTCATTTTGTTAAAATTCCTTTACAAAATTATGTTTCCTGTATTTTGAACACCTGCAGATGGTATCTTCTACCATAATGAATGCTAGTGACCACACAACAAACAGGAATGATGGCCGAGAGGTCTAAGGCGCTGGTTTAAGGCACCATTCACTTTGGTGGCGTGGGTTCGAGACCCACTCCTGTCATTTTGTTGAAATTCCTATACAAAAAATTGTTCTCCTTATTTTGAACATGTCCACTTGGTATCTTCTACCATCATCCATGCTCTTTACAACAAAACATACAGGCAGGATGGCCGGTTGGTCTTAGGTGCTGGTTTAAGGCACCAGTCACTTTGGTGGCCTTGGTATGAGTCTCACACCTGACATTTTGTCGGCAATGCTATACAAAGTATTATATCCTTTATATTGAACACCTGCAAAAGGTATCTTCTATTATCATCCATGCTATTGACTACACAACATACAGGCAGGATGGCTGAGTGGTCTAAGGTGCTGGTTAAAGGCACCAGTCACTTCGGTGGCGTGGTTTTGAGTCCCACTCCTGACATTTTTTCGACATTGCTATACAAATTATTGTATCCTTTATATTGAACACCTGCAAATGATATCTTTTACCATCATCCATGCTATTGACCACAAAACATACAGGCAGGATGGCCGAGTGGTATAAGGCGCTGCTTTAGGGCACTTGTCAATTTGGTGGCTTGGGTTCGAGACCAACACCTGTCAATTTTTTGTCATTCCTGTACAAAATTATGTTTCCTGTATTTTGAACACCTGCAGATGGTATATTCTACCATTATGAATGCTAGTGACCACACAACAAACAGGCAGTATGGCCGAGTGGTCTAAGGCGCTGGGTTAAGGCACCAGTCACTTTGGTGGCGTGGGTTCCAGTCCCACTCCTGTCATTTTTTTGAAATTCCTATACAAAGTATTGTTCTCTTTATTTTGAAAATGTGCACCTGGTAACTTCTACCATTATCCATGCTCTTTACGACAAAACATACAGGCAGGATGGCCAAGTGGTCTTAGTTGCTGGTTTAAGGCACCAGTCACTTCGGTGGCCTTGGTATGAGTCCCACACTTGATATTTTGTCGGCATTGCTATACAGAGTATTATATCCTTGATATTGATTACATGCAAAAGGTATCTTCTAACATCATCCATGCTATTGACCACACAACATACAGGCAGGATAGCCGAGTGGTCTAAGGCACTGGTTCTAAGGCACCAGTCACTTCGGTGGCCTGGTTTTGAGTCCCACTCCTGACATTTTGTCGACATTGCTATACAAATTTTTGTATCCTTTATATTGAACACCTGCAAATGATATCTTTACCATCATCCATGCTATTGACCACAAAACATACAGGCAGGATGGCCGACTGGTATAAAGCGCTACTTTCAGGCAGCAGTCACTTTTTTGGCTTGGGTTCGAGACAAACACCTGTCATTTTTTTGTCATTCCGGTAAAAAATATTGTTTTCTCTCGCAGTGGTAGCGTTCTAGAGATCAAATCTAGAGGTCGTGGGTTCGAGTCCTACTCGGGTCATTTTCATTCTCACAAATTATCTCGATTTTTTTCTTTATTTTGAACACCTGCACATGGTATCTACTGCCATCATCCATGCTATTCAGCATACAACATACAGGCAAAATGCCCGAGTGGTCTACGGTGCTGGTTTAAGGAACCATTTACTTCGATGGAGTTGGTTTGAGTCCCAATCCAGTCATTTTGTTGACATTTCTATACAAACATGTTTCTTTTATTTTGAATTCCTGCACATGGTATCTTTTACCATCATCCATGCTATTTACCTCAAAACATACAATTAGGATGGCCTAGCAGTCTTAAATGCTGGTTTAAGGCACCAGTGACTTCGGTGGCCTTGGTATGAGTCCCACACCTGACATTTTGTAGGCATTTCTATACAAAGTATTATATCCTTTATTTTGAACACCTGCAAAAGGTATCTTCTATTATCATCCATGCTATTGACCACAAAACATACAGGCAGGATGGCTAAGTGATCTAATGCGCTGGTTTAAGTCATCTTTCTCTTCGATGGAGTGGGTTCGAGTGCCACTCCAGTCATTTTGTTGATATTCCTATACAAAGTATTGTTTCCTTTATTTTGAACATGTGCACCTGGTATCTTCTACCATTATGAATGCTAGTGACATCACCACAAACAGGCAGGATGGCCGAGTGGTCTAAGGCGCTGGTTAAAGGCACCAGTCACTTTGGTGGTGTGTGTTCGAGTCCCACTCCTGTCATTTTGTTGAAATTCCTATACAAAGTATTGTTCTCTTTATTTCGAAAATGTGCACCTGGTAACTTCTACCATCATCCATGCTATTTACGACCAAACATACAGGCAGGATGGCCAAGTGGTCTTAGGTGCTGGTTTAAGGCACCAGTCACTTCGGTGGCCTTGGTATGAGTCCCACACCTGAAGTTTTGTAGGCATTGCATTACAAAGTATTATATCCTTTATATTGAACACCTGCAAAACGTATCTTCTATTATCATTCATGCTATTGACTACACAACATACAGGCAGGATGGCTGAGTGGTCTAAGGCGCTGGTTTAAGGCATCTTTCTCTTCGATGGAGTGGGTTCGAGTCCCACTCCAGTCATTTTGTTGATATTCCTATACAAAGTATTGTTTCCTTTATTTTGAACATGTGTACCTGGTATGTTCTACCATCATGAATGCTAGTGACCACACAACAAACAGGAAGGATGGCCGAGTGGTCTAAGGCACTGGGTTAAGGCATCAGTCACTTTGGTGGCGTGGGTTTGAGACCCACTCCTGTCATTTTGTTGAAATTCCTATACAAAAAATTGTTCTCTTTATTTTGAACATGTCCACCTGGTATCTTCTACCATCATCCATGCTCTTTACAACAAAACATACAGGCAGGATGGCCGGTTGGTCTTAGGTCCTGGTTAAAGGCACCAGTCACTTCGGTGGCCTTTGCATGAGTCCCACACCTGACATTTTGTCGGCAATGCTATACAAAGTATTATATCCTTTATATTGAACACCTGCAAAAGGTATCTTCTATTATCATCCATGCTATTGACCACACAACATACAGGCAAGATGGCCGAGTGGTCTAAGGTGCTGGTTAAAGGCCCCAGTCACTTCGGTGGCGTGGTTTTGAGTCCCACTCCTGACATTTTTTCGACATTGCTATACAAATTATTGTATCCTTTATATTGAACACCTGCAAATGATATCTTTTACCATCATCCATGCTATTGACCACAAAACATACAGGCAGGATGGCCGAGTGGTATAAGGCGCTGCTTTAGGGCACTTGTCAATTTGGTGGCTTGGGTTCGAGACCAACACCTGTCAATTTTTTGTCATTCCTGTACAAAATTATGTTTCCTGTATTTTGAACACCTGCAGATGGTATATTCTACCATTATGAATGCTAGTGACCACACAACAAACAGGCAGTATGGCCGAGTGGTCTAAGGCGCTGGGTTAAGGCACCAGTCACTTTGGTGGCGTGGGTTCCAGTCCCACTCCTGTCATTTTTTTGAAATTCCTATACAAAGTATTGTTCTCTTTATTTTGAAAATGTGCACCTGGTAACTTCTACTATTATCCATGCTCTTTACGACAAAACATACAGGCAGGATGGCCAAGTGGTCTTAATTGCTGGTTTAAGGCACCAGTCACTTCGGTGGCCTTGGTATGAGTCCCACACTTTATATTTTGTCGGCATTGCTATACAGAGTATTATATTCTTGATATTGATTACATGCAAAAGGTATCTTCTAACATCATCCATGCTATTGACCACACAACATACAGGCAGGATAGCCGAGTGGTCTAAGGCGCTGGTTAAAGGCACCAGTCACTTCGGTGGCCTGGTTTTGAGTCCCACGCCTGACATTTTGTCGACATTGCTATACAAATTTTTGTATCCTTTATATTGAACACCTGCAAATGATATCTTTACCATCATCCATGCTATTGACAACAAAACATACAGGCAGGATGGCCGACTGGTATAAAGCGCTACTTTCAGGCAGCAGTCACTTTTTTGGCTTGGGTTCGAGACAAACACATGTCATTTTTTTGTCATTCCGGTAAAAAGTATTGTTTTCTCTCGCAGTGGTAGCGTTGTAGAGATCAAATCTAGAGGTCGTGGGTTCGAGTCCTACTCGGGTCATTTTCATTCTCACAAATTATCTCGATTTTTTTCTTTATTTTGAACACCTGCACATGGTATCTACTGCCATCATCCATGCTATTCAGCATACAACATACAGGCAAAATGCCCGAGTGGTCTACGGTGCTGGTTTAAGGAACCATTTACTTCGATGGAGTTGGTTTGAGTCCCAATCCAGTCATTTTGTTGACATTTCTATACAAACATGTTTCTTTTATTTTGAATTCCTGCACATGGTATCTTTTACCATCATCCATGCTATTTACCTCAAAACATACAGGTAGGATGGCCTAGCAGTCTTAAATGCTGGTTTAAGGCACCAGTGACTTCGGTGGCCTTGGTATGAGTCCCACACCTGACATTTTGTAGGCATTTCTATACAAAGTATTATATCCTTTATTTTGAACACCTGCAAAAGGTATCTTCTATTATCATCCATGCTATTGACCACAAAACATACAGGCAGGATGGCTAAGTGGTCTAATGCGCTGGTTTAAGTCATCTTTCTCTTCGATGGAGTGGGTTCGAGTGCCACTCCAGTCATTTTGTTGATATTCCTATAAAAAGTATTGTT
This sequence comes from Pelagia noctiluca, assembly GCA_963924455.1. Classification (NCBI taxonomy): domain Eukaryota; kingdom Metazoa; phylum Cnidaria; class Scyphozoa; order Semaeostomeae; family Pelagiidae; genus Pelagia; species Pelagia noctiluca. The sequence continues at coordinate 5,440,813 of OZ004323.1, forward strand.
TCCTTTATTTTGAACATGTGCACCTGGTATCTTCTACCATTATGAATGCTAGTGACATCACCACAAACAGGCAGGATGGCCGAGTGGTCTAAGGCGCTGGTTAAAGGCACCAGTCACTTTGGTGGTGTGTGTTCGAGTCCCACTCCTGTCATTTTGTTGAAATTCCTATACAAAGTATTGTTCTCTTTATTTCGAAAATGTGCACCTGGTAACTTCTACCATCATCCATGCTATTTACGACCAAACATACAGGCAGGATGGCCAAGTGGTCTTAGGTGCTGGTTTAAGGCACCAGTCACTTCGGTGGCCTTGGTATGAGTCCCACACCTGAAGTTTTGTAGGCATTGCTATACAAAGTATTATATCCTTTATATTGAACACCTGCAGAAGGTATCTTCTAATATCATCCATGCTATTGACCACACATTATACAGGCAGGATGGCTGAGTGGTCTAAGGCGCTGGTTTAAGGCATCTTTCTCTTCGATGGAGTGGGTTCGAGTCCCACTCCAGTCATTTTGTTGATATTCCTATACAAAGTATTGTTTCCTTTATTTTGAACATGTGCACCTGGTATCTTCTACCATCATGAATGCTAGTGACCACACAACAAATAGGAAGGATGGCCGAGTGGTCTAAGACGCTTGTTTAAGGCACCAGTCACTTTGGTGGCGTGGGTTTGAGACCCACTCCTGTCATTTTGTTGAAATTCCTATACAAAGTATTGTTCTCTTTTTTTTAAACATGTCCACCTGGTATCTTCTACCATCATCCATGCTCTTTACAACAAAACATCGAGGCAGGATGGCCGGTTGGTCTTAGGTGCTGGTTTAAGGCACCAGTCACTTCGGTGGCCTTGGTATGAGTCCCACACCTGACATTTTGTCGGCAATGCTATACAAAGTATTATATCCTTTATATTGAACACCTGCAAAAGGTATCTTCTTTTATCATCCATGCTATTGACCACACAACATACAGGCAGGATGGCTGAGTGCTTTCATACGCTGGTTTAAGGCATCTTTCTCTTCGATGGAGTGGGTTCGAGTCCCACTCCAGTCATTTCGTTGATATTCCTATACAAAGTATTGTTTCCTTTATTTTGAACATGTGCACCGGGTATCTTCTACCATCATGAATGCTAGTGACATCACCACAAACAGGCAGGATGGCCGAGTGGTCTAAGGCGCTGGTTTAAGGCACCAGTCACTTCGGTGGCGTGGGTTCGAGTCCCACTCCTGTCATTTTGTTGAAATTCCTATACAAAGTATTGTTATCTTTATTTTGAACATGTGCACCTGGTATCTTCTACCATCATCCATGCTCTTTACCACAATACATACAGGTAGGATAGCCTAGTAGTCTTATATGCTGGTTTTAGGCACCAGTCACTTCGATGGCCTTGGTATGAGTCCCACACCTGACATTTTGTCGGCATTGCATTACAAAGTATTATATCCTTTATATTGAACACCTGCAAAACGTATCTTCTATTATCATTCATGCTCTTTACGACAAAAGATACAGGCAGGATGGCTGAGTGGTCTAAGGCGCTGGTTTAAGGCATCTTTCTCTTCGATGGAGTGGGTTCGAGTCCCAATCCAGAAATTTTGTTGATATTCCTATACAAAGTATTGTTTCCTTTATTTTGGACACCTGCATATGGTATCTTTTAAAATCATCCATGCTATTGACCTCAAAACATACAGGCAAGATGGCCGAGTGGTCTAAGGGGCTGGTTAAAGGCACCAGTCAGTTTGGTGGCGTGGGTTCGAGACCAACACCTGTCATTTTTTTGTCATTCCTGTACAAAGTATTATTCTCTTTATTTTGAAAATGTGCACCTGGTAACTTTTACCATCATCCATGCTCTTTAAGACAAAACATACAGGCAGGATGGCCAAGTGGTCTTAGGTGCTGGTTTAAGGCACCAGTCACTTCGGTGGCCTTGGTATGAGTCCCACACCTGACATTTTGTCGGCATTGCTATAAAAAGTATTATATCCTTTATATTCAACACCTGCAAAAGGTATCTTCTATTATCATCCATGCTCTTTACGACAAAAGATACAGGCAGGATGGCTGAGTAGTCTAAGGCGCTGGTTTAAGGTATCTTTCTCTTCGATGGAGTGGGTTCGAGTCCCACTCCTGACATTTTGTCGACATTGCTATACAAATTATTGTATCCTTTATATTGAACACCTGCAAATGATATCTTTTACCATCATCCATGCTATTGACCACAAAACATACAGGCAGGATGGCCAAGTGGTCTTAGTTGCTGGTTTAAGGCACCAGTCACCTCGGTGGCTCTGGTATGAGTCCCACACCTGATATTTTGTCGGCATTGCTATACAGAGTATTATATCCTTGATATTGATTACATGCAAAAGGTATCTTCTAACATCATCCATGCTATTGACCACACAACATACAGGCAAGATTGCCGAGTGGTATAAGGCGCTGCTTTAGGGCACTTGTCAATTTGGTGGCTTGGGTTCGAGACCAACACCTGTCAATTTTTTTGTCATTCCTGTACAAAATTATGTTTTCTGTATTTTGAACACCTGCAAATGATATCTTTTACCATCATCCATGCTATTGACCACAAAACATACAGGCAGGATGGCCGACTGGTATAAGGCGCTACTTTCAGGCACCAGTCACTTTTTTGGCTTTGGTTCGAGACAAACACCTGTCAATTTTTTGTCATTCCTCTAAAAAGTATTGTTTTCTTTATTTTGAACACCTGCACATGGTATCTACTGCCATCATCCATGCTATTCAGCATACAATATACAGGCAAAATGCCCGAGTGGTCTACGGTGCTGGTTTAAGGCACCATTTACTTCGATGGAGTTGGTTTTAGTCCCAATCCAGTCATTTTGTTGACATTCCTATACAAGCATGTTTCTTTTATTTTGAATTCCTGCACATGGTATCTTTTACCATCATCCATGCTATTTACCCCATAACATACAGTCACGATGTCCGAGTGGTCTAAGACACCGGTTTAAGACACCAGTCATTTCGCTGGCGTGGGTTCGAGTCCAACTGCAGTCATTTTGTTAAAATTCCTTTACAAAATTATGTTTCCTGTATTTTGAACACCTGCAGATGCTATCTTCTACCATCATGAATGCTAGTGACCACACAACAAACAGGCATGATGGCTGAGAGGTCTAAGGCGCTGGTTTAAGGCACCAGTCACTTTGGTGGCGTGGGTTCGAGACCCACTTCTGTCATTTTGTTGAAATTCCTATACAAAGTATTGTTCTCTTTATTTTGAACATGTCCACCTGGTATCTTCTACCATCATCAATGCTCTTTACAACAAAATATACAGGCAAGATGGCCGGTTGGTCTTAGGTGCTGGTTTAAGGCAGCAGTCACTTCGGTGGCCTTGGTATGAGTCCCACACCTGACATTTTGTAGGCATTGCTATACAAAGTATTATATCCTTTATATTGAACACCTGTAAAAGGTATCTTCTATTATCATCCATGCTATTGATCTTCTACGATTACCATGCTCTTTACCACAAAACATACAGGTAGGATGGCCTAGTGGTCTTAGGTGCTGGTTTAAGGCACCAGTCACTTCGGTGGCCTTGGTATGAGTCCAACACCTGACATTTTGTAGGTATTGCTCTACAAAGTATTATATCCTTTATATTGGACACCTGCAAAAGGTATCTTCTAGTATCATCCATGCTATTGACCACACAACAAACATGCAGGATGGCCGAGTGGTCTAAGGCGTTGGTTTAAGGCACTAGTCACATCGGTGGCGTGGGTTCGAGTCCCACTCCTATCCTTTTGTTGAAATTCCTTTAAAAAGTATTGTTCTCTCTATTTTTAACATGTTCACCTGGTAACTTCTACCATCATCCATGCTCTTTACGACAAAATATACAGGCAGGATGGCCGAGTGGTCTTAGGTGCTGGTTCAAGGCGTCAGTCACTTCGGTGGCCTTGGTATGAGTCCCACACCTGATATTTTGTCGGCATTGCTATACAAAGTATTATATCCTTTATATTGATTACCTGCAAAAGGTATCTTCTAACATCATTCATGCTATTGACCACACACTTACAGGCAGGATGGCCGAGTGGTCTAAGGCGCTGGTTTAAGGCACCAGTCACTTCGGTGGCGTGGGTTCGAGTCCCAGTCCTGTCAATTTGTTGACATTCCTATACAAAGTATTTTTTCCCTTATTTTGAACACTGCAGATGGTATCTTCTACCATCATGCATGCTATTTGACACAGAACATACAGGCAGGATGGCCAGTGGTCTTAGCGCTGGTTTGAGGCACCAGTCACTTTGGTGGCGTGGGTTCTAGTCCCACTTCTGTCAATTTGTTGACATTCCTATAAAAAGTATTGTTTCCTGTAATTTGAACAGCTGCAGATGGTATCTTCTTCAATCATCCATGCTATTGACCTTAAGACATACAGGCAGGATGGCTGAGTGGTCTAAGGTGCTGGATTAAGGCACAAGTCACTTTGGTGGCGTGGGTTCGAGTCCCAGCTCTGTCATTTTGTTGAAATTCCTATAAAAAGTATTGTTTCCTGTAATTTGAACACCTGCAGATGGTATATTCTACCATCATCCATGCTCTTTACAACAAAACATACAGGCAGGATGGCCGGTTGGTCTTAGGTGCTGGTTTAAGGCACCAGTCACTTTGGTGGCCTTCGTATGAGTCCCACACCTGACATTTTGTAGGCATTGCTATACAAAGTATTATATCCTTTATATTGAACACCTGCAGATGGTATCTTCTACCATCATGAATGCTAATGACCACACAACAAACAGGCAGGATGGCCGAGTGGTCTAAGGCGCTGGTTTAAGGCATCTTTCTCTTCGATGGAGTGGATTCGAGTCCCACTCTAGTAATTTTGTTGATATTCCTATACAAAGTATTGTTTCCTTTATTTTGAACATGTGCACCTGGTATCTTCTACCATCATGAATGCTAGTGACCACACAACAAACAGGCAGGATGGCCGAGTGGTCTAAGGCGCTGGTTTAAGGCACCAGTCACTTCGGTGGCGTGGGTTCGAGTCCCACTCCTGTCATTTTGTTGAAATTCCTATACAAAGTATTGTTATCTTTATTTTGAACATGTGCACCTGGTATCTTCTACCATCATCCATGCTCTTTACCAAAAAACATAGAGGTAGGATGGCCTAGTGGTCTTAGGTGCTGGTTTAAGGCACCAGTCACTTCGGTGGCCTTGGTATGAGTCTCACACCTGACATTTTGTAGGCATTGCTATACAAAGTGTTCACACCTGCAAAAGGTATATTCTATTATCACCCATGCTATTCACCACACAACATAAAGGCAGGTGGCTGAATGGTCTAAGGCGCTGGTTTAAGGAATCTTTCTCTTCGATGGAGTGGGTTCGAGTCCCACTCCAGTCATCTTGTTGATATTCCTATACAAAGTATTGTTTTCTTTATTTTGAACACCTGCACATGGTATCTTTTACCATCATCCATGCTGTGGACCTCAAAACATACAGGCAAGATGGCCGAGTGGTCTAAGGTGCTGGTTAAAGGCACCAGTCACTTCGGTGGCGTGGTTTCGAGTCCCACTCCTGTCATTTTCTTGAAATTCCTATACAAAGTATTGTTCTCTTTATTTTAAACATGTGCACCTGGTTTCTTCTACCATCATCCATGCTCTTTACCACAAAACATACAGGTAGGATGGCCTAGTGGTCTTAGGTGCTGGTTTAAGGCACCAGTCAATTCGGTGGCCTTGGTATGAGTCCAACACCTGACATTTGGTAGGCATTGCTATACAAAGTATTATATCCTTTATATTGAACACCTGCAAAAACTATCTTCTATTATCATCCATGCTATTGACCACACAAAATACAGGCAGGATGGCTGAGTGGTCTAAGGCGCTGGTTTAAGGCATCTTTCTCTTCGATGGAGTGGGTTCGAGTACCACTCCAGTCATCTTGTTGATATTCCTATACAAGGTATTGTTTTCTTTATTTTGAACATGTCCACCTGGTATCTTTTACCATCATCCATGCTATTGACCTGCAAACATACAGGCAAGATGGCCGAATGGTCAAAGGTGCTGGTGAAAGGCACCAGTCACTTCGGTGGCGTGGGTATGAGTCCCACACCTGACATTTTGTCGGCAATGCTATACAAAGTATTATATCCTTTATATTGAACACCTGCAAAAGGTATCTTCTTTTATCATCAATGCTATTGACCACACAACATACAGGCAGGATGGCTGAGTGGTCTAAGGCGCTGGTTTAAGGCATCTTTCTCTTCGATGGAGTGGGTTCGAGTCCCACTCCAGTCATCTTGTTGATATTCCTATACAAAGTATTGTTTTCTTTATTTTGAACACTTGCACATGGTATCTTTTACCATCATCCATGCTAGTGACCACACAACAAACAGGCAAGATGGCCGAGTGGTCTAAGGTGCTGGTTAAAGGCACCAGTCACTTCGGTGGCGTGGGTTTGAGTCCCACTTTTGTCATTTTGTTGAAATTCCTATACAAAGTATTGTTCTCTTTATTTTGAACATGTGCACCTGGTATCTTCTATCATCATCCATGCTCTTTACCACAAAACATACAGGTAGGATGGCCTAGTGGTCTTAGGTGCTGGTTTAAGGCACCAGTCACTTCGGTGGCCTTGGTATGAGTCCAACACCTGACATTTTGTAGGCATTGCTATACAAAGTATTATATCCTTTATATTGAACACCTGCAAAAGGTATCTTCTATTATCATCCATGCTATTGACCACATAACATACAGGCAGGATAGCTGAGTGGTCTAAGGCGCTGGTTTTAAGCATTTTTCTCATCGATGGAGTGGGTTCGAGTGCCACTCCAGTCATCTTGTTGATATTCCTATACAAAGTATTGTTTTCTTTATTTTGAACACTTGCACATGGTATCTTTTACCATCATCCATGCTAGTGACCACACAACAAACAGGCAAGATGGCCGAATGGTCTAAGGTGCTGGTTAAAGGCACCAGTCACTTCGGTGGCGTGGGTTCGAGTCCCACTCCTGTCAATTTGTTGACATTCCTATACAAAGTATTTTTTCCCTTATTTTGAACACTGCAGATGGTATCTTCTACCATCATGCATGCTATTGGACACAGAACATACAGGCAGGATGGCCGAGTGGTCTATGGCGCTGGTTTAAGGCACCAGTCACTTCGGTGGCCTTGGTATGAGTCCAACACCTGACATTTTGTAGGCATTGCTATACAAAGTATTATATCCTTTATATTGAACACCTGCAAAAGGTATCTTCTATTATCATCCATGCTATTGACCACATAACATACAGGCAGGATAGCTGAGTGGTCTAAGGCGCTGGTTTTAGGCATTTTTCTCATCGATGGAGTGGGTTCGAGTGCCACTCCAGTCATCTTGTTGATATTCCTATACAAAGTATTGTTTTCTTTATTTTGAACACCTGCACATGGTATCTTTTACCATCATCCATGCTATTGACCTCAAAACATACAGGCAAGATGGCCGAGTGATCTAAGGTGCTGGTTAAAGGCACCAGTCACTTCGGTGCCGTGGTTTTGAGTCCCACTCCTGACATTTTGTCGACATTGCTATAAAAATTGTTGTATCCTCTATATTGAACACCTGCAAAGGATATCTTTTACCATCATCCATGCTATTGACCTCAAAACATACAGGCAGGATGGCCGAGTGGTATAAGGCGCTGCTCTAAGGCACCAGTCACTTTGGTGGCTTGGGTTCGAGACCAACACCTGTCATTTTTTTGTCATTCCTGTACAAAATTATGTTTCCTGTATTTTGAACACCTGCAGATGGTATATTCTACGATTATGAATGCTAGTGACCACACAACAAACAGGCAGGATGGCCGAGTGGTCTAAGGTGTTGGTTTAAGGAACCAGACTCTTCAGTGGCGTGGGTTCGAGTCCCACTCCTGTCAATTTGTTGACATTCCTATACAAAGTATTTTTTCCCTTATTTTGAACACTGCAGATGGTATCTTCTACCATCATGCATGCTATTGGACACAGAACATACAGGCAGGATGGCCGAGTGGTCTATGGCGCTGGTTTAAGGCACCAGTCACTTCGGTGGCGTGGGTTCAAGTCCCACTTCTGTCAATTTGTTGACATTTCTATAAAAAGTATTGTTTCCTGTAATTTGAACAGCTGCAGATGGTATCCTCTTCAATCATCCATGCTATTGGACACAGAACATACAGGCAGGATGGCCGAGTGGTCTATGGCGCTGTTTTAAGGCACCAGTCACTTTGTTGGCGTGGGTTCGAGTCCCAGCTCTGTCATTTTGTTGAAATTCCTATAAAAAGTATTGTTTCCTGTAATTTGAACACCTGCAGATGGTATCTTCTACCATCATCCATGCTCTTTACAACAAAACATACAGACAGGATGGCCGGTTGGTCTTAGGTGCTGGTTTAAGGCACCAGTTACTTCGGTGGCCTTGGTATGAGTCCCACACCTGACATTTTGTCGACATTGCTGTACAAATATTGTATCCTTTATATTGAACACCTGCAAATGATATCTTTTACCATCATCCATGCTATTGACCACAAAACATACAGGCAGGATGGCCGAGTGGTATAAGGCACTGCTCTAGGGCACCAGTCTTTTTGTTGGCTTAGGTTCGAGACCAACACCTGTCATTTTTTGTCATTCCTGTACAAAATTATGTTTCCTGTATTTTGAACACCTGCAGATGGTATATTCTACGATTATGAATGCTAGTGACCACACAACAAACAGGCAGGATGGCCGAGTGGTCTAAGGCGTTGGTTTAAGGCAACAGTCACTTTGGTGGCTTGGGTTCGAGACCGACACCAGTCATTTTTTTGTCATTCCTGTACAAAATTATGTTTCCTGTAATTTGAACACCTGCAGATGGTATCTTCTACCATCATCCATGCTCTTTACAACAAAACATACAGGCAGGATGGCCAGTTGGTCTTAGGTGCTGGTTTAAGGCACCAGTTACTTCGGGGGCCTTGGTATGAGTCCCACACCTGACATTTTGTAGGCATTGCTATACAAAGTATTATATCCTTTATATTGAACACCTGCAAAAGGTATCAACATACAGGCAGGATGGCTGAGTGGTCTAAGGCGCTGGTTTAAGGCATCTTTCTCTTCGATGGAGTGGGTTCGAGTCCCACTCCAGTCATCTTGTTGATATTCCTATACAAAGTATTGTTTTCTTTATTTTGAACACCTGCACATGGTATCTTTTACCATCATCCATGCTAGTGACCACACAACAAACAGGCAAGATGGCTGAGTGGTCTAAGGTGCTGGTTAAAGGCACCAGTCACTTCGGTGGCGTGGGTTTGAGTCCCACTTTTGTCATTTTGTTGAAATTCCTATACAAAGTATTGTTTTCTTTATTTTGAACACGTGCACCTGGTATCTTCTATCATCATCCATGCTCTTTACCACAAAACATACAGGTAGGATGGCCTAGTGGTCTTAGGTGCTGGTTTAAGGCACCAGTCACTTCGGTGGCCTTGGTATGAGTCCAACACCTGACATTTTGTAGGCATTGCTATACAAAGTATTATATCCTTTATATTGAACACCTGCAAAAGGTATCTTCTTTTATCATCCATGCTATTGACCACACAACATACAGGCAGGATGGCTGAGTGGTCTAAGGCGCTGGTTTAAGGCATCTTTCTCTTCGATGGAGTGGGTTCGAGTCCCACTCCAGTCATCTTGTTGATATTCCTATACAAAGTATTGTTTTCTTTATTTTGAACACCTGCACATGGTATCTTTTACCATCATCCATGCTAGTGACCACACAACAAACAGGCAAGATGGCCGAGTGGTCTAAGGTGCTGGTTAAAGGCACCAGTCACTTTGCTGGCGTCTGTTTGAGTCCCACTTTTGTCATTTTGTTGAAATTCCTATACAAAGTATTGTTCTCTTTATTTTGAACATGTGCACCTGGTATCTTCTATCATCATCCATGCTCTTTACCACAAAACATACAGGTAGGATGGCCTAGTGGTCTTAGGTGCTGGTTTAAGGCACCAGTCACTTCGGTGGCCTTGGTATGAGTCCAACACCTGACATTTTGTAGGCATTGCTATACAAAGTATTATATCCTTTTTATTGAACACCTGCAAAAGGTATCTTCTATTATCATCCATGCTATTGACCACATAACATACAGGCAGGATGGCTGAGTGGTCTAAGGCGCTGGTTTTAGGCATCTTTCTCATCGATGGAGTGGGTTCGAGTGCCACTCCAGTCATCTTGTTGATATTCCTATACAAAGTATTGTTTTCTTTATTTTGAACACCTGCACATGGTATCTTTTACCATCATCCATGCTATTGACCTCAAAACATACAGGCAAGATGGCCGAGTGATCTAAGGTGCTGGTTAAAGGCACCAGTCACTTCGGTGGCGTGGTTTTGAGTCCCACTCCTGACATTTTGTCGACATTGCTATTAAAATTGTTGTATCCTCTATATTGAACACCTGCAAAGGATATCTTTTACCATCATCCATGCTATTGACCTCAAAACATACAGGCAGGATGGCCGAGTGGTATAAGGCGCTGCTCTAAGGCACCAGTCACTTTGGTGGCTTGGGTTCGAGACCAACACCTATCATTTTTTTGTCATTCCTGTACAAAATTATGTTTCCTTTATTTTGAACACCTGCAGATGGTATATTCTACGATTATGAATGCAAGCGACCACACAACAAACAGGCAGGATGGCCGAGTGGTCTAAGGTGTTGGTTTAAGGAACCAGACTCTTCAGCGGCGTGGGTTCGAGTCCCACTCCTGTCAATTTGTTGACATTCCTATACAAAGTATTTTTTCCCTTATTTTGAACACTGCAGATGGTATCTTCTACCATCATGCATGCTATTGGACACAGAACATACAGGCAGGATGGCCGAGTGGTCTATGGCGCTGGTTTAAGGCACCAGTCACTTCGGTGGCGTGGGTTCAAGTCCCACTTCTGTCAATTTGTTGACATTTCTATAAAAAGTATTGTTTCCTGTAATTTGAACAGCTGCAGATGGTATCTTCTTCAATCATCCATGCTATTGGACACAGAACATACAGGCAGGATGGCCGAGTCGTCTATGGCGCTGGTTTAAGGCACCAGTCACTTTGTTGGCGTGGGTTCGAGTCCCCGCTCTGTCATTTTGTTGAAATTCCTATAAAAAGTATTGTTTCCTGTAATTTGAACACCTGCAGATGGTATCTCCTACCATCATCCATGCTCTTTACAACAAAACATACAGACAGGATGGCCGGTTGGTCTTAGGTGCTGGTTTAAGGCACCAGTTACTTCGGTGGCCTTGGTATGAGTCCTACACCTGACATTTTGTCGACATTGCTGTACAAATATTGTATCCTTTATATTGAACACCTGCAAATGATATCTTTTACCATCATCCATGCTATTGACCACAAAACATACAGGCAGGATGGCCGAGTGGTCTAAGGCGTTGGTTTAAGGCAACAGTCACTTTGGTGGCTTGGGTTCGAGACCAACACCTGTCATTTTTTTGTCATTCCTGTACAAAATTATGTTTCCTGTAATTTGAACACCTGCAGATGGTATCTTCTTCCATCATCCATGCTCTTTACAACAAAACATACAGACAGGATGGCCGGTTGGTCTTAGGTGCTGGTTTAAGGCACCAGTAACTTCGGGGGCCTTGGTATGAGTCCCACACCTGACATTTTGTAGGCATTGCTATACAAAGTATTATATCCTTTATATTGAACACCTGCAAAAGGTATCAACATACAGGCAGGATGGCTGAGTGGTCTAAGGCGGTGGTTTAAGGCATCTTTCTCTTCGATGGAGTGGGTTCAAGTCCCACTCCAGTCATCTTGTTGATATTCCTATACAAAGTATTGTTTTCTTTATTTTGAACACCTGCACATGGTATCTTTTACCATCATCCATGCTAGTGACCACACAACAAACAGGCAAGATGGCCGAGTGGTCTAAGGTGCTGGTTAAAGGCACCAGTCACTTCGGTGGCGTGGGTTTGAGTCCCACTTTTGTCATTTTGTTGAAATTCCTATACAAAGTATTGTTCTCTTTATTTTGAACACGTGCACCTGGTATCTTCCATCATCATCCATGCTATTTACCACAAAACATACAGGTAGGATGGCCTAGTGGTCTTAGGTGCTGGTTTAAGGCACCAGTCACTTCGGTGGCCTTGGTATGAGTCCAACACCTGACATTTTGTAGGCATTGCTATACAAAGTATTATATCCTTTATATTAAACACCTGCAAAAGGTATCTTCTTTTATCATCCATGCTATTGACCACACAACATACAGGCAGGATGGCTGAGTGGTCTAAGGCGCTGGTTTAAGGCATCTTTCTCTTCGATGGAGTGGGTTCGAGTCCCACTCCAGTCATCTTGTTGATATTCCTATACAAAGTATTGTTTTCTTTATTTTGAACACCTGCACATGGTATCTTTTACCATCATCCATGCTAGTGACCACACAACAAACAGGCAAGATGGCCGAGTGGTCTAAGGTGCTGGTTAAAGGCACTAGTCACTTCGGTGGCGTCTGTTTGAGTCCCACTTTTGTCATTTTGTTGAAATTCCTATACAAAGTATTGTTCTCTTTATTTTGAACATGTGCACCTGGTATCTTCTATCATCATCCATGCTCTTTACCACAAAACATACAGGTAGGATGGCCTAGTGGTCTTAGGTGCTGGTTTAAGGCACCAGTCACTTCGGTGGCCTTGGTATGAGTCCAACACCTGACATTTTGTAGGCATTGCTATACAAAGTATTATATCCTTTTTATTGAACACCTGCAAAAGGTATCTTCTATTATCATCCATGCTATTGACCACATAACATACAGGCAGGATGGCTGAGTGGTCTAAGGCGCTGGTTTTAGGCATCTTTCTCATCGATGGAGTGGGTTCAAGTGCCACTCCAGTCATCTTGTTGATATTCCTATACAAAGTATTGTTTTCTTTATTTTGAACACCTGCACATGGTATCTTTTACCATCATCCATGCTATTGACCTCAAAACATAGAGGCAAGATGGCCGAGTGATCTAAGGTGCTGTTTAAAGGCACCAGTCACTTTGGTGGCGTGGTTTTGAGTCCCACTCCTGACATTTGGTCGACATTGCTATTAAAATTGTTGTATCCTCTATATTGAACACCTGCAAAGGATATCTTTTACCATCATCCATGCTATTGACCTCAAAACATACAGGCAGGATGGCCGAGTGGTATAAGGCGCTGCTCTAAGGCACCAGTCACTTTGGTGGCTTGGGTTCGAGACCAACATCTATCATTTTTTTGTCATTCCTGCACAAAATTATGTTTCCTTTATTTTGAACACCTGCAGATGGTATATTCTACGATTATGAATGCAAGTGACCACACAACAAACAGGCAGGATGGCCGAGTGGTCTAAGGTGTTGGTTTAAGGAACCAGACTCTTCAGTGGCGTGGGTTCGAGTCCCACTCCTGTCAATTTGTTGACATTCCTATACAAAGTATTTTTGCCCTTATTTTGAACACTGCAGATGGTATCTTCTACCATCATGCATGCTATTGGACACAGAACATACAGGCAGGATGGCCGAGTGGTCTATGGCGCTGGTTTAAGGCACCAGTCACTTCGGTGGCGTGGGTTCAAGTCCCACTTCTGTCAATTTGTTGACATTTCTATAAAAAGTATTGTTTCCTGTAATTTGAACACCTGCAGATGGTATCTTCTACCATCATCCATGCTCTTTACAACAAAACATACAGACAGGATGGCCGGTTGGTCTAAGGTGCTGGTTTAAGGCACCAGTTACTTCGGTGGCCTTTGTATGAGTCCAACACCTGACATTTTGTCGACATTGCTGTACAAATTATTGTATCCTTTATATTGAACACCTGCAAATGATATCTTTTACCATCATCCATGCTATTGACCACAAAACATACAGGCAGGATGGCCGAGTTGTATAAGGCACTGCTCTAGGGCACCAGTCTTTTTGTTGGCTTGGGTTCGAGACCAACACCTGTCATTTTTTTGTCATTCCTGTACAAAATTATGTTTCCTGTACTTTGAACACCTGCAGATGGTATATTCTACGATTATGAATGCTAGTGACCACACAACAAACAGGCAGGATGGCCGAGTGGTCTAAGGCGTTGGTTTAAGGCAACAGTCACTTTGGTGGCTTGGGTTCGAGACCAACACCTGTCATTTTTTGTCATTCCTGTACAAAATTATGTTTCCTGTAATTTGAACACCTGCAGATGGTATCTTCTACCATCATCCATGCTCTTTACCACAAAACATACAGACAGGATGGCCGGTTGGTCTTAGGTGCTGGTTTAAGGCACCAGTTACTTCGGTGGCCTTGGTATGAGTCCCACACCTGACATTTTGTAGGCATTGCTATACAAAGAATTATATCCTTTATATTGAACACCTGCAAAAGGTATCAACATACAGGCAGGATGGCTGAGTGGTCTAAGGCGCTGGTTTAAGGCATCTTTCTCTTCGATGGAGTGGGTTCGAGTCCCACTCCAGTCATCTTGTTGATATTTCTATACAAAGTATTGTTTTCTTTATTTTGAACACCTGCACATGGTATCTTTTACCATCATCCATGCTGTGGACCTCAAAACATACAGGCAAGATGGGCGAGTGGTCTAAGGTGCTGGTCAAAAGCACCAGTTACTTCGGTGGCGTGGTTTCGAGTCCCACTCCTGTCATTTTCTTGAAATTCCTATACAAAGTATTGTTCTCTTTATTTTGAACATGTGCACCTGGTATCTTCTACCATCATCCATGCTCTTTACCACAAAACATACAGGTAGGATAGCCTAGTGGTCTTAGGTGCTGGTTTAAGGCACCAGTCACTTCTGTGGCCTTGGTATGAGTCCAACACCTGACATTTGGTAGGCATTGCTATACAAAGTATTATATCCTTTATTTTGAACATGTGCAGCTGGTATCTTCTACCATCATGAATGCTAGTGACCACACAACAAACAGGCAGGATGGCCGAGTGGTCTAAGGCGCTGGTTTAAGGCACCAGTCACTTCGGTGGCGTGGGTTCGAGTCCCACTCCAGTCATTTTGTTGAAATTCCTATACAAAGTATTGTTATCTTTATCTTGAACATGTGCACATGGTATCTTTTACCATCATCCATGCTATTGACCTCAAAACATACAGGCAGGATTGCCGAGTGGTCTAAGGTGCTGGTTAAAGGCACCAGTCACTTCGGTGGGGTGGTTTTGAGTCCCACTCCTGACATTTTGTCGACATTGCTATACAAATTATTTTATCCTTTATATTGAACACCTGCAAATGATATCTTTTACCATCATCCATGCTATTGACCACAAAACATACAGGCAGGACGGCCGAGTGGTATAAGGCGCTGCTTTAGGACACCAGTCACTTTTTTGGCTTCGGTTCGAGACAAACACCTGTCATTTTTTTGTCATTTCTGTAAAAGGTATTGTTTTCTTTATTTTGAACACCTGTACATGGTATCTACTGCCATCATCCATGCTATTCAGCATACAACATACAGGCAAAATTTCTGAGTGGTCTACGGTGCTGGTTTAAGGCACCATTTAATTGGATGGAGTTGGTTTAAGTCCCAATCCTGTCATTTTGTTGACATTGCTATACAAGCATGTTTCTTTTCTTTTGAACTCCTGCACATGTTATCTTTTACCATCATCAATGCTATTTACCTCAAAACATACAGTCAGGATGTCCGAGTGGTCTAAGGCACTGGTTTAAGACACCAGTCATTTCGAAGGCGTAGGTTGGAGTCCCACTGCAGTCATTTTGTTAAAATTCCTTTACAAAATTATGTTTCCTGTATTTTGAACACCTGCAGATGGTATCTTCTACCATCATCCATGCTCTTTACCACAAAACATACAGCTAGGATGGCCTAGTAGTCTTAGGTGCTGGTTTAAGGCACCAGTCATTTCGTTGGCCTTGGTATGAGTCCCACACCTGACATTTTGTTGGCATTGCATTGCAAAATATTATATCCTTTATATTGAACACCTGCAAAAGGTATCTTCTATTATCATTCATGCTCTTTACGACAAAAGATACCGGCAGGATGGCTGAGTGGTCTAAGGCGCTGGTTTAGGGCACCAGTTACTTTGGTGTCTTGGGTTCGAGACCAACACCTGTCATTCTTTTGTCATTCCTGTACAAAGTATTGTTCTCTTTATTTTGAAAATGTGCACCTGGTAACTTCTACCATCATCCATGCTCTTTACGACAAAACATACAGGCAGGATGGCCAAGTGGTCTTAGGTGCTGGTTTAAGGCACCATTTACTTCGATGGAGTTGGTTTGAGTCCCACACCTGACATTTTGTCGGCAATGCTATACAAAGTATTATATCCTTTATATTGAACACCTGCAAAAGGTATTTTCTATTATCATCGATGCTATTGACCACACAACATACAGGCAGGATGGCTGAGTGGTCTAAGGCGCTGGTTTAAGGCATCTTTCTCTTCGATGGAGTGGGTTCGAGTCCGAATCCAGTCATTCTGTTGATAGTCCTATAGAAAGTATTGTTTCCTTTATTTTGAACATGTGCACCTGGTATCTTCTACCATTATGAAAGCTAGTGACCACACAACAAACAGGCAGGATGGCCGAGTGGTCTAAGGCGCTGGTTTAGGACACCAGTCACTTTTTTGGCTTGGGTTCGAGACAAACACCTGTCATTTTTTTGTCATTCCTGTAAAAGGTATTGTTTTCTTTATTTTGAACACCTGTACATGGTATCTACTGCCATCATCCATGCTATTCAGCATACAACATACAGGCAAAATTTCCGAGTGGTCTACGGTGCTGGTTTTAAGGCACCATTTAATTCGATGGAGTTGGTTTAAGTCCCAATCCTGTCATTTTGTTGACATTCCTATACAAGCCTGTTTCTTTTATTTTGAACTCCTGCACATGTTATCTTTTACCATCATCAATGCTATTTACCTCAAAACATACAGTCAGGATGTCCGAGTGGTTTAAGGCACTGGTTGAAGACACCAGTCATTTTGTTGATATTCCTATACAAAATTATGTTTACTGTATTTTCAACACCTGCAGATGGTATCTTCTACCATCATGAATGCTAGTGAACACACAACAAACAGGCCGGATGGCCGAGTGGTCTAAGGCGCTGGTTTACGGCACCAGTCACTTCGGTGGCATGGGTTCGAGTCCCACTCCTGTCATTTTGTTGAAATTCCTATACAAAGTATTGTTATCTTTATTTTGAACATGTGCACCTGGTATCTTCTACCATCATCCATGCTCTTTACCACAAAACATACAGCTAGGATGGCCTAGTAGTCTTAGGTGCTGGTTTAAGGCACCAGTCATTTCGGTGGCCTTAGTATGAGTCCCACACCTGACATTTTGTTGGCATTGCATTACAAAGTATTATATCCTTTATATTGATTACCTGCAAAAGGTATCTTCTAACATCATTCATGCTATTGACCACACAACATACAGGCAGTATGGCCGAGTGGTCTAAGGCGCTGGTTTAAGGCACCAGTCACTTCGGTGGCGTGGGTTCGAGTTCCAGTCCTGTCAATTTGTTGACATTCCTATACAAAGTATTTTTTCCCTTATTTTGAACACTGCATATGGTATCTTCTACCATCATGCATGCTATTGGACACAGAACATACAGGCAGGATGGCCAGTGGTCTTAGCGCTGGTTTGAGGCACCAGTCATTTCGGTGGCGTGGTTTGAGTCCCACTCCTGACATTTTGTCGACATTGCTATACAAATTATTGTATCCTTTATATTGAACACCTGCAAATGATATCTTTTACCATCATCCATGCTATTGACCACAAAACATGCAGGCAGGATGGCCGAGTGGTATAAGGCGCTGCTTTAGGGCACCAGTTACTTTGGTGGCTTGGGTTCGAGACCAACACTTGTCATTCTTTTGTCATTCCTGTACAAAGTATTGTTCTCTTTATTTTGAAAATGTGCACCTGGTAACTTCTGCCATCATCCATGCTCTTTACGACAAAACATACAGGCAGGATGGCCAAGTGGTCTTAGGTGCTGGTTTAAGGCACCATTTACTTCGATGGAGTTGGTTTGAGTCCCAATCCAGTCATTTGTGGCATTCCTATACAAGCATGTTTCTTTTATTTTGAATTCCTGCACATGGTATCTTTTACCATCATCCATGCTATTTACCTCAAAACATAAAGTCAGGATGTCCGAGTGGTCTAAGGCACTGGTTTAAGACACCAGTCATTTTGGTGGCGTGGGTTCGAGTCCAACTGCAGTCATTTAGTTAAAATTCCTTTACAAAATTATGTTTCCTGTATTTTGAACACCTGCAGATGGTATCTTCTACCATCATGAATGCTAGTGACCACACAACAAACAGGCATGATGGCCGAGAGGTCTAAGGCTTTGGTTTAAGACACCAGTCACTTTGATGGCGTGGGTTCGAGACCCACTCCTGTCATTTTGTTGAAATTCCTATACAAAGTATTGTTCTCTTTATTTTGAACATGTCCACCTGGTATCTTCTACCATCATCCATGCTCTTTACAACAAAACATACAGGCAGGATGGCCAGTTGGTCTTAGGCGCTGGTTTAGGGCACCAGTCACTTCGGTGGCCTTGGTATGAGTCCCACACCTGACATTTTGTCGGCAATGCTATACAAAGTATTATATCCTTTATATTGAACACCTGCAAAAGGTATCTTCTATTATCATCGATGCTATTGACCACACAACATACAGGCAGGATGGCTGAGTGGTCTAAGGCGCTGGTTTAAGGCATCTTTCTCTTCGATGGAGTGGGTTCGAGTCCGAATCCAGTCATTTTGTTGATATTCCTATAGAAAGTATTGTTTCCTTTATTTTGAACATGTGCACCTGGTATTTCTACCATCATGAAAGCTAGTGACCACACAACAAACAGGCAGGATGTTCGAATGGTCTAAGGCGCTGGTTTAAGGCACCAGTCACTTCGGTGGCGTGGGTTTGAGTCCCACTTTTGTCATTTTGTTGAAATTCCTATACAAAGTATTGTTCTCTTTATTTTGAACATGTGCACCTGGTATCTTCTATCATCATCCATGCTCTTTACTACAAAACATACAGGTAGGATGGCCTAGTGGTCTTAGGTGCTGGTTTAAGGCACCAGTCACTTCGGTGGCCTTGGTATGAGTCCAACACCTGACATTTTGTAGGCATTGCTATACAAAGTATTATATCCTTTATATTGAACACCTGCAAAAGGTATCTTCTATTATCATCCATGCTATTGACCACATAACATACAGGCAGGATAGCTTAGTGGTCTAAGGCGCTGGTTTTAGGCATCTTTCTCATCGATGGAGTGGGTTCGAGTGCCACTCCAGTCATCTTGTTGATATTCCTATACAAAGTATTGTTTTCTTTATTTTGAACACCTGCACATGGTATCCCTTACCATCATCCATGCTATTGACCTCAAAACATACAGGCAAGATGGCCGAGTGATCTAAGGTGCTGGTTAAAGGCACCAGTCACTTCGGTGGCGTGGTTTTGAGTCCCACTCCTGACATTTTGTCGACATTGCTATAAAAATTGTTGTATCCTCTATATTGAACACCTGCAAAGGATATCTTTTTCCATCATCCATGCTATTGACCTCAAAACATACAGGCAGGATGGCCGAGTGGTATAAGGCGCTGCTCTAAGGCACCAGTCACTTTGGTGGCTTGGGTTTGAGACAAACACCTATCATTTTTTTGTCATTCCTGTACAAAATTATGTTTCCTTTATTTTGAACACCTGCAGATGGTATATTCTACGATTATGAATGCAAGTGACCACACAACAAACAGGCAGGATGGCCGAGTGGTCTAAGGTGTTGGTTTAAGGAACCAGACTCTTCAGTGGCGTGGGTTCGAGTCCCACTCCTGTCAATTTGTTGACATTCCTATAAAAAGTATTTTTTCCTGTAATTTGAACAGCTGCAGATGGTATCTTCTTCAATCATCCATGCTATTGGACACAGAACATACAGGCAGGATGGCCGAGTGGTCTATGGCGCTTGTTTAAGGCACCAGTCACTTTGTTGGCGTGGGTTCGAGTCCCAGCTCTGTCATTTTGTTGAAATTCCTATAAAAAGTATTGTTTCCTGTAATTTGAACACCTGCAGATGGTATCTTCTACCATCATCCATGCTCTTTACAACAAAACATACAGACAGGATGGCCGGTTGGTCTTAGGTGCTGGTTTAAGGCACCAGTTACTTCGGTGGCCTTGGTATGAGTCCCACACCTGACATTTTGTCGACATTGCTGTACAAATTATTGTATCCTTTATATTGAACACCTGCAAATGATATCTTTTACCATCATCCATGCTATTGACCACAAAACATACAGGCAGGATGGCCGAGTGGTATAAGGCACTGCTCTAGGGCACCAGTCTTTTTGTTGGCTTGGGTTCGAGACCAACACCTGTCATTTTTTTGTCATTCCTGTACAAAATTATGTTTCCTGTATTTTGAACACCTGCAGATGGTATATTCTACGATTATGAATGCTAGTGACCACACAACAAACAGGCAGGATGGCCGAGTGGTCTAAGGTGTTGGTTTAAGGAACCAGACTCTTCAGTGGCGTGGGTTCGAGTCCCACTCCTGTCAATTTGTTGACATTCCTATACAAAGTATTTTTTCCCTTATTTTGAACACTGCAGATGGTATCTTCTACCATCATGCATGCTATTGGACACAGAACATACAGGCAGGATGGCCGAGTGGTCTATGGCGCTGGTTTAAGGCACCAGTCACCTCGGTGGCGTGGGTTCAAGTCCCACTTCTGTCAATTTGTTGACATTTCTATAAAAAGTATTGTTCTCTTTATTTTGAACATGTGCACCTGGTATCTTCTATCATCATCCATGCTCTTTACCACAAAACATACAGGTAGGATGGCCTAGTGGTCTTAGGTGCTGGTTTAAGGCACCAGTCACTTCGGTGGCCTTGGTATGAGTCCAACACCTGACATTTTGTAGGCATTGCTATACAAAGTATTATATCCTTTATATTGAACACCTGCAAAAGGTATCTCCTTTTATCATCCATGCTATTGACCACACAACATACAGGCAGGATGGCTGAGTGGTCTAAGGCGCTGGTTTAAGGCATCTTTCTCTCCGATGGAGTGGGTTCGAGTCCCACTCCAGTCATCTTGTTGATATTCCTATACAAAGTATTGTTTTCTTTATTTTGAACACCTGCACATGGTATCTTTTACCATCATCCATGCTAGTGACCACACAACAAACAGGCAAGATGGCCGAGTGGTCTAAGGTGCTTGTTAAAGGCACCAGTCACTTCGGTGGCGTGGGATTGAGTCCCACTTTTGTCATTCTGTTGAAATTCCTATACAAAGTATTGTTCTCTTTATTTTGAACATGTGCGCCTGGTATCTTCTATCATCATCCATGCTCTTTACCACAAAACATACAGGTAGGATGGCCTAGTGGTCTTAGGTGCTGGTTTAAGGCACCAGTCACTTCGGTGGCCTTGGTATGAGTCCAACACCTGACATTTGGTAGGCATTGCTATACAAAGTATTATATCATTTATATTGAACACCTGCAAAAGGTATCTTCTATTATCATCCATGCTATTGACCACATAACATACAGGCAGGATGGCTGAGTGGTCTAAGGCGCTGGTTTTAGGCATCTTTCTCATCGATGGAGTGGGTTCGAGTGCCACTCTAGTCATCTTGTTGATATTCCTATACAAAGTATTGTTTTCTTTATTTTGAACACCTGCACATGGTATCTTTTACCATCATCCATGCTATTGACCTCAAAACATACAGGCAAGATGGCCGAGTGATCTAAGGTGCTGGTTAAAGGCACCAGTCACTTCGGTGGCGTGGTTTTGAGTCCCACTCCTGACATTTTGTCGACATTGCTATAAAAATTGTTGTATCCTCTATATTGAACACCTGCAAAGGATATCTTTTACCATCATCCATGCTATTGACCTCAAAACATACAGGCAGGATGGCCGAGTGGTATAAGGCGCTGCTCTAAGGCACCAGTCACTTTGGTGGCTTGGGTTCGAGACCAACACCTATCATTTTTTTGTCATTCCTGTACAAAATTATGTTTCCTTTATTTTGAACACCTGCAGATGGTATATTCTACGATTATGAATGCAAGTGACCACACAACAAACAGGCAGGATGGCCGAGTGGTCTAAGGTGTTGGTTTAAGGAACCAGACTCTTCAGTGGCGTGGGTTCGAGTCCCACTCCTGTCAATTTGTTGACATTCCTACACAAAGTATTTTTTCCCTTATTTTGGACACTGCAGATGGTATCTTCTACCATCATGCATGCTATTGGACACAGAAAATACAGGCAGGATGGCCGAGTGGTCTATGGCGCTGGTTTAAGGCAGCAGTCACTTCGGTGGCGTGGGTTCAAGTCCCACTTCTGTCAATTTGTTGACATTTCTATAAAAAGTATTGTTTCCTGTAATTTGAACAGCTGCAGATGGTATCTTCTTCAATCATCCATGCTATTGGACACAGAACATACAGGCAGGATGGCCGAGTGGTCTATGGCGCTGGTTTAAGGCACCAGTCACTTTGTTGGCGTGGGTTCGAGTCCCAGCTCTGTCATTTTGTTGAAATTCCTATAAAAAGTATTGTTTCCTGTAATTTGAACACCTGCAGATGGTATCTTCTACCATCATCCATGCTCTTTACAACAAAACATACAGACAGGATGGCCGGTTGGTCTAAGGTGCTGGTTTAAGGCACCAGTTACTTCGGTGGCCTTTGTATGAGTCCAACACCTGACATTTAGTCGACATTGCTGTACAAATTATTGTATCCTTTATATTGAACACCTGCAAATGATATCTTTTACCATCATCCATGCTATTGACCACAAAACATACAGGCAGGATGGCCTAGTGGTATAAGGCACTGCTCTAGGGCACCAGTCTTTTTGTTGGCTTGGGTTCGAGACCAACACCTGTCATTTTTTTGTCATTCCTGTACAAAATTATGTTTCCTGTATTTTGAACACCTGCAGATGGTATATTCTACGATTATGAATGATAGTGACCACACAACAAACAGGCAGGATGGCCGAGTGGTCTAAGGCGTTGGTTTAAGGCAACAGTCACTTTGGTGGCTTGGGTTCGAAACCAACACCTGTCATTTTTTGTCATTCCTGTACAAAATTATGTTTCCTGTAATTTGAACACCTGCAGATGGTATCTTCTACCATCATCCATGCTCTTTACAACAAAACATACAGACAGGATGGCCGGTTGGTCTTAGGTGTTGGTTTAAGGCACCAGTTACTTCGGTGGCCTTGGTATGAGTCCCACACCTGAAATTTTGTAGGCATTGCTTTACAAAGTATTATATCCTTTATATTGAACACCTGCAAAAGGTATCAACATACAGGCAGGATGGCTGAGTGGTCTAAGGCGCTGGTTTAAGGCATCTTTCTCTTCGATGAAGTGGGTTCGAGTCCCACTCCAGTCATCTTGTTGATATTTCTATACAAAGTATTGTTTTCTTTATTTTGAACACCTGCACATGGTATCTTTTACCATCATCCATGCTGTGGACCTCAAAACATACAGGCAAGATGGGCGAGTGGTCTAAGGTGCTGGTTAAAAGCACCAGTTACTTCGGTGGCGTGGTTTCTAGTCCCAATCCTGTCATTTTCTTGAAATTCCTATACAAAGTATTGTTCTCTTTATTTTGAACATGTGCACCTGGTATCTTCTACCATCATCCATGCTCTTTACCACAAAACATACAGGTAGGTTGGCCTAGTGGTCTTAGGTGCTGGTTTAAGGCACCAGTCACTTCGGTGGCCTTGGTATGAGTCCCACACCTGACATTTTGTAGGCATTGCTATACAAAGTATTATATCCTTTATATTGAACACCTGCAAATGGTATCTTCTATTATCATCCATGCTTTTGACCACACAAAATACAGGCAGGATGGCTGAGTGGTCTAAGGCGCTGGTTTAAGGCATCTTTCTTTTCGATGGAGTGGGTTCGAGTCCCACTCCAGTCATCTTGTTGATATTCCTATACAAAGTATTGTTTCCTTTATTTTGAACACCTGCACATGGTATCTTTTACCATCATCCATGCTATTGACCTCAAAACATACAGGCAAGATGGCCGAGTGGTCTAAGGTGCTGGTTAAAGGCACCAGTCATTTCGGTGGCGTGGTTTGAGTCCCACTCCTGACATTTTGTCGACATTGCTATACAAATTATTGTATCCTTTATATTTAACACCTGCAAATGATATCTTTTACCATAATCCATGCTATTGACCACAAAACATGCAGGCAGGATGGCTGAGTGGTATAAGGCGCTGCTTTAGGGCACCAGTTACTTTGGTGTCTTGGGTTCGAGACCAACACCTGTCATTCTTTTGTCATTCCTGTACAAAGTATTGTTCTCTTTATTTTGAAAATGTGCACCTGGTAACTTCTACCATCATCCATCCTCTTTACGACAAAACATACAGGCAGGATGGCCAAGTGGTCTTAGGTGCTGGTTTAAGGCACCATTTACTTCGATGGAGTTGGTTTGAGTCCCAATCCAGTCATTTTGTTGACATTCCTATACAAGCATGTTTCTTTTATTTTGAATTCCTGCACATGGTATCTTTTACCATCATCCATGCTATTTACCTCAAAACATAAAGTCAGGATGTCCGAGTGGTCTAAGGCACTGGTTTAAGACACCAGTCATTTCGGTGGCGTGGGTTCGAGTCCAACTGCAGTCATTTTGTTAAAATTCCTTTACAAAATTATGTTTCCTGTATTTTGAACACCTGCAGATGGTATCTTCTACCATCATGAATGCTAGTGACCACACAACAAACAGGCATGATGGCCGAGAGGTCTAAGGCGCTGGTTTAAGGCACCAGTCACTTTGTTGGCGTGGGTTCGAGACCCACTCCTGTCATTTTGTTGAAATTCCTATACAAAGTATTGTTCTCTTTATTTTGAACATGTCCACCTGGTATCTTCTACCATCATCCATGCTCTTTACAACAAAACATACAGGCCGGATGGCCAGTTGGTCTTAGGCGCTGGTTTAAGGCACCAGTCACTTCGGTGGCCTTGGTATGAGTCCCACACCTGACATTTTGTCGGCAATGCTATACAAAGTATTATATCCTTTATATTGAACACCTGCAAAAGGTATTTTCTATTATCATCGATGCTATTGACCACACAACATACAGGCAGGATGGCTGAGTGGTCTAAGGCGCTGGTTTCAGGCATCTTTCTCTTCGATGGAGTGGGTTCGAGTCCGAATCCAGTCATTCTGTTGATATTCCTATAGAAAGTATTGTTTCCTTTATTTTGAACATGTGCACCTGGTATCTTCTACCATTATGAAAGCTAGTGACCACACAACAAACAGGCAGGATGGCCGAGTGGTGTAAGGCGCTGGTTTAAGGCACCAGTCACTTTGGTGGCGTGGGTTCGAGTCCCACTCCTGTCATTTTGTTGAAATTCCTATACAAAGTATTGTTCTCTTTATTTTGAACATGTGCACCTGGTATATTCTACCATCATCCATGCTCTTTACCACAAAACATACAGGTAGGATGGCCTAGTGGTCTTAGGTGCTGGTTTAAGGCACCAGTCACTTCGGTGGCCTTGGTATGAGTCCCACACCTGACATTTTGTAGGCATTGCTATACAAAGTATTATATCCTTTATATTCAACACCTGCAAAAGGTATCTTCTATTATCATCCATGCTATTGACCACACAAAATACAGGCAGGATGGCTGAGTGGTCTAAGGCGCTGGTTTAAGGCATCTTTCTCTTCGATGGAGTGGGTTCGAGTCCCACTCCAGTCATCTTGTTGATATTCCTATACAAAGTATTGTTTTCTTTATTTTGAACATGTCCACCTGGTATCTTTTACCATCATCCATGCTGTTGACCTCCAAACATACAGGCAAGATGGCCGAGTGGTCTAAGGTGCTGGTGAAAGGCACCAGTCACTTCGGTGGCGTGGGTATGAGTCCCACACCTGACATTTTGTCGGCAATGCTATACAAAGTATTATATCCTTTATATTGAACACCTGCGAAAGGTATCTTCTATTATCATTCATGCTATTGACCACACAATATACAGGCAGGATGGCTGAGTGGTCTAAGGCGCTAGTTTAAGGCATCTTTCTCTTTGATGGAGTGGGTTCGAGTCCCACTCCAGTCATCTTGTTGATATTCCTATACAAAGTATTGTTTTCTTTATTTTGAACACCTGCACATGTTATCTTTTACCATCATCCATGCTATTCACCTCAAAACATACAGGCAAGATGGCCGAGTGGTCTAAGGTGCTGGTTAAAGTCAGCAGTCACTTTGGTGGCGTGGTTTTGAGTCCCACTCTTGACATTTTGTCGACATTGCTGTACAAATTATTGTATTCTTTATATTGAACACCTGCAAATGATATCTTTTACCATCATTCATGCTATTGACCACAAAACATACAGGCAGGATGGCCGAGTGGTATAAGGCGCTGCTCTAGGGCACTAGTCACTTTGGTGGATTGGGTTCGAGACCAACACCTGTCATTTTTTGTCATTCCTGTACAAAATTATGTTTCCTGTATTTTGAACACCTGCAGATGGTATATTCTACGATTATGAATGCTAGTGACCACACAACATACAGGCAGGATGGCTGAGTGGTCTAAGGGGCTGGATTAAGGCACCAGTCACTTTGGTGGCGTGGGTTCGAGTCCCAGTCCTGTCAATTTGTTGAAATTCCTATAAAAAGTATTGTTTCCTGTAATTTGAACACCTGCAGATGGTATCTTCTATCATCATCCATGCTCTTTACAACAAAACATACAGGCAGGATGGCCGGTTGGTCTTAGGTGCTGGTTTAAGGCACCAGTCACTTCGGTGGCCTTGGTATGAGTCCAACAATTGACATTTTTTCGGTATTGCTGTACAAAGTATTATATCCTTTATATTGAACACCTGCAAAAGGTATCTTCTATTATCACCCATGCTATTGACCACACAACATACAGGCAGGATTGCTGAGTGGTCTAAGGCGCTGGATTAAGGCATCTTTCTCTTCGATGGAGTGCGTTCGAGTCCCACTCCAGTCATTTTGCTGATATTTCTATACAAAGTATTGTTTCCTTTATTTTGAAGATGTGCACCTGGTATCTTCTACCATAATGAATGCTAGTGACTACACAGCAAACAGGCAGGATGGCCAAGTGGTCTAAGGCGCTGGTTTAAGGCATCATTCTCTTTGATGGCGTGGGTTCGAGTCCAAATCCTGTCATTTTGTTGAAATTCCTATACAAAGTATTGTTCTCTTTTTTTTGTAACATGTTCACCTGGTAACTTCTACCATCATCCATGCTATTGACCACACAACATGCAGGCAAGATTGCTGAGTGGTCTTAGGCGCTGGTTTAAGGCATCTTTCTCTTCGATTGAGTGGGTTGGAGTCCCACTCCAGTCATTTTGATGATATTCCTATACAAAGTATTGTTAACTTTATTTTGAACATGTGCACCTGGTATCTTCTACAATCATGAATGCTAGTGACCAACCAACATACAGGCAGGATGGCTGAGTGGTCTAAGACGCTGGTTTAAGGCATCTTTCTCTTCGATAGAGTGGGTTCGAGTCCCACTCCCGACATTATGTCGAAATTCCTATACAAAGTATTGTTTCTTTTATTTTGAATACCTACACATGGTATCTTTTACCATCATCCATGCTATTGACCACAAAACATACTGGCAGGATGGCCGAGTGGTATAAGGTGCTGCTTTAAGGCACCAGTCACTTTGGTGGCTTGGGTTCGAGACCAACACCTCTTATTTTTTTTCATTCCTGTAAAAAGAATTGTTTTCTTTATTTTGAACACCTGCACATGGTATCTACTACCATCATCCATGCTATTCAGCATACAACATACAGGCAAAATGCCCGAGTGGTCTACGGCGCTGGTGTTTCAGGGGATTCATCGGAGGAGCTGGACGTGTTTTGAGCAGCTCGTGGAAAATGTAGATTTGCTCTGTTTTGGTCGACATGGAAATGCTAGAATTTTTGAAATGTTAACCTTCAGAAACTTAAAGTTTACTGAGAACCCACATAATGGATGATGGAACTAAAAAAGTGACCACCAGGAAAGAGAAACAGAAAGACAAACAGCAAGGCGACCTCAAGGATGTGATAGAAGCGGCCTTAGGCCCAATAAGGGAAGAACTTAAAGAACTTCCAAGAATAGATGCCATAAACAAGCTATTAGAAGATGCCATACAGAAAATTGAGGAGAAAATTGAAGAGAAAATTTAACAGAAGATTGAAGAGAGGATGGAGGAAATTGAGGAGAAAATCGATGAAGCGCTTGCTGCACGTGATAGTGAACTGGCTGAACGAATCGAAGTCCTTGAGAGCAAGGTTGCTATTCTCGAACATCTAGAGAAAAAGATTAATGACAGTGAGCAATATGGCCGGCGTGTATGTCTTCGTTTTATGAATGTTGACTTACCAGAGAATGGAGAAAATGAAGACTGTGTGGAAAAAGTTGGGAAAATAATTGAAGATTTGGATTGTGGAGTAGGCGCAAATGACATTGATCGCGCACATCGAATCGGAAGGATTACCACCACAGCAGAGGGAAAGCGTCCCCAGCAGATCATTGTCAAGTTCCGTTATTTTAGAGAAAGAACATTAGTTTACAAAAACAGGAAAAAATTGCATGCTGTGAAGGTAAGCATTGATTTGACAGCCCAAAATCTGAGCCTGTTGACACAGGCAAGGGAAGTTGCAATATTGAACCCAAGCCTGGATTTTGTCTTTGCAGACATAAACTGCAACCTTGTGGCAA
The DNA here is from genome assembly GCA_963924455.1 of Pelagia noctiluca. Taxonomy (NCBI): domain Eukaryota; kingdom Metazoa; phylum Cnidaria; class Scyphozoa; order Semaeostomeae; family Pelagiidae; genus Pelagia; species Pelagia noctiluca. Next base: position 5,469,828 of record OZ004323.1, read on the forward strand.
AGACTGTAAACAATAGATTCTTGTTCTTTAACTCCATGCATCAATTACATGAAAAACTTAATGTAAAATAGATGAATTTTGACATGAGATATAACTGATTGCGTTCAAAACAACCAATTGCAATTGTTTACATTTTGGGAAATTAATTGTTACTGCCAATGAATGGCTATTTCTCAGTTCCTCAGTTTCATGAATCGTGATTTGATTTGTTTCGTTTTGGGAATAACAAACTATCTTTGCAAAACAACCAATTGAAGTTTAATCAATTAGAATACTTAAAAGTTAGATTAAATTTCCAAATTTCCTTTGACCAACACAAAACGTGCATTTGCAATTGACTTGCTATTTTCATTTTTCACTTATTTGTTAATAATTATAAAATATTCTTTTTAATTTCGATATTTTTCAAACCCTAATTTGAACAAACAACCAGATGATCTCCCTAACTAAGAAAATCGATAACATAGTAGCCAGGATAAACAATGAGACAGAACTCGAAAACTCAAATTTTAAATTCCCTTGTGGAATTTGCAAAAACAATGTCAAACATAATCACAAATCAATCTTCTGTGACCAATGTAATAACTGGATTCATATAGAATGCAACAATGTTTCAATTTCTGAATATAAAGAACTTCAAAATGAGCCTGATAATAAACATTGGGTCTGCCTATACTGCTCTGTACTAAACAACTATGTTATTTTCCCTTTCACCCTGGTACCTGACAGTATCTTCCAAGAAACAAATGTCTGTGACACTTCATCTGACCTATCCTTTGAAATTGCATCTAGACTAACTAACTTGCCTAATCTATCGGACTACGACATTGATGAAAATATCAATATGAATTTGAGCTCTGAATATTATTCCATGCAGGAACTGACCGCTTTCGAAATTTCTAATAAGGATTTTGCTCTCTTCCACATGAATATTCGCAGTATCTCACTTCACTATGAAGATTTTTATGCCCTTCTCTGTTCCCTTAAAATTGACTTCCAAGTTATTGGTCTCTCTGAAATCAAGGCCTCTGTTAATGCTCCCATAAAATCAAATATTAATCTACCAGGCTATCATTTTTATCACACGGTTTTTCATAGTGCTCCACGAGGTGTTGGCATTTATGTTAAATCAGATCTTACAACAAATAAACGAGATGATCTTTCTGTTAGTACAATCGATTTTGAAACTATCTGGATTGAAATTGACAATACTAGAGCTAAAAATATTCTTTGTTGTTGTGCTTATCGGCACCCCAGTTCAGATGTAGCAAAGTTTTCAGAACACCTTCAGGAAACCCTCCATTCAATTACTGATGAAGATGAAATTATCCATATCATGGGTGACTTCAATATAGATCTACTTAATTATGGACACCATACTCTAACAGATGAATTTATTAATTTGATGTTTTCTTCTCACCTTGTGCCCTCAATCCTACACCCTACTCGTATCACAGACACCAGCTCCACAATAATTGATAACATTTTTGTAAGTAATGCTTTTGATAGTAATATTTTTAGTGGTAACCTGTTATCCATGATTTTTGACCATCTTCCCCAGTTTGCTATTTTAAAAGATAATGCACCGGAGTATAACAACACATCCTACTTCGCTCATGACTACAGAAAGTTTGATGAGGCTGGCTTTCTAGCAGAATATTCAGAACTTGATGTAACCTATCTTAATGATGAAAGTATTGATTTGAATACAAAATTTGACACTTTTTTTATAAAATCTAAACAATCTTGTAAATAAACACTGTCCAGAGAAAAAGCTTAACAAGAAAATGCTTAAATTAAGAAACAAACCTTGGATTAACTTTCAGATTCAAAAAATGATGAAAATTAGAGATAAACTCTTTAAACAGTTCAAAGACTCAAATTCATCTACTACTCTCAAAGCTTATAAACAGTTCCGCAATCGTGTTGTTAATGAAATTAGAAAAAGTAAGAAGAATTATTACCAGCAGTATTCTGATGAAAACAAAAGCAATATGAAAATGTTATGGAAAGGTATTAAAGATATAATTAGCTTGAAGCCAAATAACTCTGATACATTCTCGCATTTAGTTGACGACAATGGCTCAAAAATTTCTGATTCTGTTCATATTGCAAATGAATTCAATGAATACTTTACAAAAGTAGCTGAAGGTATCACTAAAAAAATCCCAAGAACTCAAAAATCACCTTTATCATACTTGTGGAATTCAACCTCAAATTCTTTCTTCATCTCCCCTTGTACAGTTATTTGAGGTTTCTAACATAATACAATCATTAAAAAATGGTAAATCTTCTGGCCCAAATAGCATTCCAGTGAAGTTATTGAAAATACTTAATTATCCTATCTCCTCTGACCTCTCAGTTCTTATTAATGAGTCCTTCGCAACTGGTGCTTTTCCAGATAAATTAAAAATCGCCAAGGTAATTCCAATATTTAAGAAAGGATTTAAGACAAAAACATGCAATTGTAGACCAATTTCTTTGCTTTCTATCTTCAGTAAAATATTTGAAAAACTTATGCAGACTCGTCTTCAAGCATTTCTCGAAGCATGTGAGGTTTTATTTAGTATGCAATTTGGTTTCCGTAGTGGACACTCTACAGAACATGCATTAGTCACCTTAACTGAAAGTATCAAGTTAACACTTGACAATAACAAACTTGGTTGTGGAATCTTTATTGACCTCCAAAACGCTTTTGATACTGTCAATCATGAAATCTTACTTAAAAAACTGGAACATTATAGCATTAGAGATACTGCTCTCGCTTGGTTCAGATCTTACCTTAACAATTGTAGGCAACTGGTTTCAATTAATGGTTATTCTTCCTCATTGTGTGATATAACATGTGTAGTTCCTCAGGGATCAGTTCTTGGACCTCTCCTTTATCTAATTTACATAAATGACTTGCCCAATGTTACTAGTGTCTGGTCATTTTACTTATTTGCGGATGATACAAACATTTTCCTTGAAGCTGATGACCTTAATTCTCTCACCATAAAAATGAATAAAGAACTGAGTAAGATCAAATCTTGGCTTATTTGTAACAAATTGGCACTTAATATTGGTAAGACTAACTTTTTTCTCTTTCATTCACCCAGGAGAAAATTACCTGACCATATCAATATTAAATTTGGAAGGGAAAACATTTCTAGGTCTAAATATGTGAAATTTCTGGGAATTTTGTTCGATGAACACCTGACATGGAAATACCATGTAACTGAACTTCATAAGAAATTAACTAGAACTTCCAAAATATTTTTCAAAATAAGACACTACATTCCCCTGCAACCTCTAATCAGCCTCTATAACTCCCTATTCTCATCATCTCTTTGCTATGGCATCACTGCTTGGGGTTTAACATACGATACATATCTAAAGCCACTTTACCTGCTTCAAAAGAGAATTCTGAGATGCATAAGCTTTTCTCATTTTGCTGCTCCATCTGCACCAATTTTTCATTCCTTAAAAATTCTAAAGCTTGAAGACATAATACACTCAAATATTCTGACATTTGTCTACAAAGCTCTAAGCAAAGTATCTCCGACCTGCTTTCATAACTATTTCACTCCTAACTCTTCAGTTCATAGGTTTGGAACTCGTCAGGTAACCAGGGGTGACCTCTTTCAATCCTTCAAAAACACTACTATTTATGGTCTGAAAACAATTAAGTATTTCGGCTCCAAACTTTGGAACACACTTCCACTCTTCATTCGTGTTTCTAGTTCTACTTCGGTATTTCGATCCGGTCTGAAAGCCCTTTTTATAGACTCTTATCTACACTAAAATTCTAACTATTAAAAAAACCGCTTCAAAGATTGATGAAAAGCCCCCTCTGCTACTCGATAAGCAAACATCTGGTTGGTTGTTGCTTTTAATAAAATGTTTCGTTTTCTTGTTTTTAATGGGGGGACTCTCTCTCGATTAGTTTATCTATTAAGAGAGTTCCTCCTCAGTCAATTAGTCTTAAATACAATATTGTGATATATTATCGTCTTTTTGTGTATCGTGTAATCAATGTTAAATGTAGTTTAAATTTTATAATGTATTTCATGTAATTAACTGTAGTGTAGTGTAGTGTACTGGTAGATTGTATTTAAGATTAATTAATAGATCAATGAAAAACTGAAAAAACTTTAAGGCACCATTTACTTCGATGGAGTTGGTTTGTCATTTTGTTGACATTCCTATACAAAGCATGTTTCCTTTATTTTGAACTCCTGCACATGGTATCTTTTACCATCATCCATGCTATTTACCTCAAAACATACAGTCAGGATGTCCGAGATGTTTAAGGCACTGGTTTAAGACACCAGTCATTTCGTTGGCGTGGGTTCGAGTCTAACTGCAGTCATTTTGTTGACATTCCTATACAAAATTATCTTTCCTGTATTCTGAACACCTGCAGATGGTATCTTCTACCATCATGAATGCTAATGACCACACAACAAACAGGCAGGATGGCCGAGTGGTCTAAGGCGCTGGTTTAAGGCACCAGTCACTTCGGTGGCGTGGGTTCGAGTCCCACTCCTGTCATTTTGTTGAAATTCCTATACAAAGTATTGTTATCTTTATTTTGAACATGTGCACCTAATATCTTCTACCATCATCCATGCTCTTTACCACAAAACATACAGGTAGGATGGCCTAATGGTCTTAGGTGCTGGTTTAAGGCACCAGTCACTTCGGTCGCCTTGATATGAGTCCCACACCTGGCATTTTGTAGGCATTGCTATACAAAGTATTAACAAACAACAAACAGGCAGGATGGCCGAGTGGTCTAAGGCGCTGGTTTAAGGCACCAGTCACTTCGGTGGCGTTGTTTCGAGTCCCACTCCAGTCATTTTGTTGAAATTCCTATACAAAGTATTGTTATCTTTATTTTGAACATGTGCACATGGTATCTTTTACCATCATCCATGCTATTGACCTCAAAACATACAGGCAGGATTGCCGAGTGGTCTAAGGTGCTGGTTAAAGGCACCAGTCACTTCGGTGGGGTGGTTTTGAGTCCCACTCCTGACATTTTGTCGACATTGCTATACAAATTATTTTATCCTTTATATTGAACACCTGCAAATGATATCATTTAACATCATCCATGCTATTGACCACAAAACATACAGGCAGGATGGCCGAGTGGTATTAGGTGCTGCTTTAGGACAATAGTCACTTTTTTGGCTTCGGTTCGAGACAAACACCTGTCATTTTTTTGTCATTCCTGTAAAAGGTATTGTTTTCTTTATTTTGAACACCTGTACATGGTATCTACTGCCATCATCCATGCTATTCAGCATACAACATACAGGCAAAATTTCCGAATGGTCTACGGTGCTGGTTTAAGGCACCATTTAATTCGATGGAGTTGGTTTAAGTCCCAATCCTGTCATTTTGTTGACATTCCTATACAAGCCTGTTTTTTTTATTTTGAACTCCTGCACATGTTATCTTTTACCATCATCAATGCTATTTACCTCAAAACATACAGTCAGGATGTCCGAGTGGTCTAAGGCACTGGTTTAAGACACCAGTCATTTTGTTGATATTCCTATACAAAATTATGTTTACTGTATTTTCAACACCTGCAGATGGTATCTTCTACCATCATGAATGCTAGTGACCACACAACAAACAGGCCGGATGGCCGAGTGGTGTAAGGCGCTGGTTTAAGGCACCAGTCACTTCGGTGGCATGGGTTCGAGTCCCACTCCTGTCTTTTTGTTGAAATTCCTATACAAAGTATTGTTATCTTTATTTTGAACATGTGCACCTGGTATCTTCTACCATCATCCATGCTCTTTACCACAAAACATACAGCTAGGATGGCCTAGTATTCTTAGGTGCTGGTTTAAGGCACCAGTCATTTCGGTGGCCTTAGTATGAGTCCCACACCTGACATTTTGTTGGCATTGCATTACAAAGTATTATATCCTTTATATTGATTACCTGCAAAAGGTATCTTCTAACATCATTCATGCTATTGACCACACAACATACAGGCAGTATGGCCGAGTGGTCTAAGGCGCTGTTTTAAGGCACCAGTCACTTCGGTGGCGTGGGTTCGAGTCCTAGTCCTGTCAATTTGTTGACATTCCTATACAAAGTATTTTTTCCCTTATGTTGAACACTGCAGATGGTATCTTCTACCATCATGCATGCTATTGGACACAGAACATACAGGCAGGATGGCCAGTGGTCTTAGCGCTGGTTTGAGGCACCAGTCATTTCGGTAGCGTGGTTTGAGTCCCACTCCTGACATTTTGTCGACATTGCTATACAAATTATTGTATCCTTTATATTGAACACCTGCAAATGATATCTTTTACCATCATCCATGCTATTGACCACAAAACATGCAGGCAGGATGGCCGAGTGGTATAAGGCGCTGCTTTAGGGCACCAGTTACTTTGGTGGCTTGGATTCGAGACCAACACCTGTCATTCTTTTGTCATTCCTGTACAAAGTATTGTTCTCTTTATTTTGAAAATGTGCACCTGGTAACTTCTGCCATCATCCATGCTCTTTACGACAAAACATACAGGCAGGATGGCCAAGTGGTCTTAGGTGCTGGTTAAAGGCACCATTTACTTCGATGGAGATGGTTTGAGTCCCAATCCAGTCATTTTGTTGACATTCCTATACAAGCATGTTTCTTTTATTTTGAATTCCTGCACATGGTATCTTTTACCATCATCCATGCTATTTACCTCAAAACATAAAGTCAGGATGTCCGAGTGGTCTAAGGCACTGGTTTAAGACACCAGTCATTTCGGCGGCGTGGGTTCCAGTCTAACTGCAGTCATTTTGTTAAAATTCCTTTACAAAATTATGTTTCCTGTATTTTGAACACCTGCAGATGGTATCTTCTACCATCATGAATGCTAGTGACCACCCAACAAACAGGCATGATGGCCGAGAGGTCTAAGGCGCTGGCTTAAGGCACCAGTCACTTTGGTGGCGTGGGTTCGAGACCCACTCCTGTCATTTTGTTGAAATTCCTATACAAAGTATTGTTCTCTTTATTTTGAACATGTCCACCTGGTATCTTCTACCATCATCCATGCTCTTTACAACAAAACATACAGGCAGGATGGCCAGTTGGTCTTAGGCGCTGGTTTAAGGCACCAGTCACTTCGGTGGCCTTGGTATGTATGAGTCCCACACCTGACATTTTGTCGGCAATGCTATACAAAGTATGATATCCTTTATATTGAACACCTGCAAAAGGTATCTTCTATTATCATCGATGCTATTGACCACACAACATACAGGCAGGATGGCTGAGTGGTCTAAGGCGCTGGTTTAAGGCATCTTTCTCTTCGATGGAGTGGGTTCGAGTCTGAATCCAGGCATTTTGTTGATATTCCTATAGAAAGTATTGTTTCCTTTATTTTGAACATGTGCACCTGGTATTTCTACCATCATGAAAGCTAGTGACCACACAAATAGGCAGGATGGCTGAGTGGTCTAAGGCGCTGGTTTAAGGCACCAGTCACTTCGGTGGCGTGGGTTCGAGTCCCACTCCTGTCATTTTGTTGAAATTCCTATACAAAGTATTGTTCTCTTTATTTTGAACAAGTGCACCTGGTATCTTCTACCTTCATCCATGCTCTTTACCACAAAACATACAGGTAGGATGGCCTAGTGGTCTTAGGTGCTGGTTTAAGGCACCAGTCACTTCGGTGGCCTTGGTATGAGTCCAACACCTGACATTTGGTAGGCATTGCTATACAAAGTATTATATCCTTTATTTTGAACATGTGCACCTGGTATCTTCTACCATCATGAATGCTAGTGACCACACAACAAACAGGCAGGATGGCCGAGTGGTCTAAGGCGCTGATTTAAGGCACCAGTCACTTCGGTGGCGTGGTTTCGAGTCCCACTCCAGTCATTTTGTTGAAATTCCTATACAAAGTATTGTTATTTTTATTTTGAACATGTGCACATGGTATCTTTTACCATCATCCATGCTATTGACCTCAAAACATACAGGCAGGATTGCCGAGTGGTCTAAGGTGCTGGTTAAAGGCACTAGTCACTTCGGTGGGGTGGTTTTGAGTCCCACTCCTGACATTTTGTCGACATTGCTATACAAATTATTTTATCCTTTATATTGAACACCTGCAAATGATATCTTTTACCATCATCCATGCTATTGACCACAAAACATACAGGCAGGATGGCCGAGTGGTATTAGGCGCTGCTTTAGGACAATAGTCACTTTTTTGGCTTCGGTTCGAGACAAACACCTGTCATTTTTTTGTCATTCCTGTAAAAGGTATTGTTTTCTTTATTTTGAACACCTGTACATGGTATCTACTGCCATCATCCATGCTATTCAGCATACAACATACAGGCAAAATTTCCGAGTGGTCTACGGTGCTGGTTTAAGGCATCATTTAATTCGATGGAGTTGGTTTAAGTCCCAATCCTGTCATTTTGTTGACATTCCTATACAAGCCTGTTTCTTTTATTTTGAACTCCTGCACATGTTATCTTTTACCATCATCAATGCTATTTACCTCAAAACATACAGTCAGGATGTCCAAGTGGTCTAAGGCACTGGTTTAAGACACCAGTCATTTTGTTGATATTCCTATACAAAATTATGTTTACTGTATTTTCAACACCTGCAGATGGTATCTTCTACCATCATGAAAGCTTTTGACCATACAACAAACAGGCCGGATGGCCGAGTGGTGTAAGGCGCTGGTTTAAGGCACCAGTCACTTCGGTGGCATGGGTTCGAGTCCCACTCCTGTCTTTTTGTTGAAATTCCTATACAAAGTATTGTTATCTTTATTTTGAACATGTGCACCTGGTATCTTCTACCATCATCCATGCTCTTTACCACAAAACATACAGCTAGGATGGCCTAGTATTCTTAGGTGCTGGTTTAAGGCACCAGTCATTTCGGTGGCCTTAGTATGAGTCCCAAACCTGAAATTTTGTTGGCATTGCATTACAAAGTATTATATCCTTTATATTGATTACCTGCAAAAGGTATCTTCTATTATCATCGATGCTATTGACCACACAACATACAGGCAGGATGGCTGAGTGGTCTCAGGCGCTGGTTTAAGGCATCTTTCTCTTCGATTGAGTGGGTTCGAGTCCGAATCCAGTCATTTTGTCGATATTCCTATAGAAAGTATTGTTTCCTTTATTTTGAACATGTGCACCTGGTATTTCTACCATCATGAAAGCTAGTGACCACACAACAAACAGGCAGGATGGCCGAGTGGTCTAAGGCGCTGGTTTAAGGCACCAGTCACTTCGGTGGCGTGGGTTCGAGTCCCACTCCTGTCAATTTGTTGAAATTCCTATACAAAGTATTGTTCTCTTTATTTTGAACATGTGCACCTGGTATCTTCTACCATCATCCATGCTCTTTACCACAAAACATACAGGTAGGATGGCCTAGTGGTCTTAGGTGCTGGTTTAAGGCACCAGTCACTTCGGTGGCCTTGGTATGAGTCCCACACCTGACATTTTGTCGGCAATGCTATACAAAGTATTATATCCTTTATATTGAACACCTGCAAAAGGTATCTTCTATTATCATCGATGCTATTGACCACACAACATACAGGCAGGATGGCTGAGTGGTCTCAGGCGCTGGTTTAAGGCATCTTTCTCTTCGATGGAGTGGGTTCGAGTCCGAATCCAGTCATTTTGTTGATATTCCTATAGAAAGTATTGTTTCCTTTATTTTGAATATGTGCACCTGGTATTTCTACCATCATGAAAGCTAGTGACCACACAACAAACAGGCAGGATGGCCGAGTGGTCTAAGGCGCTGGTTAAAGGCACGAGTCACTTCGGTGGCGTGGGTTCGAGTCCTAGTCCTGTCAATTTGTTGACATTCCTATACAAAGTATTTTTTCCCTTATGTTGAACACTGCAGATGGTATCTTCTACCATCATGCATGCTATTGGACACAGAACATACAGGCAGGATGGCCAGTGGTCTTAGCGCTGGTTTGAGGCACCAGTCATTTCAGTGGCGTGGTTTGAGTCCCACTCCTGACATTTTGTCGACATTGCTGTACAAATTATTGTATCCTTTATATTGAACACCTGCAAATGATATCTTTTACCATCATCCATGCTATTGACCACAAAACATGCAGGCAGGATGGCCAAGTGGTATAAGGCGCTGCTTTAGGGCACCAGTTACTTTGGTGGCTTGGATTCGAGACCAACACCTGTCATTCTTTTGTCATTCCTGTACAAAAATTGTTCTCTTTATTTTGAAAATGTGCACCTGGTAACTTCTGCCATCATCCATGCTCTTTACGACAAAACATACAGGCAGGATGGCCAAGTGGTCTTAGGTGCTGGTTTAAGGCACCATTTACTTCGATGGAGAGTGTTTGAGTCCCAATCCAGTCATTTTGTTGACATTCCTATACAAGCATGTTTCTTTTATTTTGAATTCCTGCACATGGTATCTTTTACCATCATCCATGCTATTTACCTCAAAACACAAAGTCAGGATGTCCGAGTGGTCTAAGGCACTGGTTTAAGACACCAGTCATTTCGGCGGCGTGGGTTCCAGTCTAACTGCAGTCATTTTGTTAAAATTCCTTTACAAAATTATGTTTCCTGTATTTTGAACACCTGCAGATGGTATCTTCTACCATCATGAATGCTAGTGACTACACAACAAACAGGCATGATGGCCGAGAGGTCTAAGGCGCTGGATTAAGGCACCAGTCACTTTGGTGGCGTGGGTTCGAGACCCACTCCTGTCATTTTGTTGAAATTCCTATACAAAGTATTGTTCTCTTTATTTTGAACATGTCCACCTGGTATCTTCTACCATCATCCATGCTCTTTACAACAAAACATACAGGCAGGATGGCCAGTTGGTCTTAGGCGCTGGTTTAAGGCACCAGTCACTTCGGTGGCCTTGGTATGTATGAGTCCCACACCTGACATTTTGTCGGCAATGCTATACAAAGTATGATATCCTTTATATTGAACACCTGCAAAAGGTATCTTCTATTATCATCGATGCTATTGACCACACAACATACAGGCAGGATGGCTGAGTGGTCTAAGGCGCTGGTTTAAGGCATCTTTCTCTTCGATGGAGTGGGTTCGAGTCTGAATCCAGTCATTTTGTTGATATTCCTATAGAAAGTATTGTTTCCTTTATTTTGAACATGTGCACCTGGTATTTCTACCATCATGAAAGCTAGTGACCACACAAACAGGCAGGATGGCTGAGTGGTCTAAGGCGCTGGTTTAAGGCACCAGTCACTTCGGTGGCGTGGGTTCGAGTCCCACTCCTGTCATTTTGTTGAAATTCCTATACAAAGTATTGTTCTCTTTATTTTGAACATGTGCACCTGGTATCTTCTACCTTCATCCATGCTCTTTACCACAAAACATACAGGTAGGATGGCCTAGTGGTCTTAGGTGCTGGTTTAAGGCACCAGTCACTTCGGTGGCCTTGGTATGAGTCCAACACCTGACATTTGGTAGGCATTGCTATACAAAGTATTATATCCTTTATTTTGAACATGTGCACCTGGTATCTTCTACCATCATGAATGCTAGTGACCACACAACAAACAGGCAGGATGGCCGAGTGGTCTAAGGCGCTGGTTTAAGGCACCAGTCACTTCGGTGGCGTGGGTTCGAGTCCCACTCCTGTCATTTTGTTGAAATTCCTATACAAAGTATTGTTCTCTTTATTTTGAACATGTGCACCTGGTATTCTTCTACCTTCATCCATGCTCTTTACCACAAAACATACAGGTAGGATGGCCTAGTGGTCTTAGGTGCTGGTTTAAGGCACCAGTCACTTCGGTGGCCTTGGTATGAGTCCAACACCTGACATTTGGTAGGCATTGCTATACAAAGTATTATATCCTTTATTTTGAACATGTGCACCTGGTATCTTCTACCATCATGAATGCTAGTGACCACACAACAAACAGGCAGGATGGCCGAGTGGTCTAAGGCGCTGGTTTAAGGCACCAGTCACTTCGGTGGCGTGGTTTCGAGTCCCACTCCAGTCATTTTGTTGAAATTCCTATACAAAGTATTGTTATTTTTATTTTGAACATGTGCACATGGTATCTTTTACCATCATCCATGCTATTTACCTCAAAACACAAAGTCAGGATGTCCGAGTGGTCTAAGGCACTGGTTTAAGACACCAGTCATTTCGGCGGCGTGGGTTCCAGTCTAACTGCAGTCATTTTGTTAAAATTCCTTTACAAAATTATGTTTCCTGTATTTTGAACACCTGCAGATGGTATCTTCTACCATCATGAATGCTAGTGACTACACAACAAACAGGCATGATGGCCGAGTGGTCTAAGGCGCTGGTTAAAGGCACGAGTCACTTCGGTGGCGTGGGTTCGAGTCCCACTCCTGTCATTTTGTTGAAATTCCTATACAAAGTATTGTTCTCTTTATTTTGAACATGTGCACCTGGTATCTTCTACCATCATCCATGCTCTTTACCACAAAACATACAGGTAGGATGGCCTAGTGGTCTTAGGTGCTGGTTTAAGGCACCAGTCACTTCGGTGGCCTTGGTATGAGTCCCACACCTGACATTTTGTAGGCATTGCTATACAAAGTATTATATCCTTTATATTGAACACCTGCAAAAACTATCTTCTATTATCATCCATGCTATTGACCACACAAAATACAGGCAGGATGGCTGAGTGGTCTAAGGCGCTGGTTTAAGGCATCTTTCTCTTCGATGGAGTGGGTTTGAGTCCCACTCCAGTCATCTTGTTGATATTCCTATACAAGGTATTGTTTTCTTTATTTTGAACATGTCCACCTGGTATCTTTTACCATCATCCATGCTATTGGCCTCCAAACATACAGGCAAGATGGCAGAATGGTCTAAGGTGCTGGTGAAAGGCACCAGTCACTTCTTGTGGGGTGGTTTTGAGTCCCACTCCTGACATTTTTTCGACATTGCTATACAAATTATTTTATCCTTTATATTGAACACCTGCAAATGATATCTTTTACCATCATCCATGCTATTGACCACAAAACATACAGGCAGGATGGCCGAGTGGTATTAGGCGCTGCTTTAGGACAATAGTCACTTTTTTGGCTTGGGTTCGAGACAAACACCTGTCATTTTTTTGTCATTCCTGTAAAAGGTATTGTTTTCTTTATTTTGAACACCTGTACATGGTATCTACTGCCATCATCCATGCTATTCAGCATACAACATACAGGCAAAATTTCCGAGTGGTCTACGGTGCTGGTTTAAGGCACCATTTAATTCGATGGAGTTGGTTTAAGTCCCAATCCTGTCATTTTGTTGACATTCCTATACAAGCCTGTTTCTTTTATTTTGAACTCCTGCACATGTTATCTTTTACCATCATCAATGCTATTTACCTCAAAACATACAGTCAGGATGTCCGAGTGGTCTAAGGCACTGGTTTGAGACACCAGTCATTTTGTTGATATTCCTATACAAAATTATGTTTACTGTATTTTCAACACCTGCAGATGGTATCTTCTACCATCATGAATGCTTTTGACCACACAACAAACAGGCCGGATGGCCGAGTGGTGTAAGGCGCTGGTTTAAGGCACCAGTCACTTCGGTGGCATGGGTTCGAGTCCCACTCCTGTCTTTTTGTTGAAATTCCTATACAAAGTATTGTTATCTTTATTTTGAACATGTGCACCTGGTATCTTCTACCATCATCCATGCTCTTTACCACAAAACATACAGCTAGGATGGCCTAGTATTCTTAGGTGCTGGTTTAAGGCACCAGTCATTTCGGTGGCCTTAGTATGAGTCCCAAACCTGACATTTTGTTGGCATTGCATTACAAAGTATTATATCCTTTATATTGATTACCTGCAAAAGGTATCTTCTATTATCATCGATGCTATTGACCACACAACATACAGGCAGGATGGCTGAGTGGTCTCAGGCGCTGGTTTAAGGCATCTTTCTCTTCGATGGAGTGGGTTCGAGTCTGAATCCAGTCATTTTGTTGATATTCCTATAGAAAGTATTGTTTCCTTTATTTTGAACATGTGCACCTGGTATTTCTACCATCATGAAAGCTAGTGACCACACAAACAGGCAGGATGGCTGAGTGGTCTAAGGCGCTGGTTTAAGGCACCAGTCACTTCGGTGGCGTGGGTTCGAGTCCCACTCCTGTCATTTTGTTGAAATTCCTATACAAAGTATTGTTCTCTTTATTTTGAACATGTGCACCTGGTATCTTCTACCTTCATCCATGCTCTTTACCACAAAACATACAGGTAGGATGGCCTAGTGGTCTTAGGTGCTGGTTTAAGGCACCAGTCACTTCGGTGGCCTTGGTATGAGTCCAACACCTGACATTTGGTAGGCATTGCTATACAAAGTATTATATCCTTTATTTTGAACATGTGCACCTGGTATCTTCTACCATCATGAATGCTAGTGACCACACAACAAACAGGCAGGATGGCCGAGTGGTCTAAGGCGCTGGTTTAAGGCACCAGTCACTTCGGTGGCGTGGGTTCGAGTCCCACTCCTGTCATTTTGTTGAAATTCCTATACAAAGTATTGTTCTCTTTATTTTGAACATGTGCACCTGGTATTCTTCTACCTTCATCCATGCTCTTTACCACAAAACATACAGGTAGGATGGCCTAGTGGTCTTAGGTGCTGGTTTAAGGCACCAGTCACTTCGGTGGCCTTGGTATGAGTCCAACACCTGACATTTGGTAGGCATTGCTATACAAAGTATTATATCCTTTATTTTGAACATGTGCACCTGGTATCTTCTACCATCATGAATGCTAGTGACCACACAACAAACAGGCAGGATGGCCGAGTGGTCTAAGGCGCTGGTTTAAGGCACCAGTCACTTCGGTGGCGTGGTTTCGAGTCCCACTCCAGTCATTTTGTTGAAATTCCTATACAAAGTATTGTTATTTTTATTTTGAACATGTGCACATGGTATCTTTTACCATCATCCATGCTATTTACCTCAAAACACAAAGTCAGGATGTCCGAGTGGTCTAAGGCACTGGTTTAAGACACCAGTCATTTCGGCGGCGTGGGTTCCAGTCTAACTGCAGTCATTTTGTTAAAATTCCTTTACAAAATTATGTTTCCTGTATTTTGAACACCTGCAGATGGTATCTTCTACCATCATGAATGCTAGTGACTACACAACAAACAGGCATGATGGCCGAGTGGTCTAAGGCGCTGGTTAAAGGCACGAGTCACTTCGGTGGCGTGGGTTCGAGTCCCACTCCTGTCATTTTGTTGAAATTCCTATACAAAGTATTGTTCTCTTTATTTTGAACATGTGCACCTGGTATCTTCTACCATCATCCATGCTCTTTACCACAAAACATACAGGTAGGATGGCCTAGTGGTCTTAGGTGCTGGTTTAAGGCACCAGTCACTTCGGTGGCCTTGGTATGAGTCCCACACCTGACATTTTGTAGGCATTGCTATACAAAGTATTATATCCTTTATATTGAACACCTGCAAAAACTATCTTCTATTATCATCCATGCTATTGACCACACAAAATACAGGCAGGATGGCTGAGTGGTCTAAGGCGCTGGTTTAAGGCATCTTTCTCTTCGATGGAGTGGGTTTGAGTCCCACTCCAGTCATCTTGTTGATATTCCTATACAAGGTATTGTTTTCTTTATTTTGAACATGTCCACCTGGTATCTTTTACCATCATCCATGCTATTGGCCTCCAAACATACAGGCAAGATGGCAGAATGGTCTAAGGTGCTGGTGAAAGGCACCAGTCACTTCTTGTGGGGTGGTTTTGAGTCCCACTCCTGACATTTTTTCGACATTGCTATACAAATTATTTTATCCTTTATATTGAACACCTGCAAATGATATCTTTTACCATCATCCATGCTATTGACCACAAAACATACAGGCAGGATGGCCGAGTGGTATTAGGCGCTGCTTTAGGACAATAGTCACTTTTTTGGCTTGGGTTCGAGACAAACACCTGTCATTTTTTTGTCATTCCTGTAAAAGGTATTGTTTTCTTTATTTTGAACACCTGTACATGGTATCTACTGCCATCATCCATGCTATTCAGCATACAACATACAGGCAAAATTTCCGAGTGGTCTACGGTGCTGGTTTAAGGCACCATTTAATTCGATGGAGTTGGTTTAAGTCCCAATCCTGTCATTTTGTTGACATTCCTATACAAGCCTGTTTCTTTTATTTTGAACTCCTGCACATGTTATCTTTTACCATCATCAATGCTATTTACCTCAAAACATACAGTCAGGATGTCCGAGTGGTCTAAGGCACTGGTTTGAGACACCAGTCATTTTGTTGATATTCCTATACAAAATTATGTTTACTGTATTTTCAACACCTGCAGATGGTATCTTCTACCATCATGAATGCTTTTGACCACACAACAAACAGGCCGGATGGCCGAGTGGTGTAAGGCGCTGGTTTAAGGCACCAGTCACTTCGGTGGCATGGGTTCGAGTCCCACTCCTGTCTTTTTGTTGAAATTCCTATACAAAGTATTGTTATCTTTATTTTGAACATGTGCACCTGGTATCTTCTACCATCATCCATGCTCTTTACCACAAAACATACAGCTAGGATGGCCTAGTATTCTTAGGTGCTGGTTTAAGGCACCAGTCATTTCGGTGGCCTTAGTATGAGTCCCAAACCTGACATTTTGTTGGCATTGCATTACAAAGTATTATATCCTTTATATTGATTACCTGCAAAAGGTATCTTCTATTATCATCGATGCTATTGACCACACAACATACAGGCAGGATGGCTGAGTGGTCTCAGGCGCTGGTTTAAGGCATCTTTCTCTTCGATGGAGTGGGTTCGAGTCCGAATCCAGTCATTTTGTTGATATTCCTATAGAAAGTATTGTTTCCTTTATTTTGAACATGTGCACCTGGTATTTCTACCATCATGAAAGCTAGTGACCACACAACAAACAGGCAGGATGGCCGAGTGGTCTAAGGCGCTGGTTTAAGGCACCAGTCACTTCGGTGGCGTGGGTTCGAGTCCCACTCCTGTCATTTTTATTGAAATTCCTATACAAAGTATTGTTCTCTTTATTTTGAACATGTGCACCTGGTATCTTCTACCATCATCCATGCTCTTTACCACAAAACATACAGGTAGGATGGCCTAGTGGTCTTAGGTGCTGGTTTAAGGCACCAGTCACTTCGGTGGCCTTGGTATGAGTCCCACACCTGACATTTTTTCGGCAATGCTATACAAAGTATTATATCCTTTATATTGAACACCTGCAAAAGGTATCTTCTATTATCATCGATGCTATTGACCACACAACATACAGGCAGGATGGCTGAGTGGTCTCAGGCGCTGGTTTAAGGCATCTTTCTCTTCGATGGAGTGGGTTCGAGTCCGAATCCAGTCATTTTGTTGATATTCCTATAGAAAGTATTGTTTCCTTTATTTTGAACATGTGCACCTGGTATTTCTACCATCATGAAAGCTAGTGACCACACAACAAACAGGCAGGATGGCCGAGTGGTCTAAGGCGCTGGTTAAAGGCACGAGTCACTTCGGTGGCGTGGGTTCGAGTCCCACTCCTGTCATTTTGTTGAAATTCCTATACAAAGTATTGTTCTCTTTATTTTGAACATGTGCACCTGGTATCTTCTACCATCATCCATGCTCTTTACCACAAAACATACAGGTAGGATGGCCTAGTGGTCTTAGGTGCTGCTTTAAGGCACCAGTCACTTCGGTGGCCTTGGTATGAGTCCCACACCTGACATCATGTAGGCATTGCTATACAAAGTATTATATCCTTTATATTGAACACCTGCAAAAACTATCTTCTATTATCATCCATGCTATTGACCACACAAAATACAGGCAGGATGGCTGAGTGGTCTAAGGCGCTGGTTTAAGGCATCTTTCTCTTCGATGGAGTGGGTTTGAGTCCCACTCCAGTCATCTTGTTGATATTCCTATACAAGGTATTGTTTTCTTTATTTTGAACATGTCCACCTGGTATCTTTTACCATCATCCATGCTATTGGCCTCCAAACATACAGGCAAGATGGCAGAATGGTCTAAGGTGCTGGTGAAAGGCACCAGTCACTTCGGTGGCGTGGGTATGAGTCCCACACCTGACATTTTGTCGGCAATGCTATACAAAGTATTATATCCTTTATATTGAACACCTGCAAAAGGTATCTTCTATTATCATCCATGCTATTGACCACAAAACATGCAGGCAGGATGGCTGAGTGGTATAAGGCGCTGCTTTAGGGCACCAGTTACTTTGGTGGCTTGGGTTCGAGACCAACACCTGTCATTCTTTTTTCATTCCTGTACAAAGTATTGTTCTCTTTATTTTGAAAATGTGCACCTGGTAACTTCTACCATCATCCATGCTCTTTACGACAAAACATACAGGCAGGATGGCCAAGTGGTCTTAGGTGCTGGTTTAAGGCACCATTTACTTCGATGGAGTTGGTTTGAGTCCCAATCCAGTCATTTTGTTGACATTCCTATACAAGCATGTTTCTTTTATTTTGAATTCCTGCACATGGTATCTTTTACCATCATCCATGCTATTTACCTCAAAACATAAAGTCAGGATGTCCGAGTGATCTAAGGCACTGGTTTAAGACACCAGTCATTTCGGTGGCGTGGGTACGAGTCCAACTGCAGTCATTTTGTTAAAATTCCTTTACAAAATTATGTTTCCTGTATTTTGAACACCGGCAGATGGTATCTTCTACCATCATGAATGCTAGTGACTACACAACAAACAGGCATGATGGCCGAGAGGTCTAAGGCGCTGGTTTAAGGCACCAGTCACTTTGTTGGCGTGGGTTCGAGACCCACTCCTGTCATTTTGTTGAAATTCCTATACAAAGTATTGTTCTCTTTTTTTTGAACATGTCCACCTGGTATCTTCTACCATCATCCATGCTCTTTACAACAAAACATACAGGCAGGATGGCCAGTTGGTCTTAGGCGCTGGTTTAAGGCACCAGTCACTTCGGTGGCCTTGGTATGAGTCCCACACCTGACATTTTGTCGGCAATGCTATACAAAGTATTATATCCTTTATATTGAACACCTGCAAAAGGTATTTTCTATTATCATCGATGCTATTGACCACACAACATACAGGCAGGATGGCTGAGTGGTCTAAGGCGCTGGTTTAAGGCATCTTCCTCTTCGATGGAGTGGGTTCGAGTCCGAATCCAGTCATTCTGTTGATATTCCTATAGAAAGTATTGTTTCCTTTATTTTGAACATGTGCACCTGGTATCTTCTACCATTATGAAAGCTAGTGACCACACATCAAACAGGCAGGATGGCCGAGTGGTCTAAGGCGCTGGTTTAAGGCACCAGTCACTTTGGTGGCGTGGGTTCTAGTCCCACTCCTGTCATTTTGTTGAAATTCCTATACAAAGTATTGTTCTCTTTATTTTGAACATGTGCACCTGGTATCTTCTACCATCATCCATGCTCTTTACAACAAAACATACAGGTAGGATGGCCTAGTGGTCTTAGGTGCTGGTTTAAGGCACCAGTCACTTCGGTGGCCTTGGTATGAGTCCCACACCTGACATTTTATAGGCATTGCTATACAAAGTATTATATCCTTTATATTGAACACCTGCAAAAGGTATCTTCTATTATCATCCATGCTATTGACCACACAAAATACAGGCAGGATGGCTGAGTGGTCTAAGGCGCTGGTTTAATCCATCTTTCTCTTCGATGGAGTGGGTTCGAGTCCCACTCCAGTCATCTTGTTGATATTCCTATACAAAGTATTGTTTTCTTTATTTTGAACATGTCCACCTGGTATCTTTTACCATCATCCATGATATTAACCTCCAAACATACCGGCAAGATGGCCGAATGGTCTAAGGTGCTGGTGAAAGGCACCAGTCACTTAGGTGGCGTGGTTATGAGTCCCACACCTGACATTTTGTCGGCAATGCTATACAAAGTATTATATCCTTTATATTGAACACCTGCAAAAGGTATCTTCTATTATCATCCATGCTATTGACCACACAACATACAGGCAGGATGGCTGAGTGGTCTAAGGCGCTGGTTTAAGGCATCTTTCTCTTCGATGGAGTGGGTTCGAGTCCCACTCCAGTCATCTTGTTGATATTCCTATACAAAGTATTGTTTTCTTCGTTCTGAACACCTGCACATGGTATCTTTTACAATCATCCATGCTAGTCACCACACAACAAACAGGCAGGATCGCCGAGTGGTCTAAGGTGCTGGTTAAAGGCACCAGTCACTTCGGTGGCGTGGGTTCGAGTCCCACTTTTGTCATTTTGTTGAAATTCCTATACAAAGTATTGTTCTCTTTATTTTGAACATGTGCACCTGGTATCTTCTATCATCATCCATGCTCTTTACCGCAAAACATACAGGTGGGATGGCCTAGTGGTCTTAAGTGCTTGTTTAAGGCACCAGTCACTTCGGTGGCCTTGGTATGAGTCCAACACCTGACATTTTGTAGGCATTGCTATACAAAGTATTATATCCTTTATATTGAGCACCTGCAAAAGGTATCTTCTATTATCATCCATGCTATTGACCACACAACATACAGGCAGGATGGCTGAGTGGTCTAAGGCGCTGGTTTTAGGCATCTTTCTCATCGATGGAGTGGGTTCGAGTGCCACTCCAGTCATCTTGTTGATATTCCTATACAAAGTATTGTTTTCTTTATTTTGAACACCTGCACATGGTATCTTTTACCATCATCCATGCTATTGACCTCAAAACATACAGGCAAGATGGCCGAGTGATCTTAGGTGCTGGTTAAAGGCACCAGTCACTTTGGTGGCTCGGGTTCGAGACCAACACCTATCATTTTTTTTTCATTCCTGTACAAAATTATGTTTCCTGTATTTTGAACACCTGCAGATGGTATATGCTACGATTATGAATGCTACTGACCACACAACAAACAGGCAGGATGGCCGAGTGGTCTAAGGTGTTGGTTTAAGGAACCAGTCACTTCGGTGGCGTGGGTTCGAGTCCCACTCCTGTCAATTTGTTGACATTCCTATACAAAGTATTTTTTTTCGGTAATTTGAACAGCTGCAGATGGTATCTTCTTCAATCATCCATGCTATTGACCTTAATACATACAGGCAGGATGGTTGAGTGGTCTAAGGTGCTGGATTAAGGCACCAGTCACTTTGGTGGCGTGGGTTCGAGTCCCAGCTCTGTCATTTTGTTGAAATTCCTATAAAAAGTATTGTTTCCTGTAATTTGAACATCTGCAGATGGTATCTTCTACCATCATCCATGCTCTTTACAACAAAACATACAGGCAGGATGGCCGGTTGGTCTTAGGTGCTGGTGTAAGGCACCAGTTACTTCGGTGGCCTTGGTATGAGTCCCACATCTAACATTTTGTAGGCATTGCTATACAAAGTATTAGATCTTTTTTATTGAACACCTGCAAAAGGTATCTTCTTTTATCATCCATGCTATTGACCACACAACATACAGGCAGGATGGCTGAGTAGTCTAAGGCGCTGGTTTAAGGCATCTTTCTCTTCGATGGAGTGGGTTCAAGTCCCACTCCAGTCATCTTGTTGATATTTCTATACAAAGTATCCTTTTCTTTATTTTGAACACCTGCACATGGTATCTTTTACCATCATCCATGCTATTAACCTCAAAATATACAGGCAAGATGGCCGAGTGGTCTAAGGCGCTGGCTTAAGGCACCAGTCACTTCGGTGGCGTGGTTTCGAGTCCCACTCCTGTCATTTTGTTGAAATTCCTATACAAAGTATTGTTCTCTTTATTTTGAATATGTGCACCTGGTAACTTCTACCATCATCCATGCTCTTTATCACAAAACATACAGGTAGGATGACCTAGTGGTCTTAGGTGGTGGTTTAAGGCACCAGTCACTTCGCTGGCCTTGGTATGAGTCCTACACTTGACTTTTGTCGACATTGCTATACAAAGTATTATATCCTTTATATTGAACACCTGCAAAAGGTATCTTCTATTATCATCCATGCTATTGACCACACAACATACAGGAAGGATGGCTGAGTGGTCTAAGGCGCTGGATTAAGGCATCTTTCTCTTCGATGGAGTGCGTTCGAGTCCCACTCCAGTCATTTTGTTGATATTCCTATACAAAGTATTGTTTCCTTTATTTTGAACATGTGCACCTGGTATCTTCTACCATAATGAATGCTAGTGACCACACAACATACAGGCAGGATGGCTGAGCGCTAAGGCGCTGGTTTAAGGCCTCTTTCTCTTTGATGGAGTGGGTTCGAGTCCCACTCCTGACATTATGTCGTAATTTTTATACAAAGTATTGTTTCTTTTATTTTGAATACCTGCACATGGTATCTTCTACCATCATCCATGCTATTGACTACACAACATACAGGCAGGATGGCCGAGTGGTCTTAGGTGCTGGTTTAAGGCATACGTCATTTTGGTTGCCTGGGTTCGAGTCCCACTCTTGTCAATTTGCTGACATTCCTATACATAGTATTGTCTCTTTTAATTTGAACACCTGCAGATGGTATCTTCTACTATCATGAATGCTAGTGACCACACAACACACAGGCAGGATGGCCGAGTGGTCTAAGTCGCTGTTAGAAAGCATCATTTACTTTGATGGAGTGGGTTCGAGTCCAACTCCAGTCATTTTGTTGATATTCCTATAGAAAGTAATGTTTCCTTTATTTTGAACACCTTCACATGGTATCTTCTACGATCATCCATTCTATTGGCCTCAAAACATACAGTCAAGATGGCCGAGTGGTCTAAGGTGCTGGTTAAAGGCACCAGTCACTTCGCTGGCGTGGGTTCGAGTCCAACTCCTGTCATTTTGTTTAAATTCCTATACAAAGTATTGTTCTCTTTATTTTGAACATGTGCACCTGGTAACTTCTACCATTATGAATGCTAGTGACCACAAAACATACAGGTAGGATGGCCTAGTGGTCTTAGGTGCTGGTTTAAGGCACCAGTGACTTCTGTGGCCTTGGTATAAGTCCCACACCTGACATTTTGTCGGCATTGCTATACAAAGTATTATATCCTTTATATTGAACACCTGCAAAAGGTATCTTCTATTATCATCCATGCTATTGACCTCACAACATACAGGCAGGATGGCTGAGTGGTCTAAGGCACTGGTTTAAGCCATCATTCTCTTCGATGGAGTTCGTTTGAGTCCCACTCCAGTCATTTTGTCGAAATTCCTATACAAAGTATTGTTTTCTTTATTTTCAACACCTGCACATGGTATTTTTTACCATCATCCATGCTATTGACCTCAAAACATACAGGCAAGATGGCTGAGTGGTCTAAGGTGCTGGTTAAAGGCACCAGTCACTTCGTTGGCGTGGGTTCGAGTCCCACTCCTGTCATTTTGTTGAAATTCCTATACAAAGTATTGTTCTCTTAATTTTGAACAAGTGCACCTGGTATCTTCTACCATCATCCATGCTCTTTACCACAAAACATACAGGTAGGATGGCCTAGTGGTCTTAGGTGCTGGTTTAAGGCACCAGTGACTTCGGTGGCCTTGGTATAAGTCCCACACCTGACATTTTGTCGGCATTGCTATACAAAGTATTATATCCTTTATATTGAACACCTGCAAAAGGTATCTTCTATTATCATCCATGTTATTGACCACACAATATACAGGCAGGATGGCTGAGTGGTCTAAGGCGCTGGTTTAAGGCATTTTTCTCTTCGATTGAGTGGGTTCGAGTCCCACTCCAGTCATCTTGTTGATATTCCTATACAAAGTATTGTGTTCATTATTTTGAACACCTGCACATGGTTTCTTTTTACCATCATCCATGCTATTGACCTCAAAACATACAGGCAAGAATGCCGAGTGGTCTAAGGTGCTGGTTAAAGGCACCAGTCACTTCGGTGGCGTGGTTTTGAGTCCAACTCCTGACATTTTGTCGATATTGCTATACAAATTATTGTATCCTTTATATTGAACATGTGCACCTGCTATCTTTTACCATCATTAATGCTAGTGACCACACAACAAACAGGCAGGATGGCGGAGTGGTCTAAGGCGCTGGTTTAAGGCACTAGTCACTTGGGTGGCGTGGGTTTGAGTCCCACTCCTGTCTTTTTGTTGAAATTCCTATACAAAGTATTGTTCTCTTTATTTTGAACATGTGCACCTGGTATCTTCTACCATCATCCATGCTCTTTATAACAAAACATACAGGCAGGATGGCCGGTAGATCTTAGGTGCTGGTTTAAGGCACCAGTCACTTGGGTGGCGTGGGTTCGAGTCCCACTCCTGTCTTTTTGTTGAAATTCCTATACAAAGTATTGTTCTCTTTATTTTGAACATGTGCACCTGGTATCTTCTACCATCATCCATAATCTTTATAACAAAACATACAGGCAGGATGGCCGGTAGGTCTTAGGTGCTGGTTTAAGGCACCAGTCACTTCTGTGGCCTTGGTATGAGTCCCACAATTGACATTTTGTCGGCATCGCTATACACAGTATTATATCCTTTATATTGAACACCTGCAAAAGGTATCTTCTATTATCATCCATGCTATTGACCACACAACATACAGGCAGGATGACTGAGTCGTCTAAGGCTTTGGTTTAAGGCATCTTTCTCTTCAATGGAGTGGGTTCGAGTCCTACTCCAGTAATTTTGTTGATATTCCAATACAAAGTATTGTTTCCTTTATTTTGAACATGTGCACCTGGTATCTTCTACCATCATGAATGCTAGTGACCACACAACATACAGGCAGGATGGCTGAGTGGTCTAAGGCGCTGGTTTAAGTCATTTTTCTCTTCGATGGACTGGGTTCGAGTCCCTCTCCTTACATTATGTCGAAATTCCTATAGAAAGGTTTGTTTCTTTTATTTTGAATACCTGCACATGGTATCTTCTACCCTTAACCCTTGCTATTTATTACACAACATACAGGCAGGATGACCGAGTGGTCTTAGGTGCTGGTTTAAGGCAAAGGTCATTTCGGTTGCCCCGGTTCGAGTCCCACTCTGGTCCATTTGCTTACATTCCTATACAAAGTATTGTCTCTTATTTTGAACACCTGCAGATGGTATCTTCTACTATCATGAATGCTAGTGACCACACAACATACAGGCAGGATATTTTGTCGGCATTGCTATACAAAGTATTATATCCTTTATATTGATTATCTGCAAAAGGTATCTTCTAACATCATTCATGCTATTGACCACACAACATACAGGCAGGATGGCCGAGTGGTCTAAGGCACTGGTTTAAGGCACCAGTCACTTTGGTGGCGTGGGTTCGAGTCCCACCCCTGTCAATTTGTTGACATTCCTATACGAAGTATTTTTTCCCTTATTTTGAACACTGCAGATGGTATCTTCTACCATCATGCATGCTATGGGACACAGAACATACAGGCAGGATGGCCGACTGGTCTATGGCGCTGGTTTGGGGCAACAGTCACTTGTGGCGGGGGTTCAAGTCCCATTCGTGTCAATTTGTTGACATTCCTATAAAAAGTATTGTTTCCTGTAATTTGAACAGCTGCAGATGGTATCTTCTTCAATCATCCATGCTCTTTACAACAAAACATACAGGCAGGATGGCCGGTTGGTCTTAGGTGCTGGTTTAAGGCACCAGTCACTTCGGTGGCCTTGGTATGAGTCCCACAATTGACATTTTGTCGGCATTGCTATACAAAGTATTTTATCCTTTATATTGAACACCTGCAAAAGGCATCTTCTATTATCATCCATGCTATTGACCTTAAAACATACAGGCAGGATGGCTGAGTGGTCTAAGGCGCTGGTTTAAGGCATCTTTCTCTTCGATGGAGTTCGTTTGAGTCCCACTCCAGTCATTTTGTCGAAATTCCTATACAAAGTATTGTTTTCTTTATTTTAAACACCTGCACATGGTATCTCTTACCATCATCGATGCTATTGACCTCAAAACATACAGGCAAGATGGCCGAGTGGTCTAAGGTGCTGGTTAAAGGCACCAGTCACTTCGGTGGCGTGGTTTTGAGTCCCACTCCTGACATTTTGTCGACATTGCTATACAAATTATTGTATCCTTTATATTGAACATGTGCACCTGCTATCTTCTACCATCATGAATGCTAGCGACCACACAACATACAGGCAGGATGGCGGAGTGGTGTAAGGCGCTGGTTAAAGGCACCAGTCACTTCGGTGGCGTGGGTTCGAGTCCCACTCCTGTCTTTTTGTTGAAATTCCTATACAAAGTATTGTTTTCTTTATTTTGAACACCTGCACATGGTATCTTTTACCATCATCCATGCTATTGACCTCAAAAAATACAGGCAAGATGGCCGAGTGGTCTAAGGTGCTGGTCAAAGGCACCAGTCACTTCGTTGGCGTGGGTTCGAGTCCCACTCTTGTCATTTTGTTGAAATTCCTATACAAAGTATTGTTCTCTTTATTTTGAACATGTGCACCTGGTATCTTCTACTATCATCCATGCTCTTTACCACAAAACATACAGGTAGGATGGCCTAGTGGTCTTAGGTGCTGGTTTAAGGCACCAGTCACTTCGGTGGCCTTGGTATGAGTCCAACACCTGACATTTTGTAGGCATTGCTATACAAAGTATTATTTCCTTTAAATTGAACACCTGAAAAAGGTATCTTCTATTATCATCCATGCTATTGACCACACAACATACAGGCAGGATGGCTGAGTGGTCTAAGGCGCTGGTTTAAGGCATCTTTCTCTTCGATGGAGTGGGTTCGAGTCCCACTCCAGTCATTTTTTTGATATTCCTATACAAAGTATTGTTTCCTTTATTTTGAACATGTGCACCTGGTATCTTCTACCAACATGAATGCTAGTGACCACACAACAAACAGGCAGGATGGCCGAGTGGTCTAAGGCACTGGTTTAAGGCACCAGTCACTTTGGTGGCGTGGGTTCGAGTCCCACTCCTGTCATTTTGTTGAAATTCCTATAAAAAACATTGTTCTCTTTATTTTGAACATGTGCACCTGGTACCTTCTACCATCATCCATGCTCTTTTCCACAAAACATACAGGTAGGATGGCCTAGTGGTCTTAGGTGCTGGTTTAAGGCACCAGTCACTTCGGTGACCTTGGTATGAGTCCCACACCTGACATTTTGTAGGCATTGCTATACAAAGTATTATATCCTTTATATTGAACACCTGCAAATGGTATCTTCTATTATCATCCATGCTATTGACCACCCAAAATACAGGCAGGATGGCTGAGTGGTCTAAGGCGCTGGTTTAAGGCATCTTTCTCTTCGATGGATTAGGTTCGAGTCCCACTCCAGTCATATTGTTGATATTCCTATACAAAGTATTGTTTTCTTTATTTTGAACACCTGCACATGGTATCTTTTACCATCATCCATGCTATTAACCTCAAAACATACAGGCAAGATGGCCGAGTGGTCTAAGGTGCTGGTTAAAGGCACCAGTCACTTCGGTGGCGTGGGTTCGAGTCCCACTCCTGTCATTTTGTTGAAATTCCTCTACAAAGTATTGTTCTCTTTATTTTGAACATGTGCACCTGGTATCTTTTACCATCATCCATGCTCTTTACCACAAAACATACAGGTAGGATGGCCTTGTGGTCTTAGGTGCTGGTTTAAGGCACCAGTCACTTCGGTGGCCTTGGTATGAGTCCAACACCTGACATTTTGTAGGCATTGCTATACAAAGTATTATAACCTTTATATTGAACACCTGCAAAAGGTATCTTCTATTATCATCCATGCTATTGACCACACAACATACAGGCAGGATGGCTGAATGGTCTAAGGCGCTGGTTTAAGGCAACTTTCTCTTCGATGGAGTAGGTTCGAGTCCAACTCCAGTCATCTTGTTGATATTCCTATACAAAGTATTGTTTTCTTTATTTTGAACACCTAAACATGGCATCTTTTACCATCATCCATGCTATTGAGCTCAAAACATACAGGCAAGATGGCCTAATGGTCAAAGGTGCTGGTTAAGGGCACAAGTCACTTCGGTGGCGTGGGTTCGAGTCCCACTCCTGTCATCTTGTTGAAATTCCTATACAAAGTATTGTTCTCTTTATTTTGAACATGTGCACCTGGTATCTCCTACCATCATCCATGCTCTTTACCACAAAACATACAGGTAGGATGGCCTAGTGGTCTTAGGTGCTGGTTTAAGGCACCAGTCACTTCGGTGGCCTTGGTATGAGTCCCACACCTGACATTTTGTAGGCATTGCTATACAAAGTATTATATCCTTTATATTGAACACCTGCAAAAGGTATATTCTATTATCATCCATGCTATTGACCACACAACATACAGGCAGGATGGCTGAATGGTCTAAGGCGCTGGTTTAAGGTATCTTTCTCTTCGATTGAGTGGGTTCGAGTCCCACTCCAGTCATCTTGTTGATATCCCTATACAAAGTATTGTTTCCTTTATTTTGAACACCTGCACATTGTATCTTTTACCATCATCTATGCTATTAACCTCAAGACATACAGGCAAGATGGCCGAGTGGTCTAAGGTGCTGGTTAAAGGCAGCAGTCACTTCGGTGGCGTGGGTTCGAGTCCCACTCCTGTCATTTTGTTGAAATTCCTATACAAAGTATTGTTCTCTTTATTTTGAACATGTGCACCTGGTATCTTCTACCATCATCCATGCTCTTTACAACAAAATATACAGGTAGGATGGCCTTGTGGTCTTAGGTGCTGGTTTAAGGCACCACTCACTTCGGTGGCCTTGGTATGAGTTCAACACCTGACATTTTGTAGGCATTGCTATACAAAGTATTATAACCTTTATATTGAACACCTGCAAAAGGTATCTTCTATTATCATCCATGCTATTGACCACACAACATACAGGCAGGATTGCTGAATGGTCTAAGGCACTGGTTTAAGGCATCTTTCTCTTCGATGGAGTGGGTTCGAGTCCCACTCCAGTCATTTTGTTGATATTCCTATACAAAGTATTGTTTCCTTTATTTTGAACATGTGCACCTGGTATCTTCTACCATCATTAATGTTAGTGACCACACAACAAACAGGCAGGATGGGCGAGTGGTCTAAGGCGCTGGTTTAAGGCACCAGTCACTTCGGTGGCGTGGGTTCGAGTCCCACTCCTGTCATTTTGTTTAAATTCCTATACAAAGTATTGTTCTTTTTATTTTGAACATGTGCACCTGGTAACTTCTACCATTATGAATGCTAGTGACCACAAAACATACAGGTAGGATGGCCTAGTGGTCTTATGTGCTGGTTTAAGGCACCAGTGACTTCGATGGCCTTGGTATAAGTCCCACACCTGACATTTTGTCGGCATTGCTATACAAAGTATTATATCCTTTATATTGAACACCTGCAAAAGGTATCTTCTATTATCATCCATGCTATTGATCACACAACATACAGGCAGGATGGCTGAGTGGTCTAAGGCGCTGGTTTAAGGCATCTTTCTCTTTGATGGAGTGGGTTCGAGTCCCACTCCAGTCATCTTGTTGATATTCCTATACAAAGTATTGTTTTCTTTATTTTGAACACCTGCACATGGTATTTTTTACCATCATCCATGCTATTGACCTCAAAACATACAGGCAAGATGGCCGAGTGGTCTAAGGTGCTGGTTAAAGGCACCAGTCACTTCGGTGGCGTGGTTTTGAGTCACACTCCTGACATTTTGTCGACATTGCTATACAAATTATTGTATCCTTTATATTGAACATGTGCACCTGCTATCTTCTACCATCATGAATGCTAGTGACCACACAACAAACAGGCAGGATGGGGGAGTGGTCTAAGGCGCTGGTTTAAGGCACCAGTCACTTCGGTGGCGTGGGTTCGAGTCCCACTCCTGTCTTTTTGTTGATATTCCTATACAAAGTATTGTTCTCTTTATTTTGAACATGTGCACCTGGTATCTTCTACCATCATCCATGCTCTTTATAACAAAAAATACAGGCAGGATGGCCGGTAGGTCTTAGGTGCTGGTTTAAGGCACCAGTCACTTCTGTGGCCTTGGTATGAGTCCCACAATTAACATTTTGTCGGCATTGCTATACACAGTATTATATCCTTTATATTGAACACCTGCAAAAGGTATCTTCTATTATCATCCATGCTATTGACCACACAACATACAGGCAGGATGACTGAGTCGTCTAAGGCATTGGTTTAAGGCATCTTTCTCTTCAATGGAGTGGGTTCGAGTCCCACTCCAGTCATTTTGTTGATATTCCTATACAAAGTATTGTTTCCTTTATTTTGAACATGTGCACCTGGTATCTTCTACCATCATGAATGCTAGTGACCACACAACATACAGGCAGGATGGCTGACTGGTCTAAGGCGCTGGTTTAAGTCATTTTTCTCTTCGATGGACTGGGTTCGAGTCCCACTCCTTACATTATGTCGAAATTCCTATAGAAAGGTTTGTTTCTTTTATTTTGAATACCTGCACATGGTATCTTCTACCCTCAACCCTTGCTATTGATTACACAACATACAGACAGGATGACCGAGTGGTCTTAGGTGCTGGTTTAAGGCATAGGTCATTTCGGTTGCCCCGGTTCGAGTCCCACTCTGGTCAATTTCCTGACATTCCTATACAAAGTATTGTCTCTTATTTTGAACACCTGCAGATGGTATCTTCTACTATCATGAATGCTAGTGACCACACAACATACAGGCAGGATATTTTGTCGGCATTGCTATACAAAGTATTATATCCTTTATATTGATTATCTGCAAAAGGTATCTTCTAACAACATTCATGCTATAGACCACACAACATACAGGCAGAATGGCCGAGTGGTCTAAGGCACTGGTTTAAGGCACCAGTCACTTCGGTGGCGCGGGTTCGAGTCCCACTCCTGTCAATTTGTTGACATTCCTATACGAAGTATTTTTTCCCTTATTTTGAACACTGCAGATGGTATCTTCTACCATCATGCATGCTATTGAACACAGAACATACAGGCAGGATGGCCGAGTGGTCTATGGCGCTGGTTTAAGGCATCTTTCTCTTCGATGGAGTGGGTTCGAGTCCCACTCCTGTCATTTTGTTGGAATTCCTATACAAAGTATTGTTCTCTTTATTTTGAACATGTGCACCTGGTATCTTCTACCATTATGAATGCTAGTGACCACACAATAAACAGGCAGGATGGCCGAGTGGTCTAAGGCGCTGGTTTAAGGCACCAGTCACTTCGGTGGCCTTGGTATGAGTCCAAGACCTGACATTTTGTAGGCATTGCTATACAAAGTATTATATCCTTTATATTGAACACCTGCAAAAGGTATCTTCTATTATCATCCATGCTATTGACCACAAAAAATACAGGCAGGATGGCTGAGTGGTCTAAGGCGATGGTTTAAGGCATCTTTCTCTTCGATGGAGTGGGTTCGAGTCCAACTCCAGTCATCTTGTTGATATTCCTATACAAAGTATTGTTTTCTTTATTTTGAACACCTAAACATGGTATCTTTTACCATCATCCATGCTATTGACCTCAAAACATACTGGCAAGATGGGCGAGTGGTCTAAGGTGCTGGTAAAAGGCACCAGTCACTTCGGTGGCGTGGGTTCGAGTCCCACTCCTGTCATTTTGTTGAAATTCCTATACAAAGTATTGTTCTCTTTATTTTGAACATGTGCACCTGAAATCTTCTACCATCATCCATGCTCTTTACCACAAAACATACAGGTAGGATGGCCTAGTGGTCTTAGGTGCTGGTTTAAGGCACCAGTCACTTCGGTGGCCTTGGTATGAGTCCAACACATGACATTTTGTAGGCATTGCTATACAAAGTATTATATCCTTTATATTGAACACCTGCAAAAGGTATCTTCAATTATCATCCATGCTATTGACCACACACCATACAGGCAGGATGGCTGAATGGTCTAAGGTGGTGGTTTAAGGCATCTTTCTCTTTGATGGAGTGGGTTCGAGTCCCACTCCAGTCATCTTGTTGATATTCCTATTCAAAGTATTGTTTTCTTTATTTTGAACACCTGCACATGGTATCTTTTACCATCATCCATGCTATTGACCTCAAAACATACAGGCAAGATGGCCGAGTGGTCTAAGGTGCTGGTCAAAGGCACCAGTCACTTTGTTGGCGTGGGTTCGAGTCCTACTCCTGTCATTTTGTTGAAATTCCTATACAAAGTATTGTTCTCTTTATTTTGAACATGTGCACCTGGTATCTTCTACCATCATCCATGCTCTTTACCACAAAACATACAGGTAGGATGGCCTAGTGGTCTTAGGTGCTGGTTTAAGGCACCGGTCACTTCGGTGGCCTTGGTATGAGTCCAACACCTGACATTTTGTAGGCATTGCTATACAAAGTATTATTTCCTTTATATTGAACACCTGAAAAAGGTATCTTCTATTATCATCCATGCTATTGACCACACAACATACAGGCAGGATGGCCGAGTGGTCTAAGGCACTGGTTTAAGGCACCAGTCACTTCGGTGGCGCGGGTTCGAGTCCCACTCCTGTCAATTTGTTGACATTCCTATACGAAGTATTTTTTCCCTTATTTTGAACACTGCAGATGGTATCTTCTACCATCATGCATGCTATTGAACACAGAACATACAGGCAGGATGGCCGAGTGGTCTATGGCGCTGGTTTAAGGCATCTTTCTCTTCGATGGAGTGGGTTCGAGTCCAACTCCTGTCATTTTGTTGGAATTCCTATACAAAGTATTGTTCTCTTTATTTTGAACATGTGCACCTAGTATCTTCTACCATTATGAATGCTAGTGACCACACAATAAACAGGCAGGATGGCCTAGTGGTCTTAGGTGCTGGTTTAAGGCACCAGTCACTTCGGTGGCCTTGCTTTGAGTCCCACACCTGACATTTTGTAGGCATTGCTATACAAAGTATTATATCCTTTATATTGAACACCTGCAAAAGGTATATTCTATTATCATCCATGCTATTGACCACACAACATACAGGCAGGATGGCTGAATGGTCTAAGGCGCTGGTTTAAGGTATCTTTCTCTTCGATTGAGTGGGTTCGAGTCCCACTCCAGTCATCTTGTTGATATTCCTATACAAAGTATTGTTTCCTTTATTTTGAACACCTGCACATTGTATCTTTTACCATCATCCATGCTATTAACCTCAAGACATACAGGCAAGATGGCCGAGTGGTCTAAGGTGCTGGTTAAAGGCAGCAGTCACTTCGGTGGCGTGGGTTCGAGTCCCACTCCTGTCATTTTGTTGAAATTCCTATACAAAGTATTGTTCTCTTTATTTTGAACATGTGCACCTGGTATCTTCTACCATCATCCATGCTCTTTACAACAAAATATACAGGTAGGATGGCCTTGTGGTCTTAGGTGCTGGTTTAAGGCACCACTCACTTCGGTGGCCTTGGTATGAGTTCAACACCTGACATTTTGTAGGCATTGCTATACAAAGTATTATAACCTTTATATTGAACACCTGCAAAAGGTATCTTCTATTATCATCCATGCTATTGACCACACAACATACAGGCAGGATTGCTGAATGGTCTAAGGCGCTGGTTTAAGGAATCTTTCTCTTCGATGGAGTGGGTTCGAGTCCCACTCCAGTCATTTTGTTGATATTCCTATACAAAGTATTGTTTCCTTTATTTTGAACATGTGCACCTGGTATCTTCTACCATTATGAATGCTAGTGACCACAAAACATACAGGTAGGATGGCCTAGTGGTCTTATGTGCTGGTTTAAGGCACCAGTGACTTCGGGGGCCTTGGTATAAGTCCCACACCTGACATTTTGTCGGCATTGCTATACAAAGTATTATATCCTTTATATTGAACACCTGCAAAAGGTATCTTCTATTATCATCCATGCTATTGATCACACAACATACAGGCAGGATGGCTGAGTGGTCTAAGGCGCTGGTTTAAGGCATCTTTCTCTTTGATGGAGTGGGTTCGAGTCCCACTCCAGTCATCTTGTTGATATTCCTATACAAAGTATTGTTTTCTTTATTTTGAACACCTGCACATGGTATCTTTTACCATCATCCATGCTATTGACCTCAAAACATACAGGCAAGATGGCCGAGTGGTCTAAGGTGCTGGTTAAAGGCACCAGTCACTTCGGTGGCGTGGTTTTGAGTCACACTCCTGACATTTTGTCGACATTGCTATACAAATTATTGTATCCTTTATATTGAACATGTGCACCTGCTATCTTCTACCATCATGAATGCTAGTGACCACACAACAAACAGGCAGGATGGCGGAGTGGTCTAAGGCGCTGGTTTAAGGCACCAGTCACTTCGGTGGCGTGGGTTCGAGTCCCACTCCTGTCTTTTTGTTGATATTCCTATACAAAGTATTGTTCTCTTTATTTTGAACATGTGCACCTGGTATCTTCAACCATCATCCATGCTCTTTATAACAAAAAATACAGGCAGGATGGCCGGTAGGTCTTAGGTGCTGGTTTAAGGCACCAGTCACTTCTGTGGCCTTGGTATGAGTCCCACAATTGACATTTTGTCGGCATTGCTATACACAGTATTATATCCTTTATATTGAACACCTGCAAAAGGTATCTTCTATTATCATCCATGCTATTGACCACACAACATACAGGCAGGATGACTGAGTCGTCTAAGGCATTGGTTTAAGGCATCTTTCTCTTCAATGGAGTGGGTTCGAGTCCCACTCCAGTCATTTTGTTGATATTCCTATACAAAGTATTGTTTCCTTTATTTTGAACTTGTGCACCTGGTATCTTCTACCATCATGAATGCTAGTGACCACACAACATACAGGCAGGATGGCTGAGTGGTCTAAGGCGCTGGTTTAAGTCATTTTTCTCTTCGATGGACTGGGTTCGAGTCCCACTCCTTACATTATGTCGAAATTCCTATAGAAAGGTTTGTTTCTTTTATTTTGAATACCTGCACATGGTATCTTCTACCCTTAACCCTTGCTATTGATTACACAACATACAGACAGGATGACCGAGTGGTCTTACGTGCTGGTTTAAGGCATAGGTCATTTAGGTTGCCCCGGTTCGAGTCCCACTCTGGTCAATTTCCTGACATTCCTATACAAAGTATTGTCTCTTATTTTGAACACCTGCAGATGGTATCTTCTACTATCATGAATGCTAGTGACCACACAACATACAGGCTGGATATTTTGTCGGCATTGCTATACAAAGTATTATATCCTTTATATTGATTATCTGCAAAAGGTATCTTCTAACATCATTCATGCTATAGACCACACAACATACAGGCAGGATAGCCGAGTGGTCTAAGGCACTGGTTTAAGGCACCAGTCACTTCGGTGGCGCGGGTTCGAGTCCCACTCCTGTCAATTTGTTGACATTCCTATACGAAGTATTTTTTCCCTTATTTTGAACACTGCAGATGGTATCTTCTACCATCATGCATGCTATTGAATACAGAACATACAGGCTGGATGGCCGAGTGGTCTATGGCGCTGGTTTAAGGCATCTTTCTCTTCGATGGAGTGGGTTCGAGTCCCACTCCTGTCATTTTGTTGGAATTCCTATACAAAGTATTGTTCTCTTTATTTTGAACATGTGCACCTGGTATCTTCTACCATTATGAATGCTAGTGACCACACAATAAACAGGCAGGATGGCCGAGTGGTCTAAGGCGCTGGTTTAAGGCACCAGTCACTTCGGTGGCCTTGGTATGAGTCCAAGACCTGACATTTTGTAGGCATTGCTATACAAAGTATTATATCCTTTATATTGAACACCTGCAAAAGGTATCTTCTATTATCATCCATGCTATTGACCACAAAAAATACAGACAGGATGGCTGAGTGGTCTAAGGCGATGGTTTAAGGCATCTTTCTCTTCGATGGAGTGGGTTCGAGTCCAACGCCAGTCATCTTGTTGATATTCCTATACAAAGTATTGTTTTCTTTATTTTGAACACCTAAACATGGTATCTTTCACCATCATCCATGCTATTGACCTCAAAACATACTGGCAAGATGGGCGAGTGGTCTAAGGTGCTGGTAAAAGGCACCAGTCACTTCGGTGGCGTGGGTTCGAGTCCCACTCCTGTCATTTTGTTGAAATTCCTATACAAAGTATTGTTCTCCTTATTTTGAACATGTGCACCTGGTATCTTCTACCATCATCCATGCTCTTTACCACAAAACATAAAGGTAGGATGGCCTAGTGGTCTTAGGTGCTGGTTTAAGGCACCAGTCACTTCGGTGGCCTTGGTATGAGTCCAACACCTGACATTTTGTAGGCATTGCTATACAAAGTATTATATCCTTTATATTGAACACTTGCAATAGGTATCTTCTATTATCATCCATGCTATTGACCACACACCATACAGGCAGGATGGCTGAATGGTCTAAGGTGGTGGTTTAAGGCATCTTTCTCTTCGATGGAGTGGGTTCGAGTCCCACTCCAGTCATCTTGTTGATATTCCTATTCAAAGTATCGTTTTCTTTATTTTGAACACCTGCACATGGTATCTTTTACCATCATCCATGCTATTGACCTCAAAACATACAGGCAAGATGGCCGAGTGGTCTAAGGTGCTGGTCAAAGGCACCAGTCACTTTGTTGGCGTGGGTTCGAGTCCTACTCCTGTCATTTTGTTGAAATTCCTATACAAAGTATTGTTCTCTTTATTTTGAACATGTGCACCTGGTATCTTCTACCATCATCCATGCTCTTTACCACAAAACATACAGGTAGGATGGCCTAGTGGTCTTAGGTGCTGGTTTAAGGCACCAGTCACTTCGGTGGCCTTGGTATGAGTCCAACACCTGACATTTTGTAGGCATTGCTATACAAAGTATTATTTCCTTTATATTGAACACCTGAAAAAGGTACCTTCTATTATCATCCATGCTATTGACCACACAACATACAGGCAGGATGGCCGAGTGGTCTAAGGCACTGGTTTAAGGCACCAGTCACTTCGGTGGCGCGGGTTCGAGTCCCACTCCTGTCAATTTGTTGACATTCCTATACGAAGTATTTTTTCCCTTATTTTGAACACTGCAGATGGTATCTTCTACCATCATGCATGCTATTGAACACAGAACATACAGGCAGGATGGCCGAGTGGTCTATGGCGCTGGTTTAAGGCATCTTTCTCTTCGATGGAGTGGGTTCGAGTCCCACTCCTGTCATTTTGTTGGAATTCCTATACAAAGTATTGTTCTCTTTATTTTGAACATGTGCACCTGGTATCTTCTACCATTATGAATGCTAGTGACCACACAATAAACAGGCAGGATGGCCGAGTGGTCTAAGGCGCTGGTTTAAGGCACCAGTCACTTCGGTGGCCTTGGTATGAGTCCCAGACCTGACATTTTGTAGGCATTGCTATACAAAGTATTATATCCTTTATTTTGAACACCTGCAAAAGGTATCTTCTATTATCATCCATGCTATTGACCACACACCATACAGGCAGGATGGCTGAATGGTCTAAGGTGGTGGTTTAAGGCATCTTTCTCTTTGATGGAGTGGGTTCGAGTCCCACTCCAGTCATCTTGTTGATATTCCTATTCAAAGTATTGTTTTCTTTATTTTGAACACCTGCACATGGTATCTTTTACCATCATCCATGCTATTGACCTCAAAACATACAGGCAAGATGGCCGAGTGGTCTAAGGTGCTGGTCAAAGGCACCAGTCACTTTGTTGGCGTGGGTTCGAGTCCCACTCCTGTCATTTTGTTGAAATTCCTATACAAAGTATTGTTCTCTTTATTTTGAACATGTGCACCTGGTATCTTCTACCATCATCCATGCTCTTTACCACAAAACATACAGGTAGGATGGCCTAGTGGTCTTAGGTGCTGGTTTAAGGCACCAGTCACTTCGGTGGCCTTGGTATGAGTCCAACACCTGACATTTTGTAGGCATTGCTATACAAAGTATTATTTCCTTTATATTGAACACCTGAAAAAGGTATCTTCTATTATCATCCATGCTATTGACAACACAACATACAGGCAGGATGGCTGAGTGGTCTAAGGCGCTGGTTTAAGGCATCTTTCTCTTCGATGGATTGGGTTCCAGTCTAACTCCAGCCATTTTTTTGATATTCCTATACAAAGTATTGTTTCCTTTATTTTGAACATGTGCACCTGGTATCTGCTACCAACATGAATGCTAGTGACCACACAACAAACAGGCAGGATGGCCGAGTGGTCTAAGGCGCTGGTTTAAGGCACCAGTCACTTCGGTGGCGTGGGTTTGAATCCCACTCCTATCATTTTGTTGAAATTCCTATAAAAATATTGTTCTCTTTAATTTGAACATGTGCACCTGGTATCTTCTACCATCATCCATGCTCTTTTCCACAAAACATACAGGTAGGATGGCCTAGTGGTCTAAGGCGCTGGTTTAAGGCACCAGTCACTTCGGTGGCCTTGGTATGAGTCCCACACCTGACATTTTGTAGGCATTGCTATACAAAGTATTATATCCTTTATATTGAACACCTGCAAAAGGTATCTTCTATTATCATCCATGCTATTGACCACCCAAAATACAGGCAGGATGGCTGAGTGGTCTAAGGCGCTGGTTTAAGGCATCTTTCTCTTCGATGGAGTAGGTTCGAGTCCCACTCCTGTCATCTTGTTGATATTCCTATACAAAGTATTGTTTTCTTTATTTTGAACACCTAAACATGGTATCTTTTACCATCATCCATGCTATTGAGCTCAAAACATACAGGCAAGATGGCCGAGTGGTCTAAGGTGCTGGTTAAAGGCAAAAGTCACTTCGGTGGCGTGGGTTCGAGTCCCACTCCTGTCATTTTGTTGAAATTCCTATGCAAAGTATTGTTCTCTTTATTTTTAACATGTGCACCTGGTATCTTCTACCATCATCCATGCTCTTTACCACAAAACATACAGGTAGGATGGCCTAGTGGTCTTAGGTGCTGGTTTAAGACACCAGTCACTTCGGTGGCCTTGGTATGAGTCCAACACCTGACATTTTGTAGGCATTGCTATACAAAGTATTATATCCTTTATATTGAACACCTGCAAAAGGTATCTTCTATTATCATCCATGCTATTGACCATCCAAAATACAGGCAGGATGGCTGAGTGGTCTAAGGCGCTGGTTTAAGGCATCTTTCTCTTCGATGGAGTAGGTTCGAGTCCCACTCCAGTCATCTTGTTGATATTCCTATACAAAGTATTGTTTTCTTTATTTTGAACACCTAAACATGGTATCTTTTACCATCATCCATGCTATTGACCACCAAACATACAGGCAAGATGGCCGAGTGGTCTAAGGTGCTGGTTAAAGGCACCAGTCACTTCGGTGGCGTGGTTTTGAGTCCCACTCCTGACATTTTGTCGACATTGCTATACAAATTATTGTATCCTTTATATTGAACACCTGCAAATGATATCTTTTACCATCATCCATGCTATTGACCACAAAACATACAGGCAGGATGGCCGAGTGGTATAAGGCGCTACTCTAGGGCACCAGTCACTTTGGTTGCTTGGGTTCGATACCAACACCTGTCATTTTTTTGTCATTCCTATACAAAATTATCTTTCCTGTATTCTGAACACCTGCAGATGGTATCTTCTACCATCATTAATGCTAGTCACCACACAACGAATAGGCAGGATGGCCGAGTGGTCTAAGGCGCTGATTTAAGGCACGAGTCACTTCGGTGGCGTGGGTTCGAATCCCACTCCTGTTATTTTGTTGAAATTATTATACAAAGTATTGTTCTCTTTCTTTTAAACATGTGCACCTGGTATCTTCTACCATCATCCATGCTCTTTACGACAAAACATACAGGTAGGATGGCCGGTTGGTCTTAGGTGCTGGTTTCAGGCACCAGTCACTTCAGTGGCCTTGGTATGAGTCCCACGCCTGATATTTTGTAGGCATTGCTATACAAAGTATTATATCCTTTATATTGAACACCTGCAAAAGGTATCTTCTAACATCATCCATGCTATTGACCACACAACATACAGGCAGGATAGCTGAATGGTCTAAGGCGTTGGTTTAAGGCATCTTTCTCTTCGATGGAGTGGGTTCGAGTCCCACTCCAGTCATCTTGTTGATATTCCTATACAAAGTATTGTTTTCTTTATTTTGAACACCTGCACATGGTATCTTTCACCATCATCCATGCTATTGACCTCAAAACATACAGGCAAGATGGCCGAGTGGTCTAAGGTGCTGGTTAAAGGCACCATTCACTTCGGTGGCATGGGTTCGAGTCCCACTCCTGTCATTTTGTTGACATTCCTATACAAAGAATTGTTTCCTGTATTTTGAACATCTGCACATGGTATTTTTTACCATCATCCATGCTATTGAACTCAAAACATACAGGCAAGATGGCCGAGTGGTCTAAGGTGCTGGTTAAAGGCACCAGTCACTTCGGTGGCATGGGTTCGAGTCCCACTCCTGTCATTTTGTTGAAATTCCTATACAAAGTATTGTTTCCTGTATTTTGAACATCTGCACATGGTATCTTTTACCATCATCCATGCTATTGACCTCAAAACATACAGGCAAGATGGCCGAGTGGTCTAAGGTGCTGGTTAAAGGCACCAGTCACTTCGGTGGCGTGGTTTTGAGTCCCACTCCTGACATTTTGTCGACATTGCTATACCAATCTTATGTATCCTTTATATTTAACACCTGCAAATGATATCTTTTACCATCATCCATGCTATTGACCACAAAACATACAGGTAGGATGGCGGAGTGGTATAAAGCGCTGTTTTCAGGCACCAGTCACATTCTTGGCTTGGGTTGGAGACCAACACCTGTCATTTTTTTGTCATTCCTGTTGAAAGTATTGTTTTTTTTATTTTGAACACCTGCACATGCTATCTACTACCATCATCCATGCTATTCAGCATACAACATACAGGCAAAATGCCCGAGTGGTCTACAGCGCTGGTTTAAGGCACCATTTACTTCGATGGAGTTGGTTTGAGTCCCAATCCAGCCATTTTGTTGACATTCCTATACAAAGCATGTTTCCTTTATTTTGAACCCCTGCACATGGTATCTTTTACCATCATCCATGCTATTTATCTCAAAACATACAGTCAGGATGGCTGAGTGGTCTAAGGCGCTGGTTTAAGGCATCTTTCTCTTCGATGTAGTGGGTTTGAGTCCAACTCCAGTCATTTTGTTGATATTCCTATACAAAGTATTGTTTCCTTTATTTTTAACACCTGCACATGGTATCTTTTACCATCATCCATGCTATTGACCTCAAAACATACAGGCAAGATGGCCGAGTGGTCTAAGGTGCTGGTTAAAGGCACCAGTCACTTCGGTGGCGTGGTTTTGAGTCCCACTCCTGACATTTTGTCGACATTGCTATACAAATTATTGTATCCTTTATATTGAACACCTGCAAATGATATCTTTTACCATCATCCATGCTATTGACCACAAAACATACAGGCAGGATGGCCGAGTGGTATAAGGCGCTACTCTAGGGCACCAGTCACTTTGGTTGCTTGGGTTGGAGACCAACACCTGACATTTTGTAGGCATTGCTATACAAAGTATTATTTCCTTTATATTGAACACCTGAAAAAGGTATCTTCTATTATCATCCATGCTATTGACCACACAACATACAGGCAGGATGGCTGAGTGGTCTAAGGCGCTGGTTTAAGGCATCTTTCTCTTCGATGGAGTGGGTTCCAGTCTCACTCCAGCCATTTTTTTGATATTCCTATACAAAGTATTGTTTCCTTTATTTTGAACATGTGCACCTGGTATCTTCTACCAACATGAATGCTAGTGACCACACAACAAACAGGCAGGATGGCCGAGTGGTCTAAGGCGCTGGTTTAAGGCACCAGTCACTTCGGTGGCGTGGGTTTGAGTCCCACTCCTGTCATTTTGTTGAAATTCCTATAAAAATATTGTTCTCTTTAATTTGAACATGTGCACCTGGTATCTTCTACCATCATCCATGCTCTTTTCCACAAAACATACAGGTAGGATGGCCTAGTGGTCTTAGGTGCTGGTTTAAGGCACCAGTCACTTTGGTGGCCTTGGTATGAGTCCCACACCTGACATTTTGTAGGCATTGCTAAACAAAGTATTATATCCTTTATATTGAACACCTGCAAAAGGTATCTTCTATTATCATCCATGCTATTGACCACCCAAAATACAGGCAGGATGGCTGAGTGGTCTAAGGCGCTGGTTTAAGGCATCTTTCTCTTCGATGGAGTAGGTTCGAGTCCCACTCCAGTCATCTTGTTGATATTCCTATACAAAGTATTGTTTTCTTTATTTTGAACACCTAAACATGGTATCTTTTACCATCATCCATGCTATTGAGCTCAAAACATACAGGCAAGATGGCTGAGTGGTCTAAGGTGCTGGTTAAAGGCACAAGTCACTTCGGTGGCGTGGGTTCGAGTCCCACTCCTGTCATTTTGTTGAAATTCCTATACAAAGTATTGTTCTCTTTATTTTGAACATGTGCACCTGGTATCTTCTACCATCATCCATGCTCTTTACCACAAAACTTACAGGTAGGATGGCCTAGTTGTCTTAGGTGCTGGTTTAAGGCACCAGTCACTTCGGTGGCCTTGGTATGAGTCCCACACCTGACATTTTGTAGGCATTGCTATACAAAGTATTATATCCTTTATATTGAACACCTGCAAAAGGTATCTTCTATTATCATCCATGCTATTGACCACACAACATACAGGCAGGATGGCTGAATGGTCTAAGGCGCTGGTTTAAGGTATCTTTCTCTTCGATGGAGTGGGTTCGAATCCCTCTCCAGTCATTTTGTTGATATTCCTATACAAAGTATTGTTTTCTTTATTTTGAACATGTGCACCTGGTATCTTCTACCATCATGAATGCTAGTGACCACACAACAAACAGGCAGGATGGCCGAGTGGTCTAAGGCGCTGGTTAAAGGCACCAGTCACTTCGGTGGCGTGGGTTCGAGTCCCACTCCTGTCATTTTGTTGAAATTCCTATACAAAGTATTGTTCTCTTTATTTTGAACATGTGCACCTGGTATCTTCTACCATCATCCATGCTCTTTACCACAAAACATACAGGTAGGATGGCCTAGTGGTCTT
The DNA here is from genome assembly GCA_963924455.1 of Pelagia noctiluca. Taxonomy (NCBI): domain Eukaryota; kingdom Metazoa; phylum Cnidaria; class Scyphozoa; order Semaeostomeae; family Pelagiidae; genus Pelagia; species Pelagia noctiluca. Next base: position 5,512,976 of record OZ004323.1, read on the forward strand.
AGGTGTTGGTTTAAGGCACCAGTCACTTCGGTGGCCTTGATATGAGTCCCAGACCTGACATTTTGTAGGCATTGCTATACAAAGTATTATATCCTTTATATTGAACACCTGCAAAAGGTATCTTCTATTATCATCCATGCTATTGACCACACAAAATACAGGCAGGATGGCTGAGTGGTCTAAGGCGCTGGTTTAAGGCATCTTTCTCTTCGATGGAGTGGGTTCGAGTCCCGCTCCAGTCATCTTGTTGATATTCCTATACAAAGTATTGTTTTCTTTATTTTGAACACCTGCACATGGTATCTTTTACCATCATCCATGCTATTGATCTCAAAACATACAGGCAAGATGGCCGAGTGGTCTAAGGTGCTGGTTAAAGGCACCATTCACTTCGGTGGCGTGGGTTCGAGTCCCACTCCTGTCATTTTGTTGACATTCCTATACAAAGTATTGTTTCCTGTATTTTGAACATCTGCACATGGTATTTTTTACCATCATCCATGCTATTGACCTCAAAACATACAGGCAAGATGGCCGAGTGGTCTAAGGTGCTGGTTAAAGGCACCAGTCACTTCGGTGGCGTGGGTTCGAGTCCCACTCCTGTCATTTTGTTGAAATTCCTATACAAAGTATTGTTTCCTGTATTTTGAACATCTGCACATGGTATCTTTTACCATCATCCATGCTATTGACCTCAAAACATACAGGCAAGATGGCCGAGTGGTCTAAGGTGCTGGTTAAAGGCACCAGTCACTTCGATGGCGTGGTTTTGAGTCCCACTCCTGACATTTTGTCGACATTGCTATACCAATCTTATGTATCCTGCATATTTAACACCTGCAAATGATATCTTTTACCATCATCCATGCTCTTTACCACAAAACATACAGGTAGGATGGCCTAGTGGTCTTAGGTGCTGGTTTAAGGCACCAGTCACTTCGGTGGCCTTGGTATGAGTCCCACACCTGACATTTTGTAGGCATTGCTATACAAAGTATTATATCCTTTATATTGAACACCTGCAAAAGGTATCTTCTATTATCATCCATGCTATTGACCACCCAAAATACAGGCAGGATGGCTGAGTGGTCTAAGGCGCTGGTTTAAGGCATCTTTCTCTTCGATGGAGTAGGTTCGAGTCCCACTCCAGTCATCTTGTTGATATTCCTATACAAAGTATTGTTTTCTTTATTTTGAACACCTAAACATGGTATCTTTTACCATCATCCATGCTATTGACCTCAAAACATACAGGCAAGATGGCCGAGTGGTCTAAGGTGCTGGTTAAAGGCACCAGTCACTTCGGTGGCGTGGTTTTGAGTCCCACTCCTGACATTTTGTCGACATTGCTATACAAATTATTGTATCCTTTATATTGAACACCTGCAAATGATATCTTTTACCATCATCCATGCTATTGACCACAAAACATACAGGCAGGATGGCCGAGTGGTATAAGGCGCTACTCTAGGGCACCAGTCACTTTGGTTGCTTGGGTTGGAGACCAACACCTGACATTTTGTAGGCATTGCTATACAAAGTATTATTTCCTTTATATTGAACACCTGAAAAAGGTATCTTCTATTATCATCCATGCTATTGACCACACAACATACAGGCAGGATGGCTGAGTGGTCTAAGGCGCTGGTTTAAGGCATCTTTCTCTTCGATGGAGTGGGTTCCAGTCTCACTCCAGCCATTTTTTTGATATTCCTATACAAAGTATTGTTTCCTTTATTTTGAACATGTGCACCTGGTATCTTCTACCAACATGAATGCTAGTGACCACACAACAAACAGGCAGGATGGCCGAGTGGTCTAAGGCGCTGGTTTAAGGCACCAGTCACTTCGGTGGCGTGGGTTTGAGTCCCACTCCTGTAATTTTGTTGAAATTCCTATAAAAATATTGTTCTCTTTAATTTGAACATGTGCACCTGGTATCTTCTACCATCATCCATGCTCTTTTCCACAAAACATACAGGTAGGATGGCCTAGTGGTCTTAGGTGCTGGTTTAAGGCACCAGTCACTTTGGTGGCCTTGGTATGAGTCCCATACCTGACATTTTGTAGGCATTGCTATACAAAGTATTATATCCTTTATATTGAACACCTGCAAAAGGTATCTTCTATTATCATCCATGCTATTGACCACACAAAATACAGGCAGGATGGCTGAGTGGTCTAAGGCGCTGGTTTAAGGCATCTTTCTCTTCGATGGAGTGGGTTCGAGTCCCGCTCCAGTCATCTTGTTGATATTCCTATACAAAGTATTGTTTTCTTTATTTTGAACACCTGCACATGGTATCTTTTACCATCATCCATGCTATTGATCTCAAAACATACAGGCAAGATGGCCGAGTGGTCTAAGGTGCTGGTTAAAGGCACCATTCACTTCGGTGGCGTGGGTTCGAGTCCCACTCCTGTCATTTTGTTGACATTCCTATACAAAGTATTGTTTCCTGTATTTTGAACATCTGCACATGGTATTTTTTACCATCATCCATGCTATTGACCTCAAAACATACAGGCAAGATGGCCGAGTGGTCTAAGGTGCTGGTTAAAGGCACCAGTCACTTCGGTGGCGTGGGTTCGAGTCCCACTCCTGTCATTTTGTTGAAATTCCTATACAAAGTATTGTTTCCTGTATTTTGAACATCTGCACATGGTATCTTTTACCATCATCCATGCTATTGACCTCAAAACATACAGGCAAGATGGCCGAGTGGTCTAAGGTGCTGGTTAAAGGCACCAGTCACTTCGATGGCGTGGTTTTGAGTCCCACTCCTGACATTTTGTCGACATTGCTATACCAATCTTATGTATCCTGCATATTTAACACCTGCAAATGATATCTTTTACCATCATCCATGCTCTTTACCACAAAACATACAGGTAGGATGGCCTAGTGGTCTTAGGTGCTGGTTTAAGGCACCAGTCACTTCGGTGGCCTTGGTATGAGTCCCACACCTGACATTTTGTAGGCATTGCTATACAAAGTATTATATCCTTTATATTGAACACCTGCAAAAGGTATCTTCTATTATCATCCATGCTATTGACCACCCAAAATACAGGCAGGATGGCTGAGTGGTCTAAGGCGCTGGTTTAAGGCATCTTTCTCTTCGATGGAGTAGGTTCGAGTCCCACTCCAGTCATCTTGTTGATATTCCTATACAAAGTATTGTTTTCTTTATTTTGAACACCTAAACATGGTATCTTTTACCATCATCCATGCTATTGACCTCAAAACATACAGGCAAGATGGCCGAGTGGTCTAAGGTGCTGGTTAAAGGCACCAGTCACTTCGGTGGCGTGGTTTTGAGTCCCACTCCTGACATTTTGTCGACATTGCTATACAAATTATTGTATCCTTTATATTGAACACCTGCAAATGATATCTTTTACCATCATCCATGCTATTGACCACAAAACATACAGGCAGGATGGCCGAGTGGTATAAGGCGCTACTCTAGGGCACCAGTCACTTTGGTTGCTTGGGTTGGAGACCAACACCTGACATTTTGTAGGCATTGCTATACAAAGTATTATTTCCTTTATATTGAACACCTGAAAAAGGTATCTTCTATTATCATCCATGCTATTGACCACACAACATACAGGCAGGATGGCTGAGTGGTCTAAGGCGCTGGTTTAAGGCATCTTTCTCTTCGATGGAGTGGGTTCCAGTCTCACTCCAGCCATTTTTTTGATATTCCTATACAAAGTATTGTTTCCTTTATTTTGAACATGTGCACCTGGTATCTTCTACCAACATGAATGCTAGTGACCACACAACAAACAGGCAGGATGGCCGAGTGGTCTAAGGCGCTGGTTTAAGGCACCAGTCACTTCGGTGGCGTGGGTTTGAGTCCCACTCCTGTAATTTTGTTGAAATTCCTATAAAAATATTGTTCTCTTTAATTTGAACATGTGCACCTGGTATCTTCTACCATCATCCATGCTCTTTTCCACAAAACATACAGGTAGGATGGCCTAGTGGTCTTAGGTGCTGGTTTAAGGCACCAGTCACTTTGGTGGCCTTGGTATGAGTCCCACACCTGACATTTTGTAGGCATTGCTATACAAAGTATTATATCCTTTATATTGAACACCTGCAAAAGGTATCTTCTATTATCATCCATGCTATTGACCACCCAAAATACAGGCAGGATGGCTGAGTGGTCTAAGGCGCTGGTTTAAGGCATCTTTCTCTTCGATGGAGTAGGTTCGAGTCCCACTCCAGTCATCTTGTTGATATTCCTATACAAAGTATTGTTTTCTTTATTTTGAACACCTAAACATGGTATCTTTTACCATCATCCATGCTATTGAGCTCAAAACATACAGGCAAGATGGCTGAGTGGTCTAAGGTGCTGGTTAAAGGCACAAGTCACTTCGGTGGCGTGGGTTCGAGTCCCACTCCTGTCATTTTGTTGAAATTCCTATACAAAGTATTGTTCTCTTTATTTTGAACATGTGCACCTGGTATCTTCTACCATCATCCATGCTCTTTACCACAAAACTTACAGGTAGGATGGCCTAGTTGTCTTAGGTGCTGGTTTAAGGCACCAGTCACTTCGGTGGCCTTGGTATGAGTCCCACACCTGACATTTTGTAGGCATTGCTATACAAAGTATTATATCCTTTATATTGAACACCTGCAAAAGGTATCTTCTATTATCATCCATGCTATTGACCACACAAAATACAGGCAGGATGGCTGAGTGGTCTAAGGCGCTGGTTTAAGGCATCTTTCTCTTCGATGGAGTGGGTTCGAGTCCCACTCCAGTCATCTTGTTGATATTCCTATACAAAGTATTGTTTTCTTTATTTTGAACACCTGCACATGGTATCTTTTACCATCATCCATGCTATTGACCTCAAAACATACAGGCAAGATGGCCGAGTGGTCTAAGGTGCTGGTTAAAGGCACCATTCACTTCGGTGGCGTGGGTTCGAGTCCCACTCCTGTCATTTTGTTGACATTCCTATACAAAGTATTGTTTCCTGTATTTTGAACATCTGCACATGGTATTTTTTACCATCATCCATGCTATTGACCTCAAAACATACAGGCAAGATGGCCGAGTGGTCTAAGGTGCTGGTTAAAGGCACCAGTCACTTCGGTGGCGTGGGTTCGAGTCCCACTCCTGTCATTTTGTTGAAATTCCTATACAAAGTATTGTTTCCTGTATTTTGAACATCTGCACATGGTATCTTTTACCATCATCCATGCTATTGACCTCAAAACATACAGGCAAGATGGCCGAGTGGTCTAAGGTGCTGGTTAAAGGCACCAGTCACTTCGGTGGCGTGGTTTTGAGTCCCACTCCTGACATTTTGTCGACATTGCTATACCAATCTTATGTATCCTGTATATTTAACACCTGCAAATGATATCTTTTACCATCATCCATGCTATTGACCACAAAACATACAGGTAGGATGGCGGAGTGGTATAAAGCGCTGTTTTCAGGCACCAGTCACATTCTTGGCTTGGGTTGGAGACCAACACCTGTCATTTTTTTGTCATTCCTGTTGAAAGTATTGTTTTTTTTATTTTGAACACCTGCACATGGTATCTACTACCATCATCCATGCTATTCAGCATACAACATACAGGCAAAATGCCCGAGTGGTCTACAGGGCTGGTTTAAGGCACCATTTACTTCGATGGAGTTGGTTTGAGTCCCAATCCAGCCATTTTGTTGACATTCCTATACAAAGCATGTTTCCTTTATTTTGAACCCCTGCACATGGTATCTTTTACCATCATCCATGCTATTTATCTCAAAACATACAGTCAGGATGGCTGAGTGGTCTAAGGCGCTGGTTTAAGGCATCTTTCTCTTCGATGGAGTGGGTTCGAGTCCAACTCCAGTCATTTTGTTGATATTCCTATACAAAGTATTGTTTCCTTTATTTTGAACACCTGCACATGGTATCTTTTACCATCATCCATGCTATTGACCTCAAAACATACAGGCAAGATGGCCGAGGGGTCTAAGGCGCTGGTTTAAGACACCAGTCATTTCGGTTGCGTGGGTTTGAGTCCAACTGCAGTCATTTTGTTGACATTCCTATCCAAAATTATGTTTCTTGTATTTTGAACACCTGGAGATGGTATTTTCTACCATCATGAATGCTAGTGACCACACAACATAAAGGCAGTATGGCGGAGTGGTCTAAGTCGCTGGTTTAAGGCATCATTTACTTCGATGGAATTGGTTCGAGTCCCAGTCCAGTCATTTTATTGATATTCCTATCTAAAGTAATGTTTCCTTTATTTTAAACACCTGCACATGGTATCTTCTACGATCATCCATGCTATTGACCTCGAAACATACAGGCAAGATGGCTGAGTGGTCTAAGGCGTTGGTTTAAGGCACCAGTCACTTCGGTGGCGTGGGTTCGACTCAAATCGCGGTCATTTTGCTGAAATTTCAATACAAAATTATGTTTCCTGTATGTTGAACACCTGCAGATGGTATCTTCTACCATCATAAATGCTAGTGACCACACAACAAACAGGCAGGATGGCCGAGTGGTCTAAGGCGCTGGTTTAAGCCACCAGTCACTTCGGTGACATGGGTTCGAGTCCCACTCCTGTCATTTTGTTGAAATTCCTATAAAAAGTATTGTTCTCTTTATTTTGAACATGTGCACCTGGTATCTTCTACAATCATCCATTCTCTTTACGACAAAACATACAGGCAGGATGGCCGAGTGGTCTTAGGTACTGGTTTAAGGCACCAGTCACATCGGTGGCCTTGGTATGAGTCCCACACCAGACATTTTGTCGGCATTGCTATACAAAGAATTATATCCTTTATATTTAACACCTGCAAAAGGTATCTTCTACCATCATTCATGCTATCGACCACACAACATACAGGCAGGATGGCCGAGTGGTCTAAGGTGCTGGTTTAAGGCACCAGTCACTTCAATGGCGTGGGTTCGAGTCCCGGTCCTGTTAATTTGTTGACATTCCTATAAAAAGTATTGTTTCCTGTATTTTGAACATCTGCACATGGTATCTTTTACCATCATCCATGCTATTGACCTCAAAAAATACAGGCAAGATGGCCTAGTTGTCTTAGGTGCTGGTTTAAGGCACCAGTCACTTCGGTGGCCTTGGTATGAGTCCCACACCTGACATTTTGTCGACATTGCTATACCAATCTTATGTATCCTTTATATTTAACACCTGCAAATGACATCTTTTACCATCATCTATGCTATTGACCACAAAACATACAGGCAGGATGGGCGAGTGGTATAAAGCGCTGCTTTCAGGCACCAGTCACATTCTTGGCTTGGGTTCGAGACCAAACCTGTCATTTTTTTGTCATTCCTGTTGAAAGTATTGTTTTTTTTATTTTGAACACCTGCACATGGTATCTACTACCATCATCCATGCTATTCGGCATACAACATACAGGCAAAATGCCTGAGTGGTCTACAGCGCTGGTTTAAGGCACCATTTACTTTGATGGAGTTGGTTTGAGTCCCAATCCAGCCATTTTGTTGACATTCCTATACAAAGCATGTTTCCTTTATTTTGAACTCCTGCACATGGTTCTGGTGGCTGTTGTCAGCTTCTCTTTGATAAGATGTACCAAATGATCAAGATCAGAAGCTTTTTGGTCATTTTCTTCTGCTACTTCTTTTTAGCTCTTCGAAAGAAGTAATGATTCATTGCCCTTGATAGTAGAGGATATTTTCTTTCACAATGAAGAGTTTGCTTGTTGTATCTGTCTTTTGCCATGACTTATCATTGATGGGCGAGGCATACAGTGAAGTTTGATTGAAGACATGTCCAGATCAAAAAGAGCTGCCTGAACTGTATCTTTGCTTGTATTAGCCACAACTTCATTTTCCATCTCCTCACCGCTGGAAGAATTCAAGTTTGGAGAACTTTCTTGGGCTGGTTGTAATTGACACTCTCCAGCTCCCTTCTTGCAAGATGGGCACAGCTTTCAGCCAGGAAAAATTGTTGATTTCATTCTAAATTTATTGGCTAGTTTTGGTACTTGTTGGAAAATTCAAGGACCCTAACAAGCAATTTATTAAATCTCAGTTAGGAATATAAAAATTTCATTGTTGGGCAGTAAAAAAAAAGTTCCATCCCTGAAAGTATCAAGTATTACTTAAATAACACTATTATCCTTGTCATCCTTGACCTCACAATTTCGCCCTTTTCACCCTCTGCTGTTTTTTCCGTAAATTTCATCTTTTCCATTCAATCTGTGAATGCCATCTTTGACATTTTTCCATTTCGACCATTGCGTCCATTTTGGCCATAGTTTCCATTTCTACAAATGCTCGGAAACTTACAAGGAAAAATGTAAATTTCAAAATTTTCAGTACTGGCAAAAATTTCTAGTTTCTTTTAAAATGATTGTAAAAACATTATTGGCAGTTGAGAATGGCTTAAGGACTTTGAGCAGGATATTGGCAGTCATGTCTGAATTGTGAGACCATTCTTACGAATTGAAATGGTTTGTTTGTTCCGTGAAATATTACACCAGTAACATGTGATTTGAAAAAAGTTACTTATGCCCCTTAAATACAAAATGTAAGCTAACGATGATAATACATGGGCCTGAAATTGTTCTTATAAATATATATATACTAGAAGTTACATGACATGTGATGGGATTGGTATGGGCCGTTTGTATAGATACCTAGTAATGATACCGATATTTTGAAAATGATGCTAAACATTATGGATGAAACAGAGCTTCTAGAACGTCTTTGAAAGGACTAAGGTAAATGTTTTCAATAAGTAACAGTAGGAAAAAGCAGTACAAGCTAGAAGTAAGTGTATCTAAAGCCAATGTTAGAGAGGGGTACAGGGTATCCAAAAAGCATAATTTAGTCAAAAACACACAATAGAAAAGTCTTAGAGGCCCCTGTTACTTAGGTTCCCTTAGTTTGTTTGAAGTAAGGTACCCTTAACTGTGTTGCTCCACTGGCTGCGCCTTTGTGTAGGCTACTTAGAAGGATACTTGAAAAGAAGTTTACTAGTCTTACCCAATTTAACACATATTTCAGCTGTGTGTGGATTGATCCCCTGCATCACACTATAACTCTACACTACTGAATAGTCCCCACGTTTGTAAAAACAAATTGTAGCTGCATTTATAAAAAACCCAGTTCCCTATCATATTCAAGCATTTGAGACGGACAGTTGTAACTTAGAATATTTTAGAAAATGTGTATGTCTACTAATTTCATAAAATGGCTTGCACTATTACCTGTATGAATAGATACTACATTATCGTTTTAACGACTTAGAAATGAGAATTGTTGGCATTCTCTTCTCCTTGGTTTGAGAAATCCACAATACACAATTTGGTCTGTCTTGTATTGAGAGCTCAAAATTTGTCTGATCTTCGCGTCCATTTTCACTTCCTATTTTTCTTCCAACCATATTGATTTATCATAGAAGGTTTGCTGGCTTACCTGGGGGAGGGCTCTAGTGGCAAAGGTCAGAGGGGCTGGTGTTGGTCAAATAGTGATCAGGTGGAAGAACTAGAGTCCCTTAGCCATGAATGGAACGATTCGCATTTGCCGGAAATTTGAGAAAGCAAAGTAAAGTCTAAATTTGAAGGAGTTTGGGTTTGATTATTTAAGAAAACGGGTGAAAATATTTTGCTGATGCCATATCTTGTTTCTTCACTGTTTTTTTATGTCTTGAAAATTACCAATTACCTTGTTACAACCATTTTGAAAGTTAGCAGTTCGAAATGAAATTTACGTACCTTCGAAATTTCTTTTCTTTTTTTAGCCACTCTAACTTTTATTATCTTTTTTTCTGTCTCCTGTTAATGAAAACAAAACAAAACTCAACTACATGTTCCTTATCCTTCTAAAAGTTGGTTTCTGAAGAAAAATTTACAGATTTCGTGTGCAGCTTTTATTACGATGGCTATTTACCAGAAGCTACGTGATTGGCCTATTTTTTTGTTAAGTGGAACGACTGCGTTTCGTCCATATTCCAAGGCAGAGTTGACTGAAAATTTGTCACATGTGATACAATTCATTCAAGGAAAACAATCGGAGGCAAAACCGGTGGAATGCAAAGACATTTCAGAAAAACAAAATAGCTACTGAGTTTATTTACACTCTTTTTTATTAGAAAAAGTGTATAAGAACACGAGCCTCCGATTTTCCCAAAACTGCAGAACAAGCTAAGAACAAACTGAGGCTGGCCGTTTAAGGTCAATATAAGAATTATCCGAAATTGCCATTAAACTGATAAAAAATTACGAAACAAGCAGATTGACAGCACACGGATATATCCGATGGTATATAAACATACATATTAAAACAGTTCTGTCCCAGGGAACAGCTTAGAACTTTTTGCAGTGAAGGTTTCTTATAAGTCCCCGTGAAACTTAGTGCAAACTGTGCCCCGCGTTTCAGGTTAATTTCTGTTGTTCCGTTTTATGGCGAACGGCCTAAGTTTTCACAGACAAAAATAGTACTCAGTTATGACATTCTTCGTGTTCAAACATCCGCCACTGTTATAAATTGCAGCTATTTAAAAAAAAAATACACGAAAGTAATGCGGTGCCGCTCAGAAAAAATCAAAGTTTGTATTTTGCTGACTCAGCAGTACAAGGTTTTGATCTCCGTTTCATAGACAATTCAGTTTTAAAGGACAGCATCTGTGACGCAGGCTACCAGATTCTCAGCTTGGAGGCTATCCCCAGCTCCCTTTGATCAGGTTATTCGAATTAGTTTTTTTGAGTTGATATTGTTTCTGCTGCACAGCTATACTAATACTGCCTTGTAGAAGAAATTCTGCTCTTTCTTATGATATATGGGTTATGTCTGGCCATTTTTTGGCTTTTTTGCCGCACAACTATATTGATACTGTCTTGTAGAATCAAAGCTGCTCTTTCTCATGTTGTAGTGGTTATAAGATAAAAACACAAAATAATGCAAATTGGTTGAGTTTTAGGATTTGATATAATTGCATCCTACAACTGTCCTATATAGGAAGTGATCATAAACAATCAAAAATCAATTGAAAGAGACAAAATACAGTATAGTACTGGATAACTGAATGCACAAAATCACGATGTTCAATAAGGAAGACCACTTAGGGCATTGTGGCTAGCTAACTGAATCTTAGAAGAAATAATGAGGCAGATATAAGATTACTGGCACATAGTGTGCTATTGCAATACTTGTGAGAGAATGTCTCTAAATAAATGCAAAGTTCAGGCAGCATTGTTTCTTTGCAGATTACTATTGTGGCTCCTTTCATGAGGTGCCAATGACTGTCAAAGACGCTGACAACATTTTTGTTGGCATTTTTTGCAATGGATACATTCAAGTAGATTATGAGGACACATGCAAGGCTCTTTTGGGTCCCCAATAGCAGGTATAGATGCGTTCCTAAATTTTGGGCATCACCTGTGGCGATACTACCATGTGGCATCATTAATTGCAACTCTCAATGCTCTTTTACCTCATTTACTGGAAGGTCAGTATTGATAGCACTAACAATTTCGTAAAGGGCATTGTCATTCTTCATGATTTCTACAACTGAGTCAATCAACGATTCAGTATCATCAAAATCTTTTTCCAGGGTGACAGCACTTCTCAACAAAGCATAGCAGATCATGGTTGCAATGTCTGTGCAGGAATGAACATCTGCTCCAAAACCAACTACTCCAGTCTGGCTGTATTTCTAACTCTGAGCTGCTGGTTCTACTGCTATTGCTTATTTTTTGTGCCAGGGACATTTACAATTAATTTTTTTGGATGCTGTAACACATACTTTTCCAGGGCATAATGGATTTCGGCAGTTTCTTTGGTAAAAATCCCTAAAAAGGCTTACTTATAGATGTTCAATTATCTTCCCCAACCTAATTTATCACTTCCTCATTGATTAATCTTTCAAATCATATCTCTTTCTTCTTTAATTTCTTCAACTGAAATTATATTTAGGCCTATTGAAATAAAATAATTATCGAAATACTGTATAAAAAAATTAGTAAAAACAGAAATTGAAATTCTAATTAAACCAACTACGGCTGGGGTCTACCAACAAAACATTTTTCAACAGTTTTAAAGATAGAAGGCTGAAATTTGGCATGAATCATCTATATTAAGCCGAGAATCCATTTCTGCAAACAGATTCTAAAAGTAGACTATTGTTGTCATGGAAACATTGAGACAAAGGGAAAAAATGAGGTAGCTTAGGAAGCCTTGATCTGATGAAAGACAAATGATACATCAACTTCCAATATGGTATTTTAAAGATTAAAAGTTGCTTAATGCAGGGAAGTTATAGCATTTACAACAATATTATTGGATTTGACAAAATTCGGCATCAAATTATTTGCTAAAAACTTTCTTCCGTTATGTCAAAATGAATGGAAACTATGACCCTTATGGTACTTTTCACAAGGAACACTAAGTTTTCTCTGCATTCTGCACAGCAAGAGCTTCATTTTGGTACCCTGGATGTCAAATTTGGTAAACTCTATCCAGAAATCAATGCCTCCTAAGCATTTACACTATTTGAAAAATCAAAAACTGAGAAAAACTCATTTAAATCTAGATGTCAATATTTTATAGAAGAAAAGCAGCATTTGCTTGCTGTAACTACAAGCCTTGGCACAAGAAATGTATGTAACACAACAGTAATGATGAAACTTTTTAAAACAAATTAGTTTATAAATACTCAAAAAGGACCAGCTTTATAAGAACTGCCTTCGATTTTTTTCGTTGGTTTTTGCTTTTTCACCTTGTCATCTTCTTTCTTCTTGTCTTAGCCTCTTTTGTTGATGCCTTCTTTGGTTTTTTGACTCTCTCTATTGACATCTGAAGAGCACCTTTCAATAGATAGTTACCAGGCTCTATTCCCATAAACCTGAGTAGCATTTCTCTGTACGTTGCTCCCTTTGAGAACTGGCATAGAGCCATACAAACTGCACTTTCAAGTGTTCTTCTGCCAACAAATGTTATTTTTGGGCCAAATCACCATATGATACTATGCAGGGATTCATTAGGGTTTTGTGTTCTGTTTCTGCTACATCTTTCTAATAGCTTCTCATCTGTAAGGCGTGTGAAGAGGGGAACCAGTTTACTGCCAACATCAGTTGGAAGGGCTTTATGGTCTTGGTGTCCTTCCGGGGTTTCATTTTTGGCAACTGCTCTTTGCCAGAAGCACCATGACTTTTCTCCAAGTGGACAATGAACATGTTGGGATTGCTATCATTTGAAGTCATGTGAAATGATATTGCAAAAACTCTTTTCTTTGTAGTGGCAATATCACCAGCATTGTCCTTAATTGCTCTTGCATAATAATTTTGTATTTTCAATACTTTTGCCTTGGTCAATTTTCCTTTTCCAGAAATAGGATCCTTCTGGGCTTTGCATTGTTCAATTACATTCATCAAACCAGTACCAATTCTTTTGGAAAGATGGTTGACACACTCTTCCTTCTTGATCTCCACATGCTGCCCATAAACCTTTTGTTGTGAAATGAAGTCATGAGATTTACTATCCCAATCCGATAATATTATGGTGTATCGCAGCTTGTATTTTGCAACCGATCTGTTCTTGATTCGAGATGCACATTCTTGCTCCATTGAGTTGGATGTGCCTTCATAGTTCTTAGAACATTTCACAGCATATTTTTCTCTCCAATCTTGATATTCAGGTTGTTCAGGCTGGGGTAAGGTTTTTTATTGGAACAACTTGGGATGTTCATCATTCTTGTCCAATCTCTCATTGCATTATAACCATATCCCAAACCCATAAATGCAAAGGCTGATCTGACGTTTACTTCAAATGCACTGTTTCCTGGCTGTGAACTCTTGATTCTTTCACTTAAATAACTTTCTTTTATAACTGTGTCACAGAGTTCGCAGTACAAATTAGCCAAATAACAAAATCCCATATCTTCGCCCTTGTGAGTTTCGAAGATGACACCTCTGTATTTGCAATATGGGCAGCATAAACTTGAAATTAAATTTTTCAAACGAAGTTTGTCAGCAATTAAGAAGCACTTCTCGTTATCTACCTTCATTTCTTCAATTTTTCAATTGACTGCTTCTTTTCTATCATTTTCTCCAGTTCTAGATCAAAGAGTGCCAGTTTCTTTGAACTTGCTGATTCATCACCATCAGTAGGCCCTGATTCTTCAATAGCTCTTTCTACATTGAATTTCCTATTCTTTCGTCTCTCTCTGACTCCCTGAAACCTTTGAAACTTTGTTCTACCCATAGATGATAGCAGCAAATAATTAACAAATTGGCTTGAGCGTTAAAAATACTTCAAAATTTGAGTAACAAGTGTTTGGTGTTGAACGATATTTCACTTGGCAACGGCGATCAGTGAAAACAGAAATCACCAAATCATCTGATTTGTATAAGCCAATGATGTCGCTCCGTTCTGGGCATCAGCCAATTAGTCCGGTCACTTTGTGGTTTGACCTCCAACTAATTGCAACAGAAGCTTTTTTCCACAAATCAGTTGCAAATACCATCAGTAACAACATATCAAAAATCTTATTTAATCGACTTGGTGGAACTTTGTCAAAGTCGGGTTTTCAATAAGGCGTCAGCTGCTACAACATGGAAACGAGGCTAAGATTAGAACTTGGTATTTCCCCCCATTTTCTGCCATAAAAAGAACGAGATATAAGTAAAAATGAACTAGAAATGTTTATTTATATATTCTGCAAGAAATATTTCTAGAAAAGGGCAATTTTAAACACAACTAGAATGGCCATGTACGTGTATTTACCCCCCAAAACAAAACATTAACAAAATCGTGAAAACATTGTCATAGGTAGATTATTTACAGACATCCAAGAAAGTTTTTAGCCATTGTCATCCAATGGTCTTAATCTTCATTGTCGTCGTCAAGTTCTGGTACCGAATTGGAACATCCTGCGCCTCTACCCTGCCCACCTGCTGAACATTCGAGGCCATGCTTGCGACACGTGCAATCCTGAGTACTTCTGTCAGAAGAGCAATTACAGCGGATGATTTGGAGCAGAGATGCGAGTGCAGGGGGTCGATCGGTCATGACTGGCAACATCTGACTTTGCTGGACGCTCCAGCCGAAGTCCTCTATTAGAATATCGAAATTGTCTTGCCCCCACTGCTCTACCTGAACGCGCACACGGAGGCTGTGAAATCGTGCAGCGGTTGATGTTGGGGGCAGGGCTTGGGGTTGGATCTTGGTACTTCTCGTTGCCACCTTCTGGCAATATTTTTCGTAACGAAGCTTGTATAACTTAATACCTGATCTCTCTCCGTAAAGTGAAACCAAGGCATTTTCTCAAACTTCGCAGATTTCGTCTGTCGTAGAGGTTCTGCTCTCAAACATATTTGCTTGAGTTCGAAAATATTCGGATGTTTCAAATTTTTTTAGTGCCATGGCCTTCCCTTAACCATGTAGCCGCAACGTCGTGTCACACCCCATGAACGCATGCAAGAAGAGAATGTTGGTACAAATGGCTGGGCCAAGCTGCTCTTTGGCTTGCCTGATATCCCAAACACGTATTGTTTTCGCATTGCTCTTTTGCTCTGGTCTGAAGTACAAGCCATGGCCATTTGCATCGGCATGGAAAAACAGCAACACTAAGAGATCAGTGTCATCGCCGACTAGCGCTGTCTCTCTCTCGCATGCAGACTCAACCACAGTCTTGACAATGAGTACATCGGCATCCCATTTAGCTTGTTGCGTTATGCAATTTGATCTCTTCAAGGCTTGCATCAGCATATCAATGAAGCTTCCCTTATTCTCGGGGTTGACAGGAACTGTTCCTTTTTGACAGTGACCGGCATGTCTTCAGTAAAGGTGATGTTCGGAGATGATTTGCCAACCGCACGCCACTTCTGAGCTGCACTCTTTGTTGATAGGTCGCTGTATCCATCAAATACAACCGTAGGTTTGCCATACTTCCGATTTACGTATGAGCAATATGCAGAACACACTTCTGTGTATGTTGGAGAACCTTGAGGCCAAGGCAGACGGTGAAGTAGACAGTCACCATCCAAGACATAATGCACGTCGGATGGACATGGACCTTTAGCACTTGAACTCAACTTTGACCAAATTGCGTTAGCAAGGGCTGGTTTCTGCGCGGGGCGCATTCTGTACGGATTCTCGAATAGAGCTGTTGGAAAGCTACCCAGTTCGAACTCGAAGACAGATGCAAAGTCTTCAAACCTATTACATGCTAAAGTGAGACTCTGGAAGAGCAGCTGAGGGTCTACTTGGATGATCTCGTTACCAATCTGCTCGAGATGCCATTGTGACAGCCTGTGCTTTACGACTGAAGGAGTACTCCTCGACGGACTTTCAAGACATAGATAACAAAATCTTTTTTCCAATTTTCAGCGAAGAGTCCACATTAACCTCACTATCCGCATTAACACCAGTCATGATGTTACGGAGACTTGGATCGGAGGAAAAACGCGTGTGCTGTGCAAGAGAACTAAGGAGGATCGTTGTGTCTTTTCTGTCCCGCTGCTTCCTTGAGTTGCTCATATCTTTGTTTTGCTCGCCCGATTTGCTGTGTATGTTGGTGAGGGACTGCATGGTTTGGTTAGTGTCAGCGCAAGCTGGCATGGACAACAACCAAACAAGGCGCTGCTGCTCAGACATGCCACTTCCTCTCGTCAATCCACCACTGGTTTTTAGGCTCCTCATTAAAACCTGTTCGATTATGAGATCTGTTGGCAAACCAGCCCAATATCGTTCACTTCGTCTAACACTATGATACCCAGCAACAAATTGGCGATGTACATCAGGGTGTTTGTTTGGCAGATCACTCATCAACTGGAGATAGAGGTGACCACACTTTACATTCAAAATTGTGTCCTGCAGCTGCTAGGTAAGGGAGCATTTTAGCCAGCGTCTGGAGGTGAAGCTCCCAGTTGGATGTGCGTTCAGCTTTGATGAAATTTTGCAACAGATCGATCATCTCCATGTATTGGACCCATAATGCCGCGGTTTTGCTAACCTCTGCAGTGGACTTTCCTTCCTTCTTGATTGCTCACTGATGACTTTTAAAGCGTTGGACGCACACAAATCACTGACTACAATTTTCTCATCTAGAATACCTTTAAGCAGATCTCCAGCCTCTTTCATCAAGGAATGGGCTTCAAGGATATCATTTCTCGCTGTAAAAATATACATGGATTACATATAATCATCGAACTTACTCTCTCTTCCAAAAAGAACTGACGTTATTAAAAAGCAACGGGACAAGGGTCAGTGAAAATTCCTAGAGACAAAGATAAAAGGAAAAAAAACATCCTCCTTCTTAGGAAACCAAAGCACAATGTGCCTCCACTGATCAACTCAAAAAAGACCCAAATATGTCAAAAGAAAACCTTACTATTACATTCTGAGATCATCATCTTTGGAGAAATCCAATCAAGGTCCATGCGATGAAAATGATATGGGAACAGCTACACAATTGGAGACAGGTATCTAAAAAAATTATGGAATTGATGCCTTGACTTACTGTCACAAATCTCTGATTTTGCTCTATCTATTTGGATGTCCTCCGAGGTAGTGTCACCAGCAGAAGAATCAGTAACCCCTTGCTCATCAGAAATCGAGTCTAAGGGAAAGTCAAGGGAAAGTACAATCAATCCATCAGCACATATCATGATGAATTACAGCCCCCTATTTACGTAGCTCACTAAGATCATAAAGCCCCCTTTCACGTAATTCACTATTGTCATAAAAGTCCAAATTATTGTTACCGCCTGATCTCTCCATTAGATGTGACATTTTATTCACAACATGCCTTCATTAAGTAGTGTAGGTGCAAAGCAAAGGGGAAAACGGGTGATTGGCTTGATCTTGCTTCTTTTTGCCCGTCCACAATTGATCGAATGAAAACTTCTTGGCCTCCGGATAAAGGAGAGCTTAAATCGGATATAAATACTTTTCCCCCAAAAGGACTAAAAGTGTCAAGTATCGAGATTGCCATCAAGCCCCAGCAGTCAATAAGAAAGCGAAAAGTTCGATTGCTTTTCTTCTCTACATTTGAATATTAATTTAATTTTATGAAGCGAAGTCAATGTAATCAAAAACTATCAATAAGTTAAAAAAACTCACCTTTTCAATCGATCATCGATGCCCTTTGTAGCTAACTTGAAAATCCAGTAAAAACAAACACCATGCAGGTCGTACTTTGGTAACTTTTGTGAAAAAGCGCAAGGTAGAAAATCCAGCCTCGTTCTGGTCCAAGGATTTAGGTGGTCGCCAAAAAACTTAGATTATACCAACTTCCACAAAATAGATTAAGTATGATTTTGGATATGTTATTCCCCATAAATTTCTGATTCAAAAACACCGGAAAAATACCTTCTGTTGCAATTAGTTGGAGGTTAGCCCCTATTTTCAATAAACGTTACTGGACTAAATGAGGAAGCTGAATCTTAACCTCGTTTTTCAAATATCACAGCTATTGTCCTTGTAAGGGTTAAACAAAGGCAATTTTTGAGAGAGCCTTACATGAAGTTGTTCGAAAACCAAAATCATTGAAAGCAGAATGAAAAGAGCTTTCCAAAGATACCCAAGGTTAATCATTTGACAGTTGCAAGTCTTACCAAAACGAAAATGAAAAACAGTGACTTTTCGTCTTTGTAGAAAGAAAAATTGACAAAACTGATATATCTAGAGGTGAACATAGGTAGTATTTATGGGGGAAAATCCGCCTTGTGTACAATTTATGGTGACTATGAGATTCTACAATGTTTAAACTCTATTTTTCATGCAAAACAATTTTTTTCAATTTTTCAAGTGAAACTGCTATTTTAACAGTAGACCCCTGCCTTATTTTGAGGCAAGTTTTCGTGAAACATTTGGCATACCTTACTTATTCATCCATTCCACTCCAAAAAAGGGGCGTGAATGTTCTATGCTTGATTTCGATAACCCGTTCGTTATAAGCTCTTTTTTTCATTTTCTGCATCCTTGAGGACATTTTCTGTAGGTGACTTATTGTGCGTATTTGCGTTCAAGTTCACAATTTGTCTGTAGCGTGTTCCTTGGTTACTATGCAACAAAACGATTCACTGCTTGCTTCATCCATTTCATTGTCTTAATGAGCTGGTGCATCGTTTCCTTCCTCATGGTTGTTAAACATGGATCTCTGTGCAGTTTGGGCCAAGTTTTCGACTTTTTTCTGGATGTGTTTTCTACAGATAGGTTAATATGTAGCATCCTTCATGCATCGGGTGTGAAATGAATGGACACAACCACAAAATATTTTCAATTTCTTTCAACAGAAAATTTGGAGTAAAGAAATTGTTTTATGCTAGAATTATGTGTAATAAATGAATAGTGAGGGTAAACAAGGAACTGACAAAATGATGAAAAAAATCAAAATAAATCTACATATGGAGAGAGGGTAGTCCCAACCACCCAACCCTACCCCTGCCCCCCCCTACAGCCCCCAACCCCAACCAACTCCGCAATGCCATAGTATCAGAGGATTAGTATTTCAGATATTTCGACCAAGATTGTATTTAACATTTAGACTTTTATAGTTAAACTTTTCTTTAACTGATTATAAGGTTTCTTAGGGAGAGGGTGATTATGTTGACATTTTAAGCTGTCTGTTAATTATTCAAATTGACATTACTCCTAGGGTTTTATAGATGCAAATCATCAGCCGATACCCTAACACAGACATTTGGGGCATTTAAATCAGAATGTCTTGTTGTGTTAGGTGCCCCAGCAGACCCACTTCCGGGACCACCTTTGTATCTTTGTTATGTCTATTGCTATTTTTTATTCATGGGTTTATCTGGTGAATCTCGAATGAACCAGGACGTCCTTGAAGTTTTTATGCCTTTTAAGTGCCAGGAAAGGAGGTGTGGTCCAAATATCTTTTAGATTCTCATCCTTGGCTAACAGGTGCCAATGTTTTTTCAATATTGCTTCGATTTGAATGGTTGTGTTATCAAATGGTACCAATAAAGGGGTGAAGTCTGGGTGTCTCATTATTTGGTGGTTTATCTTTGAATAGTAGTTCATGTTGAGTGTGCTGGATAGCTTTGCTGAATCGGTTCTGAATATTGGACAGGCTGAGCCCCACTGTAGGTTGTCCCTCACTTTGTTTAGTTCCTCTGTAAGTTTTGTATTGTTCGTAATGATTCTGACGTCAGAATCGAAAACGAGACTGAAATGAAAAAATTGTCCCGCGCGTCAGAAAATGCACTTTAAATCGCTTCTTACGGACAAACAGGGCTTCAATTTCAAAAAATATTTCCATTTTCGTACTCAGCACGTCAAGGGCTTTCGATTGAACACAACTTGTTTTACCTTTGCAGGTCCCCTTTAAGGAATTGTCACTTTGCATTGCCGCCGTGCCTAAGAACAATTTTTATCTTTACATGTAGTGAAATAGTATCTGACCTCCAGTCGAATTATCTTTCAAATATACGTTTTTTCTCCATTTCAGTATTTAGCTCCTTCTTTCTTTGGAGCGAAGGTATGATGGGTGGAGTATACAATATCTTCATAGCTAAGTTCAATTTTGGCTTGTTGAAAGCATTCCTTCTCAGTATAAACGCTTATGGATTCGATCAATGCACAACTCAGTTCTGTCCATAGACGTAGATGTTTCATTTTCTGCTTTGACTTCCAATTGTTCTACCACATTGGTTGCATGAAGAATTATCTTAAAAATATAAAGTTAGAAATACATTAAGAGGATTGTCTTTTTTGAGAGAGTTAAAATTCCTAAATTAGACCCCAATGTAGTGGACCAGACTTCAAGTTCAATATCATAGGAAAAAATGCAAAAATCTTATTATATTAGTTAAATCATATTACTTAGAACTGTCAATACTATCTATTGCTTTTTTATTTTTGCAATACAAGTTTGTAGGTCAAGACAACCCTTAACTGCTTAAACACGAAAGCGTGTTGGCCGTCCACACAACAACACAACAAAAAACACGAGAAGGTGTTAGCTGTCAGATCAGACAGACAAGATATTTTTTATGAAAATAAACTTTATAACTTAAGTGTAGGTTTACTCTGTTCTCAAATTGTGTGTGAAACTTACTGGGAACAAAAAGCGGATCTGGTGTCAGCAATCTCGAGTTCCTGTTTCTTATTGGCGCGAAAAACGTGAAAAGAAACTGACGACAGCGTGCGAACAGTGAAATTTTGTTCTTGACAAAATAAAAGTCCTTTCACACAGGGAATAGATAAAAAGTGAAGGTAAAAGGTTTGTGTCGGTGTGAATGACCCATTTCCTTGCATATAAGTTGCGAGTTCCTTCGAAAGTGCACCCAAAATTATGCAAATTATGCATCTAAGGAATTTTTACAAAATCTTAGGATATTTTCGCAAAATTCTAAGGATTTCTACATGAAGCGAAGTAAGAGCCCTGTGCTTATGTGACTGACCAAATATCTTATGACTAAAGAAATTCTATCAAAATTATCATTAACCTACCCCTTCCCTGAGGTGCTGATTTCATTGCAGATTTGGCCTTTTTTCAGACACCAACTTTTTGACCATGGGGAGGGGGCGATCACTGTATGAAAACCTAAAAAGGAGAACTATAAGATATACAACACTTCAAAGGTACTCGTTTCATAAAGCATCAGGGGCCACTTCTGTAAGTAAAGTAACAACATTAAATTTTTTTAGTAAAATCTTTGGGCTGTCGCTACGTCCTTAAATATGCTACGAAACTATCAATTCAAAATAAAACTTTTATTATGGAAATAGATTGAGGCTGTACCCCCTAGCTCTCTGCCTATTGTATGTCCTGCTAGTTCCTGTGGAAATTGATATTGCTTGTTTAAAGTCTATGCAAAATCTTTATTATAGACTACATTATACATTCAGTGAAATACACTTTATAAGAACTAAACCATTGCACATCTCTGATTTTCATTGTCTTGAGTGTGTAATAAAATCTTCAGTTTCTCTTTCCCTCTGATGGTTTGCTGTTTGCTGCCCCATGGCCTGTCACGCTTGGCTCCTGGCGATGGCCTAAACAATTCAACTCTATCCTCCCTTCTTGATCTCAAGTCCACAATATGCCGTTTGCAGTTTATTTGTACCAGAAGTTACGATTTGATTCAGCATAGTATGCAGACATTGCACTCACCAAATGCAGAGACGAACATATCAAGGCTCTTTGACACTACACTGGACCTGCCGAAGGGCGACGACTTTCTCACACTAGGGAGACCATCGCAGTCCCATCACTGGATAGAGTTGCAGGAAGTAAACTTGAAGAGAAGCAGGATTTGGAAAATCAATCGAGATAATTTGTGAGAATGAAAATGATCCGAGTAGGACTCAAACCCACGACCTCTAGATTTGATCTCTAGAACGCTACCACTGCGCCACCAGGGCTACGAGAAACACAGACAATTTCATTCACACAAATTGTTGCACCACCACTCACCAAATGCAGAGACGAACCTATCCGGGCTTTTTGACACTACACTGGACCTGCCGAAGGGCGACAACTTTCTCACACCAGGGAGATCATCGCAGTCCCATCACTGGATAGAGTTGCAGGAAGTAAACTTGAAGGGAAGCAAGATTTGGAAAATCAATCGAGATAATTTGTGAGAATGAAAATGACCCGAGTATGACTTGACCCCACGACCTCTAGATTTGATCTCTAGAACGCTACCACTGCGCCACCGGGGCTACGAGAAACCCAGGCCATTTCATTCACACAAATTGTTGCACCACCACTCACCAAATGCAGAGACGAACCTATCCGGGCTCTTTGACACTACACTGGACCTGCTGAAGGGCTTCTCATTGATCATTTATTTCATTAATAGAATTAATGCTTAAACATCCATACGGGTTCCTTGAAGTCTGTAAGGCATTATATGGAATAAAATGGTTTTCGAACAGGTCATTCAACAGACCACGCACTAATTAGTTTAAGTGAAACTATTAAATCTTCAAAGCTTTGAAAAAAACGCAAATTTTCAAAAGTTCTCAATCGTTGTAATGATGTTATAATTCCATGTTTAAGGATCTCTATGGCCTGGTGGTAGCCAAAATCAATTTCTCTAACTAACATTTACCGCTAGCTTCTTCAAAAGATGTCTTTCATAATAAAATCTTGCATAGATTAATTCAATGTTTAATTTTTTGGACAGGAAAACCAGTCCAGCATCCTCTAATTTGTAAATAATATCATTCAATAAATAAAGTCATTCTTTTACTTTGCATTATTCGTATCGCAAAAAAATCAGTTGCCTCTCTGAAAATGTAAACATTGAAAGTAATATATGCAAGTTTTACTTTTTACATGTGAAGTCTCTCAATCAAGATCATCATCGGAATCAGCCGGTTCATATCAATGATGATCCACAGTTTCATACTTGGTCCTTATGTGAATATAAACACATCATGATAGTGGTCTAGTTTTCCCCCACCCCATATAGCCAAAACACCATCTAACAAACCATCTGTATGAAACTCCTCCTAGTTTCTTATAAAAACACGTGTAGTTTTTCATTTACAGTGTTCACACTGGTAATAAAAAATAAAACTGCTAATAATGTCACTCCAAAAGAACGTACAAAATTAATCTGTAGCAATGAGTGGTGGCAAGAAGTTTGTTAAATATGCACAGACAGTCCATATTTTATTCATATATGCAGCCATCCTTTTCGGGAAAACTGACTGCAAGATCTTGAAAGTTTTAATGCAACGAATGGCACGCTCTACATGAACTTTGACAGAGGCAATGTGTTGGGTTTCTGTATCTTCATTAAGGGTCAATGATGCTTTAGCACCCAAAAATGGTGGAACATTGAGATAAGTCTTTGGAGGAAGGTCATCCTGGATAGTAAACCCTTTATCGGTCATGATAGAGTCTCCCTCTTCAAGTAAGCCATATATACCAGAATCCTTTGTAAGGGCTTTGTCACTACATCTTCCTGCATACCAATCTGACACAAATGTAATAGCTCCAGATGGTGCAATACCAACCAGTTCTTTTGCAGTGTTGTGCTGCTTATACTTTGAATAGGATTCACTTTGTGATCTCAGTGAACTGGGCATCTCAATGAATATTTCAGTAGCATCTAAGATGACACGCGTTGTAGGATATGTTTCTTTCAATGATTTTGGCATGGTCTTGCCAACAGTCCCTCTTGTTGCCCAAATTAGGAGAGCTCGGAATTTTGAATGCAAGGAAGCTATCCATGTGATGCAAATTGTGGAAAAATGAGACACTCATATTCCGGCTCGGAAGGCGTTACCTTTTCGAGAAGATCACATCAAAGGCGAACTAGAACAAGAAAGAACTCTAGTTCTGCTGACAGCGATCTTTTAGGCCCATGTTTCTTGGTAGTTACCTTCTCAGGATTTGTATGGAGTCAAAAGAGTCAAACAGAATTCTAAATGTTTCATAGTCTTTCATTCCAGTATAAAAATATAACATCTTTGCATTGTCTTTTAAGGCAGTGACAGACAGTGAATTTTTCAAATTCTTAGCTTTGAGGTCATCCCTCTCTAGTTTCAAAGAGTTTACTTCGTCTCAAGTCTTTTTCATTTCATTCTCATACTTCATTTTCAAAGCATCATTTTCTGCTCGCAGAGATGCAAGTTCATCAAAGTCAGTCTTAACTTCATCGACTGCAGGTGCATCGTTTCTCCTTTCTGGTTTGTGAAAAACTGTTCCTGGATTCCTGTTTCTTGCCTTGGTTGTTGTCCTTGGCTTTGGTATGCTGGGACGTGTTAATTTTGGAACAATAATCGGCAGATTGTTCATGTAGGTTTTCTGTCCATCTGGGAAGTGTTCGGAACAAACTCTGACCTTCGTTGGGTTAATCCCCTGACGGCTAATAAGTGAAAGCCACTTCTTTCTCAACTGAATCTTCTCTGGTTGACTTCCATTTGGAAATCTGTAGAACTGCAGATTTCTGTTTTTTTTTCGAGGTCTTGAAGCACAACGGAACACAACATGTGAAGGCTCCACTTACTTTAGGCCCTCTGTTCTCTGATGGAAATGCCTTCGTTCTTTCAGCATCTGCATCAAGTTTTCCGGCCTCAACGCCTTCCACAAAGATTCCAGTACCCTTTTGTACATTTTGTGAGAAACTAGGGTCAGGTTGAATAGATAGAGCCTCAGATTTGTCATTTACATTTCCTTTCGTTGTCAAACTTGCAATGTGAATCGTAGTGACCTTCGAATGTTTTGATAAGGCACACATGCGGTTTGACTACCAAACCCACAATGCTTTGCGCGCATGGCGGATAAGGGGAATCGTGAATTCACATAATTGCTCCCTCTTTAAAATGGATATGAATATGTTTACTTATATTATATCTAGTATACAGCCACTTTTAACTTAAGTTATGCAGGTGGGTAGTATCTGAATCTGTTTAGGCCTTTTTACACGCAATATGAAATCTGGGCTTTTTCTGCTTTGAAAGTGAGTCCGTCGGTTGACACTTACCAAACATATTTGTGATACCCACCCAAATAAAAATAAAATAGCAATAGCAATACTCACTGACTTTCTGAAATACCATTGTTACGATATCTTCCTCCATCTTTCCTTTTGAGAAGCGGACCAGCATGTAAAAGGACATTTCTTTGGTGACCGCGTGGTAGTCTTCGCGATCATTGACGCATTTTATTCCCTCAATAGAGCCGTCAAAAGTCAGTTTTCCACAAAGCTCTGCCATGTCCATGCAACATCTATGCTTTAGGCTCCGACAAGCAATTCTAAAGAGCATTTCCCGCATTTGCCTCTGATAAGATTTCTCCCTCTTTTTGGCAAAAGCCTCTTCTCTCACGTTTCAATGTCATTGTCTACAAAGTAGAAATAATGTGGTAAATACAAGTACACAAATGTGGATATGGTTAGATGGTAATGGCTAATTGAAAACCAGACTTTTGAAATTGATACTTTCTAAAAAGTAATGTACGAGAGCTGGTGTAAGCTGGTGAAACTTTTGCAATATTTCTTTAATTTTAGGTCCCTTGACTCCACTACCTTCAATATTCTCACTGGACCAAAATCTCGGGACGCCACATAGGCTAAATATCACATAACTACAGGGCCCTTGAGCACTCCCTCGTGTTAGTGCCAGACCCTTGCGTGCATATTTCAGGGCATTCAACGCCCTCTTTTCTCTTCTTCAAGAAACAACGCATAGTACCTTTTAAGAAAATCTAAAAAGATTCTGTTAGCAAGACTCTGCCGCCACTGACCTTCAAAATGGACCAAGTTCCAGCTCCAGTTGACGCTGCAGAAATCCAGGTTGCTGACCTGGTAGTCGCAGGTGCCGAGCCACAAAGTCATCCAGCTGAAGCTCAACCCCCACAAGAAAACGCAGTTAGTTTCACGCCGTCTACTTCTACTTATTTAACTTCTGTTACTTTAACATCCCCGTTTGAGCGAAGTTACTGCAAGGAAAATTTATATTTTACACATCTAGGTAACCCTCGTTCGAGTGAAGTTGCTGCGAGGAAAGTTCATAGATTACAAATTTATGTAGTCCAAGAAATGTTGTCCAAAATATCAATGTTGGAGAGAGAAAACAAAGCTCTACATGAAGAGATTTTGTCATTACGACTGGAAAACCTAGAAATTAAAATGGAAAAAATTTATAACAAAAATAATGAAAAAAGAGAAGACGGTCGTTTAGGCCCATTTAATATTTTTGATAATGTTTTTGCATCTAAACATTCTAAAGAAAGTAAAAAAAATGAACTTGGGGTGTTTCAGCGGACGAGAATCATATTTTGCAACAATCCACAGAACATTGTAGCTTAAATGATGATATCTGGCAACTCCAAAAGTGTGCAGTTAAAGGTCCTAGAAGAGTGCAAAAGCAAGACCTATACGAAAATAGGAATAGATATAGCGTTCTTGCAGAAAGACCTACAACTGCAGAAAACAATCCCAAGAGAGATCAATTTTATTTTTCTAAAAGCATGGCCAATCTTGTGAATATTTTGGAAAAAGAAACCGGAGCTGCCTTATCATGGTTAGAAAACAATGAAATGATTGCGAACCCTGAAAAATTCCATGCATTATTGCTCAGAAAAAACCAGACAAATACTAGTGGAGAACAGATTCACATTAATTAATGGCAAAATAATCAGATCCGAGGAGACTGTAAAACTTCTAGGAGTGACGTTGGACTATAAACTTGATTTCGACCCACATATTTCGAACCTTTGCAAAAAGGCTGCAACACAATCACATGTTCTTAAAAGATTGAAGACGTTTATAGGTTTTAATGAGAAAAAGATTCTTGTTCAGAGTTTTGTATATTCTAATTTTAATTACTGTCCCTTGGTCTGGTATTTTTCATCTTCCAAATCTTTACAGAAAATTAAACAGTTACAGGAACGTGCTCTAAGATTTCTGTATAATGATCATACAAGTTCGTATAACAACTTGCTCTTTAAGTCAGATGAATGCACAATGCTTATTGCTCGCCAAAGAAGCCTTTGCACTGAAATATTCAAAACAGTGAAACAGTTAAACCCACCTTTTATGCAAAACATATTCAGATTACGGTCTTCAAATTATTCATTAAGAAATCCAAACAACTTAGCCCACGTTAGGCCCAATCAAACAACATTTGGGTCCAACAGTCTGAAGTCTATAGGGCCACAAATTCGAAATGGCCTTCCAAACAAGCTGAAATCAGCAGGAAATTTGAAAAGTTTTACAAATCTAAAAAAAAGGGGCCGAGCCAGCTTTCAAATGTAGTGCCTGTCAGTGTAGTTTAATATCTTGATTTTGTTTCTATCAGTATGATTAGGTATGTTATAATTTATTTTATTTGTTTTTATAGGTATATTCATTTTGATTAGTCAACTTTGTGTATGTATGTATATGTGTAGATAAATTCAAAAAAAAACTATACTTGTGTAAACGTTTCGATATTCATCTTCATCAGTAACTGTTCTAACAACAGTCAGTAACTGTTCTGTTTGTTAGAACAGTTACTGATGAAGATGAATATCGAAACGTTTACACAAGTATAGTTTATTTTTGAATTTATCTATTAGTATTTTATAAACTTAGATCGTTAGGCTCTCGTATTATTATGTATATGTGTATATATTGTTAGCTACGCTGTTAAATCGAATCAAAATAAATTGACAACAACAACAACAACAACAACAATGTGACCCTCGTTCGAGCAAAGTTGCAGGGAGGAAAATTTATATTACAAATTTAGGTAACCCTCGTTCGAGCGAAGTTGCTGCCAGGAATATTTATTTTAAAAATTTAGGTAATCCTTCGTTCGAGCAAAGTTGCTGCGAGGAATATTTATATTACAAATTTAGGTAACCCTTGTTGGAGCGAAGTTGCTGCAAGAAAAATTTATATATTACAAACTTAGGTAACCCTCGTTCAAGCGAAGTCGCTGCGAGGAATATTTATATTACAAATTTAGGTAACCCTCATTCGAGCAAAGTTGCTGCGATAAAAATTTATATATTACAAACTTAGGAAACCCTCCTTCGAGCGAAGTTGCTGCGAGGAAAATTTATATATTACGAATTAAGTTGACCCTCGCTCGAGCAAAGTTGCTGCGAGCAGAATTTATATATTACACATTTAAACCCTCTTTCCAGTGAAGTTGCTGCGAGGAAAATTTATATATTACAAATTTAGGTAACCCTCGTTTGAGGGAAGTTGCTGCGAGGAAAATTTAAACATTTTTAAGTTTGTGTAATACTCGTTCGGGCGTAGTTGCTGCGAGGAATCTTTGTTTACTGAAGGGTCATTTTGCTCCCTGATCCAGCGAAGTCGATGTGAGTAACTCTACCTATTTCAAAACACATGGCAACAGAGAACGCAAGAATTCCACTTTAAGGAGTCGATATGAATACCCAAAGCCTTGTCTTTCTGCTAGATGAGTGGATTCTGAGTTTTTAATGTATTGTTATATTCAAAATTAATATTTTTAAAATTTATGTTCTTCTTATATCTAATGTATTTTTATATTTATTGTTATATTTATTGTTATTTATTATATATATTTATTATTATATTCAAAGGGTAAATTCCCATAGTCAAAGAATTAACAATTTCTATTGTGTATTGGAATTACTTATGTAATCTCCACATTTTCTCTACTTTTAGGCAGCAGGACAGTGGCAAGCTGTATTGCAGCGACTGAGAGCTTTGGGGGAAAAGCAACAACCCACCGTCAATACCCTGAAGAAGTCTCTTGCCCAGTATTCATTCCGACAGCTCACTGATTTCGATGAATACAAGGCACTAGATATGGTTGCAGAGCTTAAAAACGTGGCTGTGGGAAGCAAAGATAAAAAAGCTGATTATTACTCCAGCTTCCATGCAACTCTTATGGAAAGGATCAATAGGCCCACAGAACAAGTCAAGTCGTATCTGCTTGCTCTGATCGGTGATAGGGACTATGATAAAATCGTAGAATCTGTGGGCAAGATTGGCAAGTCTTTTAGCTCGGTATAGTCTCCTCCTTCTATTCCTCCTATTAACCCTTTTTTTCTCGTCCTCTCATCCATGTTCTAGTTATTTTTCTACTAACTCCTTTAGTCGGAGCTTTTCTACTCCACTTTATGTACCTTCCCACGGTAATGGGTTTTATTCCCCCTACCTAAACTACTACCTGAGGTATAGAGGATACCAAAATTCCAGGTCAGGTGGAAGGAGACGTGTTCCAGGTGAATTTAGCGGGAAGAATAACCATGATGTTCATCATTACTTTTTTTTAAAAGAAAATGAAGAATTCAGAGTCTAAAACCACATAGTTCTTGCATTTTGTTGTTTGTGTCAAATAGCTTTGGATTTTTCTTTTATGAAATACAGTATGTTAATGATATTTTTTTTGCACTGGAGAATTATTATTTATGAAATTACTTTGTTGTGCCTTCATTTTTTGTCTTACCGACCCCTTTGTTATTCATTCCTCTTTTTCGTCTTGGTCCTCCAGTGGGCTACATCAATGAGGCATATCTACAATACATGTAAATCTGGTTCGTATTCCCACTTGATAGACATACTTTCTGCATAATCGCTTATTCGGTCAATTACAGGCCTTGTGCTTCCAAGATTTACAGAGAACTTTATTTATTTTTACATTTCTACTACGGGGTCTGGCAGGGCTCAGGGCTTATATCAGGCTATATCTTGGGTAAAAAATCTCTCTTTTGTTTCCTCCTCTCTCTTCCTGCTTTTTCCCCAGTTCCACCATTCAGCTTATTCTTTCCGGGGGTTCATTTGAGAACCTTTGCACCCGGCCGTGGGCGGGTTCTGGATAGTTTAAGCTGGAGGGTCATTCCTTTACATTTAGGTATATCTCTATTAAGGCTAATGGTATTCTCCTTTTCCCCTCTTTCTAGACGTCACCTACGCAACATTCATCATTTGAAAATAAGCTAGTAGAGATTATTTCAGATTCAGCCTTTGGTACGCGTAAGAACATGAAATGGTGTAATTTCGAGGGAGGACCCTCCAGCTTAGACATCCAGATATGTTTGAGTATTATAGATGACGTCAGAGCAGGAGCTCATGAACCCAATAAATCATGGTAGCCTGGTGCTCAGACGTGCAAACAACGCGCTCTAGCCTTGTTTGTTATTTTTTCATTTTGAAATTATGAACATGACGTGAGAGTATATATAGTTGTTTTAGTTTTAATTTAAGAGGTTTTAACAGATGTGCTGCAGACTAGTTTTTTGAAGCAAGTTAAACCGTTTTACTCGTCTCGTGGAATAGCAAACTTGACACGCCTCTCGGAATTAGGCCCAATGCTTGACAAGCAATGACCGTTCCAAAGTATCAGGAGTACTTCGACAAAAGGTTCGATGAAATCCAGGCTAAAATGGCAACAAAAGATTGCATCAAAGAGCTCCATGAAACAATTGTGGAACAAAATTGTAAAATAGATGCACTTGAAGCAAAGGTTGCGATGTTGGAGAGCTATATTGCCCATTTGGAAAATGGAATTGACGAGCAAGAACAATATATTCGCTGCCTCTGCCATAGGATTGACGGTATTGCTACTCCAAGGCAAGGACAGATTGAGACCGGTGAGAAATGTTTGGAAAAAATTAAGTCTGTTTTTAAAGAATTGAAAGTGAACATCCCTGATGCGGTAATAAATCAGGCCCATCAGATAGGAAAACCGAAAGTCAAGTACGGAATCGACATCCACACCATGATTGTAAGATTTACGACATGGCGTCGTCGCACGGCGGTATATAGAACAAGGAAAACCAGGTCAAAGTATAAAATCAGATAAGATTTGACCAAGAAAAAAGTTAATGTGATGGTGAAGGTTTCAAAAAACTTGGACAGGAAGAATTTAGGCTTTGCCTTTGCTGTTGTGAACTGTCGATTTTGTGCGAAAGTTTGAGAGAACTTTGTTTACTTCAATGCAAATGACGATCTCGATGAATTAGTTCCTAAATTTGAGTTTGAGGGTCAAAACGATGATGAAAATAAAGAGCAGGAAAGTTCGGATTGAGGTGAAGGAGAAATAGAGTAAACTTTGACAACCAAGGCTTGTACTTTGTGGTTTCTTTTTTACCTTTGTTGTTGTTTTTTTTAATCCTTTTGGGCATCCTTCCGCACTTTGATAGGACATAATAGGAATAAATCGATTTTCGGGAGTCCAATGACAGGTTTGAGTTCGATTTTTAGGAGAGAGTAATGGGCTTCTTGTTTGTTAGGCTTTTTATCTTCTAAAGACAGTCTACGGAACGGGGTTCAAACACAAGAATTTAAGGCCTATTTGTATTTTTTATGAAGAGTATGGGCTAATGGGGTCGTTAGCTAGTCAATAAAAACCTAAAGCTCTTACACAATTATTAGTTGAAAAACAGGTTCCTTCGTAATTAAAATGGAGTTTACTCCTATCCAGATGTTCATGAGGATTAATGTTGCAGTTGTTGATAAATTTGATCTTTTTGTATAGGCATATTTGCAGTAGCTTTTTGTTGAATTGCATTGCTTCTTCGTTGAAACGATCCCAACGGGGCACATTTCCATAAACAAACATCTCGTTCTTATTTGTTTTAGTGCTTTTCCTAAATCTGTTATACTTTCCTTGATAGTTTGCGCCCAATCAGTTCTTCCTAAATCGTTGGTGCCACAGTGCAGTATTATCGTCTCCAGATTCCTTTTCATAGTAAGGGTAATATGACTGTTCATATCATCCATATTTGCACCTAGGAATGCGTAGCCATGAATATTTTGCAGATGGTCTGTCACCTCCTTCATTTTCAAGCCTTTTATGTTTTTATACCATTGAATTTCCAAGCACCACGGTAGTTGGTTTCTTATATATCCTCGACTTTTTATGAGTTTTGGACGCATTGATTTCTTGTCTGTTAAAGAGAACTGCCTGTTTGCGTTGTAGATTGAAAGTGGGCTGAACCTGTTGTAATGTGAAGGGTATTCCCTAATCTCTAATCCCTACTCATCAAACAATGTGAATTCTCAGCTTTCTTTCTTCCTTCAGATACGATACACACTCTTTTTAATGATTCTGCATACGTCAGTTCTTCAGGGGACGATTGTTTTTTGCTGCTCTTGAGTAACTTTTTCTAGGTCTAGAATCTTAGGCACTTGTCTTCTCCTATTGACAGTAGAATTATAGAGGGCTAGTCTTTTCCCATAGGGGTCCGGTTTCAAGCTTGACTTTAGTTGTTATGGGCGACATTACAGCCTAAGTTGCAACCATTGTTTGAATTACATCCATTATCAACATTTTCATGAATTCTACTATATTTTAGAGAGTCTATGAAAGAAGAAATCTGTTTTTCAAGTTTTCAAGAAGTTTTTCACTAATAATTCTTTCTTCAGAAATTCGACTTCCTTTTCCAAGCAAGCTATCACTGGATTGATAGGGTGTGGTGATGTTTGTTAGCTGCAGTTAAGTTCTGTTGCGCTTTCAAGTGTCGATTCCAAAATCTTTGTCCTTTCACTAAGGTTTGTTAATTCGGGAGTATTATGCTTTACATTGCACTCACCAAGTACCGACTCCTTACTATACTTCAACACAACAGCGGCAGTAGCACCCTTGCATGCTAAACCCAAGGAAAACGCTCCTCTTTGTTGATTGATACGGGCTTGACCATCTGCAGTTGCAAGTCATCTGGCAGAGAATTTTAATCCTGTAGGTGTTTTCTCATTGCAGCCAGGTTGCATTTCTTTCTCTTCCTCTTTATGTTCTTAATTGCTTCTCTAATACAGTTCTCGACTTTTCTGACATTTTATCGCAGCAGTTTTGATTCACATCGAAAACCCCGGCAACATTTGAGGCTAGTAGGCAATTGTTGCTCATGTCATGGATCCCCTTCACTTCACCACCCTGCTGATCATCATTAATCATTCCCCTTTCAATAAAATTATAGCAGATGTATTAATTTCAAATCATTTGCCATTATCTAGTTGAAACACTCTACCCTATGATGCCGAGGAGCTTGGTTTGTAGAAGTATGTGCTTTTTGATACAGAACCTAGCTCAGGGCCTAGTTCTTTAAATTCCTTATTTTGAGACCTCTTTTGACCACTGTGAAGTTCTAAAAGTTCCTTAATAGTTCCTAAATTACACACACTCTTCCTTACAAATAACCGTGTATCCTATAAGGTCTCTAGATAATTCTAATCAAAGTTTTCGTGACATTTTTAGTCTAAAGAGTGGAAAATATGCTAGGTTCCAAGCCAATTTTATGCCTTATAAACTACCGAATATAAGGAGCTTTGCCCCCTAGACCCAATGAGGGGCAGACAGCGCCCCCAGTCCCCAGCTGGATTATTTTTTGTAAGTCAGTCAACTTCTAGTCATGGATAAGCATTTTTCTTTGTTGCTGTAAGCAATAAGGAATTGGTGTAGTGAATTTTAATTTAGTTCTTGGCATGGAACATGGTCGAGTGACGCAAAATTGTTTTCCATGAAGCCACCAAGATACCCCTCCAACAAGTCTTGCTGGCTGATACATAGGCTTGATTTTTTTTAATGATAGCTACTCATCTGATAGCTAGGCCCATTGGCTGCGCTTGTGCTGAAGAACCAAGTTTCTTTGTTCATATACATTATATAATATAATATTTAACTGAAGTTAATTGGGACCGTTTTTTGTTACCTAGAAGTAATTATAGTATGCAAATATTTACGATATGTTTAAAAGGAAAGACAAGGAACCAACCCAACATTAAAGGTTTGGCAGCTGTCACTTTTGATATGGAAAGAAATCAGAAGGACCTGAAATATACAGCCATAATACTGAGAATTAATGAGTACACCTACAGAAACACCTCAAACTGCCAGTGAAAAGGGGGTTAAAGGGCCCTGGTCAACAGGAATGCATTGCAGGCTTTGCCATCCTCGATACCCTGTGATTTTGAGTTTTAGATGTTCAAAAACTATCATGGCCGCTCGTTGCGGAAGGCCGAAACGTGAAGAAGAAAGAAAAGTTATTTATCTATTATCAATCGACAAGATTGATAATAGATAAATAACAAGTAAGGGAAGATGGTAGGAAATTAATGAGCAATAACGAGTTTGCTGTTTTCATGCTCAGCCAACTTTCGGCACGAATTTGTCATGAAGAACGAAGAAGTCGAAGCGAGGAAAATAGTAACACGACAAGAGAACACACGACGGTCAAGGACCACTGTTATTTGTCAAGCCGAGTTTCACCGACTCTTGTATCGAATCAGCAGAAGGCAGATGTATTCTTAGGTGAGATTTTTGTATGTTATTTTTATGTTTATGTGAGATATTTTCTCACTTTAGTTTGTGTGTTGCTTTCCCTCTCCTTCCTTGTTATGGTTGGGTTATGTCTACTGAGTGTTGACTGTTATGATGATTCAAACAGAAAAAAACGCGTAAAACAGCGCCTAATCTAGTGTGGTCTTCTTGTACACTAATAGTGGTTTTGAAAATCCAGATTGTTCTGTTGTCCTGCAATTAGGAATTAGTGGCACAAATAATTCACTTCACTTGAGTTTTTAGAGGACTTTATATGATAATAGATTTTAGTTAGAGTTACAACTGACATAGACAACAATTAAATAAAAAAATTAGCGAGGATTTTGCTGCTACTATATCTCGAAAATGCATTTTAGCAAATCTAGGTTATACAGTTTTGAACATTTTCTACATGTTCTGGAAAACATGTCCCGGACCATCGAAGAGCAGATCAGATAATGTTTAGACATACTGTAGTGGTGTTGTCAAACTCTTTTTTAATTAGGCACTGGTGGTCCGTGTTCTTTTGATTTGTTCTGCTTGGCCTTTCCTGGCCTATTCCAGATTACTTTTGTTTTTTATGCTTGTGGAGTTTGTTATTCAATTACTTTTGTTATTGTCAATTATTTAATCAATGTTTATCCTTCCCTAGATCAATCAACACCAAGAACTCCAGCTAAAAGGCCAAGAATACAATTGAGTTTTCTCTCTCCGATTCAAGAGAATTCCAATTCCAACCTGGAACAAGTTGAGATAAGTCAAGAACAAGAGAGTGCTACTATTATTGGCAGCACACTGAATGAAAGCTTTCACAATATGCGATTAACATCATTGATCAAAAGTTATAGCACATATGCAGGAGACCCTTGAAATGAAAGTAACTCTGACTGCAGTTCTCATACAGAGTCAGAAAGTGACTCAGAAAGTGAATATCACATATCACTCGATTGCAGCATTTGTTGTGATCTGGGTGTTCCATTTCCGCACATACACCACATTTGCACCATGGCAGGTTGCTGTCATGCGGAATCGGTACATCTGGATGTGAAATTGAATGGAGAAGGTCTTTGATGTAGCTAACGCTCCCCTCTCCAATAGCTCCCATTTCAAAAACAAGTTGCCTTAGAAGTTCAATAGGCAGGTCTTTGACAGCATCCTGAAATAAAATGAAAGCATTATCATGAAGTATCCTGTATATCCTGTATATATTATTAGTATCAATATCCTGCATTATATATTATTAGTATTTAGTATCCTGTTTAAAATTTAGTTAATTGCGAACTTTTGGCAATTCATTCTTACAACAAAACCACCCAGCTTGCGGATGAAATTTTTCAAACCCTCTTCCGAAATGCCCCACTGAAAAAACTGTTGTACCAATGACATTAGTAATGTATTAACCAGTAAAGTAAACTATACAAAACTGTAATTTTTGCATTAGCATCCCTTTGCCAAGATTGCTTTAGCAGTATAACTCTGGGTCTTGGCAAGAGGAGACTTTTTGGAATCTTTTTTCGAATGTTTTTTATGTGTTTTAAAAAATTTGAATGGTGTGTGAATTTCTCAGACAATAAGTACTTAGTTTGGGACTGTTGAACATTACTTTTTAGATCACTTCACAGATTTTGTCCACAACGAGAGAGAGGATTTGTGAAAATCTGTTAGGCAATCAAAACAGTTTCACAACTGAAATTACAAAGAAAATCAATTGAACAATGAAAAAGAGATAATGGAATTTCAGGGAATCTACAAAATTTACCAAAGACTTCTTGCTACTTCAAACCAAAAATAAAAGAACAGCCAACTTCAACAACAATAGCTGCAGAGCTTTTATATACTTGTTTTCACAGATTTTACTTGCGCTTTTTCTTTCCAGTCAACCAGTAATGCAGACAAAATCCATGCAGTGGTTGGAAAAAGCAATTGCTGATGCTCACTTAAGGCATTTGGCATAAGGCATTTACTTTAAAAATGCATAGTTTCTATGCTAAAGTGTTTGTTTCTTATCTTATGTAGATTTCAAAAAATTTAGCTTATGTTTCATAAATGAAGTTTCTTATGAGATGAAAATGAGAATATTTCAGGATACAAATCGTGGATCAAAAACTAACCTCAACTTCTTGTTTCGATGCAACAATCTCTGCTTCCATCCTATCGTGTCCATCTACTGGTGCAGCAGGTGTAGCAGTTGCTGCTGCTGCAGCATTTGCAGTTGTTTCAGGCTGAAATAACAAGTGACAATGACATTGAATCCAGGCAGTAGTTGTTAGAGGATGGTAATGGAGGGGTCAGAATCACGAATCACGGGAATGAAATTGTGAATTATTTATGTGGCTATCAATTTTTGGCCTGTC
Source organism: Pelagia noctiluca (assembly GCA_963924455.1). Classification (NCBI taxonomy): domain Eukaryota; kingdom Metazoa; phylum Cnidaria; class Scyphozoa; order Semaeostomeae; family Pelagiidae; genus Pelagia; species Pelagia noctiluca. Next base: position 5,550,055 of record OZ004323.1, read on the forward strand.
TATCCCCCTGCGTACCCCCGGGGATTTGTTCCAAAAATTTGTCCCCACTGTGAGGCTTTTACAAAAAAAATTGCACCGGGGGGCGGGCGGGCATTTGTTTGAGTACATAAAACTGCTACTATAGTTAACTGTAAAAATTCCCCTGAAAAACCATGTAGAAGGTAAAACGGCGTTTATTGAAAATCTTTTTCTAGCTTTGTTTCGTCCCAAGTGTGGGGCTTTGGTTAGCATTTTTGTCCCGGGGGAGGGGGAGGGTTTTTGCTCCCTTCAAATCATGTCCCGGGGGCATGGTCGGTCCAAAAATGTATAGCTGCATTACGTTTCTCGTAAATAAAACGGTCCTTTTCACATTCACGGAAATGAAATAATGCAAATCACGTTTCACGAAATACCCTTTACCACCCTCTTTTTTTGCATGTGTCTAGCCTCCAGCTGAACATTTTGCTAAGCATCATGGCTCGCATTAAGTTATTAATAACAATAAAAAACTTATGCCTCGTCAAGACCTAGGATTACATGACTGATACAGTTCAATAGTGGTGTGTCACTGAGATTTGATTTCGAAGCCCATAACGGCTGTATTTTTCAAATGTACACTGAAATGAGACTGTACAATAAGGCCTGTTGAGGTACATGACTTTGCCAAAACCAAAATGCATCACTAGAAAATTTTTCAACTAAGTACCCCCTTGGTATGGAGGCCTTGATAAGATTGCAGTAATCTGCACACACGACCGAATGAGCACTTGCTGAAAGACAGAGCACATTTGCCATTGATGAAGCTGCTAAAACATACCTTGCCATTATTGCACCAGTTGACAAACACCCGTCTCTTTTTCTTGCCACAAACACAGTCTTTCCCGCATTTTTCACCAGCATCTTTGCATGGACATCCACCACAACCACTTTTCCCTGTTTTTCTGCTACATGTGCTATTGCAGGCACACACCGTTGTCTAAAATATAAGTAACAAAAATCTATCTAAAGTCATTTTCTCAGAGAAAAAATATTGGATATCACTCATATAAGGTCTACCCTTCCATATACGGCATAGGGAGGGAGGATAAAATGGGTCAAGTTCTCTACATCTGACATCAGAAACCCCTGGATCCTGATGCATGGATGCACTATGTTTTTGGTTTAGGAAAAATAACAAAAGCAAATGAAAAACTCTGTCTGGCATAATAAACTAATCAACAAAGCTATAAACTAAATACCAAAATACAAATTTTACTTGCAAGGCCAAATCATCATTACTTTAAATCTATTAGGCCTAATAAGCTGTGAGGCGTCACTGGCTTGTATTGCAAATCCCGGCACAGAGCCTAAAAATTGATGGGCATAAAATACGTTCTTGAAAGCCTTACTATATATACAATTCAAACCTTGGCATTGGCTCCTTCTACAACCACTCCCATCTCTTTTTCCTCAGTTTCTTTCACCACACCGGTTTCATCTGCCTCTGCTTCCTCGATCTGCAGATCTGACGAATTTGACCCGGCCATCTTTCAGGTTTGTTGTTTTTTCTTCGGAGGAGTCACTCAGTCACACACAGAAAAACGCGCGTAGTGTCGCATGCTGTGCCTCGCCCGTAAAGCATCAATGTTGACCAGGGCCCTTTAACATAACAGAAATGGTCCTGGAGGCTGAGCTACTTAGTTTCAAAAGAGAGCAGAAAAAAGATGAAGCCTTAAAGTATAACAAATCTTGTTATTCTGTTTCTAATTTGAAGGATGATGTAGTAATAATGGAAACAAGACTGCCTACAAAAGAAGTAATTGACATTGTTGTGCAGTATACTGCAAGGTTCAAAGACTCAATTGTGTACTATGCTGGATGGAGAGTAGACTGTATAACTTTTGTGGATCAACTTTTTATGAAATTAAAACAAAACTGCACAAACTTACATTTGGCAGAATGATTTTTCTGTAGTGTTGGCACAATTTCAAACACTGTTAATGAATTTTTGCACATTTTACATACCATACTTTTTAACTATATTACTACCGGCTTTTTGAACACTTGTACTACCGGAGGGGGGGGGGGGCAAATTGTGTCCAGCCCCTATGATTCTTGCTAGGAACGCGATAAAGGCTTGAAACATGGTATAGCTATAGAACTTTACTTGCTCTATCGATTGAAGGTGCCTTTAAACCATGATGGCTACCAATGACGTCACAGTGACGTCATAAGTCTGAGAAATCATGATAACTACTGATACGCATTTAGCTTGTAATTAAAGGTAATCTTGTGATTTTTTGCCTCTCAAATTGTCTATCTATGAACAAAAAGCATTTTCCAGTGATAATTAATCAATTTAATTGGGATTTTTCTATATATTAGCATATTTTCACCATTTTTTCATAGATGTTCAAGTCAACAAATAAACAATGGAGAAAAATAAGATAAAATCGCCATTCAGATAGAAAAATTGATTTTTTTCTAGTTTACCTCTGTTTAGGAAAGCCAAAAAAGGAATTTTCAATTAAAAAAATAATTGTCTTTGATAGATATGACATCATAAAAATTGATGACGTCATAGATTTTAAATTTTGCTTACGCCAGCAAATACTGATTTATTATACATCATTCAAACCCTTATCCAGAAAAGTCAGTTATGCTTCAAGCAAGTCTCTTAGTGGTATAGTTGCAGAAATATGGGTCTGAAAACATTTTTACACCTGACCGCTTGTTGAAAAAAGAAGTGTCACGTAATCAACCAAGGTGTGATAGTAACAAAAAAGAATTTTAAGTTGCTCTGATAATATTGAGAGGAAGTCGAACAGATTCCAGTAGAATATTACGTGTTTTCTGGGAGAAACAGCATTTTTAATTTTTTGCAGGCGCTTTGAGCCCCCCCCCCCCCCCGGTGGTCGTAATAAGGTTAAAGAAATCACGACAGCCATACCTTCCAGACACAAGAATTCACTATATTCACCATTATCTTTGGGCCAGTTCACAAGTTGCAGAATCATCATTGACCGCACAGATATTGAAGTTGCTAAATCAGGCCTAATGAGCCACCAGAATGCAACCTATTCATTATATAGAGGAATGAATTTCTTTAAAGTTATTATTGGGGTGGCTCCAAATGCAGTGATAAAACATTTTTTAGTGAACTTTATGCGGGGTCTATCTCAGAAAAACACTGTCAAACATTCTGGCCTTATAAACTAGATGCAAACTGGTGAGCTGATACTTGCAGATAAAGGGTTTCTGACTCAAGATTTGGTTCCAACATGTGTTTCAGTAAATCTACTACAATTTTTAGTGCATGGCAAGTTTACTGGAAGTAAAGTCAAAACAAAATTGCCACTTGCAGGATTCATGTAGAGCGAGCTACTGCTAGATGAAAGGTAAAAGTCTTTGCTCTGAGGAGCTTTAAGATATAGACTCCCAAAGAAGGATCTTTGAAAATTTAGTCTATAATGACTTAATTACTTGTCCAAACGACAAAGTAGCATACATTTCTTCTGGTTATGTATAATTGATCTGTTTTCAAGCAAACTCCATTTTTTTGAATGCTTTAGATAGGATGACCTGTCTCGGAAGCTTCTTCCACCGTTTTGTCCCTTAGTTGCCACATGGAATTATCTCTCTGGCCAGTAGTTAGGGAGCTAACTTTCTTAGTAGTCTCTACTCCCATTTTCAACTTTGATTTAAAATATTCAAGCTGATTTTTGATAATGCCTATATGAAGAATTTCCTGAGACATCAAAATATCTTCTTCAAAAAGGGGCTGGCAATTTTTCCTGTACTTGAGGTTCAGGGCTCATTAGCCAACAAAGACCAGTAAACTTTCCATATTTTTGCAATGAGCTGTATAACTGGGCTCTGTCTTCTACATTTTGCAACCTTGTTAAAGTGTTGTACTCAGGCCTATTACAAGGGAACCATTGAGAAACAGGCTTTTGTTTCAGGTCATCCGTTTTTTGCTTTTTCCACATACCTTTGATGTCAGTGTGACTAAGGTTATTGATACCATATATGAAAAATGCGGCTGCATGTCTTCACTTAAAAGCACTATGTGATCAATTGCATTCAGTTGATTTTATCTCGCTCTTGTCATCAAGGAAGACCTAATGTAAGGAGATACTAAATTACAAAATAAATTTCAATTATCTTTGCTATAAACAGATGACCAAAGTGCATCAACACTTAGGCCTGATCACAAAGGAACGGAACGTAGGAAACACTTGCTACCACGCTATACTCTTTATTCTTCATACTTGCATTAACTTTACTCTGAGAATTCCAGGAACATACGCGAAGCTTCCAATGTGACTAGACTTAAAGAGATTTTTTCCTGTTGTGATTGATTTATTTTCATTTGGAAAGTAAGCTAATACACTCGATATGGAAAGAGGCATCTCGAAAACTTTGTTTTGAACTGAAAAGTGGTTGTGACGGAAACGTTACATCAAGGTTTTAGGACTCTATAATCAATCAAAATCACTACTTTTCATAAATAAATATATTTGAATCTGAAAAATTGTTTCAATCATGATTTCAAGTTTACTCATCTCCCTATTTGCAGCTTTTTGCAGTACCACTAGTCGATTAAGATGACGATATGTAACATAAGCCGAATGAGCCCATTAAAAAAGACATGTCTCTCTGTTTGAAGATGCTATGTCTGTTTTTTAATGTGTTCATTCCGCTTATAATTGCTCTATACGCAAGTATATCAAAAACTATAGCTAGAATAGGCAACCTCCTCTTGAGGTAGATGATATTAAACATATGTTTGTCCTCCGCAACATTGAATATTTCATTGTACGCCTCTTTAGGCATATGTTGACATCAAACACGTGGCATGCTTGTGAGTTGCATTCTGGTGAGGTGTAGCATTTTCTTACGCTATTGCCGACTAAGGAAAGTCAAGTAAAATTAGGAGAGAGACTTTATTTACTGCAAACAGGTGTTTTGAAAAACAAAGTATTATTTAGAAACAAAATGAAATTAAAAGGATGATAAATCGAAGAATATATAAGATGATAAATCAAAAGGGTGATAAATCAAAAAATCTAGTTGCAAATAATTCAATGTCTTCACGTCTAGTGTGTTTAATTAGAAGCCAGGCATCCGTACATGGAGTCAGCCCCTCTCCATTCAAGTAACCGGCGTCTTCACAATCGTTCCAAATCCCTTTCCATTGGTTGCAGCTATACTCTTCATTTTCAGATGTGGTTGAAAAGACTACAATTTGGTAATACTATGTGTTATTGTCACCATGTACGCAAATATAGCGCTCTCTTTGCACATCCAATTTTCTGAATTGCAGTCCTCCTAATCTTGAAGTTTTTGCTCGATTACTTTGGTAGGGACAATTTCATGGATGGCAACTTGTTGAGCTTGATCTATCGCCTTCAAAAAGCTTTGAGAGAACTCCAACTGCTCTATTTCTTGCTGGTTGATCTGTTAACTTTCTTGGTCCTCGGTTAAATTGTTATAGAGGGCTCTCTTGTCTGAGTCCGAGTTGGTTGCTCCTGCTTTGTGCTTGTTGTTTTCCCAAAGTGACACATTGTACAGCTTTTGGGATACGTAGTGGAGGTATTGCATGCAGTTTCTTCTCGGGAGATTCCTTGCATTCGTATTCTTAGTTGGCAGCGATCTTGTCTCCAAACCACCAGTCCTGCACGAATAGCAACATCACCAACGTCGGAGAAATTAGGAATCTGTTTACAAGTTACATTGGCTCCTGAGTTTTAAATAAAGTTTGTCGGCTCTTTGTGTTTTTGTGGCATCGCCAAGAAACCACCTTGTATGACTCTTTTGGTGCATTAGTGCTCATAGCCCCTGGGGACCATTCATCCACAAAAGGTATTTGGTTTCCTGGGACAGCATACAAGTAGCAAAATATCTGTTACTATTTACCGTTGCAAAGTTATCCTGAGATATTATCTCCTCTTGTATGGAGTAAACCAGCTGGTCTTTTCATTGTCTGCATCAGCAACACAGCCCAGCTTCTTCGTTTTCTGTGAGAATAGTTCCTTCAGCACTAGCTGGTACCATTTGACAAGGAAATCTGTGAAAAAGTTATCATCCATTATGCTGTTGTGTAAACTGCTGGCAAAGAGTCACAGCAATGGAACAACATTTACTTTCAACTGTAGCTGAAGTACGCACTCAGGGTTACTTTACCTATTTTGTCTTCTTTGAGCTGACTATCAACTACGCGTTTTTCCTTGAAACTGAAGCATCTTCTATAGGGCTTGATTTCGACTAGATCGTAGTGGATGCTTACCTGTCTCAATATATTGTAACCCTTGTCAAACATGATGTTGTTCACAGCAGGGAGGCATGGCGTCAAGAAATTGGAGATTTGGCTATTACAAAGCAAGGATGGGAGAAACTGCAGCACCAGCAGCTCTTGACAAACTTGTTTTGCTGCTTTCTTGTAAACTTTTTCTGTGTAAAAGTGCACCTCCAGTTTCTCCTTTGCCGGCTTCACGATATTCATGGCTTTGGACACGTTTGTGCTTGGTTTGGCTGGCAGCGCAAATGCGGTTGCTGACTGCCCACATTCAGAATCTCTGCCATCCATAAGGTTATACCGTAGGATTTGCCGCATTTATTGCTTGCATACTCGCAATTTTTCTTCCTTGCATGTTTTTGGTGATTCTTAAAGGTAGTATTCCAAATGCATTATCCCTCGGTAAATAGCCCTGCTCAACAATAACTCCTGTGTTTGCATGCACGTGGGACGCCATGATCTCCTCTGCTTCTTCTCTTGCAATCCTGTTTGCGTATTCCTGACTGTGGTCTTTGATTGATTGACACAGTGGAGTGTAGTGATCTTCGTTGTTATGTCTTTTTCTTGATACTATTGCCTGACAACTGTCTATTCCGAGGCCAGATGAAAGTACCTAAAAAGTAAAAGCGATTTTAAAACCAAAGAGAAATCAATTTGAGGGTTGGGTATTACTTAATACAGTAAATGGAATGTATGATTTTAGTGTTAAAATATTCTTACCAGCTGCATCAATGTGTTCTGTATAGTGCTTAGCACTACCTCTGCTACGTCAACGACTATCCAGAGGCTAAAACCAGGTTTGACAGCGATTTTCTCCTCCTCTTCCTCTTTTAATTTCTCTTCAATGCCGGTAATGCAGCTCCATATCCACCTCACGTCGTTATGGTTTGCTAATAGCAGTTCCAGCTTTCTTTGTTGGACCGCGATAGATTGTTCCCCAATGTTTTGTCTTCTGATTGTTCTCTACAGAACATGAACGGAAGCAAGGAAAAAACTCTTCGATATGTCAGGCACAAAGAAAGCTCTCAGGGCCTGCTCGATCGTTTTCGATGACAGTTTTGTTGGTCTAAAGTCTGCCATCATTTACACAAGGATTTAAAATGCGTTCTTACTAGGCCATTTGCTTATGGGGCTAACACCGTATTCCAGACAGCTGTTCCCCGATATGAGAGTTCGTTTGATGTTATGTTGTTATAGGGAAATTTGAATTGTGATATTTGCATGGAGTCAAAACAAGCATGGGAAATACACAACGAGATATACTCTCGTGGTGCTCTCAATACTTCTTAGTTCAATGGGTAGAGAACAATGATTTTCTTCAGTTCTTCTAGGGGCAAATATTATACTTAGTTTCCTACTCGCATAAATGATCGTCACATTCATTTGAAAGTTACTATGTTATTCATAAGCCTAGAAGTCCCAATTTAGTTCTCTAAGAGGCAATCAATTCTTTTGAGCACTGCGATTTGCAATAGGTATTTTTGGTTTGCTTTGTCACATTCCATAATCTTAATCAAAATTTCCATATTCATAATAACAATAATAATGATAGAAATAAAATCACTGAAACCACATTCAATATATATACAGATAAAATAAAGATTTACAAGAACTGTACAATTATCAAAGCTTTCAGTTATAAAACCTTCCTCAGTGTGGGCAAAATTCACAATAGCTGAGCTCTAAACACCTAAAACCTACAATGATACTGCAATATAAGAACGGAAATATTTACTGGACAAAAAAGCCTAGTTTCCAACAGGACGAACGCTAGCAAATTTGAACTAAGTGAAATTTGTTTACATGCATATATTTTGCTTCACCCAGGGGGTTTCTTTTTTTTCTTAGCTGCAGTGGAATGAAGGCCAACTATGATCCTCTGAGGATTGGCTTTAACTCAGCTCAATCCCATACAGCCAGACAGGGGATTCGACCCTCCCGCAGCATGCGCAAAGGCATGAAATACATAGTTGATCTCCCCTTCGACAACTGAAAAAGCGCAAAGAATTATAGAATATAGCCTATTTAGTTCCACAAGCAAACTTGTCTGGCTCCACATCTGCTGCTGTATCATTAAGACTTCGAGGCATAAAAGTGTGAAGCTTATATCGCCAAAACAACTCACGCCTAGGCAAACTATAAACGTTGTATGCCCCTCTATGAAACTTATCGGAAACAGTTAATTTACCACTATGTCCAGCTTCAAAAAAATGGCTGCAGAAGCTAGTCTGTGGAATTTGTTTACCGACCCCCAAACTGCCATCTTGTCGCTTTTTTGCGTATGCCCGAAAATAAGAGTTATAAGTAATAAATCTTCGTCGAAATTTGGTTTATGTATTGCCAATTTTTTTTTTATCACAGCAGGTATATTGCAGCATGTATACCACATTTACGGAACTAAAATTATAAGGACCTGTGAAATTAAGACAAATCTCACTATCATCCGAATTTGAAAAGGTATTTCACCCCCCTTGATAACTGAGCACATCTGGCATTTTTTCTCCTGTTACATATAAAACTACCGTTTTCCGCCCTCTCTTCTTCATTTGAGCAAAGTCTGGATCTTACAAGGGTGTCCTTAAGATTTTTAGCCCGAGGAAATGAAAGAAATATTTTACCCTTAAAAAGCCTGCGGTGTTCGTCAACCACACAAAGTGTTGGCAAACTGTTCCACAGAATTTCCTATACTTGATTAAGGACTGGGTGGTAGGCTAAAACCAATGCTATGAGGGAATTATCGGCATTGCTATTCTTATCTTGTATCATATGTCCTCTATCCAAATGTTTAGCCCTGTCAATCTCCCTATCTACCTGAGCCCCATTATAACCCTTATCTAGAAACTACAATTTGAGCTTTTTAGAGCGCTCAAGAAAAAAAGAATCTTCCAAGCGTATCCTACGGAGACGCAGTGCCTGCCCATAAGGAATTGTTTTCTTGATATGACCAGGGTGACAGGATGAACGATGTAAGAGTTGATGGGTGTCCGTAGGTTTGGAATATAAATCCGTAACAATAGTGTTGTCTTTCTTGACCACCCTGACATCTAAAAAATTGACCAACAACTCAGACCATTCAGCGGTGAACTTTATTGGCGAATTACCTGAATTAAGATAGCTTACAAAATCTAAAAGCTTATCCTCCCCATATCGCCAAACTAAGAATATGTCATCAATCTACCGCCGCCACAGCATAGGTTTATCGACGGCCTGCTGAAGGAGCCGATTTTCCAACTGGGCTAGAAAAAAGAATCGCATAGGGTGAGGCACACTTCGTACCTATATCTGTACCCTTTAACTGTTTATAAAACGCATTATTAAACACAAAATAGTTATTTTTCATGACCAAATCTGCTGATTCTACAAGTGAATCCGTTGAAACATTATGATTATCCCTAAATCCAACGCTTTAGGAATTGCCTCAAGACCTTCCCTGTGTGGAATGCTTGGATAAAGACCTACAAAATCAATCATGCATAGAATATCAACTTACGGTAAAGTTTCAAGGCTGTTAAGGTTTCTTAAAAAATGGTTAGTATCTTTAATGTAGGAGTTAACTTTAGAAGCTAATGATTGCAGGTGAAAGTCTAAAAACGCGGAAATATTCTCTGTATGAAAACTATAGTTTGAAAGAACAGGCCTAACCGGTACGCTATTGAGACGTTTGTAAACTTTAGGCAGAAAATAGAACCTCCCAAGTTTAGGATGTTAACCATATGGTATTCTAAGGTTTTATCATCAATATCCCCCCTGTTCTGTTCTTAATGATATCTAACGTATTACTAATACAATCCCTGACTCGCTCAGAAGGATAGCTATCAAGTTTCTCAAGAATCCCCCAGTTTACTACTAGCTTCCTTAACAAAATCTTCCCGATCCCAAACCACTACTGCCCCACCGTTATCTGCACCCTTTATAACAATATTTTTATCTTGCTTTAAGTTATTCAGGAGACAAAGGCTTCTTTGTCTTCGCTTAACGGATGCAAGGTTGTTATTTCACTTGATGATCGTAACGTTTTGCTTCGCGGTTTCCAATGGGCTCTAACAAAAGATGGAATTGAACTTCGTGCCTATTCAAATGTCTTTTGTCTAACCTTATCTCTGTTACACAGGTTAATTGAATGTTGGTTGTCACTGTCAATTAAGAATGGTAACGTTTTGCTTCCATGTTTTCAATTGGCTTTAACCAAGCTGCAACCATAGAATTTAATTCACACATCATGTCTATTTAAATGTCTTTGGTCTTACCTTAATTGATTGAGTGAATAACATTGGCGAAATATATCACATTTTAATTTGAAGGCATAATTTAACAACGTTGGGCGGATATTGCGATCGTATTGCCTTGGCTAAGTGACCAGCTTTGTTTTCAGTGAATTCAGGTGTGCATACCCCTTGGATTGGCATATTTTGCCCTTCTTAGGAAATTTTGGAACATGTGCTTACTTCTTTGTCTATTCTCCTCATTTCAGTTTGAGTCCTATTGAAGCTCAAGCCTCAACCAAACTGGTTGCTGGTCTGCAAAGTGCAGAATTTTTAAAAAACTTTCAAAAAACTTCATGAAAGGAAGGCCCAAGAGCAGCACTTTCTTGCTGACTGGAAACGCTTGGCTCCCAGAGCCGAGTTCTAACCAGCAACCGCATGGTTTTATAAACATGTTTTCGCAAGATGTCCAACGGCCACAAAGTTCTCTGCCTGTTTCAGCACCGGTGTCTTCTGGAGCACATCCAACTTTGTTTAACGCAGGTATGTCTGGTTTTGCCTTTAGAACACTGGCACCGGAGTTCTTGGGTTAGTTTATGCCATCAATTTCTCGTGATAGTCATCACTCGTTTGTTGTCAGTACAAACGAGCCTGGGGACATGTTCCCACGCAGTAAAATGGCGGATTACTGTCCAATGTTCTAATGCATTTTCGGTATCCTGGAAGTTTGAAGGCAAGATGAATAATGTTGAAGAAGAATTGAATAAATATAAAGTCAAGGTAGATGCATCAAGACGCACAGGAAAAGCGAGGGAATTGGAAAACCATAAGATTGACTTAGGCCTATACAGCACTAGTGCAAAGACATGCGGCTTTTCAACTGAAAATCCAGTTGATTGGGTACGTTTATTCGAAAAGTTATATGCAACGCATGAGCAGCTAAAATGTGAATAGAAAAGAATATCCAACCAAGATGGGAAATACACTGAAATTCAAATATTTGTTACCAACGTTAGAGCTGAAAAATGCATCACAATACATATCCACATGTCAACTGGAGTGGTGCTAGTTAAAGGTAACTTTTGGAAACAGTGGACTACACTGGAATTCATCTGTTTTAAAAGATTGATCGACAGCAAGGATGAGAGTGAAGAACCTGAAGTGAATATTGAAGAAATTCATACAAATGCTTTCTTGGAAGAAATCTGCCAAAAAGCTGTTTGAAATAGTAACAAGAAATCTACTCTGAAGACAGGATCCAATGAAGAGCAGACTACTGAAAAGCAAGCAGAAGATGAAGATGAATCTGTTATCAGAGGTGAAGATATTCATGCAGAAGTAGAATTTTTACATAAAGAAAATGCGAAAATGAAGGAAAGAATGTCTGTCCTTGAAAAGAGTCTCGTAGACATCTACAAGTCTCATGAAGCAATCAAAAGTGAATTTCAAGACCACGAGGTGAAAGTATCTAAGCAACTAAATCAAGTAGAGAGAAATTTGGAGGCAAAATTACAGTTGTATAATGAAGAATTGAAGGCAGAATTCAGGAAATAGCTAATAAACTTGAGAAACTCATTACGTGATAAGATCAAGAACACTGAAGAAAGTATCGAGAAACAGTTTGTAGCAGTTGTGGAGAATGCAAACAGCAAAGATGAATTACGGAATCTAGACGGGTCTGTAAATCGAAATGGGGTACCTCAGAATATAAATGAGTTAGAGAAAAGAATTGAAAACATTGAAGTACACCTAAACAAAGACACTGCATATGATCAGCTTAGCTTTGAAGTACATGCACAGAGAGCAATGATAGAAAAAATTCAAATTGAGTCACATCAACAAGCAACGATAATAGAAGAGCGAACAAAATCAATTGAAAACCTAGGGAAAAAACCAACCAAACAGCATGAAAGGGAACAAAGCAGCATTGAGTTGAGAGAAGAAGTGAAAAGTGACAGAGGGTTGGCAGCAAGTCAAGTTCCAGTTACACCCACTAGGGAAGGATCATTTGCAGCTGCAGTTAAATATAAACCCCAAGCACCTCCTAGTGAAGGCCACCAAACAGAAAGGGTAAGAAAGCTTCCCTCAAAAGCTACCAAACTCAAGAGAACAAGCAGGCCCAAGAGGCACAACAAATTCACTGGTTGTGCTAATGGACTCAAATCGTAGACATCTTGACCAGGCCAGGTTGTTGCGCAATTGTGATATTATACCATGTAATACAATCAGTAGAGCCACGGAACTAATAAACACACTGCCAAATGAAACAAAAGCAGTTTTGATACACACTGGAGTCAATGATATTGAAACATCACCCCCAGAGCAAATAATTAATGAAATGAAATCTATGATTGAGCATTTTCAACAAGTTCTACCACAGGCACAACTAATTCTGTCAGAAATAACACCTAGGATGGATGGACTTGACAGAGATGTTTTTCAAGTAAATCAAAACATTAGAGCAATGATTGAACAGTATAGTGCAATCACCCTTGTCAAACATCACTTATTGCGGAAACTGGAAAACTTTCAGAGATAACAAACATGTATCAGAATCTATTGGTGTTCAGCGACTAGCTGGGAACTTAAAAGCTGGAATAAGGTCAGCGTTTGGAATTCCAAGCCAGTACAACAGATCTATGCAACAGGGTGCGAATCAAAGTTTCCAGTACAGTTCAAGAGAGTGGAATGGGGAAAGGGAAACACCTAGTACAAGACAGAATTATGTCCAAGAGCAAAGATATCCACAACACCAAGTGAGAAAGAGCGCCTCCCCACAAGGGTCAAGATATAAATATATGAATGGAGAACACAATTGAGAAATCTTCATGGAGAATAACGCATTAAGATCAATAAGCAGCAAAGGACAAATTGGAATGCAGAGCAATAGCTGGACAAACATGGAAAGAAAGCTGGATATCTTAACATCATTCTTGCTGAAGAACTTTCAGGATCGAGAACAGCAAACTGTAGTGTGAGACATTGTGAGGAACGTAAGTTTTATTATTCTGACTATTTGTGTCCTAAATCCTCTCGTCAACTTTTAACCCCTTTTGTAGTAGTTTAAGCATATTTGTTAGTTTTAGGTAGTATGTACCAAGAATATAGAAAGTCACTAAAGATAACTACTTGGAACATCCAAGGTCTTAGGAGCCAATCCCTAGGTGATAAAGTATTGAATCCAGACTTCATTTCTGAAATTTCTGACTCTGATATAATTGCTGTTGTAGAGACTCATGAACATGAACAGACAAATATGAATATTTTAGGTTTCCAAAAACTGATTTCACTGAAGCGGAAAAAGGTTAAACAGAAGTCCTCTTGAGGTATAGCAATCTATGCCAAACCCTTCCTCAAGAACATTGTCCATCATCTACAAAACAAAGATTTTACAAATGACATTGCATGGATTGTGATAAAAAGAACACATCTTAACTCAGGAAGAGATATTTTCGTAGGCACAGTTTATTTTAGTCCAAATGGATATGAAAACAAAAGTAGCAAAGATTACATTACAAATCTTGAAAAAGAAGTGCATTTTTATAAAAATAAAGGAGAAGTTATAATACAAGGAGACTTTAATGCTAGGACTGGAAACTTACAAGAAACTATAGAGTACAGTAAGTATTTTGATAATGACAACATAACAGAAATAGAAACTAATTCTCAAATAGACATGTCATTAAGAATATCTAAAGATAACATCATCACATCTAGAGGGAGAGAACTTATAGATTTGTGTACCACAAATGACCTCTACATAGTTAATGGAAGAAAGTTAGGTGATACCATAGGAAATTACACTTGTTTTCAATGGAATGGGTCTAGTGTGGTAGACTATCTGATCGCTTCTGGAACATTTATAAATAGTATAAATTATCTACAAATACAGCCATTAAAATCTTGGCTGTCGGATCATTGTGCACTAACATATTCGATTCAGTTGGGTAAAGCAATTAGAAATAAGACTACCAAAGGAAACTTACAGAAAATACCACCAAGGTTTGTTTGGAATGAATAAGCATGTACATCTTTTATTGATAAACTAAATGAAACAAAAGTAGAGAGTAGTATAGAGGCCGTTAATCTACAGATAATTAAGTCAGATTCGAGTTCCTCATGCAATGATGCAGTAGGAACCCTTATAAACCTGATTAACTCTTTGTGTATCAGTTCAAGAATCAAAACTAAGAAAAGTCGCAGAACCTCAGATACAAAGCATAAAAGTTGGTTTGATAGAGAGTGTAAGGAAATGAAAAGACAACTGTCAACATTAGGTAAAGACATATCCCGTGAACCTAAAGATTCAGATATTAGAGCAGGGCTATACGCAAAGAAAAAAAAGTTCAAAATCTTAATCAAAAACAAGAAACTTGCCTTTAAAGATAATCTAATAAAAGAAATGAGAGAATCAGAAAATGACCCAAAACAGTTTTGGAAGCTTCTAGAACAACTAAAAAGTGAAGGTGTTGTTAAAACGGACTTTGCTTCTTCAATAGAACCTGAAGGATGGATAGAAATGTTTCAGGGACTTCTGTATAACCCTGATAACCACGATGAGAGCAACATGAAACAGGATGAACTGCAAAGGATTGGTTATACGGAGATATCCGTGGATGAAGTAAAAAAGTCTCTAAAAAAGTTGAAAGGATGCAAATCTCCTGGACTTGATGGGATACTTATTGAAGTGATTGTATGTTTGGCAGATAGATATCCTCACCTTTTCAAAAACCTTTTCAACAAATTATTAGATATTGGTATCTTTCCTTCTGCATGGATAAACAGTGTTATTATACCTTTACATAAAAAAGGCTTCAAGTCAGATGAGAAAAACTACAGGGGAATAGCGCTACTGTCTTGTTTAGGAAAGTTCTTTAATGTAATTATTAACGAGCGAATTATTGATTTCGCCATCTCAAACAACATAGTCCAACCAGAACAACTAGGTTTTATGAAAGGAAATAGAACGAGCGATAGTTTAATGATATGACATTCTATAGTAAGAAGTTATTTTTCCAAAGAAGGAGGAAAAAAGTATATGCAGCATTTATCGACTTTGAAAAAGCATATGATAAGATATCCAGGAATATATTAATAGACAAAATTCGTAAACTAGGCATAAACGGAAATGTTTTAAATGATAAAGAAGACATGTACAGACATGATAAGTCTTCTATTTGGATTGGCGACAAAAGAACTGAATTTTTCGACGTAAATAATGGGGTAAAACAAGGATGCAAGTCCCATTTTGTTCAATATTTTTCTTAGCGATCTAGTCAGTGTATTTCGACGTCAAGAGAGCGCACCTATTAAATTAGATCAAACAGTCATTGGATCACTCTTCTGGGCTGATGATATAGTTATTTTGTTGGAATCTAGCGAGGGCCTACAAAACTCCTTAGATGAACTCCAGGAGTACTGTCTAGCGAACAATGTGAAAGTAAATGTAGATAAAACAAAATGCATGGCATTCAATAAGGGAGGGAAAATGCTAAAAGGAAACAGTTTTTATTTTATTAAAAATTGGTTACGACTTGAGTTTGATGCTAGTAACCCAAGTTTAAAATCTACGTATGAACATATTAAGAGTACGGACTTGGTCTCGTTATGGACATCACTATGGAGGGATATATTGAAAAAACATGGGCTAGGAAACCTTTGGTATACGAGGGATAACAGTACCTCGTCAAAGAGTCAACTGACAGCTATCATATACCAGCGAATAATTGATTGCAATATTCAAAAGACATTGGCGACTTTACAGAGCCAACCTAAAATGCGATCTTATTGCCTTTTTGAAAACACGGTTGGCATGGAAAAATACTTATCGGAAGTTAAGTGCATTAAGAAACGAGTAGCGATAACAAACTTTAGACTGTCTGGTCACAAACTAGAAATAGAGATTAGAAGATATCATAGACCAAAAAGGAAACCGGAAGAACGAGTATTTCACGTATGTAACACCACTAAGGATGATATACATTGTCTGATGACATGCAATTTGAACGAAAATTTAAGATTTCAATTCTTTCAGGAGATTATCAAACGATATCCTACTTTTCAACATATGGATGTTAAAAAAAGATTTATCTTCATTATGAAAACATCAGAACTTAATGGTAAGCAACCAATTTATGACTTTATAGACCAATGTTTTTTCAAACACATACAAAAATAAGGACATATCAAATGAAACTCAGTCATGACAGTGTATGTATAGTACAACGTGATTCGATTGTTGTTATTGTTGATTGACTTTTTTATCATGTATATAACATTTTATGAATTAGTATTGTCGTTGTTGTTTTGTTAATAAATTCATTGTTCTTGTTTGTTTCATTCAGTAGCTGTTTAAAGTATACATTATAACATGTACTAGGCTATTGTTTGAAAATGAAATCTTGAATCTTGAAAATCTTGAAATCTATCCCTTCTAGACCAGGCGAGGAAGGGGGGTATCGTCACCCGACGAGGGAATTTATGACACCAATTTTATTTGGTCAATTTCAATATGCTCATTCCGAAAATCCATGTTATACGGGCGAAATCGGTAGCACCGAGCCTCCATTTCATGTTTAAACCTTGTTTTCGAAGGGAAATTAAAATTTAGAGAAATAGGCAATTTAATGAGTTCATATCAATGATTGGCTGAACGAAAATTGAGGTCATAAAGTACAATTCGGCACCTTTGAGTCTCGTTTTGAGGAGGAAACCTCGTTTTCATGCTGAAACCTCGTTTTTCCCTGAAACTTTTAAGTCAATGATTATTATCGATTTTAGGCTGCTGATTTCGAAAATCGATGCCATATATCAAAATTCAGCATCAGTGAACCCCTATTCCATTTCGAAGCCCAGTTTTCATGTTGAAAATCCGTTTTCAGCAAAATGAACATTGTCCAACTCACCTGCTAATCGTATTCAAAATAGGCGCTATCCATATTCTAAAATTTGGAACATGGTCAATCTCAGGTTCCTAATCTCGAAAATCGTTCTTATTTTGCTCGGTCCCACTGGACTTCCACTTCGAGAAAACTATCAAGATAAATTCAAAAGATATTGCAACTGCTCATCTGCGTTCGAGAGGTCATTTTGTTAGTTGTATTCTTAGTTTTCGCCATCAAAAGACTCATTGGTAAACTCATCTTCCAAGGCATCGTCATTCGATCCCTCATAGCCATCTTTATCTTCCTTGGTCGCACCCAGAAGCAGCTCTACGACATTGTCAGGAAAAACACGACACTTTATGAAGCGTTATGTCTTCCATCCCAGCCATCAGACATGTTCCACCGGACTCTCAACATTTAATTCCAACTGATCAGCATTTATGCATATGTTTGCAACATAAGCTGACCTTACGATGTGCAGATGTAGATTAGCAGTACATGGTGGCATTTAACTCAGGTCAACCACTCTTCCTCTTCTTCCAAATACTTTCTAAAAACACTTTGAGCGGGCGTCGTTAACCTTGGTAACAGATGGAAAGCCATGAAAAAAGCATATGTACTTTTCAAGGAGTTCCATATCATCTGCATTCGGATTGACGTCTGTTCCAAGCCTTGCGAAGGCGTTGATTAATTCTTGTCGCTTTAACATCGCTTTCCAAAACGAATTCTTTCTTAATCAAAAAAAGCGAACATGTAATCGTTGCTGGAGATTGCATGCAGTCCAACAATCGTCCATGCTGTTCAAAAACCGCTCGTCTTTTAATTG
This sequence comes from Pelagia noctiluca, assembly GCA_963924455.1. NCBI lineage: Eukaryota > Metazoa > Cnidaria > Scyphozoa > Semaeostomeae > Pelagiidae > Pelagia > Pelagia noctiluca. Next base: position 5,568,223 of record OZ004323.1, read on the forward strand.
GAGAAAGTGTCGATTAACACGCATGAAATCGTGCGCAAGAAACAATGTAATCATTTCGATGTCTGCTGAAGGGGATCGTACTACTGCGGCTTATGAAGGTGAAATAGTTGCTGCCTTCACAAGTGCTAGCAGTTTAGTATATACTTTGTGATTGCTTTACAGCTCTGGAAATGTTCTTGCTTCATCTTTGCTTACTTTCTTATATTGCGTGGCATTTGAAAAATATATGATACAGTTACTCAAATTATGTCAGCCGTCTTTAATCGACTGTTGAATTAAGTTAAAAAGCGTTCTCTTGTTATTGACGTTCTTCACAAACGTAACAAAGTCGAGCGAAGGTTTTGCGCTTCAAGGTTTTATTATAAAGTAATGGCTTTTGCAAAAATCGTCGTGGACCTTGCCTGCTGTTGATTTTGGTTGATTGTTACCACTATAATACTCACATGATGGACGGATTCGAACGTATAGATGAAGGTATGAGTAGATCTTTTTCCAGTCACGATTAAGAAGCAAAAATGTAGCCATTATTTTTTAATCCTTGTTGACCTTCCTGTAGGTCAACAACTTAGGCCTTACCTGACGTCAGAGGTCTATACCTAACGTTTATTGAAAAAATAGCAAAATAGTACCAACCAAATAGCAAAATAATGAAAAGGTAAATAAAAGACAGGTGTGCGTTATTTTTTGCTTCCAAAAGTTGCTCATAAGTCTCTTCAATTGTTGATGCTTACAATTAAGAATCAATTCAATTTTAAATAGCTTCAAAAGCACCTAGTAAAATCTCAAACAAATATTGATGGAAATCACACTCAAACAATTTCAAAGTTAGCAGGCAGTATCAAGGTCTATCAGAGTTGTCATCATAAGTTTTATCAAGATGTCAAAATTCTTAAGAATTCTTGAGAATTCTTGTCATGTTGATGTGTGCAAGGCCTGTGCTTTACTTGAATTATGTGTAGACATAAGCAAGTATGATAAAATTTGTTGTGAAGTGTTAGTCACCTAAGAAATGCTCAACTGGTATAAACATGAAGAATGTTGTAAAAATGTTTGTAAGCCCAAAAAGGCAGGTTCAGCTCTCAAAGTTTGATAATTTGATATTATATATATTTTCAGTGCTATGGTCCAATCTCTTAATTTCATACTAAGATACGTGTATATATTTTCAAGAATTAACTTTGAAAAGTGAAATTCAAATTACCATAAACTCTGAACAATTTGACAATTCAATTCTTTGTTTTGAACCCAATAGATACACTCCCTGTTATCTGTATTTCTTGACTTTCAAATCTCACGTTACAATGCTTTTTAGAAAGTTCTTGGAGGCTTTCTTAATTTTTGATGAATTTGTCATAACCAATCAAGGACTGATATGGCCTATGAATCCCAGATGATTATACAAGAAGGATTCATACACATTATATTTTACTTTTTTTATCGTTCTGTTATCATTTTTGTATGATGATGATGATGATGATATTAATAATACTGATTATTGTTATTACTATTATTATTATCATCATCATAATGATTATAATATTAATAATAATTCAATGATAATAATAATAGAATGATAATATTATTGTAACAATAATGAATTAACTAAAACCTTTTCCAGAATAAACAGAAAAAAACATAAAGAAACACACAACTGTTTATAACAATCTTTCGATTTAAGATCTTTGTCAGTTACTAAAATAAAACATATCTAATTTACATTATAATACAGTTTACAAATTTTTTTTTTACTTTAAATAACAATGGAGACAGCAAAATCAAATCAAAAGGAAACAACATCATACAATATGACTAAGTTATCAAATATGAAAACCCGTCTCTAAAGAAAAGTCCTTTCAAATTTCAATTCCCCCTTTCCTTCCTTTTCCAATTGATACCCTTGGGACTGAAAACCTATGTTGATGATGCTCATGTTGATGGAGCCAAGACCTACTGAGAAAAACATCCATTCAATGATTATCATTATTATTGTTTTGGTTGTTGTTGTTTTTGTTTTTGTTTTATTTCAAGTTGTTGTTGTTCATTATAGAACAATATTTATGCATTCTAATGTTTTTATTCATAGCATTTCTAGTTAAAGGTACATACTGTGATTTAATGATGATTTAGAAATAGACTTGAAAAAGTTTATCAATTTCAAATTGACCTTTGAGCCTCTTGCACTTTCTTGAGTTTCTGGAAGAGCCTAAATTGGGAACCGATGGTCTTATTTGTGCACTGCAAAGTTTTCACTCTGGTAAGGCCTTTGGTCAATCTTGGGCATATTATTGAATTGCAATACAGGCCTCGAACTATTCAAATGGTTTTTCTTCCTAGAATTCTCATCTCAAGAATTCCTAAGAATTTTTAAGAATTTTGTTTATGAAAATTGACCTTGCTTCGAATGACTATAGGATTCTTATCAGAATATGAAGAATTCTTGAAAATTCCTTCCATGTTGATGTGTACTGGGTAACCCAAGAAATTCAATCAGTTAGATCGCCCAAAGCTTGTATTGACCTACCCTGGGTACCAAACCCTCAAAATTAAATTGAAAAGAATACGTCTTTTTTTTTCTTTACCTTATTTTATTTTTTTGGCTCTGGTACCCAGGGTAGTAATGACTAAGCAACATCTCAAAAAGTAGATGGACTTTCAGACTTGTTGATAGAAACGTTTGTTGATACATACATACATACATACATACATACATACATACATTATCTAGGCAGGTTGCTAAATAGGCAGCACAAGTGCTGATGTGGTCCTGCATCTAATCCTAAGTTATATCATCTAAAATCCTTTGTATTAAGAGTCTAATCTATTACTAAGAAATTAAGTATTAGTGTCCAAAACTAAATTTAAAAATATTAAATATAAACTTACGGAAATGTGACATGGGTATAAATTTGGTAAAAACCACTAGCTCAGGCAAAATAGATATCCCCTAATAATAAAAATAATCACTCTTTTTACTTGAAGCTGACAAGATGACGAGTTCCTTTTCATTTGATATTGATTCTACTGTCTTTTTAATTGATTTCAGTTCTGTTTTAAACTTATTAACACTTTCATTGACTTTGTCCGGTATTGAGTTCCATGCAATATCAGCTCTGTGTCGAAATGACTTCCTACCAGTCTCTGTTTTAGGGGGATCCACTAGCAACCGGAGGGAGTTTCTTAGATTGTAATTTCGGCTGTTCCTTCTCGATAAGACTATTTATTTCAGAGATCCCAAACCGTCAAATGCACTATGGGCTTAGCTGGTGTCCCAGTCCACAAATGCTATCACATCTATGGACTGTGCAATATTTGGAAATATCCTGTCTAGAACTTCCACCAGAAGGTGGTGGTAATTTATGCGATGCTATTGCGTAGCCATAATTAAGCAAATAATTTAGCATGATGATTTGTCATTTGCGATCAAGGAAAATGGTGTCTGGCTCTGCTTCTGCAGCGAGCACTAAATTTGATTTAAAATTTGAAGAGGCATGTCAGATGATAACTTGTATTTTTGGAATAAATGAATTATTCGAGGATCAGAAAAGATCAATCAACGCATTTTGCAAAGGAAAGAATATATATGTGGACGCAGCCACGGGATACGGAAAATTGATTATCTTCCAGGCTCTGCCATATTTGCAACGACCAGATATGGGGCACATCAACACTTATTGTAATCTCTCCTCTTCAATCGCTCATGGAGGACCAATGCAGACGGATGAACGAGATCGGGATTCCTGCTATTGCACTCCACGATAATATTGAAGACACTCAAACAGTACTGAAAGATGTGAAGGAAGGAATATATTCACTTGTGAATGCATCTACTGAAAGATTCCTGAGTATGGCATCTTGGAGATCAATTCTCACTGAAACTGAATTTCAAGACCATTGTATTGGTGTCGCTTTTGATGAAGCACATATAATAGCTCATTGGTGAGTTTTATTTATTCATTGTTTTAAAATTTAAGTTTTAAGTGCAGACAGAAGGGACCTTTTAACCAAAGAATTAGGATTACAGGTTTTTATTTCATGCAAAACTTTAAGTCTAGTAGCTACTGAAAGTCTCTAAAACTTTCTATTATTTCATACTGCTGAACCTCGATATCTCAAACCTTGAAGGGAAATGAAAAATAGTTTAGATATCGAGGAGTTCGAGTTTCTTAGAAATAAGTTTCTTATATATACAAAACATGTAAATCCTATCCAGGGGCAGACGGGTCAAGAGTCAAAATTTGCGACAATTATCACAAATGACAGCAAAAACAGGCTTCCAAAGCATTAAGTAAGAACAATTTAAGAAAATTTAAGCCTGAAAATGAAAGTATACTTAAGACGGGTTCTTATACTGTTTTTATAAAAGAAGAGTGCAGGCCTATGCCAGGTAATTTGTGGTCAGACAGAACACAAGTGTATCATTTAATAGAAAATCTTTTTGATTTGAGGTTACACACTTTTTTGTATAAGAATACCTAAAATTATGCTAAGGCTGCTTATGAACTTTATTCTCATAAAATGAAAAGTGTGTAATGTTTAGGTCTAGAGGTTAGAATTACATACCCTGTTTCCTCAATAGACCCCTTTCGCAATGACGTCAAACAACGCTTACAAGCAAGGCGCTGTTTGAAAACGAGAATACCGATGATCCAGTTCATCTCTTCAATTGCCGCCAGTAGGAGTTTAATATTTTATCAAGTTAAAAAGTGTTTAAATTGTTAGAATTTACGAAATATGAGTGAAACAAATCAATTCGTAAGTTTGGAAGATGTTTTAAAGAAAAAAGGAGATCACCTGGCCGTGAATGTGCTGCGTATGGATGCACAAACACATTTTATAACACCGAGGGTGCCGCAACGGGCCTACACTTTTTCGCTTTCCCCAAGAAGAATCCTGAAAAACTTCGCTGGTGTAACTTGATTAAAAGAGAAGAAGGCAGAGATGGTTTCAAAGTAACAAGTGCGACTGTTCTTTGTGAGAAGCATTTCACAGATAAACATATCAAGCGTAACCCTCATCACTGGCGTCTCGTACATGGTGCTGAACCTTCTGTGAATCTTTTTACAAGCAGTGCTGCTCGAGGAAAACCAACACCGAGAAAACCCCCCGCTATCCGTTATCAAGCTTTGCCTAAATTAAAAGATCATGCATCGTCCTCTGATGTTGCCACTGATAATGATGTTTTTCTGGATGTTTCTGGTCAAGAATCCTCCGATCTTCCTGGTGTTTGTGGTACAGAACTCTCCGGTTCTAATGTGTCAGTTTCAACTCAGACTGATTTTTCTTTTGTTGACTTGCCTGTTCAACTTGCATCAGACTCTGGTGAAACTAATGATATTCTGAAAGTTTTCTCTGAGGCAAATCATCTTAAAGTTCAAGTCAAAGAGCTGAAATCCCAAATCTCTTCATTGAAGATTGAGGTGGAGAAATTAGAAGTTCAGGTTGCAGAGTTGAAGAAATCTCTGTTCTCCATTGACAAAATAAAAGATGATGATTCTGCAACAAAGTTCTACACCGGGTTTCCAAACTATTCAGCCCTATTTGCAACATATGAATATCTTGAGCCCAAGTTATCTAGAATGCATTACTGGCGTGGCAACAAGTCTTATGATTCTTAGCTTTCTTATCATGAAAAGTCAACATTAAAGCCTGGCCGAAAGCGATCCCTTACTCACTTTGAAGAGTTTGTGTTGGTGTTAATGCGACTAAAAGTTGGCCTGTTTGCAATTGATTTTGCTGATCGTTTTGGAATTTCCACTGCTCAAGTTTCAAAAATCATCACAACCTGGATTTGCTTCTTATATGATGAACTACCAACTCTGTTTCCATTTCCATCACAAGATCTTGTCCGTAAAAATATGCCTTCACAATTTAAGCCATATCCGAACACCAGAATAATCCTTGACTGCACTGAGATATTCATAGAGGTCCCGTCATCAATGAAGTCCCAATCACAAACATGGTCAGAATACAAGCACCACAACACTTATAAAGTGCTCATTGGAATTTCACCTGCTGGCTGTGTCACGTTTGTCTCAAGGCTGTGGTCTGGCAAAGTCTCTGACAAGGAGATCACCCTCAAGTCTGGTGTTCTGGCTCTTCTTGAAAATGGTGACACAGTCATGGCAGATCGAGGCTTTGACATTGAAGACATACTTCCCCCTGCTGTCAGTCAGAATATACCACCATTTAAAGGTACAAGATCTCAGCTGACTGCAAAAGAAGTTGAAAAAACTGCCTCAATTGCTTCTGTGAGGATCCATGTTGAAAGGGCCATTGGAAGAATAAAGAACTACCACATTCTTGATGGTGTTTTGTCATTATCCTTACATCCTCTTGCTGACCAAATCTTTACAGTGTGTTCACTGCTTACAAATTTTTTACCATTTTTAGTAGATCCACATGAATGATTAAGAAACTAACAATATAATCCGTATAATGCAAATATTTTGTAAGAAAGTAACGTGAAATTAATAAAATTTCAAAGAATAGCGGAAACATTGTAAATACTAGTTAGTATAAACTAAATATACTAAACTACTATATATACTAAAAGCTTTTTCAACTGACACTCATCAGAGTATCAAACGTCATTAAGTTTACTGCTTACAATTTTTTTACCATTTTTAGTAGATCCAAATGAATGAGTAAGAAACTAACAATATAATACATATATTTAAAAGTAACTTGCCACATCAGATGTCTTAGATAAGATAAAAAATCAACAATTTTTATTTTAGCAAAGCTTTTCGATTTTTATAAAATCATCATCAGTGCTATTATACAAGTAGTGGCAACTAGTATAATAGCACTGATGATGATTTTATAAAAATCGAAAAGCTTTTGCTAATAAAAGCTGTTGATTTTTTAACTTATCAAAGATAATCCATGTAATCCAAATATTATGTAAGAAAGTAATGTGAAATTACAAAATTTGCAAAGAATAGCAGAAACATTGTAAATACTAGTATACTAAAAGCTTTTTCAACTGACACTTATCAGAGTATAAAACGTCAGTAAGAGATCGAAACATAAAAACGATGACAGTTTTAAAACCAGAGGCGGATCGAAATGACCCAATAGGAAAACAGCTGCTGAATTGGTGTAAGTTTGGATCACCAATCAGTGAGCTAGCTGATTTTAACAGTGATTGTAAATGAAATTAATAGTCATTATTATTATTATTATGTATTAGCTTACATCAATATATATATATCTCAAACAAGAATTACTGTCTATTAAAATTTATCCAACCATCATGCAAATAAAGTTGTAGTCCTTTTTTAACACGCTTTGTAAAAAGTTCTGGAAGAACAGCTCTGCAATAGAAATATCTTAGTCGTGGAATCATGTAATCAATGACAAAATTTTCATCATACCAGATGGTTTCAACAAATAAAGGCTCATCACCGCCAAACCAAACAACTAAATCGACACGTTTCAAATTTGCGCAAAAAATTTGACCTTGAATCTGAAAAAAGTAGGAATGTTTTCGTTTAAGTTTGGTAGTGCCATCAACATCTTTAAATAGAAAGAACTTCTTGTCTGCAAGTGCATCTTGTAAACAGTGGTTATATTTTGAAAATGGGCATTTTATCTCCAGTCCCCACCTCTCGCTTTGATGTGAAACAACACCATCCAAGGATGCACCAAGATATGGAAATGAAGTGGACAGTTGTAAACCAACTTCAGAAATTTGGACATTGAAACCATTTTCCTTCAGCAAAACTTCGTACAGTTCTCTAACGTGTGATTCAAATTTCTTGCCATGGCTTGTTGCAGCAGATGAAAACGATTTATAATACATGGATTTTAATTTGGAGGAAGGTTCAACAGAGTTAACAGTAGCAGAATAGAAATTTGATGCAGTTATTCTGTATAGGCGATGTTTCATCCAATTTTCATTTTCTGATTGCCCACCTGTTGCTTTTTCGATTCCCATTATTTCTTCTTCAGACAAGGCCAGATTGTCACAATAAATGTCCATCATTTCTTTGAAGGAAGGACTTGAAATGTCATAGCTTTCATTAAAAGAAACGAAATCATGCAAAGAAAGTTCATCGAAATGGGTTGCAATAGCAGTAGTATCTGATGGAGTAGACAGGTCAAGAGGAACAGGAACAGAAGCCGGTTGTTCAGTAGGCGGATGGAATCCGAAAAAAACACTATTTGGAATGAATTCTGCCAGCTTTGATTTAAAAAGTTCTAATCTTTCAGAATTAACAACTTTATCACAAGGGGCACGAGGGTCAAAAGATTTATATGAAGGAATTCCAATATTTTCTTTTCCAAATTTGATTTTTCTAATGACAAGCTCATGGATAGGAACAGCAGTAAAAGACTTAAGTGCAGATGCATTAGGCACGTTCCATGAAGACAGCTTTGAGGTGCAAGAGACAGCAGTTGGATATTCTTGTAGACCATGTCTGTTGAAGTCTTCAAGAGCAAACAGAACCCCACCAACATGATTGCAGTTCCCAAATCCATGGAGACCAATGCCAGCAGGGCAGGAACAAGCAGCAGAGCAGACATCACCAGATTTGTTAGAAAGCTTTACCATGACTTTGTACAGCTTTGTTTTCATGGACGCTTTAACATGAACATCAAAGTAAGTGAAATCGATATCTTTTGCCACATCAATCTTTCTAATGAAGCCTTCTTGGAAGAACTGGAACGCTTTCAACTTCTTGTAAGATGTGCTTTTAAGCATAATATGTTTATACTTCGATGTTCTGATAACCAGATATTCATACAGCTGGATGAAACTGAAAGATGGTGTTCCACGAAGATCAGATGACCATGGAAGATGGATACATTGCTCACAAGAAGCCTCATATGTGTAATCTTTTTCGTGGCAGTAGAGCACTGATTTATCTACCTCTTCAGGGACGTCCCCTGACTGCTTTTCAAAGTTCTTTGCACGACAGAACACTGCAAATGTGCGAAGAATCAGATCGGCCTTGTTCCCAGATTTCTTCTCCTTATACTGCTGCAGAATAGCTTTCAGTTCTGCTACAGTGAGCGCTCCTAAATCCTCTAAACATTCAACACTTTTTCCTTCGGGCAAAAAAGATTTAAAACACATCCATTGAAATTCTTAATTATTAAAAAAACCACTTTTTATAACAAGACTACGAGAGACTGTACTTCGATTCTGGTATGCCTTCAATCGACTGATGTGTTTGATCATCGGTATTCTCGTTTCCAAGACAGTGCCTCGCTTTCAAACACTGTTTGACGTCATTGCGAAAGGGGTCTATTAAACGTCCCCTGAATAAATGCTTCCTTGAATAAGCGTCCCCTTAACTGACAAGAGTTTTAAAAAACCCCTTTGATTAAATGCCCCCAAAATAAAATGGGATAGATGGATGGGAAAATGTCTCAAAACAAAGTTCTGCAAATCTCAAAACTCTATATTTAGCACTTTATCCACAGTTACCGATTTGCCACAGCTATGTCTATAAAATTGAACATCATGTTGGATGGAACAATTTTATTTCCCAACTTTATGACCCAGATGAGACGAAATTTTGATACTCTTGTGTGCTTAATTACACGGCATAACGAAGAATGAGGCTTAATTAAATGTGGCTTAATTAATTCATACATAGCCTATTTACAAAGTAAAATTAATACACATTTTTTCACAACTTAAGTACAGTGTGGCTTAATTAATGCGCAGCTTAATTTTGATCATCTTAATTAAGTACACAGCTTAATTTAGTGTAGTAAGGTAATTCTAGGGTGGGGCCATACCTTATGATAAATTAAGGGTATGTTTTGCAGCATTAATTTCATTTTCTACTTGATGCTAACATTAATGCTTTTATTTAACAGGGGAAGTGGCGAAGATTCTGGGAAAGGACCTTTCCGAAAATGGTATGCTGCAGTACAAGAATTTAAATGCCTTCTTAGTAAAGATACTTAATTTGCTCTATTCACTGCAACTGCAACAGTGTTTACCAAATACAAAATTATTTGCATGCTAAATATCGAAGAGTCTGACATATTTTTCATTGAAAAAGATCCAAACAGGAGTAACATTAAGTACTGTGTGCAGTATATAGATAGGAAGACAAGTCTTGAATCAATTTTTAAGTTCATATTAGATGATTCGGAAGCAAACAAAACAGAAGCAGCTCGAAGGTTGATATACTGCCAGACACGAATGCAGTGTGCAACCATTTTCAACATGTTTTACAGGGAGCTTACAGCAAAATTATTTCTTGAGCCTCAAAACAACAAAGCCAAATTTGTTGAAATGTTTCATGCAGGCACCCCCAAGAGTGTAAAAGAATACATTGTAGCCCAGGCTACAATGGTTAACAGGCATTTGAGGATAATTATATGTAAGGTTGCTTTTGGCATGGGAATAAACTGCAGCGATTTTCATGAATGCATTCACTTTGGAGCCCCAAAGACAATAGAGAGCTATATGCAAGAAATTGGTCGTATTGGAAGGGACCAAAAGCAAAGTATCAGCCATATTTTCTACAATGGTGTACTTTTAAAGAGAGGAGATCAGAATGTTTGCCAGTATATTTCTGGCAAAACTTGCCGCCGAGATTCTTTGATAAAGGACTTTAGTAGTCACACAATTTTTGGCCAGAAATCATCTTGTTTCTGTTGCGATAACTGTTCCAAGTCCTGCAATTGTAGTAGAAATTGCTCTTAAATATTATCAGTTGAGGTAAAAGAAAGTAAACTGATTCAAGGCCAGACAAGAACTGTGTCAGAAAGACAATTGTCAGTACTCAAGGAGAGTTTACACAGATATAAAGAACAATTAAGATCAAAATCAGTAAAAACTGTTTCACTTCCAAATATTTATTTCGAGTTCTACGGTTATCAAATTAACCAAATACTAAAGCATTGTGAAAAAATTTTCAGTATTCTTGACATATATAATTATGTTGAAATATGGAGAAGAGAACATGCAAACCAAGTGCTGTCCATTTTTGCTGATGTATTTGAAGACATCACAGAGGTTATAAGTAAGAATAACTTTAATTACACTTTTGACGAGTCTATGTACAGCCTTCCATCAGACTGGGAAGACATTCGTGACGACTCAGAATCATTGGAATCAATATTGGATGAAACTGTTATGCAAGATGTAGAAATGGACACTGAATCATGTGTGGAAGACCACATCAATTCTGATAGCATCATATCTGTTATCTGTTATTGCTAAAGATTTGCATTAAGAGTTTTCAGTTCATAAGTGACTGTTAAGCGTTATCTTAAAATGTAAAAATTACTGAACTGCCAACTGGATACATCTTAAAATTCTGTAATGTTAGAAATTACTGGGTGGACCAGAAAAAAAGTGTACAAGTGAGTAACAATATATTGCAAAATCTGTTGGGCCACTAATCTCAATTTGCAGCCTAAACAATGTCCACAAGACAATTTTGAAGCAAATTTTATAGATTCCAGTCCGTATTTTGAGAGTGAAACAACATTCTGGATGCAAAATGGTGTGTAATACAGGCTTGGGAGTTCAGAATTTGAATAGCTTTGACTGACTATTTGTTTTTCCAATCAATTAAAAACTCCCTGGCTAGTGCTGAAGCGGACATGTTGTTTTAAGTTTGAAAAATGGAACAAAATAATGGCTGATATTTTGACTAAAGTTTGAAGCCTCAAATTTATAAGTTTGAATTTTCGCCCACTTAACATAGTCACAGAAGATTGCACAGAGTTACCAAATTATAGTTTAGCCTTTCCAACATCATTTATTCTGTAACTGGGATTAGTGGTCCGGCAAATTTTATGATATAGCGCTGCTTGCTGGCATACTTTTTCTGCTCCACCTTGTATAAATATTGAATATATAAATATTGCATGTCTAGCCAGGTGTCGACCTTGCAACAAAAGATACTCAAGGCAAACGCAGCAAGGTCTCTCTGCTTTTGCAACTCAACAAATAAGCCTTGCCCTAAGGGAATTTTATGGCACACAGTTGCTCCTAGAGAACAAGACACAGAAAAACCTTGCTGCAATGCAACATCTACTGCAATATCGTGAAGCTCAAACATGTTATCTGCAAGTGTGTTTAGAACTTTGTTGCAAGGTCCACACATGGCTCTGTTATTTCAATTATAAACAGATTAATCTGTCAATCTTACTTCAAAATGTGAATGGAAATTGATCAAAAATTATGACGCATAACATTTTTAAGCACAAAAAAGTTCTCATCTTGCTGTTTCGCCCCCAGCTATTTTCCGTTTGTGTTCATCTATTCACTTATAAAACTCATGCAGATCAAATGATTCAAGAAGGCTTCCAGGGAAGTCTTTTAAAAATTTGTAGTTTCTTTCTTTTTGGGGTACAAATGCCTTTTCTGTCAGGAGCTCTTAGACGATTTTAGCTTTGTCTTTTTCCAGAGACTGTTTGAAATGTTGTCCAGATTGTCTAATTAACTTGCACATATTGTCATAACTATCTAAAAAACTTTTAGTGAATACAAGAGCTTTAATGTATTGCTCCATTATATGAGGATTGCTCTGGTTTGGACCAAGTTTTCTTTTGATTAGCTCGATGACACGTATATAATGTTCCATGGCAAGATCAATTGGAATATTACCCCCTGGACCAGACTTTGCCTTCACACTCCGATTCCAAACCATCTGGTAGGCTTCTTTCTCTGAAAGAGTGCAGAACACCTGTGACAACAAGTGCAGTCCCTCTAAACAATATTTCCGGCTTGAAGAACCGTCTACTTTTAAATAGGGCATGAAGAACTTCCAACACCTAATTACACGCTCTCCATCACCTTCAGAAACGGCATCTTTGAAATTCCGAACAACCATCATGTACTCCATGAAAGCACATTGGCAATTTAGCATGTCGTCTTTAGATCCTCTAACTTCTGTATCCTCACTTGGGGTTAAACCACTCATTTTCTCTTCATGCTCTCTTTTTCTTTTGCCATTCACTTTAAAAACCTTTGTACACCCCTTGCCCTTGCATTTAAATTTTCTATCCTCTGTTCTTTCAGCAGCTGATTCTTCTTCAAATGCCATTTTCTTGTTCAGAATATGAGCAATATATTCTGACCCCAAAATAAATTTATCAACAACTTCTGTGGCTAGACTTTTTACAAATCGCCTCTTTGCTGGCTTATTTGCATCCAAAAGAAATGGCTTATTTAGAACTTCCTGAGTAGGTTCATCATGCAAGAATTGTAAATTTAGAACAGTCAGTGTTTCAGCATCAATTCTACTGTCTAATTCAACATCCAGGAAGCTACGACATGCTGCATACCGGCGCTTGACTTCTGTAACAACGTTTCGTCTGTTTGTCAACACTTTGTCCGACCACAAGGTACATTTTTCTGTTACACCTGGCTTGTAGAAGCTGTAGCAACAGTTATGAATGCTAATACCAAAATTGAATTTTCTAATTCATAAAAGAAATGGTGGGTAGGTACAGTGAATTAATTTTACTATAAAGCTCATTACCACCCAAAATGATTGTAGAGTCCTCAAATGAAATACAAATTGAAAAGCTTTGGCAAATGGACAATTGAAGGCCACATTTTAACCTTTGTTAGTCAAGAATGTCAATCAAACTATATTTGTGTTAATTCTAAAACCAATTTATCAAATTAAAAAATGATCTGTTAAATTGATTTTCACATCTAAATTGATGCGAGAATTAAAACAGAGAAGGGGTATTTTATTTGGTTAAACTATATGGATATCCGGCAATCTGCTATTGCAGTAAATTTCGACTTGCATAAAACAATTTCATATGCAACAATGTATTCAAGGAAAAAGATCATAGCAATAGACATTGTTGGTTTCTTGACTATTTTTCTCCTATAGCGATTATATTGAAACAAATATAAATGTTATGTCATAAAAACATGCTACAATGCTGACAAACCTGCAAGAATTTCATTTCTGAATGGAAGTCTGCTATCTCGAAATGCATGTTACTGTACCGTTCCGCAGGAGTAAAACCATTTGCAACTTGAAATTGTGCATTTGCTGCACGCTCAACGGTCAGTTGGGCCCCATTTCCGCATAAACTCTCTTTTCACCATCACCAACAAATGCCTGGTACTACTGTAAATCTTTGAGAACATCCATAATGCCATCTGCATCATTCTCATTTGCATTTATAATACCCAAGATAGTCTGTTTTGAAGAAAAAAGGTAAACTGAAACACAATGGCCATGAGAACCAAATAATGGGTGCAGTGCATGTGCAGTGGTGTTCATCTGTAAACCAGCTGCCTTGGTGCTAGAAATTCTGGACGGTGTGGGTTCGAGACACCACTATTGGACTTAAAATCAGGCATTGTCTAGTGGGCAGTTGTTTTCAAATTATTGATGTTGAGCATGCTTACCGTGCCCCTGCTTAATTAGGCCCTAGGCCTTTCACAGGCTAGCACATTAAACATAAACTCAATCACTCACTCAATGAAAACAAAAAATCTTTAAATTGTGTACTTTGAGGCAATTTTGCCGTAAAGTAAGTTTAAATTAGAGAAATGAGAGCTGGGCCTAAGTCATAACAACAAGGAAATTGTTCATACCGATGAAGTGATTCAAAGCAACCACAAGGATACTCCCCACTGCAACATACCTCATAATCGATATCAACACATCTGTAGTTCCTGGTGGTGGATTTCACAAATTATGCACGTCAGCAAGTCTCGCCGATCATAATTCCTCTTTCCATATTTGGTAGCGTATTTGTTCAGCCTGGACACAATATAAGTCTGTGTTCTGGGATACTGATCAGTTTCAAGTTGAAGAATCAGTATTCTCTGCTAAATTTTCCCACCCTCCCTCTCCCTCTCCTATATATCTCAATATTCATTTTCAATGGGAGAATCTTTCATATTCATTCAAATTCAATATACACTATTTCTTTATCAATGTAATTATTTGTTAGTTTGTATTTGTAATTTTATTGTAATTCTTAGCGTTAGTGTTATTGTTATGGGAGTTGTCTTGAACAGTACAACTTGGACCCAACTCTTGTGTTTATCTCATGGTCTTCTAATTTAAAAAGAAATGCCCAAATCACAAGCAAACTACACTTGAAAATTTTCCCTCACACAGGCATACACCATGACATCTCTAAAAACCATTTGGAGGAAATAAACTTACACATATAGTCAGGTAGATAATAGTGGCGTGGTGGCGGGGGGCACGTGCCCCCCAGCGAGAAATTCTGAGGGGCGCCAAAAACACTTTTTGTAAGAAGTTCAAATGTCTTGCTAAAAGCGCTTAAGGTGCAAAAACAATTTACGCAGTATTTGGTAGGAAAGTGCACCTGGTTGGATCTGTTTTTATGATCAATTTCATGATGGAGCTCCTGTCGGCTCTTGATTTACAGTACATGTCGCCCACCACAAGCACAAAGGCGCCTATGAAAGCGCAAAGCATAAAGGCGCCTCATATTCTTCCTAAGCCTGTGCTTAATTTGACCTTCTGTTTGCAAATTCCCTCGCTCTGCTAAAACTCGACACTTCAAGACAAGGCACTGCCCTTTCTACAGGGTTTTTCCACTTTTTTGACGTTAAGGATGCTCTTTTCAAATTTTTCGTTCAATACGCTCGCGAGACCATTACAACAAATAATGTTTTGCTATGCCTCCTCCAATTATAAATCCTGGCTTCGCAACTGCCAACTGTTAGCGAATTTAAAAACCTAATAAAACAAAGCGGCACTAAGGAGGTAGAGCTCAATTATATAGGGGGGTGCCAAGAAGTGTTGGTGCCCCCTAGCTAATTTTGAGTCACCACGCCACTGGTAGATAATCAAAATTTGAATACAATCTATTTTGTGGCTGAACTTGCACATGTAGTGAGGTTTTTTGCAAATGCAACTCAACAGACAAATTTTAAAATCCCACTTTGTGTTGAAACTTTGCTGAAACATAGCTTGTTAAGTTGCAGACGCAAAGAATCTACAATTAGGTGCTTACCATTCCAGTCTTTGCAGAAAGTTCTTTTGAATGCTTGTGTGGTATGTGTTGTACTACTGCATCAGATAAGAACTGTAGACATGGGATATCTCTTGTTATCACTCGGCTTACTAAATCAATATAATTTTCTCTTTGCTGGGTATGGTCCCTTGTGCTGAATAGGAATGATCCATTGTCAAAAGTTTGCAACTGTGCTTGAGGTTTTTCAGATGACAAGCTTTTTCCAGACACTCGATTGAGGAAATATCCTTTAACACATTCATGTGTATCTATGTTCTGATGTTGTTCTGTCATATCATGGACTTCAATGTGCATATCAATGTTGTCAAAACACAGCTGTAATCAAAAAGTAAAATTAAGCGAAGGAGCAGTTTCCATTTCCAGTATTTAACACATAATAAGCAATACACCAATTTAACTAACCGCGCAATCGAGAGACTGGGTCAAGTTTTGAGTTGTAAAAAGTTCTTCCTCTGCAGTTTGCAATGGGCAATAGACAAAGATTTTATTGCGTACTGCTGTTATCATACAATTAGTCACTTAACATTGCATTTTCGCTTGAATTTATACAACATATTATTGTGATTTAATACTTGGAATCAGCTCTTTATAGCTTTTATAAGTACTAAGCAAAGAAGCCAAATTCTATTGGTTTACTTAGACTCGTACTTAAGTGTTCGCCGACATGTTGAATGGCAAATTGTGCCCTTTTTGTTGTAGAAAAAGTCAATACAAGCTAAAAAACAATAGAGAAAAAACATTTTATACACCAAAACTCGACCCAGTCTCCCTATGGCGCGGTTAGTCGAAGTGGTGTATTGGTCTTTTTTCATTACTCTCCATATGACATTTTTCTTCATTTTTATACAGTTTTTGACTTCAAAATCCAGACTTAGGCACTTTCAACAGAAAGTTTTTAGCCCCCTCCCCCGAAATTTAATTTCTGGTGATTTAATCTCCAACAATCAGCATCAAGTGCAAAGAAACATCTTTTCTGTATTAGGCTCTATTTGACACAAAAATAATTGCATTTCACATTTATGTGGTATACTGTAATGTTAAAGGCAGTCTGTCACGCATTTGATTGGATTCTGAGATTTGACTTTCTACGGCCGTAAAAAGTCAAGTAGCCAATCGGAATCCGAGCTCGTACCACGTGTTCTCTCTTTATCAAGTCTCCTTCAACACACTTCAACACCTGAATTTCTCTGCTTTTGCATGCAACTTGTCTGAGGGAAAATGGCGCGTCACCGTTGCGTTTGTATTAGTTAGTGTTGTGTTGTTCTGACCATGCAGAGACACGAGGTTGATATTTCGATGGCTGAGCAGGGCACCAAGAAGCTCACTAAAAGTGGAAAGCCATTCGGTCGCAAGCTGCACGAGAGACGGAGGGCCGATTATTAGCAGCTGTAAGCCTCGTCGATACTTCTTCTTCGGGGTTTTTATCCGATGATCGGTAAACGATTGGGGGCTGATTGAACACAACCAACCCTAGTCCTTGAAAATCACTTACAGTGTCATCTATGCTGGGAAGAGTAAATGGTCGTTTGTTAGGCTTAGCCATGACTCGGTTGTCAACTTATTACAAAATGTGCAAAATTGACGACACACCGCTTCCCCTCAGTTCCCTCAAAAATTTTGTCGCTTTCGCGTGTTTTTGTTCCCTTTGTTCTCGCTATTGTCTTGAGAAAATCAGAAGAGCCAATCAAATGCGTGACAGACTGCCTTTAACATCCATTGATAAGCAAATCCATGTTATTTAATTAACTTTTTGATTAACTTCAAATAAAGATGGAAGAAATCTACAGTTCAGGCCATGCGCAAGTTAATCTATTTTTCCTGCTTTCTCACTTTTGAGAAAATAATGATGCTGAAAGAATTCTTGTTCTTGATGAAAGAATTGTTTTCTTGTCAAAAATTTAGCTTTTCCTTGCTTAAAGAATTCTCTCCAAGTTCCCAACAAGTCTTGTCTTTTAATATTAAGCTACGCCTGGTCTGTACTGTAACTGCAACATACTTTATGATGGTAGACCATATGATATTCTTATCAGTGTTTACCTTGTAGCCTTTGGAATCATTTGCCTTTTGGTGAACCTGAATCTTTTCAATTCCTGATTTGTCAGACGCACTCTTGCATGGACCTGATTCTAAAATAAAATAATAAAAAACAGAATGACAATTTTATACCAATACCACTACAGAGTAAAAATCTTCATAATAAAATTTGCAAACTTCAGGCTAACGTTTTTGAAGCTATGTATACTAGCATACTAAATTATTACCATATTAATTTATTTTAATTTATAGAATTTATTACCCTGAGGGTTTCTTATAGTTCCCCATGAAACTCACTGAAAACTTTGGCCCGCAGTAAGAGTTCACCTCAATTTCTTATAAAGTACGCCTTTCGCATGGAATAAAACGATTTTGTTTGCTCTAAAACGTTGTAAACAAACATATTACAACAGTTCTGTCCATAGGAACAGCAGAGAACTTATTACACCGAGGGTTTCTTATCTATGCTGAAGTTAACTATTGAGGAACATTTTGAGAGTGATTAGACACTGATTGAAATTAAATTCACATCACTGGAGCCAACCAAATCTGAACACTTCTTTGGGAGATCCGGTATATATTCGCTTTAGAGAAAGTCAATTCTTCTTCGTTGCTTTATCAAGCATCCCCATTGTGATCAAGTGAAGGGAGGAAACTAATCATTTGTCAAAATGTAAATTTACGGCCCTTTGACCCTATCTTTATGATTATTATCTGTTTTTCACTATAGTTTTTAGTCTAATGTGAGATTTTCAGACATCGTTAGGTACCACTGTGATACTCAAAAATGAGACCGGTCAAATGAAGTTTTGATATTTTAGTATCATCAGGGAAAAACAATGTCTAAGGAAGATATCAGCATAGTTCATAAAACTACTATTTGCACTTTCCTTTTCTTTCAGATGGACCAATTATCGACGGTACCTGGTTGGACTGGTGTTGTTTTCCATGTACATGAAAATGAAATACGGGCTGGCCAGAAGCGTTTTTACTGGCACTCCTATTCGACTAGAGGAGCTGGAAGGTGAATTGAGCTTGCGATGCAAGAAAAGATCCTCAACTCGATGAAAAAACTATTAAATATGGGTAAGTTCTTTCTTTTTCCTACTGTTAAAGTTGATTCTACTTGTTCTGCTACTAGCTGAAATCATTGAAGCCCTATTTGCAATTTGCATACAGTCCAACGTTGGATTGAGAGGAAGGTAAGAGTTGTTGGCTACTTTCCGTATCAGAAAATTGGTTAGAAATGGCTGAAAGAGGAAAAATAGAAGGGCCGGGAATAAAGCAAATGAAGAGGGTGCTGACTATTCCTTCATATACTCCAATGAGGATTTGAGTAGAATTTCTAAAGTTCAACTTTTGTGATGTACAACATTTTATATACCTAGCACGTGTTACCTGATTACCAAACGAGCACATCCAAAAACTCTTTTCGCAAGATCGGAAAAAGTATGCCAGGAACAGATGGCTAAACGTTGAAAAACAGTTAGGTGTATTAACAATGCAAGTGTAAGCGATTTAAAGTTTTCTAACATTTTATGTAAATTTTTATCAAGATCAATCCTAAATGTACACGGGGTGAAATATAGGGATGAATATGATGATGGTGGTGATGGTATATAGCTAAATTCTATCTCTATTATAGCTCGTTTAGGAGAAAAAATTGCAGATTCAACTTTGTCATAGTTTCCTTTGAGAGGATTAAAACTTTGAAGAGAAACGTTAAAACCAAAATATGAATAGTTTTTCTAACATTGCAACTTTTTTCTGACTCATCAAGGTTAATTAGTTGCAATGCTTTGTCAGTTGGTTTTGCAGATGAAGTGTGCAATAATTGTGTGCAATAATTGTCTAAGGAAAATGCTGAAATATATAATGTTGATCAAAATAGAAATTTCACACCTGAATGATATGCATGTTTTTCGTAGGCGAGAAAGATACACACCAAAGCAAAGAGGACCAATTTCCAATTACACCGATTCCTGCTGCCGCCATTTCCACGTCTGCTGTTACTTCCATCTTACATTGTAGTCAATCATCGTCATCCATCGTGTCACCCCTGCCATCTCCACAAACTTCATTACAACCATCTTCAGAAACCTCATCACAGTCCATGCTATCCTCATGCCACAACCTCATTGCACACCTCCCTTCCATAATCTTCACTTCCTATTAGTGTACCACTCACTCCAACCTTCGTTACACCTTTCATACCATCTGCCAATGCACTTTCGCTAACCAGCCAGATGCTGCAATCAACAGTAGCCCATCATTCTGTGTCATCACCTCTCCGAATTTCACCATCCACAGCTTTCTCAAACTCACAGCCATCCACCAAATCAACGTCATTAGCCCCATTGCTCGAATCAGCATTTGGCTGATTAAGAATAGAAGATTCTGCTTCTGCTTCAAATTTTCCTCCGAAATCAACTTTTTTCAAAGGCAGGCGATTGCCACGTGCATCCTAAACGTAAGCTTCTGCTATGGAGAGAAAGTTCTTTGAGCATCTCCTCAGGGTCAGCATCAGTTGCCTGAAAAACCATTTGACTCTTTCAAACTCGGTTAAAAGTGGTGAAACAAATTGAAAGTAGAGAAGGTTAATTGGATCGTGTAACATTTCTGCAATTATCCGTGCTTTGTAGCGTGCATATGATCACTTGGATACAACAATCTTTTCAATGACGTATTAGTACAGATATTGTTGTATGGTGATGTAAGTTGTTCTGATAATCTTGATAGACAAATACTACTGTCAACCCTGCGCTTTATCCATGATACTGGTCGATCTGCTTAAGGAAATATACAAAAAAACACATAACCACCGCTATACTACCTATTACCTTTCAAATTGAATAAATGTTTTAGTTAAAAATTCCTAAATACAAATCCGTTTAACTTCTATGTATTTAACTTTCAGTATTTATCTTCATGTAATTTATGTTCTATGTAATGGCAACGAGGTAGACATGTTTTTTGCCCCTCGTTGTATCGTCTTAGTTATGTAAAGTAAATTTTTATATGCAATTGTCAATTGTATTGTAAGTTTTTATTGGAATATATAAAAAAAACATCTCTGCTTCTTGAGGAGAAGCAGGATTTGGAAAATCAATCGAGATAATTTGTGAGAATGAAAATGACCCAAGTAGGGCTCGAACCCACGACCTCTAGATTTGTACTCTAGAACGCTACCACTGCGACACCGGGGCTACGAGAAACCCAGGCTATTTCATTCACACAAATTGTTGCACCACCACTCACCAAATGCAGAGAAGAACCTATCCGGGCTCTTTGACACTACACTGGACCTGCCGAAGGGCGACGACTTTCTCACACCAAAGAGACCATCGCAGTCCCATCACTGGATAGAGTTGCAGAAAGTAAACTTGAGGAGAAGCAGGATTTGGAAAATCCATCGAGATAATTTGTGAGAATGAAAATGACCTGAGTAGGACTCGAACCCACGACCTCTAGATTTTTACTGTAGAACGCTACCACTGTGCCAGCGGGGCTACGAGAAACCCAGGCTATTTCATTCACACAAATTATTGCACCACCACTCACCAAATGCAGATCTACCAAACATGGAAATGTATTGGAGTAGGGACAACATAATTGGAATTTTCGGAATATATGACGGGTACCTGCTTCAAAAAATATGTAAGTATCTGCACGTAGCGGATAAAACGAAAGCTTCTAACAAAACTGATGCCAACTACAATAAACTATACCTTATAAGGCCAGTTATCGATATAATTAACCAGCAATGCAACAAAACCTACATCCCTAATCCCGAGTTTGCTGTCGACAAGGCGATGATAAAGTTTCAAGGACCGTTTGGCCTAAAACAGTACATGTCAGTAACCCGTAAAATATAGCATAAAAGTTTGGATTAGGGCTGACTCT
Source organism: Pelagia noctiluca (assembly GCA_963924455.1). NCBI lineage: Eukaryota > Metazoa > Cnidaria > Scyphozoa > Semaeostomeae > Pelagiidae > Pelagia > Pelagia noctiluca. Next base: position 5,590,126 of record OZ004323.1, read on the forward strand.
GTAAATGGAATCTGTAACGTATTATTTCACATACATTTGCCAGAGTGGAAGAACGATCGGAGCAGCAAACATACATTGGTGGGACAATTAACTCTAATTCTTTAGGCTTGCCAAACGAAATTAAGAACAAAGAGGTAGAAGAAGAACGAGGGAGCTCGCTTGTGTTTCAGAAAGGAAAATACTCTTTCCCAGCCTTGGCCTAGAGAGAAAAAAAACAAGAAACCTTGTTTGAATATTCGCAGCAAATGTTGATCCAGCAGGTTCTCAGACCCACGTCGCAAGGACACAGAAAGATGGAGGACGAAAGGACATTCCTTGTCCACTCCCAATTGAGAAATACAATCTAAATATGAATACAGTTGACCATAATGATCAAATACCTACACAGTACATGACGTGCAGAAGATCCAAACGTTGGTGGACCTACGTGTTTTGGTTTTTGGTTGACCTTGCGATCGCCAATGGCCTAATTCTGTTTCGCAAATCCAAAACCACCAAAAAATAAGAGCTGGAGGTTCCGAAAAGGCAAAGACCCAAACAGATTTCTGAGTGCAGCTTTCCAAACACCTCATTTTGGATAACAGCATGTCTGCAAGGAAGAGGAAGCGAGCTCCAAATGTTAAGAAACCAAGCAAGATGGAGCTCGCGGATATTGGCCTAAATTTCAATGCATGGAAGAAAGCCAAAATAATGAAAGGGTCCAACTTTGTCCAAGATATGTATAAATATTTTCCTAAATCAAAAATTTCAACCTAGTAAAAATCTATTACGGCTCTATGTTACCATTAGTTCCAATGACACTATCTGCTTTGTATAACAATGTGTGTTTGCAATTAAAAACCAATTATATTTATGGCAGTTCTTTTAAAATGAATCTTCAAAAAGCGTTAGCCTCCGCATGATGCATTACAAAATCGAACATTGCAAAATATTTTAAAATAGTTACAATGCTTTGTGGAAATCAATGCAGGCTTCCGAATTTGTCGAAAAAGCTGACATCATGTTGTGGCTAACACTGTTTGCTGGAGGTTTCTTTGAAGAGTACTGTCATTAATGTAAAAATGGGCTATTTAAAAGCTCTTTTATGGTTGTATCTTAATGAATGTCTAAGTTTCTTTCACATTGACATTCCATCAATATAAAAATTGAGAAACCACATTAAGAAAGTATTCCCCTTATTATTAAACTTAAGAGGAGGTTCCTTTGATATAATAGAATAATATGTAATGTTGTGTTAAGCAAAATCTGTTGTTTGACATCTCTGATAGAGCTGTTTTATCTCATATGATTAAATAGCAATGATCATTTCAGTGAATTTTGCTTCTTTTCTGGGCAGGCACTATCCTAGATGCGCACACCCCCCTATATTATCTTTCGTAGTGCATTAATATACATGTATTATATATCAATCGATAGCTAATGAGCTACTGAATGTAAATATGCAATAAAAATCAACTTTCATTATACCCCCATTAACGTGGGAGCATCAACGAAGCTGCTTACCTCAGATTCAGCCGAATTCCATCCACATCTGGCCTAATTGTCAGACCAGGCCGGCCCTAGCCTCTCTCTCGCGCCATTCCAACAGGAAATAGAACGGGGGGTCGTTTTTTCGCATCACTCTTATGGGGGGGGTACACTATCGTTCGTTGCAGTTCCTGAGAAGGATAGAGGGTGATTCTCGGATGGAAAAGGGGCAAGAAAAGGTGGGAGGGGGCGTTCATACAAAGGTGGGAGGGGCGGTTTGTTTTTTAATTTTTAATTTTCTTTTTTTTTTACTTCTATAAAATTTAGTTTCTGTATTGTTTAGCCTTACAAATTAATTTTCCAATTTAAGTACTAGTATTAATTGTACTATTTTACATAATTTGTTATAATTAATTTTATGTAAGTGCTATTAGACCCCATAGTGGGTAAATAATATTTGAAATGAAATGAAATGAAAAAAATACATTACTTACTAAAATCGCGATCAAACCACTAGCGGGGATTGCAGGGGTCTACGGCAACTTTCGGTTCGAAAAAATTACTGGTGGGGATGGCAGGTCTACACATAGATAAACAACAAGAAGCAACGCAATGTCATATAGATAAGCATAACAATAGATAAACAATTTCATCTAGATAAACATAATATCGCAACAACATAATATCAAGGAATAACAGTTAATTGTGTTGTTACGCACAGGGGCGAAGCAACAAAAATTTTTTGGGGGGGTACTGAGTTAAAATTTACCGACGAAAGGGTGTGGTTTTACAGCTGCACCCATTATTTTGGGTACACTTAGTGAGTATAATAAACGAATACCGCTTAAAGCTTAAGGTTTTCATGGACTGTGCCAACTGAATAGGATGGGTTTTTGAAAGTACACAGTGATAGAAAGCAGCTTTGCGGGTATTGAAGACCAAGTAAACGAACGCTCAAGGAACTGTCAATACCAAAAACAGCGAATAGGATTTAACCGACAGTATTTTGGATACTGTTATTGTAAAGGGTGTAACAACCTGAGGCTTGACGTGGATTTCTCTTGCAGTCTGACTTTCCCAAAGGTCTCAAACATTTCGCAGTGGGATTTTTTTAGGCCTTTTAGTAAGTTAATTTGTAGTACCTTCATTAGTCAGGCTTTTTAGAACAGAATGGTCATTCGGGTCAGTTATGGGAACATCGGCTCGAGCTCAGTACTAAAATGGCTTAGCTGGAGGGCAAATTTGAGTACCCAAATTGCTTAGCAATTGCATGGCTTTTTTCACCTCAGAGTTTGTCCCTTAGAGTTCTGTATCACAAGATGGTGTACACCAAATGTCTTCGCTGCAAACCCAGGGTACTTATACCCACTGTCACTTACTTTCCTACAGCTACTGCAAGATTTTCATTGCTAATTGGATCAGAACTAAAACTTACATTGCCTTACAATTTGCTATCCAGTACTGGAATTGCTTAAGTTCTTTGTCTTGTCGAGTACTGCCTTGCACATAAAGCAATTGCTTATAGAAAATATCTCGTGTGGGGCAGGTCACATATGTAAAATCCCCCTGACGTCCACAGCCAATAGTAAACCAATCAAGATGAAAAAAAATTCAAAATGTAAAACCCTGTTGACGAGCAATATCAGCTCGAGTTCAGTACTAAAAATTACTTAGCTGGGGTGCGAATTTTAGTAATCAAACTGGCTTGGCAATTGCTTAGCTTTTTTTCCTCCAAGTTTGTTCCTTAGAGTACTGTATCACAAGATGGTGTACAACAAATGTCAATGTTATCTTGCATATCAAAGTACACCCAGGGTACTAGGCTGTCGTAACTCCCACGCGCACCACTATTAGTCAAATTATGTATTACGTATTAACCTCGTGTTGAAGTAGAGATTAGAAACTTATTCACTGTACAGGAATTTCCTTAGCGTAATTTGTATTTGCATAAACAGTCCACTCCCATTTCTTAAGACCTGATTGGTCAAAGTTGTTACCTTTGTTAGATTGTGATTGGTTATTGTTAATACCTATTTCCTAAGGGATTTACTTGTATCATGTGTTTGTTAGAAGTTTTTTAGATTTTCAAGTTTTGACGATGAAATAGGACGAAAATAATTGAATGTCTTTTTCTCGAAGAAACTCTTTAAATTTCGATCCAGAACTAGTGAAAGGAAAGGTTTATCCTTACATAGGCTGTTCCCATTGACAGAACTGTTGTAATACGTATTTTTACACTGTTTTCGGAATCGTTTCAATCCATGCAAAGGCGTACTTTATGAGAAAGTGAGGTGAACTCTTATTGCGGGGCTAAGTTTTCACTAAGTTTCACAGGGAACTATTAGAAACCTTCGGTGGAGGAAGTTCTAGTCTGTTCCCATGGGAATAACTGTTGTAATATGTATGTTTACACCGTTTTAGAGCAAACGAAATCGTTTTATTCCATGCAAAAGGCGTAGCTACTTTATAAGAAAGTGAGGTGAACTTTTATTGCGGGGCTAAGTTTTCAAAAAAGCGAAAAAAGCGAGCTGGCAATTGCCAAGCCAGTTTGATTACTCAAATTTGCACTCCAGCTAAGCAATTTTTAGTACTGAGCTCGAGCTGAAATTGCTTGTAAAAAATGCGTATAATGTCTCGTTAAGAGAAATCTGAAAAGTTTCTCAACTTTTTTGGTTCGCACAAAATGTCCAACCAAAGTTTCTTAAGTTTTGAAAATCTTACCCTACGGTTTCTTATAAACGGCTTTTTACAAAAACACTGTGTCGAAATGTATCCAAGTGAATTTCTAAATTCCACAGTCAAGTGGTGAAACTAGTCCCGCCAAACCAAGAGACACAATCATCTTGATTGCTTTTCTGATTAGTTTTCTATTGGCTGTGGATGTCGGGGGGATTTTACATATGTCTCGATGACCAGCACGAACATTCGTTAATCAATTTTAAGAAAGTGACCTGCCCCACACGCGTTGGCAGTACTCGACAAGACAAAGAACTTAAGCAATCCAGTACTGGACAGCAGATTGTTAGGCAATGTAAGTTTTAGTTCTAATCCATTTAGCAATGAAAATCTTGCAGTAGCTATAGGAAGTAGGTTACAGTGGATATTAGTACCCTTGGTTTACAGCGAAGACATTTGTTGTACACCATCTTGTGATACAGAACTCTAAGGGACAAACTCTGAGGTGAAAAAAGCTATGCAATTGCTAAGCAATTTGGGTACTCAAATCTGCCCTCCAGCTAAGCAATTTTAGTACTGAGCTTGAGCTGATGTTCCCAAAACCGACCTTAGTGACCATTCTGTTCTTAGTAGCCTAAATAAGGAAAATACTACAAATTAACTTACTAAGAGACCTTCGCGAAAGTCAGACTGCATGAAAACAACGGTTGCACCATTGAGGGGGGTAGAGCGCCCTCCTGTACCCTTCCTTGGCGACGCCCCTTACGCATGAGTATAATCAAACAACGTACAGTTCAATAAAAAAATCAAACAACAAGGGGTCTACGGCGACTTTCGGTTCGAAAAAATTACTGGCAGGTTGTTAATTTTACGGTTTTTGATTTTACAAACACTTCTTCATTTTATTTTTTTCTTTCATTTCCTAAAGTTTGAACACTGAAACGGAACTATTGAATGACAAGACAAAGTAATGAGTTCAATGTTTATTATAGCGCATAATCAAACACTCGAAGGGCTATTACTCCAGGCTATTGGGCTCCAGATCAATTTGAAACGATTCATCAAAGGTCATAATAATAGACCTTGGGGTATTTTATTTTTGTACAAAAGAGCCTGTTTTAAATCCTATTTAACTTGCTGTGTTACGAAGATTTCAGGTCATTGTGTGCAGGGGTCCTTAGCTATTCAGCCACGTTTTTATCCTACCTTGCTCTTTCTGCACCGAAACACGAAAATAATAATGGCCCAAGCAGCACAACCAGCTCCAGAAATGGCAGTTTTCGATGCCATCAATCTCATGGAAATTGGCCATTTGTTTAAATACAGTATTCCTAACACGATAGCATGGTGCAGGCGGTATGGCCTTCTGGCTACAACCTGGGAGTGTCAAAACTGCCTTGTGCAATGCAATCAAGGATTGTACAACAGAAGCATTGACGGTGTGATATGGCGGTGTCCAATTTGCAAAGGGACGACAAGCATAAGAAAGGGGAGCTTTTTTGAGGGGTCTAGATTGCAGTTGTACCAGATTATCGGGCTTACGCATCTTTGGGCCATAAGTGCTGGTAAATCGAGGGGGCTTTCCGTGGAGGATTCCATGCATCAACTGGATATAGGCGGAAAGCAAACCATTACAGATTGGAATCAGTTCTGTAGGGACGTGACCGTGGAGTACTTCCTCAATCATGCCGAAAAGCTTGGAGGGCCAGGGATGATTGTGGAAATAGACGAAAGTCTATTTGCACGAAGGAAGTACAACCGAGGTCACGTCGTCCCCGAGAAGTGGATCATGGGAGGCTACGATATTCAGACCAAGCGTGGGTTCCTGGTACCGGTACCTCGAAGGGACGCACGCACACTTCTTCCAATAATTGTGGACTGGGTGGAACAAGGTACAACTGTATGGTCTGATGAATGGGCCGCATACAACCGTCTTGGACAGCAAGGCTTTATCCACGGTACCGTGAACCATACCCTTCATTTTGTGAACCCTGCAACAGGACTGACAACCAACAGAGTGGAGGCAATGTGGCAACGAGCAAAGGCGAAGTTTAAGGCGATGTTTGGACCGTCGAATCGAGACATGATTCCTAACTACCTGGCAGAGTTCATGTGGATGCAGAGATTCAGGGAGCATGCATTCTACCACTTCTGGCAACAGATAGCAACAGAACTGTATGTTGTTTGATTTTTTTTATTGAACTCTGCATTATTTGATTATACTCATGCGTAAGGGGCGTCGCCAAGGAAGGGTACAGGGGGCGCTGTACCCCCCCCCCATGGTGCTACCGTCGGTACAAGGAGGGTTTTGTCGGCAAATGAAAGACTTTGGTTCATTCAATTCGAGTACTAAAACGAGAAATGATATCATTGAATATCTGCGTGGGTTTCAATCTCTACCATTCATAAAAGGTTGTGTAAAAAGTTTTGTATGAGTTAGCTTGTTGAAATGTAAAACCTTTCGGAAAAGATCGATGAATTGAATAAATCAACCACACAAACGAAAAGGTTAGGTGTCTTTTATAATTGAACAATACGATGATTTAACGAAAAAAGCACAATGAGAAGAAATAGGCATGAATTAGTCATTCCTTTCGTGTTTATTGATCAACAGAAAATAGAGATCAGCTCTCAATCTATGTACTGCACTATGTGTTTTGCTCGAACGTCAAGCCTCAGGTTGTTACACCCTTTACACTAACAGTATCCAAAATACTGTCGGTTAATTCCTATTCGCCGTTTTTGGTATTGACAGTTCCTTCAGCGTTTGTTTACTTGGTCTTCAATACCCGCAAAGCTGCTTTCCATCACCGTGTACTTTCAAAAACCCATCCTATTCAGTTGGCACATTCCAAGAAAACCTTAAGCTTTAAGCGGTATTCGTTTATTATACTCACTAAGGGTACCCAAAATAATGGGTGCAGCTGTAAAACCACACCCTTTCGTCGGTAAATCTTAACTCAGTACCCCCCAAAAAAATTTTGTTGCCTCGCCCCTGTGCGTAACAACACAATTAACTGTTATTCCTTGATATTATGTTGTTGCGATATTATGTTTATCTAGATGAAATTGTTTATCTATTGTTATGCTTATCTATATGACATTGCGTTGCTTCTTGTTGTTTATCTATGTGTAGACCTGCCATCCCCACCAGTAATTTTTTCGAACCCAAAGTCGCCGTAGACCCCTGCAATCCCCGCTAGTGGTTTGATTGCGATTTCAGTAAGTAATGTATTTTTTTCATTTCATTTCATTTCAAATATTATTTACCCACTATGGGGTCTAATAGCACTTACATAAAATTAATTATAACAAATTATGTAAAATAGTACAATTAATACTAGTACTTAAATTGGAAAATTAATTTGTAAGGCTAAAGAATACAGAAACTAAATTTTAAAGAAGTAAAAAAAAAAGAAAATTAAAAATGAAAAAACAAACCGCCCCTCCCACCTTTGTATGAACGCCCCCTCCCACCTTTTCTTGCCCCTTTTCCATCCGAGAATCACCCTCTATCCTTCTCAGGAACTGCAACGAATGATAGTGTATAAGAGTGATGCGAAAAAACGAGCCCCCGTTCTATTTCCTGTTGGAATGGCGCGAGAGAGAGGCTACGGCCGGCCTGGTCTGACAATTAGGCCTGATGTGGATGGACTTCGGCTGAATCTGAGGTAAGCAGCTTTGTTGATGCTCCCACGTTAATGGGGGTATAATGAAAGTTGATTTTTATTGCATATTTACATTCAGCAGCTCATTAGCTATCGATTGATATATAATACATGTATATTAATACACTACGAAAGATAATATAGGGAGGTGTGCGCATCTAGGATAGTGCCCTTTTCTGTTCGTTTCTCCAAATTAATATAACATAATACACATTAAATTAATATAATATAATACACAGTATCTGATGAATATAGTTATCATGTCTCTATAGAAGGTGTATAATCAGAAACAAAAAAAATTTTGCTGTGGATGAGGCCTGGAGCTGGATACATACTTTCATATTGAAAGCTAATTATTTGCCTCTTTATCTGGCAGCCCATTTATGAAGATATACAGGACACAAAATATACTATTATTTAATCACATCTTGTATAATACTGCCAAACTAATAGAATAATGTATGCTGCACCATATGGAATACTATGTCAAATATGAACAAGTGTAATTAGTTTGGAAATATGATTTTGAGTAAAAAGAAAACAATTAAATTACACTAACCTTGATCTTATCTATCCGTAATCCGGATTCTGTGCTTGCATTGGAAATTTTTTCCACTTCTGACATTGAAGTCATCCCTTTCTCGTAATGTGTGATGAGGATCTACTTCTGTTCATCAGTAAAGAGTTGATATTTAGTTCCTGATTCCATATTAAACTATTTTGTATTCCTAATAAAGAGGAGATGAATTTCAGTAAAACATGGAAAAGAAGCACTGATCCATGTTGTGAAGTATAATTTTTAGTATTGAGGTGTTATGGAATTTTCCATGCTCATAAACTAGAACTTTGGCCAACTGGCCTAAAAAGTTCATAGATACAGAAATCACCTTTTTCACTATCAAGGCATCATTTGCAAATAAATTACTGGCATTCAATCTCTTTTGGAAAATATCTCTTCATGGTAAAGAAATCCCAGTAGGCAGTCTTGTTTTCATGCAAATGTTTTAGGCCAATTTTCGAGCTCTTGTTTAAGAATGATGACAAATTTAGAGAGAGAATGACCTAACTCAATAAATACAAACTTTTCATGACAATGCTTCCTTACTTCAAAACTTTCTATCAGATAAAAAGTCCATTACCAAGACCAAAAATTCTTCACCTACATTCTTATATGTTCCAACCCTCCCGATATGACAGAGAGACTCCCGATTTCAGAGGTTGTCTCCCGACCTCCCAACAATTTTAAAATTATCCCGCATTTGGTTGCTGCGCTCGCGATTTCTTCTGTTTTTACTTCTGTGCAGGTTGGAAGGTCTGGACTCTTAATTCAAACAGACATCTTGATTATTTCATAATTTTTCACACCGTTACACTGAATTAAAAGGAAAATTTTTGTTTTCTAAAAATAATAGAAGCTACATCCTCTATCCAACAGTGAGCACAGGGGCGGGGTAGCAAGATAAAAAATTCGACAAAAAAATTCGAATGCAAAAATCTGCTCAGTACATGGCTAAAATCCGCTACATACACATTACTAACAAAATATTTGAAGTTAAAAAAGCTGACCTATTCTAGCTGACTTTCCAGAACATGTCCAGAATTTTCTTCCAAATCTAACTGCGCTAGAATGTATTAAATTTGAAAATACGGTCAAAACATACATTCAGAACTAAAAAATTGTGAAATCTGACATCCAAAACACCCTATGCTCCCCTCATTAATGGAATGGCTGTGAACTTTCAGAATTTTTAACTTCTAAAAATGATGATGAATCTCCATCCCCAAGGTATTCAGTGTAGAGCAGCTTTATGCTGTTCTATGGACCTTTGGAACATTGCAACTGCACCTACACTTTCCATTGAGCCGGATGACTTTGTGTGGTTTACTGGACATTTGTGGGCACCTTCCATTCATTATATTTGGGGTCATCTTGGCAACATACACTGCTGTTGATTCCAATGGTAGGACTGAATTTCATCTTGATAAACAAACTTGAAATTCTCAGCAAAGTCACTTAACACTATCATTTCATCTTCCTGAATAGATTCTTTCAAATGCTTTAAATATGCAGTTTGAGAGCGGGCAATGTAAGAGTGTGCCGTTAAGTTGTCTAGTTTGTCGCAAAGGATTGAGATAAACTCATTGGCTGCTTGAGTCTATCAACTGTAGTATATTGACTTGCTGATCTTCCTTTTCATCGTCACTGTCACTGGTGCAAGAATCATCTGACACTGACATGTGTTTAAAGGTTTTAAAATCCGCTCGTTTTAAAATGCTATCTTGTAAATAGGCTTCTTACGATTCTTTTCCAGGGCATGAACTGCATCTATTGATCATGAATATTTCCAAGTCTCTACTGCAAACAAGCATCTCGATCAGGTGATGGTAGTCCTATGGAGATATATGGTTGGAACCTAACTATTTGCAAACTACAAAATGTCGAATTCTTGCTTAAATCATTGTCAATAGAAATCTCTGACTGTCTCGAGAATGTCACTTTGTAGAGCCTTTCTTTCAACGTTATCAGGAAGTTTAGAATACCTCTTTCCGTCCTTCAAATTTCTGGAGATTCTATGAGCGGGGTGTTAAGGTTAAAATTTTAATTTTTTGTGTTCAGATGTACCAAGTGATCAAGATCAGAAGCTTTTTGGTCAGTTTATTCTGCTGCTTCTTTGTGGCTCTTCGAAAGAAGTAATGATTCATTACCCTTGGTAGCAGAGACGATTTTCTTTGACAATGAAGAGTTTGCTTGTTGTATCTGTCTTTTGCCATGACTTATTTATGGACGAGGCATACAGTGAAGTTTGATTGAAGACAGGTACAGATCAAAAAGAGCTGCCTGAACTGCATCTTTGCTTGTATTAGCCACAAATTCATTTTCCATCTCCTCGCTGCTGGAAGAATCGAAGTTTGTGGAACTTTCTTGCACTGGTTGTAATTGACACTTTCCAGCTCTCTTCTCGCAAAATGGGCACAGCTTTTAGCCAGGAAAAATTGTTGATTTCATTCTAAATTTATTGGCTAGTTTTGGTACTTGTTGCAAAATTCAAGAACCCTAACAAGCAATTTATTAAATCTCAGTTAGGGGTACAAAAAATTTCATTGTTGGTCAGTAAAAAAAAAGTTCCATCCCTGAAAGTATGGAGAATTACTTAAATAACACTATTATCCTTGTCATCCTTGACCTCACAATTTCGCCCTTTTTACTGTCTCTGCCGTTTTTCCGTAAATGTCATCTTTACCATTAAATCTGTAAATGCCATCTTTGACATTTTTCCATTTTGATCATTGTGTCCATTTTGGCCATTGTTTCCATTTTTACAAATGCTCAGAAACGTACAAGAAAAAATGTAAATTTCAAAATTTTCAGTACTGGCAAAATTTCTAGTTTCTTTTAAAATAATTGTAAAAACATTATTGGCAATTGAGAATGGCTTAAGGACTTTGAGCAGGATATTGGTAGTCATGTCTGAATTGTTAGACCATTCTTGGGTGTCAACGAATTGAAATGATTTGTTTGTTCCGTGCAATATTACACCAGTAACATGTGATTTGAAAAAAGTATCTTATGCCCCTAAAATACAAAATGTAAGCTAGCGATGATGATATATGGGCCTGAAATTGTTCTTATAAGAATATATATACTAGAAGCTACATGACCTGTCATGGGATTGGTATGGGCCGTTTGTAAAGATACCTAGTAATGATACCGATTTTTGAAAATGATGCTAAACATTATGAATGAAACAGAGCTTCTAGAACGTCTTTGAAAGGACTAAGGTAAATTCTTTTCAATAAGTAATATGAGGAGGAAAGAGCAGTACAAGCTAGAAGTAAGTACGCCTAAAGCCAATGTTAGAGAGGGGTACAGGGTAACCCAAAAAGCATAATATAGTAAAAAGCACACAATAGAAAAGTATCAGAGGCCCCTTTTGCTTAGGTTCCCTTAGTTTTTTTGAAGTAAGGTACCCTTAACTGTGTTACGCCACTGGCTGCGCCTTTGTGTAGGCTACCTAGAAGGATGCGTAAAAAGCAGTTTACTAGTCTTACCCAATTTAACAAATGTTTGCAGCTTTGTGGGGATTGATCCCCTGCATCACACTATAACTCCACATTACTGAATATTCCCCACGCTAGTAAAAATAAATTGTGGCTGCATTTATAAAAAAAACCCAGTTCCCTATCATATTCAAGCATTTGAGACGGACAGTAGTAACTTAAGGCAGTCAAGTGACCTAAATTTAGCAAAAATTATACTACCAAGCACAACGTCAAACGAAATAGTAAAACAGCCTTAATACAAGCAAACTAGGTATCATCTGAAAGCTGAAGAGTTGCACTTTCATAAAAGGTGAAAAATATTTGTTAATTGTAAAACAATAGCTGATAATTAACAGAAACAAAGAGCTCATTTGAATATTCCATATTAGGCAATGTTAAACTTCAGAGTTCTAAAGCTCTGTAGATATCCTCTTTACAGGTCTAGAATTTGGAATACAGCAAATTGGTTACGTTTTCAACAACTCTATGATGGGATTTTTTTAAAATACAAGAAAATTCAAGATGGCAGCAATTCATAAATTAGCACTAATTTTCAAAGTTTGTCAAAGAATAACTTTTTTGTGAGTCAAGCTTTTGAAAATCTGGATCATAGGCCTCAGGAGAATGATAAGTAAAGTATTTATACCAACTTTGGTTCATATCAATTGCTCTATCTTCAAGTTTTAGTGTTTTTAAGGTACAAAATGGCGTTTTCAGCAAATGGTGTTTTGGTATTCGTGCAGGGCATAATCAATGCAATGATATCTTAAAAAAAGGGATTAAATCATCTGAGATGAAGGTAATGATGTCAACATTTTGAATGGTCTCCAAGCTTTCATCTCTTTGGTTCTCCTGATTTTCGATTTCAAAATGGCCGCCATCATCTCCTTCATCATCAACTGGCTGCTGTTTTTCTTCCACTGGAGGTCTTTTAGTCGCCTAAGCTGGTATTCCCTTGAAAAAAATGACTTTTTCCGAGCCATTGGGATTGTCTTACAGCATACATTCAATAAATCATTCCTGTTTGGACCTTAGTTACGATCACAAACACCGTGTTTCAAAAACGTTCTAATGTTGTTTCTCTTATTACAGATGGATCAGTCCCTTATTCTCTCAGCTTTTCCTTCAACTTCTTCACATGGCTGTAATGCTTTTTCTTCCCTGCATTGGTGATTTCCTTGTGCTTTGACGATGTTTTCACATGGAGTTGTTTCCTCATGGTTGTTCTCAGTACCGAGTGAACATGAATGGTTTATACCTAAGTGTTGACAGCTGCAGCTTTGTTGCTAAAACCAGCACGGAAAGGTCCTGCAGTTTCCTTGACGAAAACTTTTCACCAGTGATAGGAGCTCCATATCCTCTCTTCGTCAATTCTTTATATGCTAAGTTATATGAGTTTTCAAATCTGTCAAGTAAACATGTTGATAGCTACAGTAGCGGGCGTAGGTTTTGGTGGTTAAAAGCAAATTCTTGCTTTAAAATTTCCCTTTCTGCTTGGAGATGCCTGTCGATATCTCCCTCTTTTACAGCAGAAACCATTGCCAACATGCAGGATACATCTTTTAAGTAACATATTGTCAAGGCTCCGTCAACCCTTCTTTGGCATCCATTATTTTATGAGCTAGCTCTTTGAATTCTTTACAACTGACAATAGCTTCAAGCGTATCTGCATCTTGAGATTTTCGTAGCAAGAGGAGGCTCTTCCTCAATCCATTGTCAGTATCAAGGACGTTTTATGAAAAGATAATAAATGTTAAGAATCTTATACAATAATTACAATTATAGAGCATGTTAATCATCAAGCAAAGCGTATTTTGGATACTTGAATCTGAAGAAAAGCAAGCAAAGTCTATAGTTTTCGTTATATTGAAAGAGGAAACATATAGTTTAGGAAGACACGGAAAGGAAAAGCGAGGAGGTAAAAGAGAATGGAAGCTGTTCAAGAACTTCGGACTGCAAATTATGAAATAAAGAGTTTTATTCAGTGCTGTCATAGCCAGCAAGCTGATTCCACAACTCATACCACGATCTCAAAGTCTGTAATACACCACCTCCATACTTCAGTCAACAATACAACATAAATAAATCATACACCATGGGTGTTTGACTGACCTCTTCTCCTCCAGATCTTCTTTAACGGATTTGGCACACTTCCTGCAGATTCATAACTATCGGAGTTTAGCTAATTGTCAAAGGTTATGAAGATTCAACCGCACTCAGCATACATATTCATTCTCTATGAATTTGTTAACACTCAAGTTATTCTTTTCCTAATCTATGATTTTATCTTGCATTTAACTGTTAAGGAAAATGATTACTTTGAGAAATATTTTGCTTCTCAACCTTCCCCCTCGAGTTAACGTAAAACTGTAGCCTCCCACTAATGAAATTCAAACAAGTGTATTGTTTGATGACAGTTGTGATGACGTAATTCCTGTCAGGTTGAATTTTGGCAGTGTGCTTGGCATTTCGCTCGCCAATGTGCTTTCATAACGAGTGTTATACCTTTATCCTCGCTGATATGGATACTGTGTCAACTCAACCAAAGATCAGAATCCCCAAGAAAGTTCGTATCAACATTCAAAAGATCCAAACTTTATTTGGTGCAGTTTTTTCGCAAAATGCTGTTATAGTCCATTCATCTTGCCTTCATTTTGTCTAGCCTTTGGACACAGCAAGGGACTAAAAATAAATTTCCTTAAAAAGAACTTCTCTAGTTTTTTTTTTCCTTACTAATTTGAGGTGGTTTTCTGACGACTCTGTCGGCCAATCAGTGATCAACATCCTAACATTAAATAAAATCAATTAATTCTATCAAATTAAATGTACATTTAACTTTATTAATTTTGAACAGCTAAGTGTATTACATTAGCGAGATTTAAGTTGTATATGAAGAGGCAAGCAAAACTCAACAATTCAATTTTCAACTTCAACTTTGACAGAAATGTTACGCATCTGGACGACCAACAAGAAGGCAACGTTTTTGTTCAAAATAGAATAAAGATTTAGTTTTAAGTCCTTTATCTGGAATATTTGTAGCGTAAAAAACTCACAACGCTCGTTTTATAGAAATAGCAATCTGAAAGTAAGAGTTTCTGGTCTTTGTTGTTCTTATAAAATCTCCATTTTGAATTATGTTCAATGTTTCACATGGTAACGAGGCTACTGGTCTTCAGAAAGAAGTTTAGAAATGGCACAAAAAAGTGAATTCGTGTTACGGAATTCCTTATGCATGTTTGGTATCCTTATGGACGTTGGGTATGTTTGTATATATGTAGAATGAAAATAATAGCCAGTAACAGGTGTCATGTGATATATGCAGAATCCACTGCAATTTTTGACTTCTATCAGACATTAATTTTGAAAGCAAAAAACATGAGTCTAAAATCCTAGATTTCAATACATTGTTTTTCTTGAAAAATGGCAAGACCGATACCGAAACATTAGCAGTTTTGACTGTTTATAGGTCTTAGTAAAAATTCCTACTGGTCGTCAGAAAGAAGTTTCGAAATGGCCGAAAAAGTGAATTCATGTTAAGAAATTCCTTATGCATGTTACGTATGTTAATATATGTTAAATGAAAATAATAGCCAGTAATAGGTGTCAAGTGATATATTTAAAATCCACCACAGTTTTTGACTTTATCTGACATTAATATTGAAAGCAAATAGCATAAGTCTAAAATGTAATGAAGCATTAGCAAAGATTTTGAATATGTTGTTGTTGTGGAAAAATGGCAAGACCGATACTTTTTAACATTAGCAGTTTTGACTGTTATAAAGTCTTAGTAATGAATCCTACTAGTCATCAAAAAGAAGTTTTAGAAAGGGCAGAAAAAAGAGAATTCATGTTACGAAATTCGCTATTCATGCTAGGTATGTTTGTAGATATGTATAATGAAAATAATAGCCAGTAATAGGTGTCAAGTGATATATGTAAAATCCACTATAGTTTTTGAATTTTATCTGACATTAATATTAAAAGCAAATTACATGACTCTATAATGTTATGAAGCACAAGCAAAGATTTTCAATACGTTGTTGTTCTGGAACAATGGCAAGACCGATACTTTTTAAACATAAGCAGTTTTGACTGTTATTAGTTCTTAGTAATGAATCCTACTGGTCATCAGAAAGAAGTTTAGAAAGGGCAGAAAAAAGAGAATTCATTTTACGAAATTTGCTATGCATGCTAGGTATGTTTGTATATATGTATAATGAAAATAATAGCCAGTAATAAGTGTCAAGTGATATATGTAGATTTTGACTTTTATCTGACATTAATATTGAAAGCAAATAACATGAGTCTAAAATGTTATAAAGCAGAAGCAAAGATTTTGAATACGTTTTTGTTCTGAAACAATGTCAAGACCGATACTTTGTAATACTAGCAGTTTTGACTGTTATTAGGTCTTAGTAATAAATGTTATTGGTCTTTCGAAAGAAGTTTAGAAAGTGCAGAAAAAAGTGAATTTATGTTACGAAATTCCTTATGCATTTTGGGTATATTTGTATATAAGTATACTGAAAAAATAGCCAGTAATAGGTGTCAAGTGATAAATGTAAAATCCACCACAGTTTTTGACTTCTACTGACATTAATATGTTAAGTAAATAACATGGGTCGAAAATGTAATGAAGCAGAAGCAAAGATTTTTAATACGTTGTGTTTCTGGAACAATGGCAAGACCAATACTTTGTAACATTAGCAGTTTTGACTGTTATTAGGTCTTAGTAATAAATGCTACTAGTCTTCAGAAATTAGTTTAGAATGGGCAGAAAAGAGTGAATTCATGTTACGAAATTCCTTATGCATGTTAGGTACGTTTGTATATATGTATAATGAAAATAATAGCCAGTAATAGTTGTCAAGGGATCTATGTAAACTCCTCCACAGTTTCTTTCTTTTATCTGACATTAATATTTCAAGCAAATAACATGAGGCTAAAATGTTATGAAGCATAAGCAAAGATTTTCAATACTTTGTTGTTCTGTAGCAATGGCAAGACCGATACTTGGTAAAATTAGCAGTTTGACTGTTATTAGGTCTTAGTAATAAATGCCCCCTAAATGAAGGTGACAGCGATCTAGTATTCAATCATCTGACTGGCATCTTCTGTTTGGTCACAGGTCTGATGACAACCAGTTAATCTTCATAAATTTGAAGAAACCTTTTCTTCAAAAATCTTAAAGATATTTTAAATATCTTAAAGAGACTTCCTGAACCGATGCTTCCCCACCACAAAATTCACTTCCGTGATGTCATTATCTAATGTAAATTTCCTTGACACAACAATTTATCTTAATGATCAAGGTTGTCTAGAGGGTACACTGTATGTAAAACCGAATGATATATGCACTCCCTTACACAATGATTCCTTCCACCCTGAAAGCTGCAAAAAGAGAATAATTTACAGCCAAGCCCTGAGATATTGGAGAATCATAACGAACAATGAAAAACTAACAGAGGAACTAAACAAACTGAGGGACAACCTACTTCGGAGGGGCTACAACCTGTCCAATATTGAGAACCAATTCAGGGAAGTTATCCAGCACACTCAACATGAACTGATATTCAAAGATAAACCACCAAATAATGAAACACCCAGACGTCTCCCCTTTATTGTACCATTTGATAACACTACCATCCAAATTGAAGCAATATTGAAGAAAACTTGGCACCTGATAACCAAGGATGAGAATCGAAAAGGCATTTGGACCACACCTTTTCTGGCACTTAAAAGGCATAAAATTTTCAAGAAGGTCCTGGTTCATTCCAGATTCACCAGATAAACCCATGAATAAAGAATAGCAATAAACATAACAAAGATGCAAAGGTGGTCCCGGACTTGGGTCTGCTGGGGCACCTAACAAAACAGGAATACTCAACTCGGCTCTTGAAAAAGAAGGCAAAAGCTTTTTTGTTCTATTAGTTACAACTAATTTGTTCAGAATTTATTCAGGAATGGAATTATTTTATCTGTTATTTGAATGCCTTATGCAATATGAGAGATATTTAACAAATAATGCAACAAGGTAAAAAAAATAGGCCGCGCGGGACTTCACTTCCCCCTCGTAACAGCTGTGTATTGCGGACACCTCAATCTAATTGCGGAGTTTAATGGTCAATGTTTTCCAACGATTTCCAACAAAGTTCAAGCCCTTTTATTGATTAACCCCAAAAATTGATTAACATTCACAACAGCACAGGAGGAAAAAGAATTTGACTGCTTCTTAATAATTCATAGTACTAAAAGTTTCTCAAAAGTACCATATATTCTGATACTAATTGGTTTCCTATAAAAAACTGGTGAGAAATCTTAGTGGTTTCACCCTTTTCAACATAAACAATGAGAAATGGCAAAAATAAGTTCCACATTGAAAATTTAAAAAGGAGCAATATTTGTGTTAATAATATGATAAATTTTGGCTGCTTCCTGACATCTGTTTCAATTTCACCGCAAATAAAACAGAAACTATCAAAATAATCTTATAGTAGAGAGAAGAAAAATTATTGTAATGTTTCACAATGTAATTCAAACCGCAGAATGATATGCATGTGATTCAATGTAGGCCTATTTTTGATAAAATATGAAATTAAAAGTACTATGGCAATCAAAACCACCAATCTTTATATCCAATGCCTGTGTATAGCACTGGTGAACACCATCTTATTGCATTTTCATTGTTTTTAATATAAGAAACAGCTTCAAAATAACTCTGTTGGTACTAAATCTTGCTATAAATTCAGAAACTTCCATATCTTCTTCTACGTCATAATTATCATCTGAAATACCTTCAATCGGTTCTCCTCCTGAAGCACTACTGTCATAACATTCTTCCTCACTCCCTGCAACCGTTTCACCACCACTCTCTTCATCAGTAGTATCCAGTCGCTCAGCTAAGATAAAGAATCATTTTTAATTAAACAGCTTTGGATTTTTCTGCTGCAAGGTTGATCATTGTTTGACTTCAATGTTTCGCAAAATAAGGAGGGATTTTTTGGAAAAAGTCTCTGCAAGTTTCTTAATGTTGCCTGCTACTTTTGTGTACGCAAAAAGGGTTTGCACAATATGACTCCCTAACCCCAGTTCCCAGAGGTCTCCTTCTTTCCTTGTCCACATCTGCCTTTTCAAACTGTAAGTCTTAACACTAAACTGCTTTTGGCAAAGTTAAGTTTGCAGAAGTTGGAATATGCAACTTCTGCAAAACTTGAGTACAGGTAAGATTAGTTTGGGCAACTTTTGCACCCAGGTTAACAAAGTTGAAAATGGTTAAAAAAAGGGCTGCTACATGTTTACTGCAGCCCCCTTGGCTAGCCTTGGAGTTTCTTATTGCATGTGCAACATCCCCATAATTCTGATGCAAGTAGATGTAAACATCATAAAATGTGTTCTTCACAGAAGCAACTTTGTACCTTGAAATTCAGCCAAGTAAGATAAAGCAAGCAAATCCTTCTTTCCATAAGCGCTATTAATGGTGTGTTTTGCGAATCGGCAACACATCTCCATTTTGAACTAGAGAATAATGGGCCTAAATGCATGCGGTGAACTCTGCACTCAGTTGTGAGCAGCTGTGAACAAGCAAGAAGGCATGAACTGTATTGTTCAGCAAGGAGAGAAAATGAAGAAGGTGAGCAGCAGGACTGAGCTTGAGTTTTAGTGTCATTACTTACAGTGTTTATTCATGAACTTATAATATTGGATTACTGATTTTGAATGATTATGTTTTCTATTCATTTCGCAGATAATTTGGTGGGCTTCATATTTTTAAGCTGTGGAAAAACTGTCCTATTTTTCTGTGTTATCTAATGAGTATGATAACAGGCACTTTAACTGGCAACGAGGAAAAAAAGTTGCTTAATCATCAATATGGACAGGGAAGCCAATCCAACGAGTACAAAACTACGCCCTTTTGATCCTTCACAGCATGAAGTAGAAGTTGTACAAGCATTTGAGAGATTTCTACGTTTAAATAGGTGTTCCTTTTTCCATTAAAAGGACATGTATTTCACCACTCATACCTTCCTTGACAACGGCGATGGAAGGGTTTTCTTTCGCTGATGATTCTATGTCTAAAGCCTCTGATAAGCTTTTGTATTTCTCTTTTACCCAGCTATGGGCTCTATCTTTTCGACGTGTAAGAGAAGTCAGCACAGCCCTTCACCTATGAAAAGTGCTGAGATAGCCTTTGTGAGCAAAGCCACACTCTGGTCAAGTTTATCTCGTATTTTGTTTAACTTGATTTTTGCAGTGCCCTTTTTATGACACATATTCCAAAAATGGCCCCATAATATCTCTGATTTTTCGGAAATGCTTGACAGAGATCTGTCATTTACTGAGGCATAATGATTTTTTGTTTCTGCCAAGTATGTCTCCATAATGTGGTCCATACTTCGCGTTGGAGCAACATTTTTGGGGACTGGTGAGTGAGTATATCATTTCTTATTTCTTCCTCCGTGTAATGTTGTTGCAGTTCTTGAGAAAAAGATTTTGATAATTTTTTAGGAAGACACCACACATTTACCTTAGATGCTTTTGTCATATGCCAGAGTTCAGAGCTTTCTTCCTTCGATGACTCCGAGTCACTGCTGCTTATGCTAGAAGTGTACTCTGAGGAGCTTGAGGCTGACGAGGAAGAGTAATCTTTCCTCCTTCTTTTGCTTTTCCTCTTCAAAGGAGGCATTTTAGCCTTCTTTTTTGACTTTTTTCGCGGAGGCATTTTAGCTCTCCGTGTGATTCTTTCATCATTTGAGCTTACTTAATTTTTGCTGTCATCGTGGCTGTAGCCGCGAGTAACAGGGTAATCCCTTCTGGTGAGGTTCCCTGTTGCAATGAGTTGGTATCTTCGTTCATGTCGTTTGTATCTACTTGAGTTTTTCCTATTTCTCTTGCTGTAAACTGTACATTTTCTGACCCTTGATCGTCTTCTCTTGGAGAAGACGCCATGTTTCACTCGGGTGGAAAACGAACAAGGCTGATCAACTAGGAGTCTTGGCCCTAGTTGGACCAGAAATCCTTGTTGATGCAAATTAAATCTTAAGATTTTATAAGAAATGAAATTACAAAAATTTGTCCAGACGCTTGCCTGGTGAAATAGAGGCTAGCGAAAATATATATGGTCAGTTTCATTGTTTCAGTTTTCATTGATTTATCAATTAATCTTAAATACAATCTATCATTACATTACACTCAAACTAATTACATAAAAACTACATTTACTATACGAGTGTAGTGAGTCAAACATATAAAGGACAAGTGTAATGAACACAATATTGATTAAACCAAGATTCTTAGTTTAACATTTACAGGGCACTGTTCCAATGTCTCTCGAGTCAATTCAGTCTCTTCTCTCGCACGCCACCATCTTCACCTCGCTTCCGTCCACTCCCCTCGCTTTGATGCTGCGCCTCTGCATGCTGGTCTGCATGAGATACAAATGAATAAACAAAAACATTAACAGGATTATATTTAGGACTTATTGACTAAGGAAGAACTCTCTAAATAGATATACTAATCGTGATAGAGTTCCCCCATTAAAAACAAAGAAAACTAAAAGAATTTCAATTAAAAACAACAACAACCGAACAGGTGCGTATTAAATAGTATTTGGGGCTTTTCATAAATCTTAATGTAAAAGTTTCAATGTAGATAAGAATATCTAAAGAAAGTTTTGAGATTGGATCGAAATATTGTAGTAGAGCTTGAAACGCGAATAAAAAGTGGAAGTGTGTTCTAAAGTTTGGAACCAAAATACTTATTTGTTTTAAAGAGTAGTTTTTTTGCATGGTTAGCTAATTAGCTGACGAGTTTCAATCCTATGAACAGATGAATTTGGAGTAAAATAAGTGTGAAAGCAGGCAGGAGATAATTTATTTAGAGCTTTATACGCAAACGTTAGAATATTTGAATGTATTATGTCTTCAAACTTAAGAATTTTTAACGAATGAAATTGAAATTGGTGAAGATGGAGCAGAAAAATCAGAAAAGCTGATACATCTCAAAATTTTCTTTTGGAGGAGGTAAAGTGGTTTCAGATATCTATCGTATGTTAGACCCCAGACAGTGATACCATAACAAAGAAATGAGAAAAATAAAGAGTTATAGAGGCTGACCGAAGGTTGCAGGGGAATATAGTGTCTTATTTTAAAAAATATACGGGAATCCATGTTAATTTCTTACGGAGTTCAGTAACATGGCATTTCCATGTAAGATGTTCATCTAACAAAACTACCGGAAATTTCACATATTTCGACCTGGAAACGTTTTTCTTGCCAGATCTAATGTTAGTAAAATCAGGCAATTGTTGCCTTGGTGAATGAAAAAGGAAAAGGGTAGTCTTGTCAATATTAAGTGCTAATTTGCTACAATCAAGCCATGATTTGACCTTACTAAATTCTTTATTAATTTTCCTGGTGAGACTATTAAGATCATCAGCTTCAAAATAAATGTTCATGTCATCAGCAAACAGGAAGAATGACAAGACACTAGTAGTATTAGGTAGGTCATTCATATAAATTAGAAAAATAAGTGGTCCAAAAACTGATCCCTGTCGAACCCTTTTACCACACAGTGAAGAATAATAGCCATTGATAGAAACAAGCTTTTGACGGTTGGTTAGGTAAGACTTGAACCAAGTAAGGGCAGTATCTCTAATACCATAATGTTCCAGCTTTTTAAGTAGAATTTCATGATTAACAGTATGAAAAGCCTTTTGGAGGTCAATAAAAACTTCACAACTAAGTCTCTTATTGTCAAGAGTAGACATTATACTTTCAGTTGAATTAAGTAATGCATGTTCAGTAGAATGTCCACCATGAAAACCAAATTGAGAAGACTAAGTCGAGTCTCGTGTTCGTGAAACCATTGTTCCAATCCAAATCCAAAAATAGAAACTTCAGCTTTAATATCGTAACTTTGCCTTGGTGGAGGCCATGGAAAAGAATGAAAATAGCACTTTTAAAAGCGGCCAGAAACCGTGCTTAAACAAAATGGAAAACCTAAAGCTGTGGCTCAATAGACTCGCCATACCCTGCTGACGACATTGATGTTTATTTTGGGCGAATGCAGCAGTGGGTCACTGAGAAACGATCTGCCAAAGGTAGCTTAAATCGACCAATTTTAGTTAGACTATCTTGATTCTCTTATTTTATCTTGTCGCTATTCGGTTAGCAGCAAACTATTCAAATAGCAATGAAGCATAACGATTACTCCCTTGAACCAGAATAATCGAATATTCGATAACCAAATATTCGGTTAATCGAATAGCTTTGATTGATCGATTAGTCGACTTGTCAACCATTCGACTGATCGAATGTCAACGATTATTCAAATAGATCGATTCTTTGAGTTTGTGTTGACTATTCCAATGGTTGGAATATCACTGATCTTTTGATGGGCAACTTGAGAAAAAGGGTTTGGGATAGAAACATGAAATCTGATGCTACGGTTTACGTTTGCTGTATAGGTTTTCAATTGACCTGCTTTTTTATAATCAGTGAATCAATGTCAGTTAACGTTGGGCTGGATCAAAATGAACAACTCCGGGGTAAGTTGATTAAATAAAAGGACCAAGCATTGAACAAATAGACCTTGATTAATAAACTCTCTTGATATTT
The DNA here is from genome assembly GCA_963924455.1 of Pelagia noctiluca. Classification (NCBI taxonomy): domain Eukaryota; kingdom Metazoa; phylum Cnidaria; class Scyphozoa; order Semaeostomeae; family Pelagiidae; genus Pelagia; species Pelagia noctiluca. Next base: position 5,613,593 of record OZ004323.1, read on the forward strand.
TTATTGCATCGATCTGTTTCTTATAGTAAAATGGCCAACTTATTTTGTTGCGACTTTTGGATAGAGTAAAAGAAACGAAATTTTGCTATGTGATTTGGAAAATGACGACTTCATATTTTGCCACGTCCTTTTGACGTCATTTTTGGCCACACCCAAATAACTGAATATTCGGTAAAATTGTAAACGAATATTCGAATAGTTAAAATCTTTCGTTTGGACAGCCCTAGTAATTACATGTTTTTCGTCCTAAGTCCTTTCTTGAATATTGAAATTAACATGGCAATTTTAAGTTTGTCAGGGAAAATACCAGTTGTGAAGGACTCATTTAATAGATCCGAGAGGTCATATTGAGGAAATAGAATAATTAAGTAATTTCAATAACTTTATTGGAATACTATTTGGTCCAGAAGATTTACCTTTTTTGTGATTGTAATACATTAGATACCTCATTAGCAGTACATGGAGAGATGAAAAAAGAATCAGAGTTTGATAAGTAAGATAAAGGAGATTTTGAAGTTCTTGGGATTCTTTCAGTAATACCTTCAGCTACTATTGTAAAATATTCATTAAATTCATTTGCTATATGGACGGAGTCTGAAATTTTAATGCCATTATCATCAACTAGATGTGAAATGTATCAGAGTTTTTTGGTTTCAACCTAATTATGTTTTAATACCTTTCCACAACATTTTCATATTGGATTCGTTTTTATGAAAGTACTGCTGATAATAATTCTTTTTACTCTGCCTGATTTCATTGACAGCACGGATGTAGAACGTTTAAGGGTTGAGATTAGGGTAAGGGTAAGGGTTAAGATTGAGGTAAGAGTTAGAGTTAGAGTTAGGGTTAGGGCAAAGGTAAGGGTTAGGTTTAGGTTTTGTGTTAGGGTTAGAGTAAGGGTTAGGGTTAGAGTTAGGATTAGGGTTAGGGCTAGGACTAGTGTAAGGGTTAGGGTTAGGGTTAGGGTAAGGGTAAGGGTTAGGGTTAGGGTTATGGTTAGTGTTAGGGCTAGGATAAGGGTTAGTGTTAGTGTTAGGTTTAGGGTTAGGCTTATGGTTATGGTTATGGTTAGGGTTAGGGTTAGGATTAGTGTAAGAGATAGGGTTAGGGTTAGGGTTATGGTTAGTGTTAGGGCTAGGATAAGGGTTAGTATTAGTGTTAGGGTTAGGTCAAGGGTTAGTGTTAGGGTTAGGGTTATGGTTAGAGTTAGGATTAGGGTGAGGGCTAAGATTAGTGTAAGGGCTAGGGTTAGGGTTATGGTTAGGGTTAGGGTTATCATTAGTGATAGGGCTAGGATAAGGGTTTAGTATTAGTGTTAGGTTTAGGGTTAGGGTTATGGTTAGGGTTATGGTTAGGGCTAGGGCTAGGATTAGTGTAAGAGCTAGGGTTAGGGTTAGGGTTATGGTTAGTGTTAGGGCTAGGATAAGGGTAAGTATTAGTGTTAGGGTTAGTTCAAGGGTTAGTGTTAGGGTTAGGGTTAGAGTTAGGATTAGGGTTAGGGCTAGGATTAGTGTAAGGGCTAGGGTTAGGGTTAGGGTTAGAGTTAGGATTAGTGTAAGGGCTAGGATTACGGTTAAGGTTATGGTTAGTGTTAGGGCTAGGATTATTGTTCCTATTAGTGTTAGGGTTAGGGATAGGGCTAGGACTAGTTTAAGGGTTGAGATTAGGATTAGTGTTAGGGTTAGGGTTACTGTTAAGGCTAGGTTTAAGGTTAGGGTTAATGTTAGGGTTACCATTAGGGTTGCCGTTAGGGTTACCGTTAGGGTTAACATTAGTGTATGGGCTAGAGTTAGGGTTTTGGAAAGTATCACAGGCAATAAAAAGTCAGTACGGTGATTCATATGCAATAAAAAAAGGGGGAATGTGTTGGCCACATCCAAAAACGGATGGGGACAGCATTAACAGGGTACAAGAAAGCAATGAAGGGGAAAAAGCTAGCCGATGGCAAAACGGTTGAAGGAGTTGGCAGACTTACGCAAGAGACCATAAAGCGCATACAAAACTATTATGGCTTTGCCAAAAGAAACAATAAAGGAGACCTTGTTGATATGCAGAACAATATCAAAGCCATTCAGCACCATATGATGAAAAACCAGGACGAAACACTTGAAGAGCAGCATTGCTTCTGTCCTAAGACAGAAGACACATGGTGCCGTTTTTGGCAAGATAAATAATGCGACACTAGAGTCTATAAGGAAGAACAACGGCTGCCTCCAGTATTTTTACAAGAGTTGGAACCAATTTTTAAGAGGCTAAGCAATGACAATTTCCTCATGAGATGCCTGAAAGGATTGACTCAGAACCAGAACGAAAGCATAAATAGTATTATCTGGTCAAAAATTTCGAAAGCACGCTTTTGTGGAAAGCGTATAATTGTCATCGCTGCTTGTGAAACAGTTTGCACAGCAAACACTGGTGCTGCAACGAAATAATCTATTCTGGAAAGATTGAGAATAACTCCTAGGAGAAATACACTTTCTTCATCAAAGAAGGAGGATTGCGCTTGATTGAGGTCAGCAAGCAAGAATATCTCACTGAAATATCGCATGCGTCGAAAAAAACTCAAATTTGATAAGAAATCAAAAGATAAGTCATAGAAAGCTGAAGCCTTTGGACTGAGAAAAGAGCCAGGACAAATTGGAGAAAGAAGAGCCAAGGAGTCTCAAAAGGAGAAATCAAAGAAAAGAAAGCTTGCTGTACCACACAGCCCAGTCATGCCTGAGGAAGATCCGTTCAACCCTGGCATTACGTTTGTTGATGAAAAATCAGTGACTATTTATAAAAAACCAAAAAGAGAAAGTGAAAAGTCATGAAAACTTACATTAATGATACTGCTGAAGATCCATCAATGACTCCTAAGACTTGTCACATTGAAATTAGTTTGTAAATATTTGATTACTGCTTGATAAACAAACTCTTATGTTTAAATGCGATTTTCTCAAAACTTCATTTTTGAGGGGTACTTATCTTTAGGTACACTTTTCTCCCGAGTCTCTTCCCCTAGGGCAACAAAAATTGGTGTGGCTGCTGGAAATAAGAAGGGCTTCAAGATAAAAGGGCATTTTTTGATATTTTGAAAATTGGGGTTGTTGCCATGGAAACAGTAATTTTTGCCCCCTGCGTAACCAAGTGAAATAGTACAGCAAAACCCCTATTAAATTTTGAGAACTAACAACATGAAACACATTTAAAACATCATATTTGTTGTAGCAATCAGAACTCAGTGGATTTTGTGCACTTTTTAGCTTGGTCAGTCGCGTGACAAGAAGGCCCGGACAAGAAAATTTTATGCGAGTTTCAGCATTGTGTGTTTCCTTTTTCTTCTTGCTCCAGTTTTGTGTGCTATTACATTTTAATTTTTGTTGATTATTTTAGCTAATATATCATTTAACAATACCTGAAAGTTTCGTAGCTTTTTGATTTCAGAAAAATATTATTTTTGCAAATTTCGCATTTTTGCAATCGCGCCCGCAGTTCGTCAAGTGCGATTTCGCGCAAAACTGTGGCAGCCTGGAACTAGCTGACACCACAACGAGGTAAAGGAAACATTGTGGATCATTTTGGCATGTGGCACTTTCGAATTCGATGAGCAGAAGTGAAATTGTGATATTTTAAAGGTAAAACCTTAATTTTTTATGTATTTTTTGAGATTTTTTCAAAAAGTGCCTTATTCTATAAGATTTACTAGGTTTTAATGTGTCTAAATTGCATTTTCATTTTATTTTACAGTTATCAAGAGCGAACGAAATTCGACATTTGTGTGACAAGCACGACCGATAAGATAAAACTCAGCTGATTTTCTGATTTTTCAAAATCCAAGGACACGGGGCGGAAGAACTCGGACTCTTTTTTTTAATCTAAATGGAGAATGGGTGGAGAACGATCAGGCTTACAAACATTTTACATCAAATTTATAGACTAACAAACCATACATAGATAGCGAAATGATTTCGAAACAAGACGCATATGATTTTTATCAAAAATTTGAGTCAAGTCCACTTAATGCTGTTGTAGAAGAATACTTGAAGATTTACCCAGACTTTGTCAATTGTGAGAAAAAGAACCTATACAGAAGATTGAAAAAGATAAATGATCGAGTAACCGTTTTAACAAAAAATCTAAAAAAGAAGGGAAATGCTGAAAAAAGGAGCGAGTTTTTAAAAGAGCCGTTTTCGGTTGTACCAGCTGTAGCCGGAAATGTGAATGCCAATGCTGGAGATGACAGACCAGAGGGTGATGGATATAGAGAGGTGGGAGAGGATGGTGATGATATTGGAATGACAAGGGAAGAGATTATAGTTTCAATTAGCGAGCTTGAGCAAGAAAACAAGGCACTGAAAGATAGTGAAGAAAGAAGAATTATGGAAGCAGAGAGTGCAATTAGGAGATATGATAAAGCAATGGAGGTCATGCAATTACTTGTTGGAGAAGCAGAAAATAATTATGATGAGATTTTAAAGATATATGGTAACGGAGTAAGTGGTAGTGAGTTTCTTGTTGCAAATGAAAGAATGCAGGATTTACAAGCAAAGTATGTAGAGCAGGCGAGTAAACTTAAAGATCTTGAGAAACAATTAAAATTTTATAAAGACGACAATGTTCAACACCGAGATTGGAGGCATAAGAAAGTTGTAAAAGATATCAGAAAAAAATTGAAAGCAAGTAAGGGGACAGAGAAAGAGTTGGATGAGAGGGTTAATAAGCTACTAGATGATAAAAATGATCTTTTGAGTAAGCTGAGTAAGGAAACAGAGAAGGTAAATAATGTTTTGTGTGCAAAAAGAAGTTTAGAGAAAAGGTGTTCAGATTGGAAATCAAAAGCCAACGATACGATGGGTATGAAGAAGGAGTGTATTGAACAGAAAGACGAGGAGATAGATAGGCAATGGTTGAGAGTAAAGGAGCTTGAAAAGGAAAATAAGGAGATGCAAGAAATTATTCATAATTTTGAATCAGGTGAAATAAAGTCATTTGAAGATGGGCTGTATACTGACATTGTACGACAAGTCATAATGAAACTACATGAGCTGAAGATTAGCACTAGGAGCATTGTTCCGGCAATTCAGGTTATAGTGAATGATTTGTGTGGAATGAATGTTGATCAATTACCTGCATATGGGACTGTTAACAAACTAATGTATGATGCAAAATTCATTGCTTTGTTAAATGCGGGTAGAGCAAGTTTGAAGGAAAAGAAAGGTGAGGCAGCAAATTTCCTTTTGAATGATGGCACCACAAAGCTTAAGAGGAAATACAATACCACAATTATAAGTACAAGCGAGGGGATGAAAACTATCGGGCTGCAACATCTTGCAAGTGAAAATAGTGAAGTGTTACTACATGCAAATAAGGAGAGTTTTGAGAAAGTAGCTGATATTTTGTCAAGGGTTGGTGAGAAAAGTAGGGAAGAGTACATGAAAGATCTACTGTTGTCCAATCAAAGGTACAATGAGTGATAGGTGCGAGGTGCTGAAGAAGTTTAATAGGTTGTTTGGGGAATTTAGAGATAAACAATTGCACAAAATTGGGCTTAGTGAAGATGAAAAAAAGGTGTTAACAGAGCTAGAACATCATTATTGTTTTCTACATATAATAATTAACTTGGGTGAAGATGCTTGCAAACGTGGATTGATGGATTTTGATAAATGTAGCCTTGAAGAAGAAACATATGCAATTCCATAAGCGAGGTAACTCTTCAACATACAACGCAATTTTATCAGCAGCACGGTTGTTTCACCAGCAAGGTTCTGAGAAATACGGAAGATCTCATTTATTGGAGGCATTTTTAGTGGAGCAGGCTGAGGTTGTGGAGCAGAGTGAAAGAGATGATCCCAACGAGAAGAGTTATGAAAATGAGAACAGTGATCTGAAGGGAAAGTCAAGAAAGGCCACACAAAGTTTGTCAAAGAAGTCAATGTTTGAGAGAGAAGTGGGCAACAGAGCACACATTACGTATCACAATGGGGCTGCATTGTGGAGACATAGGGCAGACATAAAGTTGTTTTTAGATATGATGATGAAAGGCAGCAATTATCCCAGTGAAATGATAAAATTAATGAATGATATGATTCAGTTAAAAGTCCCACTAGCCGGTGCAAGAGCCTTGGGCATTATAAAAGCATGCATAACAGGCCCTTTCCAAGCAGCATTTGACAAATAATGTGAAAATATTTTAGATATGGTTCCATATTGTGTTCAAATGAGAAGAGCATTAGAAAAGTTTGCAAATGATGCTACTGATTTGTTAAGAAAGCCAGCTTCCATTTTCTCTGATATCCCTATACATTTGTCTGGGTGGGAATGTCTTTACGATTCAACTGACCCGGAAATTGATGCTCTAACAATAATATGTATGCAACTGCTTTTAAAGAATCATCTCATTTTATTCAAACGTCAAGCTGAAATGTATTTGGAGGGGGTGAGCATGCCAAAGCAGAGAAAGAGAAAACTGTTGTCAGGAACTGTCCGCTAACAAATAGGCCATCAGAGTCGAATATGGGCTTTGTTGATAGAGAGGTGAAAATCAGGCCAAATGCTACCCCTGGGTATTTAGATGCCTCGTTAATCGTCAAGACAAATAAGACATCGCTTGAAGGAATCAACGAGGAAAGCAAAGCTAAGGTTTTTAAGGAAGCAAGGAAATGGGCTGATGAAGAAATTGAAAAAAAAAAAAAAATTTGGGATCATTTGATAGCAAGACAAGCAGTTTTAAAGCAACACAAGATCACAAAAAGGGATAAAGAAATAAAGTCAAGTAGTGAGAAGGTCAAAAGTTGTAGTAGATGTAAGTAGATATGGAAATGAGTGGAAGAGTGTTAGTCAGATGGATTCAAATCTTGAAAAGTGCAGCAATGAAGCAGAATAGAAAAAAGCATTAGCAACACAGATAAGGTATCATAAGGTAGTTTTAAACACAGATAAGTTGTTTGATAAAAGCAAGGCATATTTGTTTAAAATAGGAGAATTGAAGCTGGATCAATTGAGACTAAATATGCAGGAAATAATAGAGTCATCACCACATTACAAATATTTAGCGGATGTAGCTGAAAGAGAAACAACAAGAATAACCGGGGCAACTATCCTTAATAAAGCAGAAAGAAAGAAAATGTATGATGAAAGAGTTATGATTTTAAAAAATAAATTGGAAGTGGAAAGAAGGAAACGCAAGAAAATGACACTCAAGGAAAAGATTGTAGAAGAAGAAAGTGAAGTGAGAGGTGTTGCTGAAAGCAGTGATTTTGAAATGGAGATTGTTAAAGATAAAGAGAGTGCAAAGAGGAAAAAGAAACAAAATACAGGAGGAAAGAGAAAGGACACCATCAATAGTGAAGCAATGAGTGCCAATAGAAAATATAAACATGAAAACATTCTAGATCCTGAGTTTTTGCTAGGAAAAAGGGTAGAGCATGAATTTTTCTTAAAGGAAGATGACAAGAAGCGTCGTAAGCGAGTTTTATACACAGGAACTGTGACAAAAATTGTAAAGAGAAGTGAGATCCTTCTATACACAGAGTATGAGATCATTTATGATTTCGATGTGAATCGGAGAGGAGCTGAAAATGAGAGTGATGATGAGGAGGAACCTGTAAATGTTTTTGAATACGCACTATTAGTAGACTATGTCAAAGGAGATTTGGAAGTACTTAACTGAGCTAACAATTTTTGGAAATTTGTTTATGTTGCTGTGACTGAAATTTGTCATTCAAATATGCTGTGCCTGCAAAACAATGTTTTTTCTTTAGAGAATCTTCCATGTTAGCACAAAAAGAGTTACCTTGGGTATTAATTTGCAGTCTAGTCTTTGATAACTACAAAACTTAATTATAGCCACAGAATTGGAAATAGCGAGAAAAAGCTTTTTTATGTTTTGCTATGTTATTGATATTTCTGGTTATTTTAATTTGTAGTCATGGCAACTGTTTAAACCAAATTGTTGGCAAGTTTTTCCTGCTTTTACTGAAACATTAATAAGTCTTTAATTAATTGGTAAAACAAACTTTAAAATAGCCATGAAAAACAAAACACAGCAAAAGATAGTGTTGTTATGGTAGCAAATTGTTGCTATTGTAATATTGTTGCTATGGTAATATTTTTGCCATGGTAACATTTAATTTGTAGCTATCACAATAAAAAGCAACAATGGTCCGAAAAAGTCGCGTCTGATACTTTTTGTTTTGCTAGATCCGTTTTTAGTTAAGGAAAAAGTTGTTGCTATTGTAAAATTGTTGTCATGGTAACAGTTAATTAGCAACATGGCAACAGTTATTTGGTTTCCAAGCAAGAATTTTTGAGTAAATTACAATTGTTTCATGCTTAATTGTAATTGAATTTGGATACATAATAGACAATGAATGGTTGCTATGGTAACATTGTAGCCATGACAACAACTAATTAATCTAGTTAAATTTCAACAATAGATGTGGTAACGAGCTCGCTGTCCAAATTTGGTAACAATCCGTCCAGCCATTAAAAAGTTATAAAGGATTGTTCTTGAGTGCTGGTTATTCACTCCACTACTTTATTACACACTTTGATTCACATTTTACATAGTAAACCTACACAAGCTTTGTCCGGCAAAAATGGTGGAGTGGATGGAATTGTTTTAATATTGGATGGAAAAATTTGAGTATCTTCTGTGATACTGGTCCAATTTTAAAAAACTAAACAGTTTCTGAATCCTGAATATCTCAAGAATCTGAATATGTACTCATAAACATCCTTAGGGCTACTTTAAAAAATCACCTGATCATGCTAACTTTTGTTTGTACTACCAATTAAGTTGCCCCCAGTTTCCATAGCAACCACCCAACCTGTGAATCAAAAATTTTGCATTTCTGTTGACCTTGAAGTATTGTTGCTAAGCTGTGAAAATTGTAGCCCCCTCATGCAGAGGGGTGAGCAACAATGACAAGTTTGGTAAAATGGATGTCTTTTTTCCTGAACTGTTAACGGCCCCCTTAATAGGCTTTCAGAGTAGTAGTTGAATTTGAGTCTTTGAACTGTTTAAAGAGTTTATCTCTAATTTTCCTCATTTTTTGAATCTGAAAATTAATCCAAAATTTGTTTCTTAATTTTAACATTTTCTTGTTCAGCTTTTTCTCTGGTCAGTGTTTTTCAATAAGTTTGTTGAGATTAAGTAAAAAAGTGTTAAATTCAGCATTCAAATCGGTACTTTCATGACCAAGATATGTAATATCAAATTCTGAATATTCTGAAAGAAAACTAGCCTCATCAAACCTCCTGTAGTCATTGGCGAAATATGTGTTTTTATAATCAGCTGCATTATCCTTCAAAACAGCAAATAGAGGAAGATGGTCAGAGATCATGGATAATTGGTTATCACAAAGAATATTACAGTCAGTGACATAACTAAAGAAAATGTTGTCAATAAGAGTGGAACTGGTATCTGTGATATACGTCGGGTGTAGGATAAAAGGCATAAGGTGAGAGGAAAATGTAAAGTTAATAAAATCATATGTGAGAGTATGATGACCATAATCGAGTAAATCTATAAAATTATCTTGATTTGTTATTCAGTGTTGCAGTACTAAAATTTGAATAAAACCCCTCTATTTTAAAGTAAAATTTCAAATATAAATCCTCAACTGGATTTGATAGCAAAATATTAAAGAAATGTTTACAATTCACTGATTTGTATTACTATGCTCTAATCACGTTTTCATATTTCTTTAGTTCTGAACCCTCTTGACCTTTTAATCTTTAAAAAGGACTTTAAAAGAATTTATTTTCTCTAAATTCACGTTTTTGATAATTTGGGTTTTTGTTCTTGTATTTGTGATAATATTTTTTCATTTACGATGTTTCTAGGGGTCAAAAATGATAGATGGGAGCTTAAGACCTAAGCCCTGCCCTTGCCCTAAACCGCCATGTTTACATCATAGTTTCGATACTTTGAAATCCTTAGAGTACATGGTGACATAATTATTACACAGAGAAAAGAAGAATAACTGTGTTCAGGGGAATTTCTTAAGGAGGACCTCTCTCAGTAGGTACACTAATCAAGGAGAGAATACCCCCTTTTGAAGGTGGGGAGAATATAATCGATTTATTCTATGAAAGTAATTTGAAAAGTTTCAGTTTCAGAAAGAATTTGAAAGGGAACCTTTTACGAATTTTAATACTTACTTCTACAGGGCAAGAAAGGTGAGGTGATTTGAAAATAATAAAACTCCTTTTATCTATGTTCAGTGCAGGTTTATTTACATCAAGCCAGATTTTCACTTTTTTCAATTCTGTGTTAATTATCCTTTGAAGTTGATCGATACTATTGAATTCATAATAGATATTTGTGCAATTGTATATATCATGTGCAAAAAAATAAAAGCGTCACTTTGAGCTTGAGCGAGGAAGGTCATTATAATAAAATAGAAAAAGGAAAGGACCAAGTACAGAACCCTGTGGTACCCCACATGTAACATTTAATAAACCAGAGCGGCATCCATTAAAGATACATATTGTGTCTTATCAGAAAGATATGTTTTGAACCAATCAAGGGTAGTTCCTCTTACTCCATAGTGATCAAGCTTCATCAAAAGAATTTTATGGTACACAGTATCGAATTCGTATTTAAATCAAGGAGTATTCCAAAACCTAGTTCTCTATCATCTAACGAGTTCTTGATGGCTTCTGTAAGACTAACTAGGGCATGGTCAATTGAGTTGTTGGCTCGAAATCCGAATTACAAGGTATTCAAAATCTGATGCTTAACAAGGAAGTTGTAGAAACGCTCATACATCACATTTTCTATAATTCAACTAAAAACAGAGAGAAGTGAAATTGGTCTGTAGTTTACGGCAGCTAGTGGGCAACCTTTTTTGAAGAGTGGAATTACTTTGGCTAGATTCATCTTTTCAGCAAAAATCCTACCTTTTAACGCGCTTTGTAAAGTATTCTGGTAAAACAGCTTTATTATAAAAAAGGTTATTTAAGGAAGAATTAGTTTTACTACAAATAGTTCATCATAATCTATTGATTAAATGAGCAATGGCTCTTCATCAGAAAATCAAACAACAAGATGAACTCTCTTCAAATCAGAGCAAAACATCTGAGCTTGAATTTGATAGTAATAACGGTGATTTTTCTCTAAACGAATATCCTTTTGCATGGTCAGAAAAAACTTTTTATCCACTAGTGTATCAGAGAACAACGATTTGAACTTGGAGAAAGGACATTTGATTTCCAATCTCTAAGAATTTCCACCATAATTGACAATGTCATCCAAATATGCACCTAAGTAGGAATGTGTTTTCCAAACAGTGAGACCAGGCTTTTTCACAGATATACTTTGAAATCCTTTTTTACCATGCATTCCAAATATAACGATCTGACATGAGACTCGTAGATCTGTCCCTGTTGTATACTCTAAGTTGAGAAGGTTGAATAAAACATTGACTTAAGCCATATAAAAAATAACTGGTCGGGAAGGCAGGCGAACATCAAAGGGGAATCTAATTTTTACGCTTTTGAAATATCACGTGACATCATTTCTGCACACAAATTCGGCCTGGCTGGGTGTTGTGTTGTTCTCTATCTAGATGCTTTCTAAAATCACTCCAGGAAATGGATGTTCAATAAATATTTAGTCATGCCTGGAGATAATTGTGCCGTTTTTAACTGTGGATTTTGCCGAAGAAAAACAGGTGTCGGAATTTTCAAAATTCCAGCTGAAAATAACTTAGAGACAAGGAAATGGAGACAAGATCTTTTGAATGAAATTACGAAAAGCAGGGTGGTGGATAAGGCCTTCAAGAAAAGAATAAAAACGACCGAGTTTTCAAAGTATATACAATAATATTGTTTTACTAAAATCATAGTTTATGATTAATAACCATTAATCAAGCCTAAATGGCGAAGCTTTTAATTTTCTTTTGCTCACAAACTTACCCCCAACGCAACAACAGACCGCAATGCCGCCTAGGCAGCTCCCAGACTGAAAAGTTTGGCCTGCGCAGGCCAGATCTCGTTTGTAAAATTTTCCTGCCCCTGCACTAGCCGTCCACATTGTCCAAGCCACGCAGTTGGTAACATAATTAAGTTGTGAGTTGACCCGCGCACACCCGCGCAATTATCGTATGGCAGAATAATCTCACACGCGCAAAAGCCGAACTTTGCAATTTGGGGCAGCTCTATAATTAACGACTTGATTAGTGTCGTTGAAACTTATTTATTAATAAGTACTTTCTTACATATTAATAATACTTTTTTACTTATTTATAATACTTTCTTACATCATGAGATCGGTTTTAAAATTTACACACTCTACTGTAAAGAATTATAGTTTTGGGGCCTTTTGTTTTGTGTCAACATATGTTGATATGAAACAAACATTTTAAATACAAAACTGGACTGTTATTTGTTTGATGTGCGACTTAGCCCTGTGCATCCAAGGGGTTGCTTGGCACCCGCAATTTAACAACGACCTGGGAACAGTTAATTTAACCAGTAGCATGGCTACAGGATTATGCAGAGGCAAATGCCTCCCAACTTTTAAAAACATAACCAAAATTTAACTGAAAATTATAACAGAAATGCCTCAATATACCTTTCTTTGCCCATCTAGTTTGAAAATTTAACTTTTACCCCCCCCCCCATTTTTTTTGCCTGGTCACGCCCCCTGGCTCATAACCTTGTATTTTTGTTGCTTTGTAAAACTAAAAGAGAGTTCTGTTTTCTTTTCACAGTTGATTCAAAGAGGAAAGGATTAAACCATGGATTCCTGCCCAGCATCAGTATACCACAAAAAATGTTCCAAAAGATTACTGAAAGACAAACGACTATCCCTCCCTGCAAGGCCAAAGGCATCCATTACTAAAACCAATATACAAAGAGTTTTATTAACACTACGTGAGCATAGATTGAAAAGTACGCAATTGGAGAAGCAAATTCAAGAGATGGAAGTTGAGCTTGAGAGGTCGTCAATTCAAGGCCCATCTCCACTTAAATCGGATTTTGGAATTCGTCTCCGATCTCAGATTTCCGAACGCTGATCCTTTTGCGATTTCGATTCACACTTGTGAAGGTGTTAGGACGATTTTTACCGTGTGACTAATTGGCGTGCTTACCATGAAGTTGAGGGGGATTGGGAACGAATATTGCCTCTAGCATTCAGACGATTCTGATTGTTATTTTAATCCGGGAATGTTTTGTTCGCGTTGCGAATTCGGATCAAAAACAAAACATCCGAATGTTCTAAATTCGGATTCGGACGTTCGGCAACGATCAGCGACGATCAGCACTGGGTTATTTTAATTGCTATTTTAAACCGGGAATGTTTTGATCGTGTTGCGAATTCGGATCAAAAACAAAACATCCGAATGTTCTAAATTTGGATTCGGACGTTCGGCGACAATCAGCGAACGTTCGGATGCGAACGGAGAAAAATGAATTCGGATCCGAATTTGGAAGTCCGAATGAAGTTGAGATGGGCCTTCAAGTGGATAAAGATATAGAAATTGATTTTCTCAATATTCTTGACAATTCATCCCAGAAAATGACACCTTTCTTGAAAATGTTTCAGGAACAGCAAACCAAAATGAAAGAAACGTCAAGTTGTGGAGCTAGATCCCCCCCCCCCTTTTATATCAGATTCTATCTGTCAATGTCACAGAAGTCTGTATCAGCACATGACGAGCTCAGAGATACATTTGGGGATGCTATTAAACTGCTAAGTAGAAGAACTTTGTGAAAGCTGGATACGTCCGAAAACAGGATTTCAGAAGGAAGTTGTGGAAGAGCTAAAAGGACGAAGTGATAGGTATTTCGATTTTCAACAATATGTTATCATTTTAATTGATGAAATGAAGTTGAAATCCAATCTTGTTTTTGACGAGCACAGTGGACAATTGATCGGCTTTGTTGATCTTGGCAGCCAAGAACATACTTCTGCCACATTTGAAAAGGGAGATGAACTGGCTACCCATGCACTTGCAATTATTGTAAAAGGACTCTGCACTGACTTGAATCTTTGGATAGCTTATTTCGCAACCACAAATGTGACAAGTGCACAATTATTTCTGGGAAGCAGTTGGAATATTGGAAATGACATGCAATTTGTGGGTGGTAGCAATCACTGCTGATGGTGCATCTTCGAATAGATCCTTCTTTAAAATGCAAAAAGGATTAGATACAGATTCTAGGAAAAATGTTTCCTATCGCACCGTGAATTCGTATGCAAGATATAGGTTCATCTACTTTTTCAGTGATTCCCCTCATCTGATAAAGACTGCAAGAAATCGTTTGTTCCATTCAGGTCAAGGAAAACATTCACGTTTGATGTGGAGTGACGGACACTATCTGATGTGGGAACACATTTCCAAGTTATATTTCGACGATTTGGAGAGGGACATAAAGTAACTACCACGTCTGTCTTAGGACCATATAAAGTTAACTCCATTCTCAGTAATGGGGTTAACCTAGCAGCACAAGTGCTCAGTCACAAAATGAGTCTGGTTTTGAAAACGTATGGCTCAAAAGAGGATGCTGCTATCTACAGCTTTGTATTGCGATATGTTTGACAAATGCTTCGATTGCTTCAACGTTAGAAATTGACTTGAGTACCTCGAAAAATTCAAGCCCTTTCTTGCACCATATACAAGACCAGATGATCCAAGATTTGTTTGGTTAGAAAATAGCATGCTGGTCTACTTGCATTCATGGAAGGAAAGCATCAAGAAACGACCAGGCAATTTCTCAAAAAGTGATAAGAGCAAGATGTTTATTTCCTGGCAAACTATGGAGGGAATCAAGATGAATGTTGCTGCACTTCCAGAATGCATTAGATTTCTTCTCTCTCAAGGCTTTAAATATGTGATGACAGAAAAATTTTGCCAAGATGAAGTCGAAGAATACTTTGGAGGGCAAAGGAAATTAGGAAGAAGAAGTGGCAATCCCGCCATATACACATTTGGATATAACAATAACGCATTACGTATTCAATAAACAATTTCAGTTACTGAAAATACTAGAGGCAAACATGCTGTACAACGACAAAAGTGGAGTGACATTGACAATACAAGACTTCCAAAACGAAAATATAAGAATTAGTTTTCATATTGGGTGAGTCAGAAAAAAGTTTGGAAGTTTACTTACACTTTTAAAAACAATTCCAAAAATTGATCAACAACACACTATTTTGTAGGAAAAGGGCTCAACTATTTCAAGAATTTTTTTGCCAAAGTCGGTCATCCTGTTTTGAAGTTTCAAGGCATTTTGTGGAAGGAATGTTTTCTAAAAAGTTGTCAACTTTACCAAATTTGAAAAGAATCAGGAGCTAAACTAGTCAGTGTTTTGTTCCTGTAAATTGATACATATTCTGATTATCTGCTCGCATATATTGAGAGAAAGCTATGCCTTTTTGTTCACATCTAGCAGCTATGACAAGAGTTTTCATTTCATAGTCTTGCAAATGAAAGATAGACATGTACACAGTTTTAGATTGATTGTTTATTCAATTTATATTCCGCACACGTATCAATTTGTGTGAATAGAATACTGATGCAGCTCCTGCTTCTTTTAAAATTTTGGACAATCAATTTAATTTCAAAAAACATGGTAACAAAATGCCTTTTAACTGCAAAACAAAAAGACCAGTTTTCACAAAATATTTTTTCAAATAGTTAAGTCTTTTCCTACGAAGCTATGATTGATTCATTGAAAATTCCTCATCTATCATAATATCATCAAACGTCCATAATATTTTTTCTGACTCATACAGTAAAGAAAGGTTATTGCTGTATCTCAATATTCAGTTTGGTGGTAACGTTAGTCCATTGCTGCATTTGGTTCAGTTAATCTTTTAATTTCCTTTCGTAGACCCTTTGCTTTAGCTTGACCCTTTTTCATTTTAAAATTTTGCACAAGTGTTTTGGTATGTGAAAATGCTCTCACACTGACATATAACCTGATGATACTGCCTAACAGATCTGCAATTAGGGTGTTGGAAATGCACGGAATCTCTGCATTTGCAGCAATAGCATAGAAAGGCATACAACATCTGGGTCTCGTGAGGTTTCAGAAATTTGGTCAATGTTGATCATTTGATTTTGCTCATGTTTTCCAAGATCTTCTTTGAAATTATGTTCAATTATTTTAAAAATGTTTAAAGCTGATTTATTTATATCCCAAAGGCCTCCTCGTGTGAGAATGGTAACCAGACTTGAGTTATCCGCAGGATTTGAAATCATGTTATCTATTGTTTTAGCAGCGCTCAGGATTGCCATACAATGTTGACTCTCGACGGAATTCCACTTTTTTGACCTCCGAAGCTTTCTGTGCAAGTTGTGGAACACATACCCTCAAAGGTAGTGTATTGCTGCCTTCTCAGTTTCAGTCAAACCAGCAAAGATGACCTGTTCATCAGCATTTGTAAGATATTTCTTGTAATGTGCAAGTGTACAATCTGCTAATTTTGTTGCAAGCAGGGTTGCTGAGTTGCATGAGAGGGAGAGGAAATAATTTGGGGCATGAAGCACCACTCTTGCATAAAAAGCATAATAAAATTTCTCTGAGTTACCGCGATTCTGTAGTTCATCATATATAGGAAGAAAATCTTGAAATAGCTGGGAGTCCTCGTCATATACATCACCAAGTAGTTCATTTCTTTAATTATAGAATCTGGGTAGCAACCATTTGTCTCTGCAGTTTTTTTTGCTTTTTGAATAAGATGGCTTAATTGTTCAACATTTAAAGTTGCAGCTTCTGTTTTGTTTTCTGGTGTAATAGTTTTGTCATGCTTTTAGGATATGTGTCTCTTCAATGAAGCTTTCCTTTAAACACTTTCTTACAATTGCAGCACTCATAATCATCAATTCAGCCTAGGAATGAATAAATTATAATGAATGCACAAACCTGTCATAATTTGATCTGCATTTCAAATTTTTAATACTGAAACGTTCGGGTGAAAATATGTTGATATACAGTTTACCGAACCAGTTTACAAGGGTACAAGGATTTTCAGCAAATTTGTTTCTTTAAACAATGTAATAGAAAAATAGGAAGAAATTTTAGTTCTACGGCTTTTGGATAAGTAACACAAAACAAAACAACCCTGCCGAATTGTAGACACCTCTGCTCCTCACCATCCCTTTGTCTCCGCCTTCCTTCTACCACCTAGACCTAGCACTGCCACTCACTAGGCTATAGGCCTAAAAGTTGAGTCCCCTTGCTCCCTTCCTCCTGATGAAAATTTTCAATTTTATCAGCAGAACAGCTCCTAGTAAAAGTTATTATTCTAAAAGTATTACTTCACTTCATATACATTATTAAAATATCATAATGAAACGAATTTAATACACCTAAACCACAAAACAAGACGAGAGGCCACCTTCCTAGCTTGGTCCAAAGATGTAGCTAAGCAATTCTACATCCATGGCTCTTCCAAAATTGACTCTGTTTTTAGTTATATTTTGAAAAAACAGCAATAATCAAAGCTGCAACAGCAAATTCAGTCTCCATTACTCAACTAAAAAGACAAATAATTTTCAAATGACTATGTAAACGCACGCATCTTCAGTATTTTCAAAAGTAAGCTGATGAACAAAACGGACAGGAAACTGAAGAAAAAGCTGATCGTGTATATTAGCCTTAGAAATTAATGAAAAATAAGAAAATTAGTAGAACCCTGGGATTTCAGATTGGCTACGAATGTGAAAATTATCTACAATAGACACAAATAACTACAAAATAGGCTTCCATAGCATCATAAAAGTAAGAAAAATTTCAGAACATTTGACCTTAAAAATGGAAAAATATTTAATCTATTTATAATTATAAAATATTTAATATGCCGTCTAGCATATGCCAAAACACTGTGCCGCAACGAGAACAACCATCTCGCCCCTCAAAAACTGAAAGATCACTGAACATGACTCTGCTATAGGTCAACATTTGCTCGGCAATCCAGAGTGTGCTAAAGCCTACAGTGAGAATTGCTTTCGAAATATTGGCAGAGCAAGATCCCAATTCACTTAGGTATTTTGGAATCAGTCTACATAAAAACCATGGATCCCCTATTGTGTAGACAGAAAGAGTTCGTTTTCGCCTTAGGACTCTTAAAGTAATCCTATTGGTCAGCTCACTGTATCTCGGGTGTTGATTGGTTTTCCTACACCGTACCAATCATTCATCTCTTTTCTGATTGGCCTATTTCGATCCACCTCTGGGTATATAATCAGTTAGGTTTCTGTTTCGTTCTCTTTCTGACGTATTACTCTGTTGAGTGTCAGACGAAGAGCTTAAGTAATCTATGTTTTCGTTTCGCTATGCTCCCATTTTTCCTGGCTATTTTAAAAATATCTAAGAACAGCAAGCCTCAAAATTTTTATTGGTTTAAAAAAGGTATATATACCCAACAGCAAACAGAACAAAAAGATGATACAAACACTTACAAGCTCTCCAGCTTGTACTTACCTCGATAATTCCATGCTGATTTAGTAAGTACTTTATTCTGTCCATCCAATTCAATATCCTATATAATAATGTCCTTCTCTTCAGCTTAGTCTAATTAACTTCATCATTTGGCGCCAAAAATATCCCACTGTGAATCATGACAGGGCAGTACATTGAGTGTGCTAATATCACGTGACATTTTCGTGAATGAGCTGAACACTGCAAACTCAGGTTTTAGTTTTTCTGTTGATGCTTTCAATGAATCACCACTAATGGCTGAATGTGATTCACCTGAAATTTTACCATGTTCCCTCCCCTCACTCTGGATATCATAGAGATGCAAGGAGTTCGATTGCTGACAAAGAATTGTCACGCCTGTTTGAAAGAGAAAAAGAAAAGCAGTTGTTTTTTATAGTTAGCTTGACTTAAAATACTTTTGTAAAAATTGCTTAACTGGAGGGCAGATTTTCATTGCGAATTGGAAGTAAAATGCTCAAATTGCTAAGCATTCCTCTAGCGAGTACCAGAATTGATTAAATTTTTGTCATGTCGAGAACTGCCTTGGTTATAAAGTAGTTGATAAGTACTTAAAAAGAAAATACTCTCTTCAACATATGGTGATAGGGAACAATTTTAAACATTTTTAGTCCGACACACCTATTATGTTGTATTCAAAAGTAACTGAAAGCCAAACTTATTGGAAATAAATTGAAATTTCCCAATATTATAAATTTTAGGGCCCCTTTGCCCCCTCCCCTGCATCTTCTCTGATCAGTTTTAGCGAGGTTTCAATGGAAGAAAATCATAAGGATAAATAAAACTGGATGGAAGGATCTGAGAAAATGGAAGGAAAATAAGGAAGTAGTACTATTCAGAAGTAAAAGCACTGCAACAGCAAACGAATTATCAGACTGAACTTTTCCCGCATCCTACATGTACCGCTTACCGCTTACGCCTGACCCCTAATATCGAAATTTTTTCGAACCAAATCGTAA
Source organism: Pelagia noctiluca (assembly GCA_963924455.1). Taxonomy (NCBI): domain Eukaryota; kingdom Metazoa; phylum Cnidaria; class Scyphozoa; order Semaeostomeae; family Pelagiidae; genus Pelagia; species Pelagia noctiluca. Next base: position 5,632,993 of record OZ004323.1, read on the forward strand.
TAGACTCTATTGTTTGACCCCTTGAGAAGCACTGTGATCTAGCAATATGTCAATATATGAGGTTTGGCTAAGTTTCCCCAGAGTTACTAGGCCTATACATCTTTTGAAAGATCTTTTTCTGCTGAATTCAAGTATGATTGTTTCATAAATGTCTCATGTAGTCCTTGAATTATATCTTGGACTTTATTGAGATTTAAAGTATATCTCTGAAAGTATAGGAAGAACGAAGTTTTCTTCAGGAAATGCAAAAATATTGAAAAGAAGAGGCCTTACCTTGGACTTGAAATGATTCCAGAAGATATACCAGGGAAAAGAATCTAGAGTGAATAATCACCAAAAACTCAATTTGAAGTCAACACACGTGCAACTTTTGCATCCATGGGTATTGCTTTAGAGGGTTTTCTGCAATGAGCTATTGGGCTGCAATTATGGAACTTCTGAAGCTGTCTTTCCTTATGAACTTGCAGGACATACAGCTGGCAGAGAGCTAGGGGGTTCAGCCTCCATCTATTTCCGTAATAAAAGTTTTATTTTGAATTGATATCTTAGTAGCATATTCCAGGACTTAGGAATATATAAAGATTTGATGTTGTTAATTTACTTACAGAAATGGCCCATGGTGCTTTATGAATAAGTACCTTTGAAGTGTTGTACCCCCCCCACCCCCCCTGAAAAAAGAAAAATTTGAGATGCTTTCTAATTTCTCTGAGCTTACTAATTTGATTCAATTGAAAGTCTATACCTTGCCTATTTTAGACTTGGATGGAAGCATCTTGCAGAAAAACATCTGTCTGTAGAAGATTTATGTGACAATATTTTTGCCACCCTGCTTGAGGGGTTGTCAGGGGAGTGACCAGATTCCAGCCCTTTTTGACAGGATGGGCAAGAGAGACAACACGCTTTTAGCATAGAAAAGAGAAGTAGATTGTGTCTAATTGTAGATATAGACATGTTAGAAAAATCAAATTTAAAGACTAGACCATATTTTTACATTAATAACTTTATTTTTCTAAGGGACTTGTCACAAATGTGTAACATGGACCTATAAACTAACTCGGAATTGCCTTTTTTGGAATGTCTTATTGAAATTTGTCGCAAACTATAAACGTCATGTTTATCTTCGCAATCTTGGCTCTTTGTTTACTGTAACTAATGTGGTTAAAGATAGCAGAGAAGTGGTGACGGGGTTGAATAAGATTTAAAAGGAAAGAACGCTGGGAAGGATGAGAGGATGAATAAATCCATAGTCTTGACCGTTAGCTCTGCTTGATGTTTGACCAAATATTCCAAATTAGAGCAGCATTTTGCATTTTTTGTTGTAATGGGTCGTTGAGATGAATTTTTGCACGAGTTTTTAAAAAATTAAATTTCATAAGCAAGATATAATTTGTTTTGTTGATTAGAAAACAGTATTTCATTTACAATTTTCCATGGAAAATATTTAATTGAATATTTGCTAAGCTTTCTGGTCTTTGTGCTCTTAGACAGGATGCTTGGATAGAGTATATTCCTTAGATTTAATTACTTACTTTTGAGTGCAAGGCTAGTTGATTGAATCATTGTATCCTAGTGGGAGATCTTTAATGGTGACAACACTGTGGCCAAAGATAATTTGAAACATCTATTTTAAGTGGTCTTTGTGCTGGCAAGATAATTGTTGAATTTCTTGTCCCATTTTTCATATTTTTGTAATATTGCTATCTTCTCAATTTGAAACTTTGTAGCTTATATTGTAGTGACTTAATCCTTGCAGAGTTGAAGCAGTAATGGTGTGCAGGAACAAACGAGGGTATAAACTCGTGAAATTCATATTTGCATGGTTCAATCTTTCCTGCCATCTCGCTAATTTTGTCATTAGTATGTGTTGCAGTGGTTTTAGCTCTCAAGATTAAATTAACAATTTCCAATGAATATTCAGCTAATAAAGTTTGTTTATTCCAGATTATCAACAAGAAGATGGCCATATTCTTTTCAGTGTTAGAATGATGTCAAAAGAATAGAATTCTGTAGCTTTATGATAGTGCCTTCTCTTAAAAACCATAAACCAACATCAAAGAATGACTGTAGTTGTAATAAGACAGCCATGTTGTGATCTACAGGCAGTTCAGTCATAAGTAGAAAAAAATGCAAGATTAGGCCAACCTGCAAAAATGGCCTAAGCCAGGATCACATTATGGCAGGACGAGGGTCAATACTAAGCATTCCATGGCCTCTGCAAGTTGTAACAGCTTCTTTAGTGGTTTGGTCTCTCCCTAAATATAATAGTTTCTATCTTCTTTCTATGATTTAATGTGAGATCATAATCTAATAACCTAATCTAACGAGAAGGCAGACCAACACATCAGCGCCTCTAGTTCATAAGCAATGGATATGTGTTAGGGCTAGGTTGGGTTAGGTGACATAAAAAGAAAGGCTCATGTCGCGCCAAGACAATTCCTTCTTGAATGGAGCCTTTACGAATAATAATAATAATAATAATAATAATAATAATAATAAAAGGCATTTATATTGCGCCATCTTGTCATCTCTATATGTTTTATCAACTTTTGATAATGAATTTAGAATTTTTTCGTAGTCCTTGTCTCCTAAGAGAGATTACATTTATTGTTTCAATTGTTCTTTCGGCTTTTCGGTACGCTCAGCTTAAATTGTGTAGAAAGTTACGTAGTAGTCTGCCTTATCATCTTTAAACTCTCTGCTGATCGTTTTAGGGCTGTGCACTTTTTCCAGAGCTTGGTATTTATTGAAGTCAACCAGCTACCTTAAGGCACACTGTGTGATACTCATTTTAATTGAGGCTACTGAGGGTTCGCCTTGAGTTTCCAGAGCGTCCACTCCTGGTAGTAATTATGCAACATCGGGCTACGAAAAAAAGATTAACTACAAATTAGCCAAATACAAATGGTTACAAAATCTGGAACCATACAAATCCAATTGTTCATAACATCAATTCTACAACAAAATGACACTTGAGGTGGAAGAATAATGAGAAAGGAAATATGTCTTGGTCTGAAGAAATTACGTCACTTGAATCAATCAAATATTTCCATCAACAAAGTTTTCATTCGCACCTTTAAATTATGCTACTTGGAATATTCAAACATTTCTAGCCACGAAACTCTTGCTTGAACTGGATAAATTATGTTACTTAAATTAGTCAAATGTTTCCAGCAACGAAACTCTCGCTTGAACTGGACAAATTATGTTACTTAAATCAATCAAATTTTTCCAAAAAAGAAACTCTCCCTTGCATTGCACAAATTATGTTACTTAAATTAGTCAAATTCAATTTCCTTTGAATGGTTGCTAGAAACGTGCTGTCTTCTAAAGCCAAAATCAACAACCGAAAATCAACATTTCCCAGCATGCTCTCCCGATATAAAGACCACAAGAACTGCGATGAAGAATACAGACTTTGAATTTGAGTTGTTGTTGTTGTCTTATTCGTGTTGGACGTGAAATCTGAGAGCTGCTGCAAAATTGCTCAAGAAGTGAAGAAATTCAGAGATAGGCAAGTACTCTTTGTGTATTTCAATCCTAAAGCTTTGATGAATTGATTTTTGTGAAAAGAGCTTCGTTGAGGAAAGATTTCACGACAGAAAAACCTGATTTCTGTTCGGCGAGTGACCTAGGCCTAGGCCTATCATCGCTTCCAATTCAAATTTCAAAGGATTTCTTGAAGTTAAAACTAGATAACAGACAAGTGCAAAAAGATGGCAGAGGCGGGAAAATGTTCCCAGGGGAAAATAAACGAACCTGGGGAAACACGGCCGGAAGGTGGCTGGTTTTGTGAAGTTTGCAAGAAGAATTTCACAGGAGGCAATGTGAAACTACTTGAGTGCGAAAGATGTAACCTTAGATACTGCATCAAATGTTTGAAGAAACCAGTCTCTGAATACAACGCAATATCAAAGAGTGATTGTATCTGGTTCTGCCCACCCTGCAAAGTCAAAGCTCTTCACAGTGTCAGGGAAGATAAGGATCTAGAAACTAAGTTCCAGGAAGCAATAGACTCCTTCCAACAGAAAATTAACAGTAGATTTGAACAAATGCAGCAAGAAATAAACACCAAGGTCACCGAGGAAAGAGTCAAAGAAATTATTGAAGAAACCATAAACAAAGAAGAAAACCCAGAATCAAGTACACAAAAACAAAACGTGCAGACAAAGAGCACAGTAGTAAGCAACACTATCAAAGAAATGAAAGAGAGAAGCATGAGAGAGAGAAACATGATAGTATATTCTCTCGAAGAACTGAAATCAGCAAATAAAGAAGAACGAGAAGTAAATAACAAAAATATGGTCAAAAAGTTAGCAGCAGCCTGTGAGGTAGAAATACAGATGGAGGACATTGTATCAACAAGGAGGCTTGGCAAATTTGATGAAAATGACCCAAAAAGAGCACTCCTGGTTGTAATGAAAGACTCTGAAATTAAGAGGAAAATTTTCCGAAATGGAAGCAAACTCAGAACAAATGGAAACGAATTTGAAAACATATCACTAGCCCATGACAAAAACAGAAAGGGAAGAGGAAACTTCAGAAAAAATTTGAAACAAATCTGGCAAGTGAAGCAAAAGAAAATCCTAAAGCAATATGGAAGTATATTAGATCCAAACAAAAAACCAAGGAAAGTTTAGGTGATCTGTTAACAGACCAGAAAAACCCTAAATCTCCCACCACATCGGACAACAAAGAAAAGGCTAATATCATAGCAGATTTCTTCACAAGTGTCTTTACAGTAGAACCAGAACAAAAAGATGAAGATGTACCAATGCTAAAAGAGCGAAACATACAGTTTCCTCTTGAAGAACTTAACATAACGGCAGAGACAGTAAGAAAACTGCTTCAGAAACTAAAACCAGACAAATCACCAGGACTGGATGCTCTGCATCCAAAATTTTTGAAAGGAATCAGTCAGAGCCTAGCTGTGCCTCTACAATTACTATTCAACAACTCACTGCATAAGAAGCAAATACCAGATGCATGGAAAATGGCAAGGGTGACACCTATTTTCAAGAAATGCCTTGCAAGCAACTATCGCCCAGTCAGCCTAACATCAATTGTCTGCAAAACCATGGAGAAGATAGTCCGGGATCATATCCTTGATCATCTTAAATCAAACAAATTACTATCAGATAAGCAGTACGGATTTATTTCTGGAAGATCAACTACCCTTCCATTGCTAACTGTACTGGACGAATGGAGTGAAGCACTGGATGCCGGAAACAGCATTGACTGTGTCTACATGGATTACCAAAAGGCTTTTGATACAGTCCCCCACCGAAGACTGATTAATAAGCTAAAAGCTTACGGAATAAATGACCCCATATTGGGGTGGATAAAAAGCTTCCTAGGAAACAGAAAACAACAAATAAGTGTGGAAGGTGAAGCATCAGAATGGAAGGAAGTAACATCAGGCATTCCTCAAGGGTCGGTATTAGGACCGCTTCTGTTTGTCATTTTCATAAATGACCTGCCAGAAGAACTACAAACTAGAACCTACCTATTTGCAGATGACATAAAAGTATACAACGTTATCAGAGGCGAAGAAGACCAAACCAAATTACAACAAGACCTAAACAAACTAGAAGAATGGAGTGACAGATGGCTCCTGAGGTTCCACCCAGACAAGTGTAAACACATGCATGTAGGAAAACAAACAGAAACAATCCATAAATACTCACTAAACAACAAAGAATTAGAAACAATAGAGGAGGAGAAGGACATAGGAGTGACAGTTGACAACAAACTCACATTTGAAAGCCACCTAAACTTGAAAGTAAGCAAAGCAACAAGAATATTTGCAATGTTAAGAAGAACCTTCAAATACATAGATGCCAAGGCTCTAACAAACCTTTATAAAACACTAGTTAGAACTCACCTAGACTATGCCAGCTCAGCCTGGGCTCCATATAAAGTAAAACATATAGAAAAACTGGAAAGTGTGCAGCGGAAGGCCACGAAACAAATGCCTGGTATGAAAGAACTAAGCTACTCGGAAAGACTAAAAAAACTAAAGCTACCAACCCTGAGTTACAGGAGACTGAGAGGTGACTTAATAGAGATGTATAAACTTACGAATGGCATCTATGACGGAGACTCAAACAAAATAGTCAAGTTGTGGGCAGATGTGACAGATAGAACAAGCAAGAGAGGCCACTCATTAAAACTCTTCCCACATAGAGCAAACAAGGATATAAGGAAAAATTCCTATATAGTTAGAACAACCCCAAAATGGAACAGCTTGCCTGCTTTCGTGGCAAATGCACCATCTCTAAATAGTTTTAAAAACAGACTGGATAATCTGTACTCGAAAAATGACATAATGTATGATAATTACAAATCAGATGGAAAGTTACAAACGAAGATATGAAGAGCTCAGCGAAGAGGTTTTTTTTTTAAACCTGAGCGAGAAAAGACTAAAACTAAAAACTAAACTAATACCAAAGTAGGTCAGTAAAATGTTTCCAGGCATAGAAAAACCGCTTGAAAGAAATAAAGCAATTTATCAAGAAGAAAACACGACCATGAATTATCTTGCTGAAAAACAAGCAACTTGACAGATTTTGCACTTTTTGGAGCGCAAATTCATGCCAACAAAGCTAAAGGACCTGCACGTGTTCAAATGCAGCTAGCAAAGTAGTATAGGTTGTGTCCCGTAGCCCAGCACCTAAGTGGCAAAATTTTAGGCCCAATGGACGACGTGCTCAAAGGGTAGAAGAAACCAAGCCTGCCTGGCACAAAGAACGAGAAATTTAAAAGGAACAACAGTTCGGTTAGGCCCAAAACATTGAGAAAAGCCGTGGTGGTCAAGCAGCAAGGCAAGATGGCGACAACCACATCGACGACATGGCTTTGCAATTGCTGCCTCGTCCATCTTCTCCCAATGAACCTATGGTTTCTAAACAGAAGGACGCTAATATTAAAGAACCCAAAGACACCGAATATTTTCAAAGAGAGGAGAAAGAAGAGAAATCGTGGATCAGTGCAAGAGAAAAACTTAGCCAAATGTACATCCTATATATAAGAACTATTTAAGCCTGTTACAAAAAATCAGGGGTTCTTTTATGCGGGTTTTTACTGATTCATTGAAAAAAGCATTTATTTAAGTCTGCCAAATTCAAATCAATCCCATTTAATTGCATAATAGCAGCATCATATCTGAAATCTAAGACTTTACCAAGGAAAGCAATATTTAAAATAGAAATGAGAGAAGAAGGCTGAATTTGAATGTCCTGGTTTAACTTAACCAGGTTGTTTATTAATTGTTCATTACTAGTTTTTTATTAACTGTTTGTAAACAAAAGTTTTAATTCATTCTAAAAACACAAACCATTTATTTCACAAGTAGTTCAATACATTTTCGTAGATGATTAGATCAATCAAGGAAGTTGAGTGGTTTAGGCATTAAACTATAAAGTTGATGTTCAAGTTGAAAAATATTTGTTCGTTTTACAGTTCAGAAAATTAATTCCGTTACGATCGGATGTAAATGGGTTGCTTTAAGAAAAACACCACATTATTTCATGGTCACAAGTGAGAATACTTCATATATACCAGAGCCAGTTTTTTCCCTGATGCATTTGGTTACCAAGGAATGGACAAGTAGATCATACTGTTTTTTTGTACAGAGCAAGAAATTTTGTGCGGACTTCTTTTTTGTATTAAAAAAAAGAGCACAATTCTTGGCAGACACACACAAAAAACAATAAATACCAACCTCCTGAAAAAGTTTTTTCTATGTCGATATCTTCTTTCTATGTTGATATAGCCTGACGATATCTTCTTTGTTAGCATCATTATGAGAAAAATCCCCTTCATTCAACTTCTTTGCTTCAAAAGCGCATTCTTCTTTCTCCTTTTCATCAGCCTGCTTCCAACATTCACTTGCGAAAATATTGCGATCTTTATTGGATTGGAATCCTGACAGCTTCCCTCAGGGCCCACGCCACCGGGGGGGCACAGGGGCCATGGCCCCCCCACAAATTTGGCCAAAAAGTTGTTAATTTTCCAAATTTGAGTAAATAAAGCAAGACTAGAGCTTTATTCTCGTGAGCAAGAAGAATTTTAAAGCGTTTTTGCAGAGGCAAACACGTTTGGCTGGGAGGCAGAGGGGGATGGTCCCTGGCAAAAATCTATCGGAATTATTGGAAAGCTCGTTAGTTTGACGGAAATTTCTTATTGCTTATGACGATGAAACTTTCAAGATTATGTCGGAGAAACTGCTTACAAGTGTTTTGTTCAACCATTCTACACAAGAAGGCATTATAGGAGGATTTTGGAGACGGACATGCCTGACCTTATCGGTGAATAAGAGTAAATTCGCCCTCCTCATCTGTTCTGTCAACTCTTAGCCTAGCTCTTAAAAAATCTCTGACATCCAGGCAACGTAAGTTAAAAACTTTTTCTCGCTACGCTCGCCTTCTGTTTTTCTATTTCATCTCATTTATATGGAAGACACTTAAGATAGGTTCAAACTTTCCTATTCGTAAAAGCATGACTATAATTTCTAAAATGTGCTGCTGGTTGATGATCATTTAAGACACTTCTGGGTTTAAGACTTCCAATGGTTTTTCTACGCTTCAGAAATAACCTAAAATTTTTCGCTCGCTACGCTCGCAAGCACTTCCTCTAAATAATCGTTGTTTCAGATCCGTGAGCCTAAATCGGAGAGCCCCTAGACACCCCTAGTATGAACAATCAGTAAAAATCTTGTTCGGAGCTTTTTCATTTATGTCGAAATATTTGATCTTTGCATTGCTCTTGTTGGTTGAGTTCTGTTGTAAAAGTTATATTTGTTACACCTATGTTCAGATTTGGGAGTGAATATGGGGATCGAGTGTCCATTGTTAAAAAAGAATATGTCATTTTCCCATATCTACGTGGTTTGCAGTGCAGGAAGAGATAATTTAAAGATTTTAAGCCATTTTGAGGCCTGAGAATTGGAATGCCGTAGAACTTTTCATATTTCAATTTTGGCCCCCCCACAACAAAATTCATGGCGTGGGCCCTGTCCCTACATTAAAAAACACAGTCAGTATGCATATGCCACAGTGCAATTTTTACAATTTTAATTTTGCAACACAAATTTGCTGCTTTGTGACATAAATTGCCCTTTTGACTTAAAAGTAGAGTCTAGGTGTAGGTTTTAAACATGACTGTTTGAGAAAAAGCTGGTTTAACTGAGATGCAATTGAATTGATGTTTCAAGACATCAAGTAGCCAATACTTGCAAATAGATATCTAAGAAACTTTAAAAACTCCCAAAATTATTTTATTTTGATTTTAATTAAATAATTTGTAACCAAAGAATATTTTACCATGCAGATACAATGAAGATGTAAAAAATGATAGATAACAACTTTTTGTACCATATTTTAAGAAAACACAATATTTTGAGCATATACTCGTTTTCAAGTGGTATATGCTTGAAATATTGTGCTTTCTTAAAAATGGTACAAAAAGTTGTTGTCTATCATTTTTTATCATTTATAAAAAGTGTACCACACGCACTCTATATTTTACCATAGTGAATAGAAGGGAGGACTGGTACGGCAACACAAATGCGCAACTCATTGTTCTTTTATTTTGGCTTCGCGGGGGTGCGAGAGTGCACATATTCATGGATACGTTCTCGACTCGAAGGCCAGCTGTGATGCTTTGGATTTACTCGAAGAAGCCTACTAAAGTTTGCAATTTTTAATAATGCCTGGGGCAAATTGCTCAATTTTGGGTTTAAGTTTATTTAAAATTCCGAGGAAAGATGATATCAAGCATGCAGAGTGGAGATCGAAATTGTTGGGAAAAATTTTGCGCGATCGAGAAATGGACGCATCTCTCAAAAAACAAGTGGAGATTCGCACACTTCACTATTGTGAAAAACACTTCACTGATGATTGCATTGAAGCATGTAAGTGCAAATATCTTTCATTGATTTATAGCTTATTTTCAACATTTTTTTAAATATCTTTCCTGGATTTATAAGAGGCCTAGCCCGAATAAACAAGGATAGGCCGCCGCCTAGGCCTATAAATATATAAAGATTCCGGGCGTGCGTGGGAACTAACTGGAAATTCGATATGTATGGACCACAAGATTTTTCTAGGTGGCTATTCTTTTGCATACTCGTCAGCATAATCTCCAGCCCGGACTTTACTTGGAATTGTGTAGGTACACTCCTGGCCAGAGCCAGAGCAGAGTGTACAAAAGTAGGATTAACAGAAAATCAAAGAAAATCCCATCATCGTTTTTGGTTTTAACAAACTTCCCTTAAAATCTTCTAAAATTCCTTTTTGTTCTTAAAATTTTTTTTGTACACCTGAGTAATACACCTCTCGCCAGGGTGCATTCCATATAAATTGCATGCCAGAGGTTACGTAGAGTATGCTGAAGAACAATAGAATTTAACGATGTGACCCATTGTTTTGGTCGAGTTCCATGCTGTAGCCCTAATAAGTGCATGGGATGCGCACTTGGCAAAGCCAAAACATTTTATGATGCTATACCGTACATAGTAAGTCTTCAAATAGGAGCTTCTTTCGCAAAAAATTCAAGGATGGGGGCTTTTGCTATTTGCATCATTTTAGCCCCCATGGGGACTTATTGGGGTTTATTCAAGGGTGGGGACTTATTTTGCAAAATATTCTTTGGGGTGGGAGCTTATTTTAGGGTGGGGGCTTAATCCGGGACATATCCTAATGGTCAGGTGGGTGCATAGGAAGTAAACACAAATAAAGTTTTGCAAGCTGGCAGGAAACTCGTAAAAACTCTTATGGAGGGGGCACGGGGCTTTTTCAGATGTCGGACTTTGTGAATTTTTCGTATGCATTTTAACCAGATTTTCGGATTTCATACCTTCTGACAGAGTCGGATTTCGATTAAAATGTTGGTCGTATTTTGAAAATCGTATCTAGGTTGGTCGTATTTAGGGTGGGGGCTTAATCCGGGACATATCCTAATGGTCAGGTGGGTGCATAGGAAGTAAACACAAATAAAGTTTTGCAAGCTGGCAGGGCACGGGGCTTTTTCAGATGTCGGACTTTGTGAATTTTTCGTATGCATTTTAACCAGATTTTCGGATTTCATACCTTCTGACAGAGTCGGATTTCGATTAAAATGTTGGTCGTATTTTGAAAATCGTATCTAGGTTGGTCGTATTAGTGTGGAGATTCGCACACTTCACTATTGTGAAAAACACTTCACTGATGATTGCATTGAAGCATGTAAGTGCAAATATCTTTCATTGATTTATAGCTTATTTTCAACATTTTTTTAAATATCTTTCCTGGATTTATAAGAGGCCTAGCCCGAATAAACAAGGATAGGCCGCCGCCTAGGCCTATAAATATATAAAGATTCCGGGCGTGCGTGGGAACTAACTGGAAATTCGATATGTATGGACCACAAGATTTTTCTAGGTGGCTATTCTTTTGCATACTCGTCAGCATAATCTCCAGCCCGGACTTTACTTGGAATTGTGTAGGTACACTCCTGGCCAGAGCCAGAGCAGAGTGTACAAAAGTAGGATTAACAGAAAATCAAAGAAAATCCCATCATCGTTTTTGGTTTTAACAAACTTCCCTTAAAATCTTCTAAAATTCCTTTTTGTTCTTAAAATTTTTTTTGTACACCTGAGTAATACACCTCTCGCCAGGGTGCATTCCATATAAATTGCATGCCAGAGGTTACGTAGAGTATGCTGAAGAACAATAGAATTTAACGATGTGACCCATTGTTTTGGTCGAGTTCCATGCTGTAGCCCTAATAAGTGCATGGGATGCGCACTTGGCAAAGCCAAAACATTTTATGATGCTATACCGTACATAGTAAGTCTTCAAATAGGAGCTTCTTTCGCAAAAAATTCAAGGATGGGGGCTTTTGCTATTTGCATCATTTTAGCCCCCATGGGGACTTATTGGGGTTTATTCAAGGGTGGGGACTTATTTTGCAAAATATTCTTTGGGGTGGGAGCTTATTTTAGGGTGGGGGCTTAATCCGGGACATATCCTAATGGTCAGGTGGGTGCATAGGAAGTAAACACAAATAAAGTTTTGCAAGCTGGCAGGAAACTCGTAAAAACTGTTATGGAGGGGGCACGGGGCTTTTTCAGATGTCGGACTTTGTGAATTTTTCGTATGCATTTTAACCAGATTTTCGGATTTCATACCTTCTGACAGAGTCGGATTTCGATTAAAATGTTGGTCGTATTTTGAAAATCGTATCTAGGTTGGTCGTATTTAGGGTGGGGGCTTAATCCGGGACATATCCTAATGGTCAGGTGGGTGCATAGGAAGTAAACACAAATAAAGTTTTGCAAGCTGGCAGGGCACGGGGCTTTTTCAGATGTCGGACTTTGTGAATTTTTCGTATGCATTTTAACCAGATTTTCGGATTTCATACCTTCTGACAGAGTCGGATTTCGATTAAAATGTTGGTCGTATTTTGAAAATCGTATCTAGGTTGGTCGTATTTAGGGTGGGGGCTTAATCCGGGACATATCCTAATGGTCAGGTGGGTGCATAGGAAGTAAACACAAATAAAGTTTTGCAAGCTGGCAGGAAACTCGTAAAAACTCTTATGGAGGGGGCACGGGGCTTTTTCAGATGTCGGACTTTGTGAATTTTTCGTATGCATTTTAACCAGATTTTCGGATTTCATACCTTCTGACAGAGTCGGATTTCGATTAAAATGTTGGTCGTATTTTGAAAATCGTATCTAGGTTGGTCGTATTTAGGGTGGGGGCTTAATCCGGGACATATCCTAATGGTCAGGTGGGTGCATAGGAAGTAAACACAAATAAAGTTTTGCAAGCTGGCAGGGCACGGGGCTTTTTCAGATGTCGGACTTTGTGAATTTTTCGTATGCATTTTAACCAGATTTTCGGATTTCATACCTTCTGACAGAGTCGGATTTCGATTAAAATGTTGGTCGTATTTTGAAAATCGTATCTAGGTTGGTCGTATTTAGGGTGGGGGCTTAATCCGGGACATATCCTAATGGTCAGGTGGGTGCATAGGAAGTAAACACAAATAAAGTTTTGCAAGCTGGCAGGAAACTCGTAAAAACTCTTATGGAGGGGGCACGGGGCTTTTTCAGATGTCGGACTTTGTGAATTTTTCGTATGCATTTTAACCAGATTTTCGGATTTCATACCTTCTGACAGAGTCGGATTTCGATTAAAATGTTGGTCGTATTTTGAAAATTTAGTAAAAATAGGTTGGCTTTTTGGATTTCACATTATTTGTGAGCAGGAAGTACGTCACAGATTTTAGCTGAGTTTTGGGTGGATTTGGATTTTTCAAGATTTCTCATCGGACTTACGGATCCTGCAACTCCCATGCCCCCCTCGTTAAGTAGAAATCTGACCATTTAAGAAACTTTCTGTAAGTGCTTATGCTGGCTTGTGAGATCCATTAAAATTTTGTGATAATAAGTGTAAAGAATGCATTATGTACAGCTTTTGATTGTTTAATTTTTCATTTTCAGTTCAAACAACATCAAGGAAAAAATTGAAGCCTGGCTCGATCCCAACACTAATGATGCCCATAAAGTCACATACGACAGAAAAAACACCAAGGAGAAAAGTTGAAAGACATGGACTTGTCCATTCAAAGAGCAACTTGTACATGTATAAGAGTTTCAAGGAATTATTGCTGCGAGTCAAAAGTCTGAAGTTGCCTGGATGGAATGTGGTCTGCAGTGAAGACCGGGTGACTCTTCAAAAGCAAGAGACAGATTGTTTCAGTCCAATGCATGAAATTTGCATTGATGACAGCCTTGGCTTTTACATTCAAGTTTATGGTTGGTTATTACTAGAAGACCATCCAATTTACACTGTTAATCACAGATCAACAAGGAATATTTCTGTGCCCAATTTGGTGGCAGACTTAGAAAAGTACAAAATCTGTTGCGGGTCACCTGTCACACTTGCATCAATACATACTGTGAATCACAATGTGCCAAGAAAATTTGATCCATTAACTAAAGAGAGCAACATCAGACACAAAGCTTCAGAGTTTTGCAGATCAGTAAATTGCATGATGATTTCCTTACCATAAAAATGCCAGGAATGTTTCAAAGCAGAGAGTTATGTAAGGAAGAAGTCCAAGGACAGATGCAGAAATTTAGCTACAGCTAGCAAACTAAATGCACCCATTTCAACTACGCATCCAAAAAACTCAAGCTAACTATTCAAGGTCAAAGGTTAAAGTGTAGTCAACTTTAGGCAGAGCTTGATAAAATGAGAACTGAACTGCAGAAACATACTGTGCTGGTTGTAATGAACTTGGGAAAGACTTCTCATCAATAATCAGTGGCAGTCAAGAAATGACATGACCCCTTTCATGAAGCTCTTTTGCCAAGAGCAGAAAAAGTTATTGTCTCACTCCATGAAAGGGCAGAGGTACCATCCGATGATAATTAGATTCTGTCTTTCGCTACAAAGCAAATCCCCAGCTGCATACAAGGAATTTAGAGATGCTATGGGAAGGAAATATGGGGGAATATTAACCCTGCCCTGCAAAAGAACACTCAGGGACTATAAAAACTGGATCAGACCCAAATGTGGCTTTAACGACGATGTAATCTTGGAGCTAGTTGGTATAATTGACAAGTATTTTGGCGATCAAAGATATGTCGTTTTGCTTTTTGACGAGATGAAAGTTCGAGCAAACCTTGTTTATGACAAGAATTCAAATGAACTAATTGTTTTTGTTGATCTTGGGGACCCTGATGTTAATTTTGGTGCGCTGGAGGAAGTAAGTGAATTGGCATCACATGCATTTTTGTTCATTTTACGGGGACTTGCAACTGATTTATGTTTCAGCCTTGCATATTTTGCAACGAAAGGGGCGGTTTCCACTGAACTGTTCACATTGTTCTGGGAAGCTGTTGGTGTGTTAGAGATGAATAATCTCTGGGTCATTGCTAGCACAAGTGAGGTGCATCTTCAAACAGGAGTTTTATAAAGATGCATGCTGACGAACAGAACGATGAAACTTCCAATGTTGTCCACTACACTGTCAACCATTTTTCACCAGATAGGAATATCTACTTTTCCTCTGATGCTCCTTACTTAGTTAAGACTTTGCGAAACTGTCTCTAACATTCTGGATCAGGTACATGCACAAGATACATGTGGAAAGATGGAAAATATTAACTCTGGCAGCATATTGCTCAGCTATACAACGAAGGTCAAGAAAATGGATTGAAGTTGCTTCCAAAAATTACATCAGATCACATTCATCTCACATCTTACGCTGCAATGAGAGTAAATCTTGCAGCCCAAGTTTTGAGTGCCACAGTTGCAGCAGTTTTGAAAGAATTTGGATCTCCCGATGCGTCTGAGACTTCAAATTTATGCAAAATCATGGATGACTTCTTTGACTGCCTAAACGTAAGAAGTCGCAAGGAACATAAGTTGAAGAGAAAGCCATTCCTTGCTCCATATACCAGTGTGAGTGACCCAAGATTCGATTTTCTAGAGAATGAATTTCTGAACTACTTTAAAGAATGGCAGAAAAGTATTGCAGATCGCCAAGGCAACTTCATCGCCAATGCCCATTCGAAAATGTTTATATCAAGACAAACCTATGAAGGAATACAAGTGACTGTCCACTCAATGGTAGCTGTTTGCAAATATTTGCTTCAGGATGGTATGGAGTATGTGTTGACAGAGAGATTTTGCCAAGATCTAGTGGAAGAGTATTTTAGAAGCAAAAGATCACTGGGAAGAAAGTGTGACAACCCTGATGTTTTTGCATTCGGTTACCACGACAATACTATCAGGATTCAGCGTCATGTTGGGGTTGATGGTGGAAATACGCGAGGATCAAGGAATACTGGCTGCAAGTTGTTTAAAGTTTCAGATGATTCTCTTCCAAAGCGCAAGAAACAAAGAAAGAAGAAATGACTTAACAGTGCCTCTCATTTTCAGGAATATAACCTTTAAATAACAGTAAGAATATCTATTTTTGGGTATTGAAAGTTTTTTGCTTTTAACATCACTTCTGAATCAGTTTGTATGTAGTGAAACTGCATAACACGGTCGGCAATTCACAAATCTCAAGATTTCGGCCACAAAGCTTGAAGTTTTTTACGGGAAATTTTTGGGACATCAAGGTCTAGGAGTTTCAGAGGATGAAAGGTCTGTGAGCTCTTTTTCAAAGACTAAGCATGTTTTTGAGCAAGAAAACTGGTTGTTAGGGAGTCGGCCATATTCACAAGATGACTGCAAGGTGGGGGTTCCAATGATACTTTGGTAATTAGCTATTATTTCATGATCCATGAGACAAATTTGTGCAATTTTTGTGTGATCAATGCTTTGGATATCAGCGTTAACCTTGAAGTGCATCTCAGCTCTAGCCAGGATGTTTTGTGCTGCAGTACGAATACTCCAAAATCCTCCTCTGTTTAAGCACGACACAACCCTGTCAGATGAAGGAACAGATGCTTCCTTTGCAGCTTCGATTATTGACAGCATTATCTGGCCCTCTTTTGTTATCCATGTTTGTGATTTGTGCAGTCTTCTGTGCAAGTTTCTAAATACATAACCACCGAGGTATTGTAAACCTGCCAGCTCTCTCTCTCTGTCAAGGGTTTTGCAGAATTCATTGTTTGGCATGATTTGTTTGGCTTAGAACTTCGTCTGGCATGATCTAACAACTGAGTGGCAAGAGTTGTTGAAAACCGGGTGGCTGCTTTGGGAGAAAGTGCAGGGAAATATTCCTGTGCATGTTGGACAACTGAGGAATAATACGCAGTGAAAAATTTTTCAACATTTGGCCGATTTTTAGCCACAAAAATACCGGCAAGCTTGACTTTATCCAAAAGTCTTTCTTGGGAATCAGAAGAAAACTCAGCAACCAAGTTTGGCGAAAATTCCTCCCTAATTTGCTTTGGGTAACATAAATTATTGTATAATTTGTTACTTATATGCGACTGGAGAGTAACCAGTACAGTTCTTGTCCATATTTCTTCGCCTGCTGGAGACTCTTCAACATCTGCAGTTTTGTGTTTTGCTGTCGTGTGCCTTTTTCACCCCCCTTGATTTTGCAATGTTTTCCACATAGTTTGCAGTCAAAGATACCAGGGTGGATCTGAAAAATAAAGAAAAATAAATCAGAATTTGGTAATATATCCTCTTTTTTAGAACAAGCAAAAAGACGAAAATCATTTTGAAATTTTAATTATTTTTACATTCCAGTAATTAGGGGCCATCAAATTTCAATTTTCGTATTTTTGACAGCATTTGGCCGTTATGGGAGATTTTATCCGAGGCCGTTAAGGAAATTGAAAAATTGTATGAGAATCTCTTTAAAGAAATTTTCGAAACTTTTGCATAATGAAACAACAAATGCAGACATGGCCAAAAGCTGTTAAACAATACAAAGATCGAAAGTCGATGGCCCCTAAGATATCCAGTAATGGTATTTGGCCTTAAGGCCACAGAAATTTTAAGACTAGTTTGGTGAGGTAATCCTATTGTTTGCTTCTTCTAAGATTCATAACAAAGTTGCGCTTTCCACCAAGTAATTCTCTTTTTTATAAAAATGCTGAGGCTCGAAATAAGAAAACAGCTAGAACATACCCCTCGCCTCAAATCAACATATTCAATTTCATATTTAGCAACAAGTTTTACAAATTATTTCCAAAAATTAAATATAAACAGTTTCCAAAAATTGCATGAAAAACTATATAACTACATATATATATCTAAATAAGTCTTGTTGCCTGTCTGCACAGTGAGTAGATAGAAGATGCAGATGGTGGTCATCAACCATCTCAACGTAAACACACCCCCATCATCATCTCTTCCGGGCTTCAAGGGTCAATGTATTTGCCCTATTTTAAATTTATCTAATATATTTTACGGCAAATAAACCAATAAAATTGTGTTTTTGAACCGGTTTTCCCAGATAGCATAACATTCTCTAAGTAGTTTGCGAAATAATTGCGAAAACTCGCTCTTTAAATAAAAAAATTATTTCGAGAACATTTTAGGCCTGTTCCGCCTAAAATTGTCAAAAAACATTAATTGAGGCTCGGCAAATTAGAAATATTATCAGTATCTTACAAGAAACTGTTAAAATACCTCTTGTGCTGCATCTTCGATAAGATTCTGAACCTCTTCATCGTCTTCTAGCCCCTCAAAGAAAACGTCAAAGTCTTCTCCCATTAGGAACAAAACATCTGCGGCAGCCATGTTGTTTGCGAATGTGTGCACTCTTGCATAACGTGACTGTGCACTTTCTAGTTGTTCGCAGAAAACAATAGCCCTTTTGTGAGTTGCCCTACCAGTCCTCCCTTCTATTTACTATGATTTTACAAAGAAGATATAACTAGATATAAAAAAGATATGTATAAATATTTTCTTAAATCAAAAATTTCCACCTGAAAAAATCTATTACGGCTCTATGTTACCATTAGTTCATATAACACTGTCTGCTTTGCAATAACAAACCAATTATATTTATGGCAGTTCTTTTAAAATGAATCTTCAGAACGAGTTAGCCTCTGCCTGATGCATTACAAAATCGAACATTGCAAAATATTTCAAAATAGTTTCAATGCTTTGTTGAAATCATTGCAGGATTCCGAATTTATTGACAAAGTTGACATCATGTTGCCGCTAAAACGTTTTGCTGGAGGTTTATTTGAAGAGTATTGTCATTAATGTAAAAATGGGCTATTTAAAAGATCTTTTACGATTGTATCTAAATGAATGTCTAAGTCTCTTTCACATTCCAGGTTGGAAAACATGTCCTTTTTGGCCTACGCGTAGTAGCGAGTGTCAACAATCGCTGAGCTGCGAGCTGCAAGCAATTGCAAATGTGCTTCCAGCTGGAACCCGCCTACGAGCTGCGAGCAGCGAGCCTTTTTGTGATTAGCGTCAGAGAATAGAACAACAATGGTCAGCTCATATCAACGAAATCCGTTGATTAATTGCATTTTATCAAACAACAGCGAGCATATTTTGATCAAAAGGTGAATCCAATCTCCCTCCCTACTTAATCTCCCTGGTTAATCTCCCTATTTAATCTCCCTGGTGACATCCAATCGATACTTCCTTTTTCTGTTATCTGTTTTTCCAACGTTGCACGTGTTCGCGCTCTGAGACGAATGTAAAAGCTGGTGAAAGACGTTTGGTTATCTTTTCTTGGTCATCCAAGTTGTCAAGGTTAGCATTTCAGTTTTTTCATCAGCTTGCATGATTCCATTTCACAACAGAATTTTACGGGGGCGGGAAAGATATGCTATTAATCGTATATTTACAAAATGCAACAAGATAAACAGACTTAGTTCTCAAGTGATGTCGTCATAAATTTCCTTCGCAATGCTCGATTGAATTCAGTGGCGCATTTTCTCTTATTTCTTTTTTGTGTAAAAAATAAGAATTTTAGGCCAGTAACTGAAAGTTCATTAAAATTAACAGATTATCAGAACTGGCTTCTTATAAAAATATACATATATGTATCACTGTTGTGCACCTTCATCTTAAAAATTCTACAAAATACACGTTTTTTTATAAGAAACTTGGATCAGGCCGTAGTACTAAAAGTTTCTTAATTCATCATCAACATTTCCGCATTTTAGTACTAAAAGTTTCTTAATTTATTTCTTTTTTTTCAATGCATGAATTATCATGTAGTCTCTAGCACGTTTCTTGACATTCAAAACATCAGATTGGAATAAAAAGTGCTTATTACGTTTAAAACAACGAAAGCTAGTTGGTATTACGCAAGAATAAGGGCTCAACGACTTATTTGCCACAATATCCTTGAATCTAAGTTTTGAAAGTTTCTTACTGCTTCTCGGACATAGTACTAGAGTTTTTTAAAATTTTGGCCATCTTAGCACTAGTTTCTTATAAACCAGTTGCTTATAAAAAAAAACGTGTATATAAAAATATCGTTCGATTCAGACTCTTCTATAGGACAGCATAGCTTTACTATAAAGGCTGAAACCACTACTAGTGCTAGTATGAAACTTCCCGTTCCGTCGCTCTTTCAAGAGCCAGGACTCAATCTTTCTGGCGGGTGGATTTATTTTGCTATCTTTGTTCGAGTTGATTTTATTTATGTTGTTATCAGATCACTTCAATGTGAGCCAGAATGAGTAGCTCTGAGGAAACAGATGCTGTAGTTCAAGCGGAAGCCATAACCTCAACAACGACTCAAGCTACGTCTGCCTCTGTAGCAAATCCAAAGACATCGATATGTATGTTCAATCTTTATTTCCACATGATTACATTTGAAATAAATTTCCTTCGAAAAAAAAATCTTGTACACTGCTTACTTCTTAAATTTCAGCATAGATTTTGAATATTTCTTCAGAGTACTTCGTCTGTAACGTCTAACGAAACGATGCAAACAACTCCCGATACAAAGTAGTTGATATTTAAATGATATGAAACTGAACTGAACTGATACATGCAGTACTGCAAACATTTAGTATAATAAAGATATCAGACTCTCAAGTATTTCGAGCTATCAACCTTTCGGGCGAGGTTTTTGTTCATTATCATAAAATGTCACGTACAAAGTGAGATTGGAACCCGCTTAGGCCAAGCCACATTTGTAATTATAAAAAACTACCATTGCTCTGATCGATGATAACTAGTTTGCTATCATTATTTGTTCTTGTAATTATGAAGTGATTTCACTGGTCAACCTTTTGTTTTCTGTTGACAGTTTCTTGGGCACATTTTGCCAGACAAACAACATCAGCACCCAAGATCTCTAAAGTAAAGAGGAGAAATTATAAAAAGCTCTACTACTGAACATACAAAGAAAAAACAGAGAGATATATCAGAGGAGCCAATAGTGACTGGCGCCTTCTAAAGTCAACTTTACATTCCCATTTGCTAGGAATATCAACAATTGCTCATGGAAGGCAACATTACTTGGCTTCAAATGAGCTTGAAGCAGAAGAACGCCGCAAGGAGAATGCCCTCTCTATAACAAAGACGCTCGTAAAATGTATGATCACAGATGTCAAGATGAAAGCAGCTTCTACCCATTATGAAACATTATTGACTCTCCTTGATGACTGCAAGGTTGATGTTGGGCAGAGAAACCACAGCAGAAAGCAAATGTTGCCATTGCTTGTTGCTGCAGAGGCTTATGTTGATGAGAAAACCTCATTAATACTGAACCAAGAAATGCCTGCCACTTTGATGGCACCCCACTTTTTTGGAGTTATCGACAAGGGTACAGTAAACAGGAGGACGAGCCAAGCGGCCTACATAGTTTTCCAGAATGAAGGCAAATGATATGCTTATCCATTAGGAGCTGCACTCGTCTACAACAAAGCCAAGAATTCCGATGATGAGGATTCAGAATCAGAGTCAACTGGTGATGATCCAGCAACTATTGGTCTCCCTGATGTAAGTGGTGGAAGTGC
Source organism: Pelagia noctiluca (assembly GCA_963924455.1). NCBI lineage: Eukaryota > Metazoa > Cnidaria > Scyphozoa > Semaeostomeae > Pelagiidae > Pelagia > Pelagia noctiluca. The sequence goes on from OZ004323.1 coordinate 5,654,395, forward strand.
TGAAGATCTTGCAACTAACCTGCTCAGATTGATCCAGCTTAAGCTGCAAATGTCTCAACAAGATCTCTCCAGATACTGTGGAACGACAGCTGATGGGCAGTACCAAGCTGAGCAGTTCTTGTCAACGATTCGCAAGGAAACATGGCGCCAAAACCTTCCTGAAGAGCTTCTGTTTTGCCAAACAACCATATGGGATGCAGCCCATTTGCTTAATCTAGCAGCCACCGACATCAAGGATGGTAAATTTGGGACTTCTAGTGATTTTTTTAGGAATTTCATCAAGCGAGCAAATGAGTTTAACCATCTTTTAGCAAGAGGAAAAGGCTTTCCTCAGCTGGAAATCAGTGCATCAGCCAAAAAGAAGAGAGCAGTTGTCATAACCCCCTTCGCCGCACAGCGCTTTTTGAGCTCAGCAAGTAAGCAATGGGAAGCAATTAAAAAAGGATTCGAAGTTCTCCACACAGCATTTGTCACAATTCATTCTGGAGCTGATGAGGATTTCCCTCTACAGTACAAGATGTTTGGCCAAGATTTTGTGTCTGATCTCCTTGGTCTCTTGGATATCACTACGTCCATTTGCAAGTTGATGGTTCTCTCCCAATCAGTTGATTTTTATCACTGGAAGATCGTGTTTTGGGGAAATAGAATGCTGATGTGGATAAAAGATATTCTGGAAAATGTACCAGAGATCCCCCGTTTCAAGAAGCATCTTGCAGATATCCAAGCCTTCCGTTTCTGTGATGTGGAGCTTTTAGAGGGCTGGGAACTAACCAATCAAGAGGAGCTATTACATCCAGCAAGAGGTGCGTCCATTGTGTACAACTGGAAAGAAAGAAGTGTTAAAGAATCAATAGAAGATCTGACAAGCTTTGAAGAAGACCTGAAATATTCTTGTGAGTCTAGGCTCAATCGTGGCACATCAGAGATATCTTTGCTTCTCTTCGAATGCATGGATTTTGAAAGATTGTTGGTGGCTTTAGAGGGAAATCTGCAGGGGGATCATTCCCTTAGTGGTCAGTCACCAGGCTCGATACATTGCCTTAAAGATAGGAGCAAGTACTTGAAGCTTGGAAAAGAACAGTTCAATAAATGGTTCAATTACGTTGCATTTCTTCCCCATGTACAGGCCAAAGCTGAAAACTATGGTCGTTTGGATGAAAGTTGTGCGGAGGCAGTCTACCTTTCCTTCAAAGAAGTAATGGTTGAGTTATTCTGGGGCAATCTCAGAGAGTACGGAATTGGTTGCCTCTCAATTGGAGGTAAACCACTCAATCAGCATTTTGTCTCCTTGGTACCTGATTTTTTTCAGTTGCAGGAATACGTCAGCCATTCAAACTCACTTTGCTCAACGGAATAGAGGTTGTTTCTTTCTTAGATGAGCCACTGCTTGTGAAGACCCTATTCACCGTGAAAGAAGTTTATTCCAAGATTGGTCCAGAATTCATGATTGCCCTTGATGTTGCCATTGCTTCAGGAGGATCCGAGGCTATTGCAGAAAGTTTTTATGCCGTCATGGGCACCCAAAAGCAGCGATGCCATCAATCAAACAACATCATGGATCTGAGGACAAAGATCGATTGGCTGCTACCATATTTTGGAAACCAAACCGATCCTCTAGTTGAGGGAATTGCAAAGAAGATCTTGGAAAGTCACAGTTAACCATTGTTACGAGATCCAAGATCAATTGAGAATTACTTCCAATGAAATAGGAAATCCAAAGTGATCCATAGAATTGCAAATGAATCTGTGAAGTACCCATATTTACTTTAAACATTGTTAAGTTAATGCTTACGAGTTATTGAACTGAGAACAATTGATTTTAGTTTTGCTGCTTTAAGACATATTTCGCTCAGAAACAATGTATACCATATATTATCTAAAACCATATGCCTATCTCAACAATTGCACATGTTTCACGTTTCATTTGAGATAAAATAGTATGAAGTATATACACGTATTTTTATAAGAAACCGCTTATAAGAAACTCAACTCTCATATCGCCAGAAAATTAAGAAACTCCAAATTATGATTTAAGAAACTATTTATTTCAATAAAGGGAATACTGTACTTCGCATACTTCTGTTTTATGTTTACTTGTTTTCCGTATCACATTTCTCGGAAGGTACTTGAGTAAGGTCTAAAGATCGGAAAGGCTTTAAAACCATTGTTTCGAAATGTTCAGGATGGCACAGAAAGTAATCATGAAGATCGTTATGGAACCTTTAAGAAACTCGTAAGAGACTCTGACCTGAGTACTCAAAATCTGACAATTCTAAGAGACTTTCATACTGGTACCAATTCGTAGTTTCTTATAAAAAGTGCGTGTAATAGTTTTTACAAGTTATTAACAAAGACTACTGTACGTTACTGTGCAGAGTGTAGACAGAGGTCTGTTTCTTCCTCAGTTTAGCTGTTTAAGTTTTCATGTTTCTAGTCAATCTGCAGTACTTACAATCAAGTGTATTCATATTTAATGTTATGTTAATGATTTCATATCTTTAAAACGTATCAACGTCGTTGTCAAGCAATTGTTTCAAATTTGATCTTTACGATATGTGTGATGCTGAGTAACGACGAAAGCGAGCGCAAAATTTTTGAGGTGCGAGTAAAATAAATTTCAGCTGCGAGTTTTAAACTTGCGATTCAAGCGTAGATGCGAGCGATAGTAAGTTTTCCAACCTGCTTCACATTGACATTTCATCAATATAAAAATTTTGAAACCACAGTAAAAAAGTATTGCCCTTATCAGTAAACTTAAGAGGAGGTTCCTTTGAAATAATAGAATAACATGTAATGATGTGTTAAGCTAAATCTGTTGTTTGACATCTTTGATGGTGCTGTTTTATCTCATATGACTAAATAGCAATGATAATTTCAGTAATTTTGCTTCTTTTCTGTTCGTTTCTCCAAATTAACCCACCATGATTAAAAGGTACACTAATTTAATCTTTTTATTGTTTTCTTTTGTTTTGGAGACAAACTGTAGTTTTACAAAGGCACAAAAAGCTCCTATGAACTTTCCATTAGAGAATGGAAGACAGCTAAGAGCAATTACTTGAGTGAAGCAAGATGGCATGTCTAATAAATCACAAGGTGATAAATTATAAAGATATGGTATGTATTACCTTGCTTTGATAGTTTACCATAAAAGATATTTTGAGCTATAAGTTTCCTATCCCACTTCAGTCTTTATGATTTACATCACCCTGAATCCTTTTGCATTTTGATTTGTAGTTTCCTATCCATTTCTAAAGACAAAAAATGTTTTAAAGGGTAATTTGCTGGTGAATAAAAGAGAAATCAAAATGCACGTGAAGAATGTTGCACCTGATTAATTCTTAAACAAATTCAATAAGTTTCAGTAAAATAGTCTGCAAAACGTAAGAAGGTTGTTTGCATTTTATGAATACAATATTATTTTAAGTACAACAAATTAATGGCTTAGTAACAAATATACACAATATCTGATGAATTATATAGTTATCATGTCTCTAAAAAAGGTGTATAATCCAAAACATAAAAAAAACTTTGGCCGGAGATGAGGCCTAGATCTCGATACATACTTTGGTATTGAAAGCTAGTAATTTTCATCTTTATCTGGCAGCCCATTTATGAATATATACAGGACACAAAATATACTATTATTTAATCACATCATTTACAATACTGGCAAACTAATAGAATAATGTATGCTGCACCATATGGAATATTATGTCAAATATGAACAAGTGTAATTAGTTTGGAAATATGATTCTGAGCGAAAAGAAAGCAATCAAATTATACTAACCTTCATCTTATCTATCTGTAATCCGGATTCTGTGCTTGCATTGGAAATTTTTTCCACTTCTGACATGAAAGTCATCCCTTTTTCGAAATATGTGACGAGGATCTTCTTCTGTTCATCAGTAATGAGTTGATATTTAGTTCCTGATTCCAATTTAAACTATTTTGTATTCCTGATGAAGAAGAGACGAATTTCAGTAAAACAAGCACCAATCCATGTTGTGAAGTATAATTTTTAATATTTAGGTGTTATGGAATTTTCCATGCTCATAAACTAGAATTTGGCCGACTAGAACTTTGGCCAGTAAGCAGTCTTGGTTTCATGCAAATGTTTTCGACCAATTTTAGAGCTCTTGTTTGAGAATGATGGCAAATTTAGAAAATACACTAACTCAATCAATACAAACTTTTCATGACAATGTTTCTCTACTTCACAGCTTTCTATTGGATAAATAGTCCAATACCAAGACCAAAAATTCTTCACCTACATTCTTATATGTTCCAACCCTCCCGATTTCAGAGGCTGTCCCCCGACCTCCCAACAATTTTAAAATTCTCCCGTTTTTCGAAAAAATCTAATAAAGAGAAAAAACTGGTATAAAATAAAGGAGAATCAAGATTTTCCTTTGAAAAACGGAGATTTTTAGTTTACATTACCAAGGATCTGTAATTATGCAAACATGATTGCCTTTCTTATCATTTTAAGCTAATCTAAGTGACATGTTTAAAATCATTAAATTTTTGTAGGGGCATTTGGTTGCTGCGCTCGCAATTTCTTCTGTTTTTACTTCTGTGCAGGTTGGAAGGTCTGCATTTTTAATTCAAACAGGTATCTTGAACATTTCATAATTTTTCACACCGTTCCACTGAATTAAAAGCAAAATTTTTGTCTTCTAAAAATAATAGAAGCTACAGCCTCCATTCAACAGGGGGCACAGGGGCGGGGTAGCAAGATCCAAAAATTCAACAAAAAAATTCGAATGCAAAAATCTGCTCAGTACATGGCTAAAATCCGCGACATACACATTAATTACAAAAAATTTGCAGTTAAAAAAGCTGACCTATTTTAGTTGACTTCCCGAAACACGTCCAGAATTTTCTTCTAAATCCAACTGCGCCAGAATGTATAAAATTTGAAAATACGGTCAAGACACACATTCAGAACAAAGAAATTGTGAAATCTGGCATCCAAAAACACCCTATACTCCCCTCATTAAGGGAACGGCTGTGAACTTTTAGCATTTTTAACTTCCAAAAATGATGATGAATCTATATCCCCAATGTATTCAGTGTAGCGCAGCTTATGCTGTTCTATGGACCTTTGGAACATTGTGACTGCACCTACACTTTCCATTGAATCGGATGACTTTGTGTGGTTTACTTGACATTTGTGGGCACCTTCAATTCATTATATTTGGGGTCATCTTGGCAACATTCACTGCTGTTGATTCCAATGGTAGGACTGAATTTCATCATGAATAACAAACTTGAAATTCTTAGCCAAGTCACCTAACACTATCAACTCATCTTCCTGAATAGATTCTTTCAAATGCTTTAAATATGCAGCTTGAGAGCGAGCAATGTAAGAGTGTGTCGTTAAGTTGTTTAGTTTGTCGCAAAGGATGGAGTCTATCAACTGTAGTATATTGAATTGCTAATCTTCCTTTTCATTGTCACTGTCACTGGTGCAAGAATCATCTGACACTGGCAAGGTTTTAAAATCTGCCCGTTTTGAACTACTATCTTGTAAATAGGCTTCCAACGATTCTTTTCTAGGGCATGAACTGCATCTATGGATCATGAATATTTCTAAGTCTCTACTGCAAACGAGCATTTCAATCAGCTGATGGTAGTCCTTTTCCAATTGGACGGCATCTATCATGACTTTGACGTTTCTTTTGGGCCAACAGTGGACAGTTTTGGCTGAAGACTGGCCGATTTTTTAAATCGAATTCGGATTCCTTGGTTTTTTGCTTTGAATGCTCCATAAAGCTCTTTTAAATTGCAAACTATCAACTGCTTTGACATGTATTGTTTCTTCCTCACACTGACAACGTCTTTTTTGCCAGGAAGCTCTCATGTGTGTTCATCATCAATAGAAATCTCTGAATATCTCCATAATGCCACTCTGTAGAGCCTCTCTTTCAACGTTATCAGGAAGTTAACCCTATTACGACCGGGGGGAGCACAGAGTGCCCGCAGCAAATCAAAAATTCTGTATCTCCCAGAAAACGCGTAATATTCTACTGGAACCTGTTCGACTTTCCCTCAATTTTATCAGAGCACCTGGAAAAATTATTTTTCTTACTATCACACCTTCGTTGATCACGTGACACCTCTTTAGTCAACAAGCGGTCAGGTGTGAAAATGTTTTAGGGCCCATATTTCTGCATTTCTGCAACTATACCACATATAGACTTGATCGAAGCACCATTGGCTTTGTTTTGATGAGGGCTTTTGAATGATATATAATTTATTAGCATTTGCTGACGTAAGCAAAATTTAAAAATCTATGACGTCATCAATATTCATTACGTCATATCTATAGAGACAATTATATTTTTCGTAAAAAATTCCTTTTTTGTCGTTCCTGAATAGAGATTTACTAAAAAAATTCTATTTTTAAATTTGAATAGTGATTTTATCTTATTTTTCTTCATTGTAAAATTCATTGACTTGAATATTTATGAAAAAATGGTAAGAATATGTCAAAATATCAAATAATGTCAAATAAATTAATAGATTATGATTTGAAAATGTTTTTGTTCATAAATAGACCATTTAAGATGCAAGAACCATAAGGATAGCTTCAATTACAAGCTAAATGCCTATAAGTAGTTATCATGGTTTTTCATAATTATGACGTCACTGTGACGTCATTGGTAGCCATTATGGTTTTAAAAACACCATAAATCGATAGATCAAGTAAAGTTCTACCAACTTTCAAGCTCTTATCACGTTCCTAACAAGAATTATAGGGGGCAGGCACAATGTGCCCCCCGATGGGTAGTACAAGGGTCCAAAAAACCCCATAGTAATAGGGTTAAGAATACCTCCATCCTTCTTTCCGTCCTTCAAACGTCAGCCTTTTTTAATTGTGCTTTTTGAGACTCCAAATTCACTGGCTGCTTTCTGGAGATTCCATGAACGGGGTGTTTAAGTTAAAATTTTGTGTTCTGGTGGCTGTTGTCAGCTTCTCTTTCATAAGCTTTACCAAGTGATCAAGATCAGAAGTTTTTTGGTCATTTTCTTCTGCTGCTTCTTTTTAGCTCTTCGAAAGAAGTAATGATTCATCGATCTTGATAGCAGAGGCGATTTTCTTTGACATTGAAGAGTTTGCTTGTTGTATCTGTCTTTTGCCGTGACTTATCATTGATGGAGGAGGCATCCAGTGAAGTTTGATTGAAGACAGGTTCAGATCAAAAAGAGCTGCCTGAACTGCATCTTTGCTTTGTATTAGCCACAACTTCATTTTCCATCTCCTCGCCGCTGGAAGAATCCAAGTTTGGAGAACTTTCTTGTGCTGGTTGTAATTGACACTCTACCGTTCTCTTCTTGTAAGATGGGCACAGCTTTTAGCCAGGAAAAATTGTTAATTTCATTCTAAATTTAGTGCCTAGTTTTGGTACTTGTTGCAAAATTCAGTTAGGGGTACAAAAATTTTATTGTTGGTCAGTAAAAAGAAAAAGTTCCATCCCTGAAAGTATAGAGAATCACTTAAATAACATAATTATCCTTGTCATCCTTGACCTCACAATTTCGCCCCTTTTTCGTCTCTGCCGTTTTTTCGGTAAATGTCATCTTTACCATTAAAGGCAGTCTGTCACGCATTTTATTGGATTCTGAGATTTGACTTTCTACGGCCGTAAAAAGTCAAGTAGCCAATCGGAATCCGAGCTCGTACCACGTGTTCTCTCTATATCAAGTCTCCTTCAACACACTTCAACACCTGAATTTCTCTGCTTTTGCATGCAACTTGTCCGAGGGAAAATGGCGCGTCACCGTTGCGTTTGTATTAGTTAGTGTTGTGTTGTTCTGACCACGAAGAGACACAAGGTTGATATTTCGATGGCTGAGCAGGGCATCAAGAAGCTCACTAAAAGTGGAAAGCCATTCGGTCGCAAAGTGCACGAGAGACGGAGGGCCTATTATTAGCAGCTGTAAGCCTCGTCGATACTTCTTCTCTGGGGTTTTTATCCGATGATCGGTAAACGATCGGGGGCTGATTGAACACAACCAACCCTAGTCCTTGAAAATCACTTACAGTGTCATCTATGCTGGGTAGAGTAGATGGTCGTTTGTTAGGCTTAGCCATGACTCGGTTGTCAACTTATTACAAAATGTGCAAGTCAGCTCAGTTCCCTCAAAAATTTTGTCGCGTTCGCGTGTTTTTGTTCCCTTTGTTCTCGCTATTGTCTTGAGAAAATCAGAAGAGCCAATCAAATGCATGACAGACTGCCTTTAACTCTGTGAATGCCATCTTTGAAATTTTTCAATTTTTACCATTGCGGCTTTATTGGCCATTGTTTCCATTTTTATAAATCTTTGGAAACTTACAAGAAAAATCTGTCAGTTTCAAAATTTTTAGTACTGGCAAACATTTCTATTTAAACGAAAAAAGTCGACAATACTAGGCTTTGTGCCGGATCCTTTGGATGCTTCGGCGAAGTAGGTAAAATAAAGTATGACCGGAACAACGCAAGACGACACACACGTAGATAGATTAAATATTGTATATATATAAATGTTGTCAATGTTTCGCCCTGGCATACAGGGCTTCTTCAGGATTAAATTTACAAATAAATAAATGCGGGTCTATATACAAAATTTGAAAAGTTTTTATAGTGATATGGTTGGTAAGTACATTATAATGGTTCTGCTACGCAGAGGGTGAAGCGGTGGCAATGTTTGTGGTGGGAGTAGTATAATAATAATGATAATTGAATAATGATAATAGAATAAATGTATCGGAAAACAGAGGAGTATAGTATGACTGTAAATAGAAATACAAAAATATAACTTTGAATAATGGATAGGATATTAATTAACGGTCAGTCGTTCTGTGAAGTCCGTTTTGTGTCTGAGTGTTGGCCAAGTTAATGAAATGCTGTTCTTTGGCTGATCTAACACTCTCTCGGTGTGCAGTTTGTGTATTGGTATAATTTGTAAGTCACATACTGTGGCTAGCTAACTGAACCTTAGAAGAAATAATGATACCAGTATTAGATTACTGGCACATAATGTACTATTGCAACAGAATTTCTGTAAATAAATGCAAAGTTCAGGCAACATTGTTTCTTTGCAAATTACTATTGTGGCTCCTTTCATGAGGTGCCAATGACTGTCAAAGACGCTGACAACATTTTTGTTAGCAGTTATTTCAATGGATAAATTCGGGTAGATTATGAGGACGCATGCAAAGCTCCTTTGGGTCCCCAATAGCAGGTGTAGATATGTTCCTAAATTTTGGGCATCACCTATGGCGATACTACCATGTGGCATCATTAATTGCAACTCTCAATGCTCTATTACCTCATCTACTGGAAGGTCAATATTGATAGCACTAACAATTTTGTAAAGGGCATTGCCATTCTTCATGATTTCTACAACTGAGTCAATCAACGATTCAGTATCATCAAAATATTTTTCCAGAGTGACAGCACCTCTCAACAAAGCAGAGCAGATCATGGTTGCGATGACTGTGAAGGAATGAACATCTGCTCCAAAACCAACTACTCCAGTCTGGCCCCAAAGGGAGTAAGATTTCTTTGATAGGACCAAATTCTTGGACCATTGGCTCATCAAGAAGAGAACTCTGAGCTGCTCGTTCTATTGCTATTGCTGGTTTTTTGTGCCAGGGAAATTTAAAATTTTCGCAAGATGACTTATCTTTCCTGTGCTCTTTTACTCAATGCCCACATTGTTTGCAATGAGATATTTCTTGGCTCTGAAAGGGTTTTTCGGGGCTGGTATATTGTTGTATTGTCTTGCTTTTTTCTTAAGGTAAAATATTGTATTTCGGTAATTTGATATTCAAATATGAATTAATGATTTCAGTTTATGATAATCAGAATTCAATATATTGACTATATTTGAAGGCCATTTACAACATGCATTTCGAAAATCATTCCTAAAAGTTACACGAGACCTCATCAAATATTCATTCCTTGAATTTTTGAATTTAATTTATTGTGTGCATCAATGTTTCTTTTCCTCTTTTCAGAGACTACAAAACTGCAAAGAAATAAAGGCCTATGTAGAATCATATTACTCTGTTGAAGTGGTTTTCATATTCCATTTTCAAATTCAGCCCTAGTGTGTTGGTTTTGTTTCCACATTCGTTTTCAGATTGAGCGATGCATTAACTGTAAAAAAGCAACTGCTAAATATTGAAAACATAGAATTACTTAAAAAACTAGAAGTATTAATGTACTAGATGAGCTAGTCCTTCCAACAAATTAACCAGATAGTTCAACATGTTGACCAAAGAGATCCTATTGTTGTTTTGAATCAAGCTGTATGTTTGGAAGTAATCAAGTCAAAGCCTTACTCAGAATGAAGAAGACGTCTTTGGTTTTATATTAATTGTCATAACAATAACTGACTATTTACGATCTAGCTTAAGAAATCATATGCACACCGTTGACTTCTGTGTGTGCTCTCGACATAGCATTTAGTGATTAAAGTCACATGGTCATAGTGTGATTACAACACAAGATTTGAAAGAAATTATGCGCAATTGGATAAACCTTTACAATAACATTTGTCCACAGACTGTAGCTTGAACGCCCGCAAATGTTTCATTTTATTAAAACTATTATAAGAATTTAATGTATTGGCATTGGTAAATGACATGTCAGAAAAAATTATACTTTTTACAGTTTATCTACCCTTGGAGTGTTAGAAAAGCCCTTTTGAGCAAACAAATAAATGTATTGTTTCTATATGACGTCATAAATATTGATGAGGTCATCAATATTAGATTTTGCTTACGTCAGCAAATGTGGACAAATTATATATCATTCGAAAGCTCTTATCAAAAGAAAGGTAATGATGTCTTTTGCACCATGTTAAACGCTTTATCATCAGAAATATCGACATTTGACATAAAAAATGGTGGTTTTGGCCTAAGATGAAGTAATTTGAAGATTTCCAACCTGTTTAATCATCACCAGCAAGGTGTAAGGTTTGTTTAAAACCAAAAATTTAAATTCCTCGAAGCTATTTGACTATATGCGTTTGATTGTGTTTTGTGCTGCATGAAGTAAACCAAGGATAGACCTTTTGGCAGTAGAATGATCAGAATAATTGAAATGAAGTGTTTTGAGATATTGCTATCAGGATCGTTTTGGTGGCTTTCTTGGAGATGTAATTTATTTCTAACATTGCGTGTGTGTTCGCTGAAACCCTTGTTAATATGTTGGGAGGTTTTGCCAATATGCAAAGATTAGCATTTGGTACAAATGATGGAGTAAATGACACAGAATGAAGAGCAGGTGAAATAGGATCTGATGTTAAAAGTACGGTTTTGGTTGATGATAGTGGTGGACTCGTTGATATTGGTGCAGGTCTGACAAGGGGATGTTGACATTGAGAAGATAACGGTTGTTGGGAAGTAGTAGGGTTGCTTCTCACAAGGGAGTCTTTCAGGTTCTTATCTATGAAAAACATACCAAATTGTTCCTTTCTTGTTTTTGCAGTTTTTCAAGTCACACTTTTTACCATGAAAAGCAAACAACAAACAAAGGATAATATAAGGTACCTTTGAGCAGTCATTCATCACCATGGTGAGTAATGTGAATATATTATGGATAAACTTCGTCAAAATCCTTTTTTTCGATGGGTATTTAGTAACTTTACTTAGATCTCTCCCTCACAATGTTGACTTAATAATTCAAACAATTTTTACAACGATGCAGCAAAGATCTTTCATAGGGCACTTTAACCAGGATTTTGACAAACAGAGCCAAAAGATAAAACAATTGCATACTTTCACTATTGTATGTGTAAGATCTCCCGTCAGCCTGTTACACCCCCTGGCTATGCTCTGTGCACATTACTTATTGCACATATACAAGATCTTTTAAGAAACTGCTCATGAGCAACTCAATCCAAAACATGGGCAATTCCATAGCTACAGACGTACAGTTCAGAATGAGATTATTGATTTTATTTTTGATTTGGTTTATTTTGTCTCAATATCTTAGTTTTAGTGAATGTGTAATACTAAGATCGTATTAATTTTATGAAGAAAATATTTATAAGCATTTTTGTTTTCTGAGTATTTAAGAAAATGCACCCGTTACAGACATTCGCAGAGAAAAGTAAACAAATGAAGCAAAATCATCAACCAGAAAAGTATCTGAAACTAAAGAAACTGATATGAATATTTCTTATTGAAATGATGTAGACATACATAAATAACCAAATTAGCATGTCATTGGGCCAAAATTGTACACTATTGTACGTCCTTAACAAATTGAAACGCCACTGAAAAATCCATCAGACGTCAGAAAAACTCTGAAAGTGTCAGGAATATTTGCTTTTAAACTTTTTAATAACATCAGTTGATAAAAAATTATTTTTAATTTTGACACTACAACCATACTTTCTTGCAAGCATTATTAGTGGGAGTAATATACCTGTTACAGACGTACATAAAATAGAGAGCTTCAATTTGACTACGTAGGTGGCTACGGCTACGTAGATGGCTGAGTACTAACTCCCGTACCGTTGTGCGCAGTATCTGACTTACGATTTTGAGTACGCATGCTGACTACGTACAACATTTTACTTGCCTCCACGATTCACGTAGCAAAGATGGCCAACCACATTGTTTACATTTTAGCACAGATAATGCCAATCCTTTTAAACCAAAAAAGGGAGAAATAGGCATGAAATGTAAAACTCAGGTCAGATAGTGGCCTAGCTCTAGGTTGTGTAGCCCAAATCAAAAGTAAATACATCATTTTAACAACAAACCAAATACTAGTAACAGTGTTAATACGCCCATCTTCATATCCTTAATATCTCCAATGTTTCTCCTCTGTTTAAAATGCACAACAGAATCAAAATAGTTGTTGACACACGTAGTATTTTCCCTACGTTTTTCGATAGGGGCTTTGCTTTCCATATAGGTGGTTATTCTTGAGGAAAACTGAAAATAAACAAAGATAAGTTGCTTGCAATACACTGAAACTTTCAAAAAACGTTAAATATTGTTGTCAGAATAGTTAAAGACCTTGTTCAGTGATTTTACAAAGTTTTTTTAAAATGTTGCTCTGGGTAGGAATAGTGCTATTCCTTAATATTTCTTTCATCGGAGTTATATTTTTTCGAGTTATAGCGTTAAGAAGGCACCAAAAATTTTTTAAAATTTTTCTCCCAACCAACCTCGTTCTGATGGTGACGTCAGCAAAAGTAAGACATTCTGCCGCTGGCCGCGCCGGCGCCATATGATTCAATGAAATTTGTTACATCAAGATGGCGGTGTTTTCACTACCCTTCATTTGAGAGTTTGAGAGTTTGCAGTTTGATCTTTCACGAAAGCAAGAAGGGCCTAAAATAAAAATAGTGGTGGTGATGTGATGGTACTATGCAGATGCAGTCATGGTGAATTATTGCCTTGTCGGTAGATGCAGATCACGCGCAGATAAGGTTACAGGGATCTCTGTGCACCGATTTCCCAAAAACTCCATCATTAGAAAACAATTGTTGAAGTTTTTACAAAAAACAAGAAGCAAATTCGACGAGCCAAAAGAAGCGTCATCAGCTGGTATCTGCTCCCAACATTTTACCTATGCGGACTTCATCGTTCCACCAACTATTGGGAAGTCAACTACTTATCATGCCAGGTAACACACCACACCTTTTGATATTTTCTGCTGCATGACTTATACATCCTGAAATCATACATTTATTAAAAACTGTTGGCTCATCATAATGGTCTCAAACTTAAATTGAAATCAATAGGCCTATCTAATCTAACTCTTTTTTCTTCCCTTGTACACCTCCTACTAACTACAGTGAAATCATACTTTTTACAGTAGGCCTACCTATACAAATTTTTCATAAGAAACTTGTTATAAGAAACTCGACTGTTGAATGGCCAAAATAAGCAACTGCAGTAGCCTACTGGAGAAATATTTTCTATGAAACTTTTATAATGTTGGTTAAACATAAGAGTTGCTGTTTTCTTTACAGGTTTTTTTGATATAAGAAACTCGTTTATAAGAAACTAGTACTAGGATTTCTCGTAAAAAACAATATATTCTATTGTTCTATTGTTTTCCTTAACAATAGAACAATAGATTCTATTGTTCTATTGTTTTCCTTAACAATAGAAAACAATAGAAAATTTAAGAAACTTTTAGTACTAGGGCTTGAGCCAAGTTTCTTATAAAATGAAAACGTGTGTTCTATTTAATGTGAGAATTTTGAGAATTTTAGTTGTGTGTGGTTTTATGAAATGAGAGTTTGTGAACCCAAAAATATGGCCAGTATCATCAAGATAATCTATTGTAAATCTAAGAAACTCCTAAGAAACTTTCAGAACTCAAAATTCGAAAAGCTTTAAGAAACTTTCAGTACTGGGCAGATTAAAGGCTCTTTACAGCATAAGCGGTTATATATAAGAAGCTTGCCTCCAAAATTGTATGTAGTTTCTTAAATTTCATTGTCATTTTAGTACTAGAAGTTTCTAAAAGTTCTTCAATACAGTATCATTACCAGAGGATTTCAAACTTTGAGAAGAATGCAAGGAAGCCCACCCATATCAAATGCCTATATTTCTATGCTGCATGCAAGAGCCAGTCTACAGAAAATGGCAACTGCACGCGTGAGTCAATTTGGCAGAAGCTTCAAGTGGACGCCAAAAATTAGGCCTTGCACGCGCAGGTGTGCATAAAGGAAGGTTTTTGTATCGTTCTCATGAGTTTTCAGATCTCAGACATTTTTGGGAGGAAAAGCTCACTCAAAACTCCGACGTGCACGCAGTTCACGCCGAAAATTTTGCTCTGCACGTGCGAGATCTTGTCGAGTTCTGCCACGCTCTGCAGACTGGTGCAAGAGGAAGCTAAGAAAGTCATTGCAATAAATTCTTCAATCAAAGAAAAACTCTGGCCCAGGGCTAGTTCCTCATTCCCATTGCTTGTTGAAAAAGTGTTATGTTTCCTTGCCTGAAGAGGCTACTTTATATTGCTTTGAAACATTTTATCAAATTAGCTACACCCAATAGATATTAGATTATTTTGTTTCTTCCTAAAGATGCAGGTGATAGAATCCCGATGCTGTACCAACACTATTGCCAGATGTAGCTATGATGGCAGGAGAAAGTTCAGCTGTTTCTGAAAAGGTTCATGCTGAAAGCGAAAAAGAACATGGTTTCAGAGTAAGTCTGAGACACAAATTTTTAATCAGTTGTTGTAAGGAATTGTTTTTATAATGACAATCCTAGACATTGCACATGGCAGAATTACTTTTGTTGCGAACTCAAGATTTTGCAATATCTTGCTATACAAGTTTTTTATCTTATAAGAAACCGCTTTATAAGAAACTCACTAGTGAAATTTTGGGAAAAGAAAAATGGATTCTTTTGTTTTATTGTTTTATTTAACGATAGAGAACAATAGAAAATTTAAGAAACTCTTTTAGTGGAGCTGGAGCTAGGTTTCTTATATAGCTAAAGCTGAATACGATTCTTTTGAGCTGGGAGATAGTACATCATAGTGCAAGGAAAATGAAAAGGACATTACTTGGCAACAAAGTTCTATGTAAGTAAAATTTTCCTTCAATTATACACTCTCGTATCAAAAAATATTCGAACGCTGACGACAAAATGGCGGTTTAAAGGAAATCTTGACGAAGTATGACTTAAAAGAATGCTGGTAGGTTGGGAATTGGAATTTTTAGCTCAAATGCCGGGAATCTTTAGCAAAGTTGAGGGATGAAAGAAAATGAATCAAGGCCTTTGAACAGCAATGCAAATCTGAAAATTAGATTTTCGATTCAAGAGATTTAATGGTTTTTATTTCGTTCATGTTTTAATGAATTTTGTCTAAACAATTTTGAGTAAAAGTCCGTTTCTTATGCTTCAAATTTAAAAAAATATTTCCAAAACCCTGTTGCAAAAACCGATATGTTTTCACATATTTCACGTTTTATTAAAAATCTCGTAAAATCTCGTTAAGCCCCTCGCCTGCATTCATAATAGGTTTTCTCAAGTTTTAACAGGACATATTATCACTCCGAATGTTAGAAAATATCTTCGATTTTAAAATTCATTTCTTATTGCAATATAATCATGTTTGCATTTAGAAACAAGACAGTTCAAATTTCTTCTAATGTCAACTCTTTTTTTCATGTACCCCCTTTCCTGTTTGAGATTTTTGATTTATCAAATGTCATTGGAAACGTTGGCCTAGAATGAATTTAATACGTGATCATCTCATTTAAATTGATTTTTAGCTATTTGGTCAATTGCTTTGTATTGAGAAAATACCCTCCTTTCAGGCCTTTTCATGATGAAAATAGTACCAGAGTGGCTAAACGCTCATGGTTATTTGGTGTACAAGCCTGGTGTTGCTTTTGTGAGACTCCTGGCGAGAGCTAAGAGTGATCGCTGTGGTAAAACCATCCTAGACATTGCACATGGCAGAATTACTTTTGTTGCGAACTCAAGATTTTGCAATATCTTGCTATACAAGTTTTTTATCTTATAAGAAACCGCTTTATAAGAAACTCACTAGTGAAATTTTGGGAAAAGAAAAATGGATTCTTTTGTTTTATTGTTTTATTTAACGATAGAGAACAATAGAAAATTTAAGAAACTCTTTTAGTGGAGCTGGAGCTAGGTTTCTTATATAGCTAAAGCTGAATACGATTCTTTTGAGCTGGGAGATAGTACATCATAGTGCAAGGAAAATGAAAAGGACATTACTTGGCAACAAAGTTCTATGTAAGTAAAATTTTCCTTCAATTATACACTCTCGTATCAAAAAATATTCGAACGCTGACGACAAAATGGCGGTTTAAAGGAAATCTTGACGAAGTATGACTTAAAAGAATGCTGGTAGGTTGGGAATTGGAATTTTTAGCTCAAATGCCGGGAATCTTTAGCAAAGTTGAGGGATGAAAGAAAATGAATCAAGGCCTTTGAACAGCAATGCAAATCTGAAAATTAGATTTTCGATTCAAGAGATTTAATGGTTTTTATTTCGTTCATGTTTTAATGAATTTTGTCTAAACAATTTTGAGTAAAAGTCCGTTTCTTATGCTTCAAATTTAAAAAAATATTTCCAAAACCCTGTTGCAAAAACCGATATGTTTTCACATATTTCACGTTTTATTAAAAATCTCGTAAAATCTCGTTAAGCCCCTCGCCTGCATTCATAATAGGTTTTCTCAAGTTTTAACAGGACATATTATCACTCCGAATGTTAGAAAATATCTTCGATTTTAAAATTCATTTCTTATTGCAATATAATCATGTTTGCATTTAGAAACAAGACAGTTCAAATTTCTTCTAATGTCAACTCTTTTTTTCATGTACCCCCTTTCCTGTTTGAGATTTTTGATTTATCAAATGTCATTGGAAACGTTGGCCTAGAATGAATTTAATACGTGATCATCTCATTTAAATTGATTTTTAGCTATTTGGTCAATTGCTTTGTATTGAGAAAATACCCTCCTTTCAGGCCTTTTCATGATGAAAATAGTACCAGAGTGGCTAAACGCTCATGGTTATTTGGTGTACAAGCCTGGTGTTGCTTTTGTGAGACTCCTGGCGAGAGCTAAGAGTGATCGCTGTGGTAAAAAAGGCGTGTCTTTTATGATGACTCCATGGGTTGCCCTCTTCTTCGTTGGTCCATTCCTATTTTTTGTTGTGAAAGCTTGCTATCACTTTTAAACATTTTAACATTCTTACATTTTTGTTTCAGAAGTAATATTGATGATGGTGATGATGATCCAATGGAAGGTAACAACTCGGAGAGAAAAGTTGTCGTATACGAAAGGCAACTTATGAATCTTTTCAATGTTTGCCAGCTATGCGGCATGAGTCGAGCCAATGGAAGAATATCTTCTCGTAGTGGAACTCTGGCTATAGTAACACAATACTGCATGGCTTGTGATAAGGAGACCACCTGGAGAAGCCAGCCCTACATTGGGAAATACCCTGCTGGTAACATCAGCCTTTCGACTGCAATATTGTGTGCTGATGCTATGCCTGGTCAGACCATAAGATTCTTGAAGTTTTGGGGTGTTTCTTGTATGTCACGGACAACTTTTCATGAGCACCAGAAAAACTTTCTGCACCATGCCGTGAAGACCATATGGGACGCTGAAGAGCAAAAATGTTTGGAGAATGTGAAGCAAAAAGCTGAAATTTCTGGTGACGCACGATGCGACTCAATGGGACACTGTGCAAAATATGGTAGCTACAGTTTACATGACACCGACCAAAATAAAATTGTGTGTACCTTATTAGTGCAGGTATTGTGCATTTATCAGCTAATTAAGTGTTGCCTTCATATTAGAAGAAATGATAAAGCATTTCATTTACAGGGTTTCAGACTTGTTCTTTGTTCTTTAATCGTTTATTACACTTGATTGAAGAGCAGAAGATGATTCAAGAATGAACACTGAATCTTACTGAATCTAAGACTCAAACCCCAAAGACAGATCACAGACTCAGACAATCATAGGTGGGCTATCTCAATCTATGATTTTGCATGGATTTGTAACATGGGTATAGCAAGTATAGCAAAGTATAGCAAGAAAAATCAAGACATAGCTAAGCATTATATAATCACACATTCACAACACTTTACCTATACTAGAATAATGTGTTTGGCAATAATTCTAATTTTTCTCGATATTCTGCAGCTCTAGACCAATCAAAGACTTCTTTAGCTGAAGCTAGACTAACAAAATTCATATCACATACCTGGCGACTCAGAAAGATGTACCGCTGTTTGCACAGCTATACTTGCACCTATATAGGCTCCTGTTCCATGTTATTTACATTTGCGTATGGCCAAAAGGCTAACTTAGATTTTGAGACATCATACATACCTCTACAACAACTCTAAGGCATTCAATTTCCATTAAGAAAAACAACTTACTTCATCACATTCAGCTTCAATTCATAAAAATCGCCATCATTCCAGTCTGTAATATTGGAAGAAGAACGTTATTGAAAAACATGCCGAAAAAGTAAAATTGATGTCCCCATGGGAGTTTTCATTTTGAGTTCGCATTTATTTTCACAAGTCCCAAATGATTTTTCGCATCAGCAATTCTAAGCAGATTCTTTTAGTTTTGATTTTAGTTATTTAAAAGTAAATTTGTATTTTTGCAAGTTAGATGCCTTGATGTTGTCGTAAAGGTATGTATGATGTCTCAAAATGTAACTTAGCTCTCCGGCCGTACGATAATATGAATAGCCTTGATCATGAACTCACATTGTTCTTAATATAATTCTGCAAACATCTTTCTGAGTCACGCGGTAGATCACAAACTGTTTATTCACAAAATCTTTATTTATTTTGCATTTTCATGCATTTGCATTCATCATGAAGTCAAATCAAGCTATCACATGGAACTGGAAGGTATGGAGAGATGTTTAGCGAGACTGGATTCCGTGAAGCCAGATAATGCAATCCAGCTGACAACTGACGGACACAAATCTGTTGAAAAATGGTTGAAAGACAATAAATCTGAAAATGTCAAGCATTATTTTGACGTTTGGCATGTAGCTAAAGGTTTGTTGTTCCATTCCAACATTCATTATTTCACTTATTTCAGGATTTCTCCCTGGGGAGCATTTCACCTTTTACTTTCCAAGGGGGTAATCTACTCTATTTGTTGTGAAAAATTCAAGTGATCCTCTTGTAAACAATTTCAGATGTTTTCAGGTGATTTCAAGGTAGAGGTGATTTTAGGTGATTTACCCCCAAGTCTGGAATAGATGGGGGTCTGGAGTAAATATAGTGGGTTTTGAAAATTTCCAAAATTTCCAAAATGGGGGTCTGGTCAGTGGGTGGAACATTTCCCTAAATATGCCTCTTTGAAGGGTTCAATTGCAGTCTTTCAAGAAAAAATTTGAAGAAAATTACTATCATAGCTGGATTCCACAAGTCTTTCCCTAGCCTGCGTCACAGACCACAAACTTCCATGAAGTGAATGGTCTGTGCGCTACCATCAGTTTTCTTGTCCCAATAATTTATGCAACTCCACAAAATTGTGGACTTAATTTATTCCGATGTATGAGAGGTATGCGCAGAAAACCAAAACGTTTCTGGGAAAGTAAATGGCGGATCGGTTGATTTTAGAGCGAGCTATTCCTTACGACGAAGAAAGGTTCTCCGACGCAGTAAAATTTGTTTGCCACCTGCATTGAATAGAGAAAATCTACGACGATCAGCTGTCCGTCATAAAAGCATTTATAAATGGCTTTGATGTGTATATGAGCACCAACACGGGTTATGGAAAGTCGCTGTGCTTTCAAGCCTTACCCTACGTCGTGGATTCCCTAAAGGACAGATATTACGGAGTTAGCACCCTTATAGTCGTCAGCCCTCTAAAAGCATTGATGGATGATCAAGTCAGGAAGATGTCTGATGGTGTGGGAATACCGGCAGTTGCTCTTAAGACCAGGCCATAAATTATTTATCATATTCAGTAGCGCCGACAGGGCGGGTTAGCCGGGGCAAAATTTGCGTAAAATTTGAGCCTTTTTCTTATGTAGGAAAAAAATCAATATTGTTTCCTTAGCGCCGACAGGGCGGGGTAGCCGGGGCAAAATTTGCGTAAAATTTCAGCCTTTTTCTTATGTAGGAAAAAAATCCATATTGTTTCCTTTTTACAGTGTTCAGGGCCCTCAACGTTCAGTTCAGGACCTGTTCACGGCCTGTAAAATCAAGGAACTTTCTTAAATTTTGTATGAAAACAGTGGCCTGGCCTGTGAAAAGAAATAGAGAAACTTCTTTTAAAAGGAGCGTGGCATGGTCAAATATCACAAAAAGGGCGTGGCGTATGACAAATTTTGGCACCTCCGGTGCTAAGGGCCCCACCTTCTTGCTCTTCCCTGGAGCCCATTCCACCTGACAGCAGCCCTGATCATATTTGATGCAAATGGTAGTCTTTGTTGTATTCTCGTATTTTCTCATACATTGCTACATAATTGAATGTTGTATGCCACCAGTACTGCTAGCTACTGGGAGGTGGCAGGAGGAGGAGAGGGGAAGATTAACACATGTGTAGGATTCTGGATTCAAAAAGTATTCAGTTAAGTATTTTATCCTAGGGGGTACTTAGACCTGTGCCACCCTAACATCACAAAGGGGGCCCGTTTCTATACCAAGTTTTACCCATTTCTATACCCATTACTATACCAAATATAGAAAACTTGTGTTGGAGACGTATTATGGCCAAAGATGCATTTTTCTTTCATTTGAAAAAGGCTCAAAGCATGTTCAGGATTGAGTTACATCAAAAATCGAAATTCACGCCCCAAATCTATACCTATATATGGAAAATCGTTGAAATCATGACTCAATCCTATACCAATTTTCCAGAAATCCAGACCCATTGGGGCGGCCAATTAGCAATAGGTAGTGCCCTTGGCATTTCATTGACTCTTTGCCATGGGCCTCAAATTCTCTCTACTGTCTTGTGTGTCACTGTAAGACATTCTTTCAAACATTTTATGTGTAAAAGGATTTCAATACTGGAATGATTTAATACGAAAGTTAATAAACGATAACAAAAAGTTTATGTTTGCTCAATAGTTGAAAATGACACGATTTGTCGAAATATTTCTTTTAAATTTCTTTTAAACTACGCATTTCCCATTGAATAAAACGGTTCTGTTAGCTCTAAAACGTTGTAAACAAACGTATTACAACAGTTTTGTCCATGGGAACAGAGTATAACTTATTATTACAACGGTTTCTTATAGTTCCCCATGAAACTTAGTGAAAACTTAGCCCCGTAATAAGAGTTCACCTCAATTTCTTTTAAACTACGCATTTCCCATTGAATAAAACGGTTCTGTTAGCTCTAAAACGTTGTAAACAAACGTATTACAACAGTTTTGTCCATGGGAACAGCGTAGAACTTATTATTACAACGGTTTCTTATAGTTCCCCATGAAACTTAGTGAAAACTTAGCTCTTTAATAAGAGTTCACCTCAATTTCTTTTAAACTACGCATTTCCCATTGAATAAAACGGTTATGTTAGCTCTAAAACGTTGTAAACAAACGTATTACAACAGTTTTGTCCATGGGAACAGCGTAGAACTTATTATTACAACGGTTTCTTATAGTTCCCCATGAAACTTAGTGAAAACTTAGCCCCGTAATAAGAGTTCACCTCAATTTCTTTTAAACTACGCATTTCCCATTGAAAAAAACGGTTCTGTTAGCTCTAAAACGTTGTAAACAAACGTATCACAACAGTTTTGTCCATGGGAACAGCGTAGAACTTATTATTACAACGGTTTCTTATAGTTCCCCATGAAACTTAGTGAAAACTTAGCCCCGTAATAAGAGTTCACCTCAATTTCTTTTAAACTACGCATTTCCCATTGAATAAAACGGTTCTGTTAGCTCTAAAACGTTGTAAACAAACGTATTACAACAGTTTTGTCCATGGGAACAGCGTAGAACTTATTATTACAACGGTTTCTTATAGTTCCCCATGAAACTTAGTGAAAACTTAGCCCCGTAATAAGAGTTCACCTCAATTTCTTTTAAACTACGCATTTCCCATTGAATAAAACGGTTCTGTTAGCTCTAAAACGTTGTAAACAAACGTATTCAAACAGTTTTGTCCATGGGAACAGCGTAGAACTTATTATTACAACGGTTTCTTATAGTTCCCCATGAAACTTAGTGAAAACTTAGCCCCGTAATAAGAGTTCACCTCAATTTCTTTTAAACTACGCATTTCCCATTGAATAAAACGGTTCTGTTAGCTCTAAAACGTTGTAAACAAACGTATCACAACAGTTTTGTCTATGGGAACAGCGTAGAACTTATTATTACAACGGTTTCTTATAGTTCCCCATGAAACTTAGTGAAAACTTAG
The DNA here is from genome assembly GCA_963924455.1 of Pelagia noctiluca. Lineage (NCBI taxonomy): Eukaryota > Metazoa > Cnidaria > Scyphozoa > Semaeostomeae > Pelagiidae > Pelagia > Pelagia noctiluca. Next base: position 5,677,269 of record OZ004323.1, read on the forward strand.
CCCCGTAATAAGAGTTCACCTCAATTTCTTTTAAACTACGCATTTCCCATTGAATAAAACGGTTCTGTTAGCTCTAAAACGTTGTAAACAAACGTATTACAACAGTTTTGTCCATGGGAACAGCGTAGAACTTATTATTACAACGGTTTCTTATAGTTCCCCATGAAACTTAGTGAAAACTTAGCCCCGTAATAAGAGTTCACCTCAATTTCTTTTAAACTACGCATTTCCCATTGAATAAAACGGTTCTGTTAGCTCTAAAACGTTGTAAACAAACGTATTACAACAGTTTTGTCCATGGGAACAGCGTAGAACTTATTATTACAACGGTTTCTTATAGTTCCCCATGAAACTTAGTGAAAACTTAGCCCCGTAATAAGAGTTCATCTCAATTTCTTTTAAACTACGCATTTCCCATTGAATAAAACGGTTCTGTTAGCTCTAAAACGTTGTAAACAAACGTATTGCAACAGTTTTGTCCATGGGAACAGCGTAGAACTTATTATTACAACGGTTTCTTATAGTTCCCCATGAAACTTAGTGAAAACTTAGCCCCGTAATAAGAGTTCACCTCAATTTCTTTTAAACTACGCATTTCCCATTGAATAAAACGGTTCTGTTAGCTCTAAAACGTTGTAAACAAACGTATTACAACAGTTTTGTCCATGGGAACAGCGTAGAACTTATTATTACAACGGTTTCTTATAGTTCCCCATGAAACTTAGTGAAAACTTAGCCCCGTAATAAGAGTTCACCTCAATTTCTTTTAAACTACGCATTTCCCATTGAATAAAACGGTTCTGTTAGCTCTAAAACGTTGTAAACAAACGTATTACAACAGTTTTGTCCATGGGAACAGCGTAGAACTTATTATTACAACGGTTTCTTATAGTTCCCCATGAAACTTAGTGAAAACTTAGCCCCGTAATAAGAGTTCACCTCAATTTCTTTTAAACTACGCATTTCCCATTGAATAAAACGGTTCTGTTAGCTCTAAAACGTTGTAAACAAACGTATTACAACAGTTTTGTCCATGGGAACAGCGTAGAACTTATTATTACAACGGTTTCTTATAGTTCCCCATGAAACTTAGTGAAAACTTAGCCCCGTAATAAGAGTTCACCTCAATTTCTTTTAAACTACGCATTTCCCATTGAATAAAACGGTTCTGTTAGCTCTAAAACGTTGTAAACAAACGTATTACAACAGTTTTGTCCATGGGAACAGCGTAGAACTTATTATTACAACGGTTTCTTATAGTTCCCCATGAAACTTAGTGAAAACTTAGCCCCGTAATAAGAGTTCACCTCAATTTCTTTTAAACTACGCATTTCCCATTGAATAAAACGGTTCTGTTAGCTCTAAAACGTTGTAAACAAACGTATTCCAACAGTTTTGTCCATGGGAACAGCGTAGAACTTATTATTACAACGGTTTCTTATAGTTCCCCATGAAACTTAGTGAAAACTTAGCCCCGTAATAAGAGTTCACCTCAATTTCTTTTAAACTACGCATTTCCCATTGAATAAAACGGTTCTGTTAGCTCTAAAACGTTGTAAACAAACGTATTACAACAGTTTTGTCCATGGGAACAGCGTAGAACTTATTATTACAACGGTTTCTTATAGTTCCCCATGAAACTTAGTGAAAACTTAGCCCCGTAATAAGAGTTCACCTCAATTTCTTTTAAACTACGCATTTCCCATTGAATAAAACGGTTCTGTTAGCTCTAAAACGTTGTAAACAAACGTATTACAACAGTTTTGTCCATGGGAACAGCGTAGAACTTATTATTACAACGGTTTCTTATAGTTCCCCATGAAACTTAGTGAAAACTTAGCCCCGTAATAAGAGTTCACCTCAATTTCTTTTAAACTACGCATTTCCCATTGAATAAAACGGTTCTGTTAGCTCTAAAACGTTGTAAACAAACGTATTACAACAGTTTTGTCCATGGGAACAGCGTAGAACTTATTATTACAACGGTTTCTTATAGTTCCCCATGAAACTTAGTGAAAACTTAGCCCCGTAATAAGAGTTCACCTCAATTTCTTTTAAACTACGCATTTCCCATTGAATAAAACGGTTCTGTTAGCTCTAAAACGTTGTAAACAAACGTATTACAACAGTTTTGTCCATGGGAACAGCGTAGAACTTATTATTACAACGGTTTCTTATAGTTCCCCATGAAACTTAGTGAAAACTTAGCCCCGTAATAAGAGTTCACCTCAATTTCTTTTAAACTACGCATTTCCCATTGAATAAAACGGTTCTGTTAGCTCTAAAACGTTGTAAACAAACGTATTCCAACAGTTTTGTCCATGGGAACAGCGTAGAACTTATTATTACAACGGTTTCTTATAGTTCCCCATGAAACTTAGTGAAAACTTAGCCCCGTAATAAGAGTTCACCTCAATTTCTTTTAAACTACGCATTTCCCATTGAATAAAACGGTTCTGTTAGCTCTAAAACGTTGTAAACAAACGTATTACAACAGTTTTGTCCATGGGAACAGCGTAGAACTTATTATTACAACGGTTTCTTATAGTTCTTCATGAAACTTAGTGAAAACTTAGCCCCGTAATAAGAGTTCACCTCAATTTCTTTTAAACTACGCATTTCCCATTGAATAAAACGGTTCTGTTAGCTCTAAAACGTTGTAAACAAACGTATTACAACAGTTTTGTCCATGGGAACAGCGTAGAACTTATTATTACAACGGTTTCTTATAGTTACCCATGAAACTTAGTGAAAACTTAGCCCCGTAATAAGAGTTCACCTCAATTTCTTTTAAACTACGCATTTCCCATTGAATAAAACGGTTCTGTTAGCTCTAAAACGTTTTAAACAAACGTATTACAACAGTTTTGTCCATGGGAACAGCGTAGAACTTATTATTACAACGGTTTCTTATAGTTCCCCATGAAACTTAGTGAAAACTTAGCCCCGTAATAAGAGTTCACCTCAATTTCTTTTAAACTACGCATTTCCCATTGAATAAAACGGTTCTGTTAGCTCTAAAACGTTGTAAACAAACGTATTACAACAGTTTTGTCCATGGGAACAGCGTAGAACTTATTATTACAACGGTTTCTTATAGTTCCCCATGAAACTTAGTGAAAACTTAGCCCCGTAATAAGAGTTCACCTCAATTTCTTTTAAACTACGCATTTCCCATTGAATAAAACGGTTCTGTTAGCTCTAAAACGTTGTAAACAAACGTATTACAACAGTTTTGTCCATGGGAACAGCGTAGAACTTATTATTACAACGGTTTCTTATAGTTCCCCATGAAACTTAGTGAAAACTTAGCCCCGTAATAAGAGTTCACCTCAATTTCTTTTAAACTACGCATTTCCCATTGAATAAAACGGTTCTGTTAGCACTAAAACGTTGTAAACAAACGTATCACAACAGTTTTGTCCATGGGAACAGCGTAGAACTTATTATTACAACGGTTTCTTATAGTTCCCCATGAAACTTAGTGAAAACTTAGCCCCGTAATAAGAGTTCACCTCAATTTCTTTTAAACTACGCATTTCCCATTGAATAAAACGGTTCTGTTAGCTCTAAAACGTTGTAAACAAACGTATTACAACAGTTTTGTCAATGGGAACAGCGTAGAACTTATTATTACAACGGTTTCTTATAGTTCCCCATGAAACTTAGTGAAAACTTAGCCCCGTAATAAGAGTTCACCTCAATTTCTTTTAAACTACGCATTTCCCATTGAATAAAACGGTTCTGTTAGCTCTAAAACGTTGTAAACAAACGTATTACAACAGTTTTGTCCATGGGAACAGCGTAGAACTTATTATTACAACGGTTTCTTATAGTTCCCCATGAAACTTAGTGAAAACTTAGCCCCGTAATAAGAGTTCACCTCAATTTCTTTTAAACTACGCATTTCCCATTGAATAAAACGGTTCTGTTAGCTCTAAAACGTTGTAAACAAACGTATTCCAACAGTTTTGTCCATGGGAACAGCGTAGAACTTATTATTACAACGGTTTCTTATAGTTCCCCATGAAACTTAGTGAAAACTTAGCCCCGTAATAAGAGTTCACCTCAATTTCTTTTAAACTACGCATTTCCCATTGAATAAAACGGTTCTGTTAGCTCTAAAACGTTGTAAACAAACGTATTACAACAGTTTTGTCCATGGGAACAGCGTAGAACTTATTATTACAACGGTTTCTTATAGTTCCCCATGAAACTTAGTGAAAACTTAGCCCCGTAATAAGAGTTCACCTCAATTTCTTTTAAACTACGCATTTCCCAGTGAATAAAACGGTTCTGTTAGCTCTAAAACGTTGTAAACAAACGTATTACAACAGTTTTGTCCATGGGAACAGCGTAGAACTTATTATTACAACGGTTTCTTATAGTTCCCCATGAAACTTAGTGAAAACTTAGCCCCGTAATAAGAGTTCACCTCAATTTCTTTTAAACTACGCATTTCCCATTGAATAAAACGGTTCTGTTAGCTCTAAAACGTTGTAAACAAACGTATTACAACAGTTTTGTCCATGGGAACAGCGTAGAACTTATTATTACAACGGTTTCTTATAGTTCCCCATGAAACTTAGTGAAAACTTAGCCCCGTAATAAGAGTTCACCTCAATTTCTTTTAAACTACGCATTTCCCATTGAATAAAACGGTTCTGTTAGCTCTAAAACGTTGTAAACAAACGTATTACAACAGTTTTGTCCATGGGAACAGCGTAGAACTTATTATTACAACGGTTTCTTATAGTTCCCCATGAAACTTAGTGAAAACTTAGCCCCGTAATAAGAGTTCACCTCAATTTCTTTTAAACTACGCATTTCCCATTGAATAAAACGGTTCTGTTAGCTCTAAAACGTTGTAAACAAACGTATTACAACAGTTTTGTCCATGGGAACAGCGTAGAACTTATTATTACAACGGTTTCTTATAGTTCCCCATGAAACTTAGTGAAAACTTAGCCCCGTAATAAGAGTTCACCTCAATTTCTTTTAAACTACGCATTTCCCATTGAATAAAACGGTTATGTTAGCTCTAAAACGTTGTAAACAAACGTATTACAACAGTTTTGTCCATGGGAACAGCGTAGAACTTATTACTACAACGGTTTCTTATAGTTCCCCATGAAACTTAGTGAAAACTTAGCCACGTAATAAGAGTTCACCTCAATTTCTTTTAAACTACGCATTTCCCATTGAATAAAACGGTTCTGTTAGCTCTAAAACGTTGTAAACAAACGTATTACAACAGTTTTGTCCATGGGAACAGCGTAGAACTTATTATTACAACGGTTTCTTATAGTTCCCCATGAAACTTAGTGAAAACTTAGCCCCGTAATAAGAGTTCACCTCAATTTCTTTTAAACTACGCATTTCCCATTGAATAAAACGGTTCTGTTAGCTCTAAAACGTTGTAAACAAACGTATTACAACAGTTTTGTCCATGGGAACAGCGTAGAACTTATTATTACAACGGTTTCTTATAGTTCCCCATGAAACTTTGTGAAAACTTAGCCCCGTAATAAGAGTTCACCTCAATTTCTTTTAAACTACGCATTTCCCATTGAATAAAACGGTTCTGTTAGCTCTAAAACGTTGTAAACAAACGTATTCCAACAGTTTTGTCCATGGGAACAGCGTAGAACTTATTATTACAACGGTTTCTTATAGTTCCCCATGAAACTTAGTGAAAACTTAGCCCCGTAATAAGAGTTCACCTCAATTTCTTTTAAACTACGCATTTCCCATTGAATAAAACGGTTCTGTTAGCTCTAAAACGTTGTAAACAAACGTATCACAACAGTTTTGTCCATGGGAACAGCGTAGAACTTATTATTACAACGGTTTCTTATAGTTCCCCATGAAACTTAGTGAAAACTTAGCCCCGTAATAAGAGTTCACCTCAATTTCTTTTAAACTACGCATTTCCCATTGAATAAAACGGTTCTGTTAGCTCTAAAACGTTGTAAACAAACGTATTACAACAGTTTTGTCCATGGGAACAGCGTAGAACTTATTATTACAACGGTTTCTTATAGTTCCCCATGAAACTTAGTGAAAACTTAGCCCCGTAATAAGAGTTCACCTCTATTTCTTTTAAACTACGCATTTCCCATTGAATAAAACGGTTCTGTTAGCTCTAAAACGTTGTAAACAAACGTATTACAACAGTTTTGTCCATGGGAACAGCGTAGAACTTATTATTACAACGGTTTCTTATAGTTCCCCATGAAACTTAGTGACTCAATTTCCTACAACCTTGTGCTTCAATATATCTTGAAGACTTCACAAGGATATATTGGAAAAATTAAAATTAAAAGCCTGATTAGAATCTTGCAAAATATTGTATATGTTATGCTTTTCTGTACCTTTTTTGTTGATCTGAGGCTTGGGCGACGCTACCCTCTAAATATGTTATTGTTACTATCTGGTGATATTCATATGAACCCAGGCCAAAGAATAAGTAAGGGCTTAAAATTTTTCCATTGGAATCTGAATAGCATTTGTGCAAGGGACAGTATAAAAATACCACTTATCGAGGCCTATGATGCTATTCATAAATTTGATGTCATTGCAATATCCGAGTCTATGCTTAATAGTAATATAAAAAATGAAGCAATTAGTATTAAGGGGTTCAGCCCAGAGATCTTTCGCAGCGATCATCCAAGTAATTCTAAAACTGGGGGAGTTTGTTTATATTTCCGTGACGAATTGCCAATCAAGAGGAGAGCTGATCTTGAAATATTACAAGAAATGATTGTTTCTGAAGTAACTATTTCACGAAAGAAAGTATTCGTAATTACCCTCTATCGCAGTCCAAGACAAAATAGTGAGCAGTTTGAAGCATTCATTAACAATGTACAGCAGGTTCTAAGTACTATTAGAGATGAAAGGCCTCATTGCGTTATCTTTACCGGAGACTTTAATTGCAGATCCTCACAATGGTGGGCTGATGATGTAGAAAGTCCAGAGGGTGCAGCCCTTGATGAGTTCTTGGAAACGAATGGCCTGTATCAGTTAATTGACGAACCAACAAATATACGAAATGAGAGCTTGTCATGTATTGATTTGATAATCACAGACCAGCCAAGCATGTTTGTCGACTATGGTGTCCACCCTTCATTGGATGTTCACTGTCAACATCAAATTATTTTTGGCAATCTGAGCTTATCGTTGCCTTCTCCTCCCCCCTATAAAAGAACCATCTGGCACTATTCAAAAGCTAACGTGCAAACGATAAAAAATTCTATCACTAATGTGAACTGGGTAAATAGCTTCAATTCTCTTTCCCCAACGGAAATGGTCGACTATTTAACCAGGACTCTTTATGCAATTGTTTCCTTTCATATTCCAAACGAGACAATAAGAATTAATGACAAGGACCCGCCTTGGCTCACTAAAAGCCTGAAAACTGCCATTAAAAGGAAGCATAGGGTATACAGAAGGTATATCAGGCGAGGAAGGAAGCAGGAGGACTGGAGCTTAGTTAGAAATCTTCAATTTGAAAACAGTAAAAAAATCGCAGAAGCCAAGAACACATTTTATTCTAAACTGGGAAATAAGTTGTCTGATCCTCATATTGGCGTAAAATCGTATTGGAGTATTTTGAAAAAGCTTGTGGACAAAAAGAAGTTTGCAAATATACCACCCATCCTAGAAAATGGTCTCTTCATTACCAACTTGGAGGCTAAGGCGAATCTGTTTAATGACTATTTTGTAGAGCAATGTAGCACCGTCGTGACAGATAGTACCCTTCCTGATTTTAGACCATTGTGTCTAACGCTATTGCAGAATGTGCCTGTTGAAAGAGAAAAGGTTCTTAAGCTTATTCGCTCCCTTGATTCCAAGAAGGCACATGGATGTGATGATATTTCAGTCTCAATGTTAAAGATCTGTGATACTGAAATTGTAGAGCCTTTGTGTCTAATATTTGAAAAGTGTTTAGAAACTGGTGTTTACCCTTCTTCGTGGAAGAGAGCGAATATAATTCCTATTCATAAGAAAAACAGTAGACAAAACAAAGGAAACTATCGTCCAATCTCCCTGTTACCGATATTTGGTAAGATTTTTGAAAAAATTATTTTTGACGCTATTTACAAGCATTTATGCGATCATAGCCTTATAACTCCAAATCAGTCTGGCTTTCGCCCGGGCGACTCAACTATAAACCAGTTGTTGTCGATAATGCATTCAATTTATACTGCCTTTGAAGAAGTTCCTAGCAGAGAAACAAGAGCTGTTTTCCTAGACTTGTCCAAGGCATTTGACAGGGTGTGGCATAAAGGTCTGCTATACAAACTGAAATGCAACGGAATTAGTGGTAGTCTTTTTAAAGTCATCCAGGATTTCTTGCATGATCGCAAACAGCGAGTCTTATTGAACGGAAAATGTTCTAATTGGTCCACAGTAAAAGCTGGTGTGCCCCAGGGGTCAGTCCTTGGTCCTTTATTTTTCCTCCTATACATTAATGATCTTCCTAACAATGTTTCGTGTGAAGTAAAGCTGTTTGCAGATGACACGTCTCTGTTCTCCGTTGTAAAAGATGAATATGTCACCAGTCTAGCTTTAAATCTTGACCTTGAAAAAATTCGTATTTGGGCGTGGCAATGGAAAATGCTATTCAATGCTGACAAAACCGAGGAAATCATATTTTCTTGGAAAAGAGCCAGATCTACCCATCCAGTTCTTAAATTAGGAAATGATGAAATAAAAACTAGCTCAGAACATAAGCACCTTGGGATTATCCTTGACTCCAAGCTTGACTTCCAAAGTCACATTAGAGAAGCAATTCTAAAGGCACGTAGGGGCATTGGATTGATAAGATACCTCTCTAAATTTGTGTCAAGGGACGTCCTTGATCAAATGTACAAGCTTTATGTTAGACCACATTTAGATTACGGGGATATAATATATCATAGATTTGACCCTGAAATGCATCTTGAAATCACAAAAAGATTAGAACAGGTACAGTACTCAGCGGCTCTGGCGGTGACTGGAACGTGGAGAGGTACTAGTAGACAAAGGCTCTACCAAGAGTTAGGATGGGAAACCTTATATCACAGGCGATGGTACCGTAGACTAACGCACTTTTTTTCTCTAAAAAAATCCGAAACACCAGAATATCTTTTCAATGAAATACCAAAGGAACGTCAACTAAGATATGATTTACGGAATCCAAATATATATGAGCAACCAGTTGCGAGAACAACTCGTTTTGCTAACACTTACTTTCAGAACACTCTCTTTGAGTGGAATTTACTAGATAGTGAGATCCAAAACTCTGCGTCAATTTCACAGTTTAAAGCAAAACTGCTCTCAATTATTCGACCAGTGAAAAATCCAATATACCGTATATCTGATATCTTGGGTGTAAGGCTACTGACCAGGCTCCGTGTTCAGTTTAGTGCCCTTAATGAACATCATTTCAGGCATGCCTTTGACTGTCTAACTCCAATTTGTATTTGCGGGTTAAGTAAAGAAAGTAACGAACATTTTCTCCTGCACTGCCCTCAGCATCACGCTTATCGCATGGATCTCTTTGGTCAACTCTCTGAAATTCCTGGAATTGGATTCGCCTCCCTTGATGATGAATCACGTTGTAATATTCTACTATACGGTAGCCCCAATTGTACCATTATGGAAAATACAATTATTCTAGAATCCACCATAACCTTCATTCAAGGTACAGGACGGTTTAATTAAGAAAATATGCATTTAAAACAGCAGCACCCCCTAAAACCTTTTTCCTTTTTTCTTTTAGGTACGTACCTATTTTATTTGTCTTTCTTTCTTTTGCCCTGTCTGTTTCTCCTCTTTAATGTTTTCATTAATTGTATTTTATAATTGAAAAATGTAAGTGCCATCCATAGCTAGAACTCGGTGACCCAGTGTCTTTTTTGGCTTTGGATAGTACACTGTTGTATTACAAGTAATTTTGAGTTTTTAGTTTTAATGATATAAAAAAAAAAAAAAAAAAAAAAAAAAAAAAACTTAGTGAAAACTTAGCCCCGTAATAAGAGTTCATCTCAATTTCTTTTAAACTACGCATTTCCCATTGAATAAAACGGTTCTGTTAGCTCTAAAACGTTGTAAACAAACGTATTCCAACAGTTTTGTCCATGGGAACAGCGTAGAACTTATTATTACAACGGTTTCTTATAGTTCCCCATGAAAATTAGTGAAAACTTAGCCCCGTAATAAGAGTTCACCTCAATTTCTTTTAAACTACGCATTTCCCATTGAATAAAACGGTTCTGTTAGCTCTAAAACGTTGTAAACAAACGTATTACAACAGTTTTGTCCATGGGAACAGCGTAGAACTTATTATTACAACGGTTTCTTATAGTTCCCCATGAAACTTAGTGAAAACTTAGCCCCGTAATAAGAGTTCACCTCAATTTCTTTTAAACTACGCATTTCCCATTGAATAAAACGGTTCTGTTAGCTCTAAAACGTTGTAAACAAACGTATTACAACAGTTTTGTCCATGGGAACAGCGTAGAACTTATTATTACAACGGTTTCTTATAGTTCCCCATGAAACTTAGTGAAAACTTATCCCTGTAATAAGAGTTCACCTCAATTTCTTTTAAACTACGCATTTCCCATTGAATAAAACGGTTCTGTTAGCTCTAAAACGTTGTAAACAAACGTATTACAACAGTTTTGTCCATGGGAACAGCGTAGAACTTATTATTACAACGGTTTCTTATAGTTCCCCATGAAACTTAGTGAAAACTTAGCCCCGTAATAAGAGTTCACCTCAATTTCTTTTAAACTACGCATTTCCCATTGAATAAAACGGTTCTGTTAGCTCTAAAACGTTGTAAACAAACGTATTACAACAGTTTTGTCCATGGGAACAGCGTAGAACTTATTATTACAACGGTTTCTTATAGTTCCCCATGAAACTTAGTGAAAACTTAGCCCCGTAATAAGAGTTCACCTCAATTTCTTTTAAACTACGCATTTCCCATTGAATAAAACGGTTCTGTTAGCTCTAAAACGTTGTAAACAAACGTATCACAACAGTTTTGTCCATGGGAACAGCGTAGAACTTATTATTACAACGGTTTCTTATAGTTCCCCATGAAACTTAGTGAAAACTTAGCCCCGTAATAAGAGTTCACCTCAATTTCTTTTAAACTACGCATTTGCCATTGAATAAAACGGTTCTGTTAGCTCTAAAACGTTGTAAACAAACGTATTGCAACAGTTTTGTCCATGGGAACAGCGTAGAACTTATTATTACAACGGTTTCTTATAGTTCCCCATGAAAATTAGTGAAAACTTAGCCCCGTAATAAGAGTTCACCTCAATTTCTTTTAAACTACGCATTTGCCATTGAATAAAACGGTTCTGTTAGCTCTAAAACGTTGTAAACAAACGTATTGCAACAGTTTTGTCCATGGGAACAGCGTAGAACTTATTATTACAACGGTTTCTTATAGTTCCCCATGAAAATTAGTGAAAACTTAGCCCCGTAATAAGAGTTCACCTCAATTTCTTTTAAACTACGCATTTCCCATTGAATAAAACGGTTCTGTTAGCTCTAAAACGTTGTAAACAAACGTATTACAACAGTTTTGTCCATGGGAACAGCGTAGAACTTATTATTACAACGGTTTCTTATAGTTCCCCATGAAACTTAGTGAAAACTTAGCCCCGTAATAAGAGTTCACCTCAATTTCTTTTAAACTACGCATTTCCCATTGAATAAAACGGTTCTGTTAGCTCTAAAACGTTGTAAACAAACGTATTACAACAGTTTTGTCCGTGGGAACAGCGTAGAACTTATTATTACAACGGTTTCTTATAGTTCCCCATGAAACTTAGTGAAAACTTAGCCCCGTAATAAGAGTTCACCTCAATTTCTTTTAAACTACGCATTTCCCATTGAATAAAACGGTTCTGTTAGCTCTAAAACGTTGTAAACAAACGTATTACAACAGTTTTGTCCATGGGAACAGCGTAGAAGTTATTATTACAACGGTTTCTTATAGTTCCCCATGAAACTTAGTGAAAACTTAGCCCCGTAATAAGAGTTCACCTCAATTTCTTTTAAACTACGCATTTCCCATTGAATAAAACGGTTCTGTTAGCTCTAAAACTTTGTAAACAAACGTATTACAACAGTTTTGTCCATGGGAACAGCGTAGAACTTATTATTACAACGGTTTCTTATAGTTCCCAATTAAACTTAGTGAAAACTTAGCCCCGTAATAAGAGTTCATCTCAATTTCTTTTAAACTACGCATTTCCCATTGAATAAAACGGTTCTGTTAGCTCTAAAACGTTGTAAACAAACGTATTACAACAGTTTTGTCCATGGGAACAACGTAGATCTTATTATTACAACGGTTTCTTATAGTTCCCCATGAAACTTAGTGAAAACTTAGCCCCGTAATAAGAGTTCACCTCAATTTCTTTTAAACTACGCATTTCCAATTGAATAAAACGGTTCTGTTAGCTCTAAAACGTTGTAAACAAACGTATTACAACAGTTTTGTCCATGGGAACAGCGTAGAACTTATTATTACAACGGTTTCTTATAGTTCCCCATGAAACTTAGTGAAAACTTAGCCCCGTAATAAGAGTTCACCTCCATTTCTTTTAAACTACGCATTTCCCATTGAATAAAACGGTTCTGTTAGCTCTAAAACGTTGTAAACAAATGTATTACAACAGTTTTGTCCATAGGAACAGCGTAGAACTTATTATAACAACGGTTTCTTATAGATCCCTATGAAACTTAGTGAAAACTTAGCCCTGTAATAAGAGTTCGCCTCAATTTCTTTTAAACTACGCATTTCCCATTGAATAAAACGGTTCTGTTAGCTCTAAAACGTTGTAAACAAACGTATTACAACAGTTTTGTCCATGGGAACAGCGTAGAACTTATTATTACAACGGTTTCTTATAGTTCCCCATGAAACTTAGTGAAAACTTAGCCCCGTAATAAGAGTTCACCTCAATTTCTTTTAAACTACGCATTTCCCATTGAATAAAACGGTTCTGTTAGCTCTAGAACGTTGTAAACAAACGTATCACAACAGTTTTGTCCATGGGAACAGCGTAGAACTTATTATTACAACGGTTTCTTATAGTTCCCCATGAAACTTAGTGAAAACTTAGCCCCGTAATAAGAGTTCACCTCAATTTCTTTTAAACTACGCATTTGCCATTGAATAAAACGGTTCTGTTAGCTCTAAAACGTTGTAAACAAACGTATTGCAACAGTTTTGTCCATGGGAACAGCGTAGAACTTATTATTACAACGGTTTCTTATAGTTCCCCATGAAAATTAGTGAAAACTTAGCCCCGTAATAAGAGTTCACCTCAATTTCTTTTAAACTACGCATTTCCCATTGAATAAAACGGTTCTGATAGCTCTAAAACGTTGTAAACAAACGTATTACAACAGTTTTGTCCATGGGAACAGCGTAGAACTTATTATTACAACGGTTTCTTATAGTTCCCCATGAAACTTAGTGAAAACTTAGCCCCGTAATAAGAGTTCACCTCAATTTCTTTTAAACTACGCATTTCCCATTGAATAAAATGGTTCTGTTAGCTCTAAAACGTTGTAAACAAACGTATTACAACAGTTTTGTCCGTGGGAACAGCGTAGAACTTATTATTACAACGGTTTCTTATAGTTCCCCATGAAACTTAGTGAAAACTTAGCCCCGTAATAAGAGTTCACCTCAATTTCTTTTAAACTACGCATTTCCCATTGAATAAAACGGTTCTGTTAGCTCTAGAACGTTGTAAACAAACGTATTACAACAGTTTTGTCCGTGGGAACAGCGTAGAACTTATTATTACAACGGTTTCTTATAGTTCCCCATGAAACTTAGTGAAAACTTAGCCCCGTAATAAGAGTTCACCTCAATTTCTTTTAAACTACGCATTTCCCATTGAATAAAACGGTTCTGTTAGCTCTAGAACGTTGTAAACAAACGTATCACAACAGTTTTGTCCATGGGAACAGCGTAGAACTTATTATTACAACGGTTTCTTATAGTTCCCCATGAAACTTAGTGAAAACTTAGCCCCGTAATAAGAGTTCACCTCAATTTCTTTTAAACTACGCATTTGCCATTGAATAAAACGGTTCTGTTAGCTCTAAAACGTTGTAAACAAACGTATTGCAACAGTTTTGTCCATGGGAACAGCGTAGAACTTATTATTACAACGGTTTCTTATAGTTCCCCATGAAAATTAGTGACAACTTAGCCCCGTAATAAGAGTTCACCTCAATTTCTTTTAAACTACGCATTTCCCATTGAATAAAACGGTTCTGATAGCTCTAAAACGTTGTAAACAAACGTATTACAACAGTTTTGTCCATGGGAACAGCGTAGAACTTATTATTACAACGGTTTCTTATAGTTCCCCATGAAACTTAGTGAAAACTTAGCCCCGTAATAAGAGTTCACCTCAATTTCTTTTAAACTACGCATTTCCCATTGAATAAAATGGTTCTGTTAGCTCTAAAACGTTGTAAACAAACGTATTACAACAGTTTTGTCCGTGGGAACAGCGTAGAACTTATTATTACAACGGTTTCTTATAGTTCCCCATGAAACTTAGTGAAAACTTAGCCCCGTAATAAGAGTTCACCTCAATTTCTTTTAAACTACGCATTTCCCATTGAATAAAACGGTTCTGTTAGCTCTAAAACGTTGTAAACAAACGTATTACAACAGTTTTGTCCATGGGAACAGCGTAGAAGTTATTATTACAACGGTTTCTTATAGTTCCCCATGAAACTTAGTGAAAACTTAGCCCCGTAATAAGAGTTCACCTCAATTTCTTTTAAACTACGCATTTCCCATTGAATAAAACGGTTCTGTTAGCTCTAAAACGTTGTAAACAAACGTATTACAACAGTTTTGTCCATGGGAACAGCGTAGAACTTATTATTACAACGGTTTCTTATAGTTCCCAATTAAACTTAGTGAAAACTTAGCCCCGTAATAAGAGTTCATCTCAATTTCTTTTAAACTACGCATTTCCCATTGAATAAAACGGTTCTGTTAGCTCTAAAACGTTGTAAACAAACGTATTACAACAGTTTTGTCCATGGGAACAGCGTAGATCTTATTATTACAACGGTTTCTTATAGTTCCCCATGAAACTTAGTGAAAACTTAGCCCCGTAATAAGAGTTCACCTCAATTTCTTTTAAACTACGCATTTCCAATTGAATAAAACGGTTCTGTTAGCTCTAAAACGTTGTAAACAAACGTATTACAACAGTTTTGTCCATGGGAACAGCGTAGAACTTATTATTACAACGGTTCCTTATAGTTCCCCATGAAACTTAGTGAAAACTTAGCCCCGTAATAAGAGTTCACCTCCATTTCTTTTAAACTACGCATTTCCCATTGAATAAAACGGTTCTGTTAGCTCTAAAACGTTGTAAACAAATGTATTACAACAGTTTTGTCCATAGGAACAGCGTAGAACTTATTATAACAACGGTTTCTTATAGATCCCTATGAAACTTAGTGAAAACTTAGCCCTGTAATAAGAGTTCGCCTCAATTTCTTTTAAACTACGCATTTCCAATTGAATAAAACGGTTCTGTTAGCTCTAAAACGTTGTAAACAAACGT
This sequence comes from Pelagia noctiluca, assembly GCA_963924455.1. Lineage (NCBI taxonomy): Eukaryota > Metazoa > Cnidaria > Scyphozoa > Semaeostomeae > Pelagiidae > Pelagia > Pelagia noctiluca. The sequence goes on from OZ004323.1 coordinate 5,692,895, forward strand.
ATTACAACAGTTTTGTCGATGGGAACAGCGTAGAACTTATTATTACAACGGTTTCTTATAGTTCCCCATGAAACTTAGTGAAAACTTAGCCCTGTAATAAGAGTTCGCCTCAATTTCTTTTAAACTACGCATTTCCAATTGAATAAAACGGTTCTGTTAGCTCTAAAACGTTGTAAACAAACGTATTACAACAGTTTTGTCCATTGGAACAGCGTAGAACTTATTATTACAACGGTTTCTTATCGTTCCCCATGAAACTTAGTGAAAACTTAGCCCCGTAATAAGAGTTCACCTCAATTTCTTTTAAACTACGCATTTCCCATTGAATAAAACGGTTCTGTTAGCTCTAAAACGTTGTAAACAAACGTATTACAACAGTTTTGTCCATGGGAACAGCGTAGAACTTATTATTACAACGGTTTCTTATAGTTCCCCATGAAACTTAGTGAAAACTTAGCCCTGTAATAAGAGTTCGCCTCAATTTCTTTTAAACTACGCATTTCCAATTGAATAAAACGGTTCTGTTAGCTCTAAAACGTTGTAAACAAACGTATTACAACAGTTTTGTCGATGGGAACAGCGTAGAACTTATTATTACAACGGTTTCTTATAGTTCCCCATGAAACTTAGTGAAAACTTAGCCCTGTAATAAGAGTTCGCCTCAATTTCTTTTAAACTACGCATTTCCAATTGAATAAAACGGTTCTGTTAGCTCTAAAACGTTGTAAACAAACGTATTACAACAGTTTTGTCCATGGGAACAGCGTAGAACTTATTATTACAACGGTTTCTTATCGTTCCCCATGAAACTTAGTGAAAACTTAGCCCCGTAATAAGAGTTCACCTCAATTTCTTTTAAACTACGCATTTCCCATTGAATAAAACGGTTCTGTTAGCTCTAAAACGTTGTAAACAAACGTATTACAACAGTTTTGTCCATGGGAACAGCGTAGAACTTATTATTACAACGGTTTCTTATAGTTCCCCATGAAACTTAGTGAAAACTTAGCCCCGTAATAAGAGTTCACCTCAATTTCTTTTAAACTACGCATTTCCAATTGAATAAAACGGTTCTGTTAGCTCTAAAACGTTGTAAACAAACGTATTACAACAGTTTTGTCCATGGGAACAGCGTAGAACTTATTATTACAACGGTTTCTTATAGTTCCCCATGAAACTTAGTGAAAACTTAGCCCCGTAATAAGAGTTCACCTCAATTTCTTTTAAACTACGCATTTCCCATTGAATAAAACGGTTCTGTTAGCTCTAAAACGTTGTAAACAAACGTATCACAACAGTTTTGTCCATGGGAACAGCGTAGAACTTATTATTACAACGGTTTCTTATAGTTCCCCATGAAACTTAGTGAAAACTTAGCCCCGTAATAAGAGTTCACCTCAATTTCTTTTAAACTACGCATTTCCCATTGAATAAAACGGTTCTGTTAGCTCTAAAACGTTGTAAACAAACGTATTACAACAGTTTTGTCCATGGGAACAGCGTAGAACTTATTATTACAACGGTTTCTTATAGTTCCCCATGAAACTTAGTGAAAACTTAGCCCCGTAATAAGAGTTCACCTCAATTTCTTTTAAACTACGCATTTCCCATTGAATAAAACGGTTCTGCTAGCTCTAAAACGTTGTAAACAAACGTATTACAACAGTTTTGTCCATGGGAACAGCGTAGAACTTATTATTACAACGGTTTCTTATAGTTCTTCATGAAACTTAGTGAAATCTTAGCCCCGTAATAAGAGTTCACCTCACTTTCTTTTAAACTACGCATTTCCCATTGAATAAAACGGTTCTGTTAGCTCTAAAACGTTGTAAACAAACGTATTACAACAGTTTTGTCCATGGGAACAGCGTAGAACTTATTATTACAACGGTTTCTTATAGTTCCCCATGAAACTTAGTGAAAACTTAGCCCCGTAATAAGAGTTCACCTCAATTTCTTTTAAACTACGCATTTCCAATTGAATAAAACGGTTCTGTTAGCTCCAAAACGTTGTAAACAAACGTATTACAACAGTTTTGTCCATGGGAACAGCGTAGAACTTATTATTACAACGGTTTCTTATAGTTCCCCATGAAACTTAGTGAAAACTTAGCCCCGTAATAAGAGTTCACCTCAATTTCTTTTAAACTACGCATTTCCCATTGAATAAAACGGTTCTGTTAGCTCTAAAACGTTGTAAACAAACGTATCACAACAGTTTTGTCCATGGGAACAGGGTAGAACTTATTATTACAACGGTTTCTTATAGTTCCCCATGAAACTTAGTGAAAACTTAGCCCCGTAATAAGAGTTCACCTCAATTTCTTTTAAACTACGCATTTCCCATTGAATAAAACGGTTCTGTTAGCTCTAAAACGTTGTAAACAAACGTATTACAACAGTTTTGTCCATGGGAACAGCGTAGAACTTATTATTACAACGGTTTCTTATAGTTCCCCATGAAACTTAGTGAAAACTTAGCCCCGTAATAAGAGTTCACCTCAATTTCTTTTAAACTACGCATTTCCCATTGAATAAAACGGTTCTGCTAGCTCTAAAACGTTGTAAACAAACGTATTACAACAGTTTTGTCAATGGGAACAGCGTAGAACTTATTATTACAACGGTTTCTTATAGTTCTTCATGAAACTTAGTGAAAACTTAGCCCCGTAATAAGAGTTCACCTCAATTTATTTTAAACTACGCATTTCCCATTGAATAAAACGGTTCTGTTAGCTCTAAAACGTTGTAAACAAACGTATTACAACAGTTTTGTCCATGGGAACAGCGTAGAACTTATTATTACAACGGTTTCTTATAGTTCCCCATGAAACTTAGTGAAAACTTAGCCCCGTAATAAGAGTTCACCTCAATTTCTTTTAAACTACGCATTTCCCATTGAATAAAACGGTTCTGTTAGCTCTAAAACGTTGTAAACAAACGTATTACAACAGTTTTGTCCATGGGAACAGCGTAGAAGTTATTATTACAACGGTTTCTTATAGTTCCCCATGAAACTTAGTGAAAACTTAGCCCCGTAATAAGAGTTCACCTCTATTTCTTTTAAACTACGCATTTCCCATTGAATAAAACGGTTCTGCTAGCTCTAAAACGTTGTAAACAAACGTATTACAACAGTTTTGTCCATGGGAACAGCGTAGAACTTATTATTACAACGGTTTCTTATAGTTCCCCATGAAACTTAGTGAAAACTTAGCCCCGTAATAAGAGTTCACCTCAATTTCTTTTAAACTACGCATTTCCCATTGAATAAAACGGTTCTGTTAGCTCTAAAACGTTGTAAACAAACGTATTACAACAGTTTTGTCCATGGGAACAGCGTAGAACTTATTATTACAACGGTTTCTTATAGTTCCCCATGAAACTTAGTGAAAACTTAGCCCTGTAATAAGAGTTCACCTCAATTTCTATTAAACTACGCATTTCTCATTGAATAAAACGGTTCTGTTAGCTCTAAAATGTTGTAAACAAACGTATTACAACAGTTTTGTCCATGGGAACAGCGTAGAACTTTTTATTACAACGGTTTCTTATAGTTCCCCATGAAACTTAGTGAAAACTTAGCCCCGTAATAAGAGTTCACCTTAATTTCTTTTAAACTACGCATTTCCCATTGAATAAAACGGTTCTGTTAGCTCTAAAACGTTGTAAACAAACGTATTACAACAGTTTTGTCCATGGGAACAGCGTCGAACTTATTATTACAACGGTTTCTTATAGTTCCCCATGAAACTTAGTGAAAACTTATCCCCGTAATAAGAGTTCACCTCAATTTCTTTTAAACTACGCATTTCCCATTGAATAAAACGGTTCTGTTAGCTCTAAAACGTTGTAAACAAACGTATTACAACAGTTTTGTCCATGGGAACAGCGTAGAACTTATTATTACATAGGTTTCTTATAGTTCCCCATGAAACTTAGTGAAAACTTAGCCCCGTAATAAGAGTTCACCTCCATTTCTTTTAAACTACGCATTTCCCATTGAATAAAACGGTTCTGTTAGCTCTAAAACGTTGTAAACAAACGTATTACAACAGTTTTGTCGATGGGAACAGCGTAGAACTTATTATTACAACGGTTTCTTATAGTTCCCCAAGAAACTTAGTGAAAACTTAGCCCTGTAATAAGAGTTCGCCTCAATTTCTTTTAAACTACGCATTTCCAATTGAATAAAACGGTTCTGTTAGCTCTAAAACGTTGTAAACAAACGTATCACAACAGTTTTGTCCATGGGAACAGCGTAGAACTTATTATTACAACGGTTTCTTATAGTTCCCCATGAAACTTAGTGAAAACTTAGCCCCGTAATAAGAGTTCACCTCAATTTCTTTTAAACTACGCATTTCCCATTGAATAAAACGGTTCTGTTAGCTCTAAAACGTTGTAAACAAACGTATTACAACAGTTTTGTCCATGGGAACAGCGTAGAAGTTATTATTACAACGGTTTCTTATAGTTCCCCATGAAACTTAGTGAAAACTTAGCCCCGTAATAAGAGTTCACCTCAATTTCTTTTAAACTACGCATTTCCCATTGAATAAAACGGTTCTGTTAGCTCTAAAACGTTGTAAACAAACGTATTACAACAGTTTTGTCCATGGGAACAGCGTACAACTTATTATTACAACGGTTTCTTATAGTTCCCAATTAAACTTAGTGAAAACTTAGCCCCGTAATAAGAGTTCATCTCAATTTCTTTTAAACTACGCATTTCCCATTGAATAAAACGGTTCTGTTAGCTCTAAAACGTTGTAAACAAACGTATTACAACAGTTTTGTCCATGGGAACAGCGTAGATCTTATTATTACAACGGTTTCTTATAGTTCCCCATGAAACTTAGTGAAAACTTAGCCCCGTAATAAGAGTTCACCTCAATTTCTTTTAAACTACGCATTTCCAATTGAATAAAACGGTTCTGTTAGCTCTAAAACGTTGTAAACAAACGTATTACAACAGTTTTGTCCATGGGAACAGCGTAGAACTTATTATTACAACGGTTTCTTATAGTTCCCCATGAAACTTAGTGAAAACTTAGCCCCGTAATAAGAGTTCACCTCCATTTCTTTTAAACTACGCATTTCCCATTGAATAAAACGGTCCTGTTAGCTCTAAAACGTTGTAAACAAACGTATTACAACAGTTTTGTCGATGGGAACAGCGTAGAACTTATTATTACAACGGTTTCTTATAGTTCCCCATGAAACTTAGTGAAAACTTAGCCCTGTAATAAGAGTTCGCCTCAATTTCTTTTAAACTACGCATTTCCAATTGAATAAAACGGTTCTGTTAGCTCTAAAACGTTGTAAACAAACGTATTACAACAGTTTTGTCCATGGGAACAGCGTAGAACTTATTATTACAACGGTTTCTTATCGTTCCCCATGAAACTTAGTGAAAACTTAGCCCCGTAATAAGAGTTCACCTCAATTTCTTTTAAACTACGCATTTCCCATTGAATAAAACGGTTCTGTTAGCTCTAAAACGTTGTAAACAAACGTATTACAACAGTTTTGTCCATGGGAACAGCGTAGAACTTATTATTACAACGGTTTCTTATAGTTCCCCATGAAACTTAGTGAAAACTTAGCCCCGTAATAAGAGTTCACCTCAATTTCTTTTAAACTACGCATTTCCAATTGAATAAAACGGTTCTGTTAGCTCTAAAACGTTGTAAACAAACGTAATACAACAGTTTTGTCCATGGGAACAGCGTAGAACTTATTATTACAACGGTTTCTTATAGTTCCCCATGAAACTTAGTGAAAACTTAGCCCCGTAATAAGAGTTCACCTCAATTTCTTTTAAACTACGCATTTCCCATTGAATAAAACGGTTCTGTTAGCTCTAAAACGTTGTAAACAAACGTATCACAACAGTTTTGTCCATGGGAACAGCGTAGAACTTATTATTACAACGGTTTCTTATAGTTCCCCATGAAACTTAGTGAAAACTTAGCCCCGTAATAAGAGTTCACCTCAATTTCTTTTAAACTACGCATTTCCCATTGAATAAAACGGTTCTGTTAGCTCTAAAACGTTGTAAACAAACGTATTACAACAGTTTTGTCCATGGGAACAGCGTAGAACTTATTATTACAACGGTTTCTTATAGTTCCCCATGAAACTTAGTGAAAACTTAGCCCCGTAATAAGAGTTCACCTCAATTTCTTTTAAACTACGCATTTCCCATTGAATAAAACGGTTCTGCTAGCTCTAAAACGTTGTAAACAAACGTATTACAACAGTTTTGTCCATGGGAACAGCGTAGTACTTATTATTACAACGGTTTCTTATAGTTCTTCATGAAACTTAGTGAAAACTTAGCCCCGTAATAAGAGTTCACCTCAATTTCTTTTAAACTACGCATTTCCCATTGAATAAAACGGTTCTGTTAGCTCTAAAACGTTGTAAACAAACGTATTACAACAGTTTTGTCCATGGGAACAGCGTAGAACTTATTATTACAACGGTTTCTTATAGTTCCCCATGAAACTTAGTGAAAACTTAGCCCCGTAATAAGAGTTCACCTCAATTTCTTTTAAACTACGCATTTCCCATTGAATAAAACGGTTCTGCTAGCTCTAAAACGTTGTAAACAAACGTATTACAACAGTTTTGTCCATGGGAACAGCGTAGAACTTATTATTACAACGGTTTCTTATAGTTCCCCATGAAACTTAGTGAAAACTTAGCCCCGTAATAAGAGTTCACCTCAATTTCTTTTAAACTACGCATTTCCAATTGAATAAAACGGTTCTGTTAGCTCTAAAACGTTGTAAACAAACGTATTACAACAGTTTTGTCCATGGGAACAGCGTAGAACTTATTATTACAACGGTTTCTTATAGTTCCCCATGAAACTTAGTGAAAACTTAGCCCCGTAATAAGAGTTCACCTCCATTTCTTTTAAACTACGCATTTCCCATTGAATAAAACGGTCCTGTTAGCTCTAAAACGTTGTAAACAAACGTATTACAACAGTTTTGTCGATGGGAACAGCGTAGAACTTATTATTACAACGGTTTCTTATAGTTCCCCATGAAACTTAGTGAAAACTTAGCCCTTTAATAAGAGTTCGCCTCAATTTCTTTTAAACTACGCATTTCCAATTGAATAAAACGGTTCTGTTAGCTCTAAAACGTTGTAAACAAACGTATTACAACAGTTTTGTCGATGGGAACAGCGTAGAACTTATTATTACAACGGTTTCTTATCGTTCCCCATGAAACTTAGTGAAAACTTAGCCCCGTAATAAGAGTTCACCTCAATTTCTTTTAAACTACGCATTTCCCATTGAATAAAACGGTTCTGTTAGCTCTAAAACGTTGTAAACAAACGTATTACAACAGTTTTGTCCATGGGAACAGCGTAGAACTTATTATTACAACGGTTTCTTATAGTTCCCCATGAAACTTAGTGAAAACTTAGCCCCGTAATAAGAGTTCACCTCAATTTCTTTTAAACTACGCATTTCCAATTGAATAAAACGGTTCTGTTAGCTCTAAAACGTTGTAAACAAACGTAATACAACAGTTTTGTCCATGGGAACAGCGTAGAACTTATTATTACAACGGTTTCTTATAGTTCCCCATGAAACTTAGTGAAAACTTAGCCCCGTAATAAGAGTTCACCTCAATTTCTTTTAAACTACGCATTTCCCATTGAATAAAACGGTTCTGTTAGCTCTAAAACGTTGTAAACAAACGTATTACAACAGTTTTGTCCATGGGAACAGCGTAGAACTTATTATTACAACGGTTTCTTATAGTTCCCCATGAAACTTAGTGAAAACTTAGCCCCGTAATAAGAGTTCACCTCAATTTCTTTTAAACTACGCATTTCCCATTGAATAAAACGGTTCTGTTAGCTCTAAAACGTTGTAAACAAACGTATTACAACAGTTTTGTCCATGGGAACAGCGTAGAACTTATTATTACAACGGTTTCTTATAGTTCCCCATGAAACTTAGTGAAAACTTAGCCCCGTAATAAGAGTTCACCTCAATTTCTTTTAAACTACGCATTTCCCATTGAATAAAACGGTTCTGCTAGCTCTAAAACGTTGTAAACAAACGTATTACAACAGTTTTGTCCATGGGAACAGCGTAGAACTTATTATTACAACGGTTTCTTATAGTTCTTCATGAAACTTAGTGAAAACTTAGCCCCGTAATAAGAGTTCACCTCAATTTCTTTTAAACTACGCATTTCCTATTGAATAAAACGGTTCTGTTAGCTCTAAAACGTTGTAAACAAACGTATTACAACAGTTTTGTCCATGGGAACAGCGTAGAACTTATTATTACAACGGTTTCTTATAGTTCCCCATGAAACTTAGTGAAAACTTAGCCCCGTAATAAGAGTTCACCTCAATTTCTTTTAAACTACGCATTTCCCATTGAATAAAACGGTTCTGCTAGCTCTAAAAAACGTTGTAAACAAACGTATTACAACAGTTTTGTCCATGGGAACAGCGTAGAACTTATTATTACAACGGTTTCTTATAGTTCCCCATGAAACTTAGTGAAAACTTAGCCCCGTAATAAGAGTTCACCTCAATTTCTTTTAAACTACGCATTTCCCATTGAATAAAACGGTTCTGTTAGCTCTAAAACGTTGTAAACAAACGTATTACAACAGTTTTGTCCATGGGAACAGCGTAGAACTTATTATTACAACGGTTTCTTATAGTTCCCCATGAAACTTAGTGAAAACTTACCCCCGTAATAAGAGTTCATCTCAATTTCTTTTAAACTACGCATTTCCCATTGAATAAAACGGTTCTGTTAGCTCTAAAACGTTGTAAACAAACGTATTACAACAGTTTTGTCCATGGGAACAGCGTAGAACTTATTATTACAACGGTTTCTTATAGTTCCCCATGAAACTTAGTGAAAACTTAGCCCCGTAATAAGAGTTCACCTCAATTTCTTTTAAACTACGCATTTCCCATTGAATAAAACGGTTCTGTTAGCTCTAAAACGTTGTAAACAAACGTATTACAACAGTTTTGTCCATGGGAACAGCGTAGAACTTATTATTACAACGGTTTCTTATAGTTCCCCATGAAACTTAGTGAAAACTTAGCCCTGTAATAAGGGTTCACCTCAATTTCTATTAAACTACGCATTTCTCATTGAATAAAACGGTTCTGTTAGCTCTAAAATGTTGTAAACAAACGTATTACAACAGTTTTGTCCATGGGAACAGCGTAGAACTTATTATTACAACGGTTTCTTATAGTTCCCCATGAAACTTAGTGAAAACTTAGCCCCGTAATAAGAGTTCACCTCAATTTCTTTTAAACTACGCATTTCCCATTGAATAAAACGGTTCTGTTAGCTCTAAAACGTTGTAAACAAACGTATTACAACAGTTTTGTCCATGGGAACAGCGTAGAACTTATTATTACAACGGTTTCTTATAGTTCCCCATGAAACTTAGTGAAAACTTAGCCCCGTAATAAGAGTTCACCTCCATTTCTTTTAAACTACGCATTTCCCATTGAATAAAACGGTCCTGTTAGCTCTAAAACGTTGTAAACAAACGTATTACAATAGTTTTGTCGATGGGAACAGCGTAGAACTTATTATTACAACGGTTTCTTATAGTTCCCCATGAAACTTAGTGAAAACTTAGCCCTGTAATAAGAGTTCGCCTCAATTTCTTTTAAACTACGCATTTCCAATTGAATAAAACGGTTCTGTTAGCTCTAAAACGTTGTAAACAAACGTATTACAACAGTTTTGTGCATGGGAACAGCGTAGAACTTATTATTACAACGGTTTCTTATCGTTCCCCATGAAACTTAGTGAAAACTTAGCCCCGTAATAAGAGTTCACCTCAATTTCTTTTAAACTACGCATTTCCCATTGAATAAAACGGTTCTGTTAGCTCTAAAACGTTGTAAACAAACGTATTACAACAGTTTTGTCCATGGGAACAGCGTAGAACTTATTATTACAACGGTTTCTTATAGTTCCCCATGAAACTTAGTGAAAACTTAGCCCCGTAATAAGAGTTCACCTCAATTTCTTTTAAACTACGCATTTCCAATTGAATAAAACGGTTCTGTTAGCTCTAAAACGTTGTAAACAAACGTATTACAACAGTTTTGTCCATGGGAACAGCGTAGAACTTATTATTACAACGGTTTCTTATAGTTCCCCATGAAACTTAGTGAAAACTTAGCCCCGTAATAAGAGTTCACCTCAATTTCTTTTAAACTACGCATTTCCCATTGAATAAAACGGTTCTGTTAGCTCTAAAACGTTGTAAACAAACGTATCACAACAGTTTTGTCCATGGGAACAGCGTAGAACTTATTATTACAACGGTTTCTTATAGTTCCCCATGAAACTTAGTGAAAACTTAGCCCCGTAATAAGAGTTCACCTCAATTTCTTTTAAACTACGCATTTCCCATTGAATAAAACGGTTCTGTTAGCTCTAAAACGTTGTAAACAAACGTATTACAACAGTTTTGTCCATGGGAACAGCGTAGAACTTATTATTACAACGGTTTCTTATAGTTCCCCATGAAACTTAGTGAAAACTTAGCCCCGTAATAAGAGTTCACCTCAATTTCTTTTAAACTACGCATTTCCCATTAAATAAAACGGTTCTGCTAGCTCTAAAACGTTGTAAACAAACGTATTACAACAGTTTTGTCCATGGGAACAGCGTAGAACTTATTATTACAACGGTTTCTTATAGTTCTTCATGAAACTTAGTGAAAACTTAGCCCCGTAATAAGAGTTCACCTCAATTTCTTTTAAACTACGCATTTCCCATTGAATAAAACGGTTCTGTTAGCTCTAAAACGTTGTAAACAAACGTATTACAACAGTTTTGTCCATGGGAACAGCGTAGAACTTATTATTACAACGGTTTCTTATAGTTCCCCATGAAACTTAGTGAAAACTTAGCCCCGTAATAAGAGTTCACCTCAATTTCTTTTAAACTACGCATTTCCCATTGAATAAAACGGTTCTGCTAGCTCTAAAACGTTGTAAACAAACGTATTACAACAGTTTTGTCCATGGGAACAGCGTAGAACTTATTATTACAACGGTTTCTTATAGTTCCCCATGAAACTTAGTGAAAACTTAGCCCCGTAATAAGAGTTCACCTCAATTTCTTTTAAACTACGCATTTCCCATTGAATAAAACGGTTCTGTTAGCTCTAAAACGTTGTAAACAAACGTATTACAACAGTTTTGTCCATGGGAACAGCGTAGAACTTATTATTACAACGGTTTCTTATAGTTCCCCATGAAACTTAGTGAAAACTTACCCCCGTAATAAGAGTTCATCTCAATTTCTTTTAAACTACGCATTTCCCATTGAATAAAACGGTTCTGTTAGCTCTAAAACGTTGTAAACAAACGTATTACAACAGTTTTGTCCATGGGAACAGCGTAGAACTTATTATTACAACGGTTTCTTATAGTTCCCCATGAAACTTAGTGAAAACTTAGCCCCGTAATAAGAGTTCACCTCAATTTCTTTTAAACTACGCATTTCCCATTGAATAAAACGGTTCTGTTAGCTCTAAAACGTTGTAAACAAACGTATTACAACAGTTTTGTCCATGGGAACAGCGTAGAACTTATTATTACAACGGTTTCTTATAGTTCCCCATGAAACTTAGTGAAAACTTAGCCCTGTAATAAGGGTTCACCTCAATTTCTATTAAACTACGCATTTCTCATTGAATAAAACGGTTCTGTTAGCTCTAAAATGTTGTAAACAAACGTATTACAACAGTTTTGTCCATGGGAACAGCGTAGAACTTATTATTACAACGGTTTCTTATAGTTGCCCATGAAACTTAGTGAAAACTTAGTCCCGTAATAAGAGTTCACCTCAATTTCTTTTAAACTACGCATTTCCCATTGAATAAAACGGTTCTGTTAGCTCTAAAACGTTGTAAACAAACGTATTACAACAGTTTTGTCCATGGGAACAGCGTCGAACTTATTATTACAACGGTTTCTTATAGTTCCCCATGAAACTTAGTGAAAACTTATCCCCGTAATAAGAGTTCACCTCAATTTCTTTTAAACTACGCATTTCCCATTGAATAAAACGGTTCTGTTAGCTCTAAAACGTTGCAAACAAACGTATTACAACAGTTTTGTCCATGGGAACAGCGTAGAACTTATTATTACATAGGTTTCTTATAGTTCCCCATGAAACTTAGTGAAAACTTAGCCCCGTAATAAGAGTTCACCTCCATTTCTTTTAAACTACGCATTTCCCATTGAATAAAACGGTTCTGTTAGCTCTAAAACGTTGTAAACAAACGTATTACAACAGTTTTGTCGATGGGAACAGCGTAGAACTTATTATTACAACGGTTTCTTATAGTTCCCCATGAAACTTAGTGAAAACTTAGCCCTGTAATAAGAGTTCGCCTCAATTTCTTTTAAACTACGCATTTCCAATTGAATAAAACGGTTCTGTTAGCTCTAAAACGTTGTAAACAAACGTATTACAACAGTTTGTCCGTGGGAACAGCGTAGAACTTATTATTACAACGGTTTCTTATAGTTCCCCATGAAACTTAGTGAAAACTTAGCCCCGTAATAAGAGTTCACCTCAATTTCTTTTAAACTACGCATTTCCCATTGAATAAAACGGTTCTGTTAGCTCTAAAACGTTGTTAACAAACGTATTGCAACAGTTTTGTCCATGGGAACAGCGTAGAACTTATTATTACAACGGTTTCTTATAGTTCCCCATGAAACTTAGTGAAAACTTAGCCCCGTAATAAGAGTTCACCTCAATTTCTTTTAAACTACGCATTTCCCATTGAATAAAACGGTTCTGTTAGCTCTAAAACGTTGTAAACAAACGTATTACAACAGTTTTGTCCATGGGAACAGCGTAGAACTTATTATTACAACGGTTTCTTATAGTTCCCCATGAAACTTATTGAAAACTTAGCCCCGTAATAAGAGTTCACCTCAATTTCTTTTAAACTACGCATTTCCCATTGAATAAAACGGTTCTGTTAGCTCTAAAACGTTGTAAACAAACATATCACAACAGTTTTGTCCATGGGAACAGCGTAGAACTTATCATTACAACGGTTTCTTATAGTTCCCCATGAAACTTAGTGAAAACTTAGCCCCGTAATAAGAGTTCACCTCAATTTCTTTTAAACTACGCATTTCCCATTGAATAAAACGGTTCTGTTAGCTCTAAAACGTTGTAAACAAACGTATTACAACAGTTTTGTCCATGGGAACAGCGTAGAACTTATTATTACAACGGTTTCTTATAGTTCCCCATGAAACTTAGTGAAAACTTAGCCCCGTAATAAGAGTTCACCTCAATTTCTTTTAAACTACGCATTTCCCATTGAATAAAACGGTTCTGTTAGCTCTAAAACGTTGTTAACAAACGTATTACAACAGTTTTGTCCATGGGAACAGCGTAGAACTTATTATTACAACGGTTTCTTATAGTTCCCCATGAAACTTAGTGAAAACTTAGCCCCGTAATAAGAGTTCACCTCAATTTCTTTTAAACTACGCATTTCCCATTGAATAAAACGGTTCTGTTAGCTCTAAAACGTTGTAAACAAACGTATTACAACAGTTTTGTCCATGGGAACAGCGTAGAACTTATTATTACAACGGTTTCTTATAGTTCCCCATGAAACTTAGTGAAAACTTAGCCCCGTAATAAGAGTTCACCTCCATTTCTTTTAAACTACGCATTTCCCATTGAATAAAACGGTTCTGTTAGCTCTAAAACGTTGTAAACAAACGTATCACAACAGTTTTGTCCATGGGAACAGCGTAGAACTTATTATTACAACGGTTTCTTATAGTTCCCCATGAAACTTAGTGAAAACTTAGCCCCGTAATAAGAGTTCACCTCAATTTCTTTTAAACTACGCATTTCCCATTGAATAAAACGGTTCTGTTAGCTCTAAAACGTTGTAAACAAACGTATTACAACAGTTTTGTCCATGGGAACAGCGTAGAACTTATTATTACAACGGTTTCTTATAGTTCCCCATGAAACTTAGTGAAAACTTAGCCCCGTAATAAGAGTTCACCTCCATTTCTTTTAAACTACGCATTTCCCATTGAATAAAACGGTTCTGTTAGCTCTAAAACGTTGTAAACAAATGTATTACAACAGTTTTGTCCATAGGAACAGCGTAGAACTTATTATAACAACGGTTTCTTATAGATCCCTATGAAACTTAGTGAAAACTTAGCCCTGTAATAAGAGTTCGCCTCAATTTCTTTTAAACTACGCATTTCCCATTGAATAAAACGGTTCTGTTAGCTCTAAAACGTTGTAAACAAACGTATTACAACAGTTTTGTCCATGGGAACAGCGTAGAACTTATTATTACAACGGTTTCTTATAGTTCCCCATGAAACTTAGTGAAAACTTAGCCCCGTAATAAGAGTTCACCTCAATTTCTTTTAAACTACGCATTTCCCATTGAATAAAACGGTTCTGTTAGCTCTAGAACGTTGTAAACAAACGTATCACAACAGTTTTGTCCATGGGAACAGCGTAGAACTTATTATTACAACGGTTTCTTATAGTTCCCCATGAAACTTAGTGAAAACTTAGCCCCGTAATAAGAGTTCACCTCAATTTCTTTTAAACTACGCATTTGCCATTGAATAAAACGGTTCTGTTAGCTCTAAAACGTTGTAAACAAACGTATTGCAACAGTTTTGTCCATGGGAACAGCGTAGAACTTATTATTACAACGGTTTCTTATAGTTCCCCATGAAAATTAGTGAAAACTTAGCCCCGTAATAAGAGTTCACCTCAATTTCTTTTAAACTACGCATTTCCCATTGAATAAAACGGTTCTGTTAGCTCTAAAACGTTGTAAACAAACGTATTACAACAGTTTTGTCCATGGGAACAGCGTAGAACTGATTATTACAACGGTTTCTTATAGTTCCCCATGAAACTTAGTGAAAACTTAGCCCCGTAATAAGAGTTCACCTCAATTTCTTTTAAACTACGCATTTCCCATTGAATAAAACGGTTCTGTTAGCTCTAAAACGTTGTAAACAAACGTATTACAACAGTTTTGTCCGTGGGAACAGCGTAGAACTTATTATTACAACGGTTTCTTATAGTTCCCCATGAAACTTAGTGAAAACTTAGCCCCGTAATAAGAGTTCACCTCAATTTCTTTTAAACTACGCATTTCCCATTGAATAAAACGGTTCTGTTAGCTCTAAAACGTTGTAAACAAACGTATTACAACAGTTTTGTCCATGGGAACAGCGTAGAAGTTATTATTACAACGGTTTCTTATAGTTCCCCATGAAACTTAGTGAAAACTTAGCCCCGTAATAAGAGTTCACCTCAATTTCTTTTAAACTACGCATTTCCCATTGAATAAAACGGTTCTGTTAGCTCTAAAACGTTGTAAACAAACGTATTACAACAGTTTTGTCCATGGGAACAGCGTAGAACTTATTATTACAACGGTTTCTTATAGTTCCCAATTAAACTTAGTGAAAACTTAGCCCCGTAATAAGAGTTCATCTCAATTTCTTTTAAACTACGCATTTCCCATTGAATAAAACGGTTCTGTTAGCTCTAAAACGTTGTAAACAAACGTATTACAACAGTTTTGTCCATGGGAACAGCGTAGATCTTATTATTACAACGGTTTCTTATAGTTCCCCATGAAACTTAGTGAAAACTTAGCCCCGTAATAAGAGTTCACCTCAATTTCTTTTAAACTACGCATTTCCAATTGAATAAAACGGTTCTGTTAGCTCTAAAACGTTGTAAACAAACGTATTACAACAGTTTTGTCCATGGGAACAGCGTAGAACTTATTATTACAACGGTTCCTTATAGTTCCCCATGAAACTTAGTGAAAACTTAGCCCCGTAATAAGAGTTCACCTCCATTTCTTTTAAACTACGCATTTCCCATTGAATAAAACGGTTCTGTTAGCTCTAAAACGTTGTAAACAAATGTATTACAACAGTTTTGTCCATAGGAACAGCGTAGAACTTATTATAACAACGGTTTCTTATAGATCCCTATGAAACTTAGTGAAAACTTAGCCCTGTAATAAGAGTTCGCCTCAATTTCTTTTAAACTACGCATTTCCAATTGAATAAAACGGTTCTGTTAGCTCTAAAACGTTGTAAACAAACGTATTACAACAGTTTTGTCGATGGGAACAGCGTAGAACTTATTATTACAACGGTTTCTTATAGTTCCCCATGAAACTTAGTGAAAACTTAGCCCTGTAATAAGAGTTCGCCTCAATTTCTTTTAAACTACGCATTTCCAATTGAATAAAACGGTTCTGTTAGCTCTAAAACGTTGTAAACAAACGTATTACAACAGTTATGTCCATGGGAACAGCGTAGAACTTATTATTACAACGGTTTCTTATCGTTCCCCATGAAACTTAGTGAAAACTTAGCCCCGTAATAAGAGTTCACCTCCATTTCTTTTAAACTACGCATTTCCCATTGAATAAAACGGTTCTGTTAGCTCTAAAACGTTGTAAACAAACGTATTACAACAGTTTTGTCCATGGGAACAGCGTAGAACTTATTATTACAACGGTTTCTTATAGTTCCCCATGAAACTTAGTGAAAACTTAGCCCTGTAATAAGAGTTCGCCTCAATTTCTTTTAAACTACGCATTTCCCATTGAATAAAACGGTTCTGTTAGCTCTAAAACGTTGTAAACAAACGTATTACAACAGTTTTGTCCATGGGAACAGCGTAGAACTTATTATTACAACGGTTTCTTATCGTTCCCCATGAAACTTAGTGAAAACTTAGCCCCGTAATAAGAGTTCACCTCAATTTCTTTTAAACTACGCATTTCCCATTGAATAAAACGGTTCTGTTAGCTCTAAAACGTTGTAAACAAACGTATTACAACAGTTTTGTCCATGGGAACAGCGTAGAACTTATTATTACAACGGTTTCTTATAGTTCCCCATGAAACTTAGTGAAAACTTAGCCCCGTAATAAGAGTTCACCTCAATTTCTTTTAAACTACGCATTTCCAATTGAATAAAACGGTTCTGTTAGCTCTAAAACGTTGTAAACAAACGTATTACAACAGTTTTGTCCATGGGAACAGCGTAGAACTTATTATTACAACGGTTTCTTATAGTTCCCCATGAAACTTAGTGAAAACTTAGCCCCGTAATAAGAGTTCACCTCAATTTCTTTTAAACTACGCATTTCCCATTGAATAAAACGGTTCTGTTAGCTCTAAAACGTTGTAAACAAACGTATCACAACAGTTTTGTCCATGGGAACAGCGTAGAACTTATTATTACAACGGTTTCTTATAGTTCCCCATGAAACTTAGTGAAAACTTAGCCCCGTAATAAGAGTTCACCTCAATTTCTTTTAAACTACGCATTTCCCATTGAATAAAACGGTTCTGTTAGCTCTAAAACGTTGTAAACAAACGTATTACAACAGTTTTGTCCATGGGAACAGCGTAGAACTTATTATTACAACGGTTTCTTATAGTTCCCCATGAAACTTAGTGAAAACTTAGCCCCGTAATAAGAGTTCACCTCAATTTCTTTTAAACTACGCATTTCCCATTGAATAAAACGGTTCTGCTAGCTCTAAAACGTTGTAAACAAACGTATTACAACAGTTTTGTCCATGGGAACAGCGTAGAACTTATTATTACAACGGTTTCTTATAGTTCTTCATGAAACTTATTGAAAACTTAGCCCCGTAATAAGAGTTCACCTCAATTTCTTTTAAACTACGCATTTCCCATTGAATAAAACGGTTCTGTTAGCTCTAAAACGTTGTAAACAAACGTATTACAACAGTTTTGTCCATGGGAACAGCGTAGAACTTATTATTACAACGGTTTCTTATAGTTCCCCATGAAACTTAGTGAAAACTTAGCCCCGTAATAAGAGTTCACCTCAATTTCTTTTAAACTACGCATTTCCAATTGAATAAAACGGTTCTGTTAGCTCTAAAACGTTGTAAACAAACGTATTACAACAGTTTTGTCCATGGGAACAGCGTAGAACTTATTATTACAACGGTTTCTTATAGTTCCCCATGAAACTTAGTGAAAACTTAGCCCCGTAATAAGAGTTCACCTCAATTTCTTTTAAACTACGCATTTCCCATTGAATAAAACGGTTCTGTTAGCTCTAAAACGTTGTAAACAAACGTATTACAACAGTTTTGTCCATGGGAACAGCGTAGAACTTATTATTACAACGGTTTCTTATAGTTCCCCATGAAACTTAGTGAAAACTTAGCCCCGTAATAAGAGTTCACCTCAATTTCTTTTAAACTACGCATTTCCCATTGAATAAAACGGTTCTGCTAGCTCTAAAACGTTGTAAACAAACGTATTACAACAGTTTTGTCAATGGGAACAGCGTAGAACTTATTATTACAACGGTTTCTTATAGTTCTTCATGAAACTTAGTGAAAACTTAGCCCCGTAATAAGAGTTCACCTCAATTTCTTTTAAACTACGCATTTCCCATTGAATAAAACGGTTCTGTTAGCTCTAAAACGTTGTAAACAAACGTATTACAACAGTTTTGTCCATGGGAACAGCGTAGAACTTATTATTACAACGGTTTCTTATAGTTCCCCATGAAACTTAGTGAAAACTTAGCCCCGTAATAAGAGTTCACCTCAATTTCTTTTAAACTACGCATTTCCCATTGAATAAAACGGTTCTGTTAGCTCTAAAACGTTGTAAACAAACGTATTACAACAGTTTTGTCCATGGGAACAGCGTAGAACTTATTATTACAACGGTTTCTTATAGTTCCCCATGAAACTTAGTGAAAACTTACCCCCGTAATAAGAGTTCACCTCAATTTCTTTTAAACTACGCATTTCCCATTGAATAAAACGGTTCTGCTAGCTCTAAAACGTTAAACAAACGTATTACAACAGTTTTGTCCATGGGAACAGCGTAGAACTTATTATTACAACGGTTTCTTATAGTTCCCCATGAAACTTAGTGAAAACTTAGCCCCGTAATAAGAGTTCACCTCAATTTCTTTTAAACTACGCATTTCCCATTGAATAAAACGGTTCTGTTAGCTCTAAAACGTTGTAAACAAACGTATTACAACAGTTTTGTCCATGGGAACAGCGTAGAACTTATTATTACAACGGTTTCTTATAGTTCCCCATGAAACTTAGTGAAAACTTAGCCCTGTAATAAGAGTTCACCTCAATTTCTATTAAACTACGCATTTCTCATTGAATAAAACGGTTCTGTTAGCTCTAAAATGTTGTAAACAAACGTATTACAACAGTTTTGTCCATGGGAACAGCGTAGAACTTATTATTACAACGGTTTCTTATAGTTCCCCATGAAACTTAGTGAAAACTTAGCCCCGTAATAAGAGTTCACCTCAATTTCTTTTAAACTACGCATTTCCCATTGAATAAAACGGTTCTGTTAGCTCTAAAACGTTGTAAACAAACGTATCACAACAGTTTTGTCCATGGGAACAGCGTAGAACTTATTATTACAACGGTTTCTTATAGTTCCCCATGAAACTTAGTGAAAACTTATCCCCGTAATAAGAGTTCACCTCAATTTCTTTTAAACTACGCATTTCCCATTGAATAAAACGGTTCTGTTAGCTCTAAAACGTTGTAAACAAACGTATTACAACAGTTTTGTCCATGGGAACAGCGTAGAACTTATTATTACATAGGTTTCTTATAGTTCCCCATGAAACTTAGTGAAAACTTAGCCCCGTAATAAGAGTTCACCTCCATTTCTTTTAAACTACGCATTTCCCATTGAATAAAACGGTTCTGTTAGCTCTAAAACGTTGTAAACAAACGTATTACAACAGTTTTGTCGATGGGAACAGCGTAGAACTTATTATTACAACGGTTTCTTATAGTTCCCCAAGAAACTTAGTGAAAACTTAGCCCTGTAATAAGAGTTCACCTCAATTTCTTTTAAACTACGCATTTCCAATTGAATAAAACGGTTCTGTTAGCTCTAAAACGTTGTAAACAAACGTATCACAACAGTTTTGTCCATGGGAACAGCGTAGAACTTATTATTACAACGGTTTCTTATCGTTCCCAATGAAACTTAGTGAAAACTAAGCCCCGTAATAAGAGTTCACCTCAATTTCTTTTAAACTACGCATTTCCCATTGAATAAAACGGTTCTGTTAGCTCTAAAACGATGTAAACAAACGTATTACAACAGTTTTGTCCATGGGAACAGCGTAGAACTTATTATTACAACGGTTTCTTATAGTTCCCCATGAAACTTAGTGAAAACTTAGCCCTGTAATAAGAGTTCGCCTCAATTTCTTTTAAACTACGCATTTCCAATTGAATAAAACGGTTCTGTTAGCTCTAAAACGTTGTAAACAAACGTATTACAACAGTTTTGTCCATGGGAACAGCGTAGAACTTATTATTACAACGGTTTCTTATCGTTCCCCATGAAATTTAGTGAAAACTTAGCCCCGTAATAAGAGTTCACCTCAATTTCTTTTAAACTACGCATTTCCCATTGAATAAAACGGTTCTGTTAGCTCTAAAACGTTGTAAACAAACGTATTACAACAGTTTTGTCCATGGGAACAGCGTAGAACTTATTATTACAACGGTTTCTTATAGTTCCCCATGAAACTTAGTGAAAACTTAGCCCCGTAATAAGAGTTCACCTCAATTTCTTTTAAACTACGCATTTCCAATTGAATAAAACGGTTCTGTTAGCTCTAAAACGTTGTAAACAAACGTAATACAACAGTTTTGTCCATGGGAACAGCGTAGAACTTATTATTACAACGGTTTCTTATAGTTCCCCATGAAACTTAGTGAAAACTTAGCCCCGTAATAAGAGTTCACCTCAATTTCTTTTAAACTACGCATTTCCCATTGAATAAAACGGTTCTGTTAGCTCTAAAACGTTGTAAACAAACGTATCACAACAGTTTTGTCCATGGGAACAGCGTAGAACTTATTATTACAACGGTTTCTTATAGTTCCCCATGAAACTTAGTGAAAACTTAGCCCCGTAATAAGAGTTCACCTCAATTTCTTTTAAACTACGCATTTCCCATTGAATAAAACGGTTCTGTTAGCTCTAAAACGTTGTAAACAAACGTATTACAACAGTTTTGTCCATGGGAACAGCGTAGAACTTATTATTACAACGGTTTCTTATAGTTCCCCATGAAACTTAGTGAAAACTTAGCCCCGTAATAAGAGTTCACCTCAATTTCTTTTAAACTACGCATTTCCCATTGAATAAAACGGTTCTGCTAGCTCTAAAACGTTGTAAACAAACGTATTACAACAGTTTTGTCCATGGGAACAGCGTAGAACTTATTATTACAACGGTTTCTTATAGTTCTTCATGAAACTTAGTGAAAACTTAGCCCCGTAATAAGAGTTCACCTCAATTTCTTTTAAACTACGCATTTCCCATTGAATAAAACGGTTCTGTTAGCTCTAAAACGTTGTAAACAAACGTATTACAACAGTTTTGTCCATGGGAACAGCGTAGAACTTATTATTACAACGGTTTCTTATAGTTCCCCATGAAACTTAGTGAAAACTTAGCCCCGTAATAAGAGTTCACCTCAATTTCTTTTAAACTACGCATTTCCCATTAAATAAAACGGTTCTGCTAGCTCTAAAACGTTGTAAACAAACGTATTACAACAGTTTTGTCCATGGGAACAGCGTAGAACTTATTATTACAACGGTTTCTTATAGTTCCCCATGAAACTTAGTGAAAACTTAGCCCCGTAATAAGAGTTCACCTCAATTTCTTTTAAACTACGCATTTCCCATTGAATAAAACGGTTCTGTTAGCTCTAAAACGTTGTAAACAAACGTATTACAACAGTTTTGTCCATGGGAACAGCGTAGAACTTATTATTACAACGGTTTCTTATAGTTCCCCATGAAACTTAGTGAAAACTTACCCTCGTAATAAGAGTTCATCTCAATTTCTTTTAAACTACGCATTTCCCATTGAATAAAACGGTTCTGTTAGCTCTAAAACGTTGTAAACAAACGTATTACAACAGTTTTGTCCATGGGAACAGCGTAGAACTTATTATTACAACGGTTTCTTATAGTTCCCCATGAAACTTAGTGAAAACTTAGCCCCGTAATAAGAGTTCACCTCAATTTCTTTTAAACTACGCATTTCCCATTGAATAAAACGGTTCTGTTAGCTCTAAAACGTTGTAAACAAACGTATTACAACAGTTTTGTCCATGGGAACAGCGTAGAACTTATTATTACAACGGTTTCTTATAGTTCCCCATGAAACTTAGTGAAAACTTAGCCCCGTAATAAGAGTTCACCTCAATATCTTTTAAACTACGCATTTCCCATTGAATAAAACGGTTCTGTTAGCTCTAAAACGTTGTAAACAAACGTATTACAACAGTTTTGTCCATGGGAACAGCGTAGAACTTATTATTACAACGGTTTCTTATAGTTCCCCATGAAACTTAGTGAAAACTTAGCCCCGTAATAAGAGTTCACCTCCATTTCTTTTAAACTACGCATTTCCCATTGAATAAAACGGTCCTGTTAGCTCTAAAACGTTGTAAACAAACGTATTACAACAGTTTTGTCGATGGGAACAGCGTAGAACTTATTATTACAACGGTTTCTTATAGTTCCCCATGAAACTTAGTGAAAAATTAGCCCTGTAATAAGAGTTCGCCTCAATTTCTTTTAAACTACGCATTTCCAATTGAATAAAACGGTTCTGTTAGCTCTAAAACGTTGTAAACAAACGTATTACAACAGTTTTGTCCATGGGAACAGCGTAGAACTTATTATTACAACGGTTTCTTATCGTTCCCCATGAAACTTAGTGAAAACTTAGCCCCGTAATAAGAGTTCACCTCAATTTCTTTTAAACTACGCATTTCCCATTGAATAAAACGGTTCTGTTAGCTCTAAAACGTTGTAAACAAACGTATTACAACAGTTTTGTCCATGGGAACAGCGTAGAACTTATTATTACAACGGTTTCTTATAGTTCCCCATGAAACTTAGTGAAAACTTAGCCCCGTAATAAGAGTTCACCTCAATTTCTTTTAAACTACGCATTTTTAATTGAATAAAACGGTTCTGTTAGCTCTAAAACGTTGTAAACAAACGTATTACAACAGTTTTGTCCATGGGAACAGCGTAGAACTTATTATTACAACGGTTTCTTATAGTTCCCCATGAAACTTAGTGAAAACTTAGCCCCGTAATAAGAGTTCACCTCAATTTCTTTTAAACTACGCATTTCCCATTGAATAAAACGGTTCTGTTAGCTCTAAAACGTTGTAAACAAACGTATCACAACAGTTTTGTCCATGGGAACAGCGTAGAACTTATTATTACAACGGTTTCTTATAGTTCCCCATGAAACTTAGTGAAAACTTAGCCCCGTAATAAGAGTTCACCTCAATTTCTTTTAAACTACGCATTTCCCATTGAATAAAACGGTTCTGTTAGCTCTAAAACGTTGTAAACAAACGTATTACAACAGTTTTGTCCATGGGAACAGCGTAGAACTTATTATTACAACGGTTTCTTATAGTTCCCCATGAAACTTAGTGAAAACTTAGCCCCGTAATAAGAGTTCACCTCAATTTCTTTTAAACTACGCATTTCCCATTGAATAAAACGGTTCTGCTAGCTCTAAAACGTTGTAAACAAACGTATTACAACAGTTTTGTCCATGGGAACAGCGTAGAACTTATTATTACAACGGTTTCTTATAGTTCTTCATGAAACTTTGTGAAAACTTAGCCCCGTAATAAGAGTTCACCTCAATTTCTTTTAAACTACGCATTTCCCATTGAATAAAACGGTTCTGTTAGCTCTAAAACGTTGTAAACAAACGTATTACAACAGTTTTGTCCATGGGAACAGCGTAGAACTTATTATTACAACGGTTTCTTATAGTTCCCCATGAAACTTAGTGAAAACTTAGCCCCGTAATAAGAGTTCACCTCAATTTCTTTTAAACTACGCATTTCCTATTGAATAAAACGGTTCTGCTAGCTCTAAAACGTTGTAAACAAACGTATTACAACAGTTTTGTCCATGGGAACAGCGTAGAACTTATTATTACAACGGTTTCTTATAGTTCCCCATGAAACTTAGTGAAAACTTAGCCCCGTAATAAGAGTTCACCTCAATTTCTTTTAAACTACGCATTTCCCATTGAATAAAACGGTTCTGTTAGCTCTAAAACGTTGTAAACAAACGTATTACAACAGTTTTGTCCATGGGAACAGCGTAGAACTTATTATTTCAACGGTTTCTTATAGTTCCCCATGAAACTTAGTGAAAACTTACCCCCGTAATAAGAGTTCATCTCAATTTCTTTTAAACTACGCATTTCCCATTGAATAAAACGGTTCTGTTAGCTCTAAAACGTTGTAAACAAACGTATTACAACAGTTTTGTCCATGGGAACAGCGTAGAACTTATTATTACAACGGTTTCTTATAGTTCCCCATGAAACTTAGTGAAAACTTAGCCCCGTAATAAGAGTTCACCTCAATTTCTTTTAAACTACGCATTTCCCATTGAATAAAACGGTTCTGTTAGCTCTAAAACGTTGTAAACAAACGTATTACAACAGTTTTGTCCATGGGAACAGCGTAGAACTTATTATTACAACGGTTTCTTATAGTTCCCCATGAAACTTAGTGAAAACTTAGCCCTGTAATAAGGGTTCACCTCAATTTCTATTAAACTACGCATTTCTCATTGAATAAAAAGGTTCTGTTAGCTCTAAAATGTTGTAAACAAACGTATTACAACAGTTTTGTCCATGGGAACAGCGTAGAACTTATTATTACAACGGTTTCTTATAGTTCCCCATGAAACTTAGTGAAAACTTAGCCCCGTAATAAGAGTTCACCTCAATTTCTTTTAAACTACGCATTTCCCATTGAATAAAACGGTTCTGTTAGCTCTAAAACGTTGTAAACAAACGTATTACAACAGTTTTGTCCATGGGAACAGCGTCGAACTTATTATTACAACGGTTTCTTATAGTTCCCCATGAAACTTAGTGAAATGTTATCCCCGTAATAAGAGTTCACCTCAATTTCTTTTAAACTACGCATTTCCCATTGAATAAAACGGTTCTGTTAGCTCTAAAACGTTGTAAACAAACGTATTACAACAGTTTTGTCCATGGGAACAGCGTAGAACTTATTATTACATAGGTTTCTTATAGTTCCCCATGAAACTTAGTGAAAACTTAGCCCCGTAATAAGAGTTCACCTCCATTTCTTTTAAACTACGCATTTCCCATTGAATAAAACGGTTCTGTTAGCTCTAAAACGTTGTAAACAAACGTATTACAACAGTTTTGTCGATGGGAACAGCGTAGAACTTATTATTACAACGGTTTCTTATAGTTCCCCATGAAACTTAGTGAAAACTTAGCCCTGTAATAAGAGTTCGCCTCAATTTCTTTTAAACTACGCATTTCCAATTGAATAAAACGGTTCTGTTAGCTCTAAAACGTTGTAAACAAACGTATTACAACAGTTTTGTCCATGGGAACAGCGTAGAACTTATTATTACAACGGTTTCTTATAGTTCCCCATGAAACTTAGTGAAAACTTAGCCCCGTAATAAGAGTTCACCTCAATTTCTTTTAAACTACGCATTTCCCATTGAATAAAACGGTTCTGTTAGCTCTAAAACGTTGTAAACAAACGTATTACAACAGTTTTGTCCGTGGGAACAGCGTAGAACTTATTATTACAACGGTTTCTTATAGTTCCCCATGAAACTTAGTGAAAACTTAGCCCCGTAATAAGAGTTCACCTCAATTTCTTTTAAACTACGCATTTCCCATTGAATAAAACGGTTCTGTTAGCTCTAAAACGTTGTTAACAAACGTATTGCAACAGTTTTGTCCATGGGAACAGCGTAGAACTTATTATTACAACGGTTTCTTATAGTTCCCCATGAAACTTAGTGAAAACTTAGCCCCGTAATAAGAGTTCACCTCAATTTCTTTTAAACTACGCATTTCCCATTGAATAAAACGGTTCTGTTAGCTCTAAAACGTTGTAAACAAACGTATTACAACAGTTTTGTCCATGGGAACAGCGTAGAACTTATTATTACAACGGTTTCTTATAGTTCCCCATGAAACTTATTGAAAACTTAGCCCCGTAATAAGAGTTCACCTCAATTTCTTTTAAACTACGCATTTCCCATTGAATAAAACGGTTCTGTTAGCTCTAAAACGTTGTAAACAAACGTATCACAACAGTTTTGTCCATGGGAACAGCGTAGAACTTATCATTACAACGGTTTCTTATAGTTCCCCATGAAACTTAGTGAAAACTTAGCCCCGTAATAAGAGTTCACCTCAATTTCTTTTAAACTACGCATTTCCCATTGAATAAAACGGTTCTGTTAGCTCTAAAACGTTGTAAACAAACGTATTACAACAGTTTTGTCCATGGGAACAGCGTAGAACTTATTATTACAACGGTTTCTTATAGTTCCCCATGAAACTTAGTGAAAACTTAGCCCCGTAATAAGAGTTCACCTCAATTTCTTTTAAACTACGCATTTCCCATTGAATAAAACGGTTCTGTTAGCTCTAAAACGTTGTTAACAAACGTATTACAACAGTTTTGTCCATGGGAACAGCGTAGAACTTATTATTACAACGGTTTCTTATAGTTCCCCATGAAACTTAGTGAAAACTTAGCCCCGTAATAAGAGTTCACCTCAATTTCTTTTAAACTACGCATTTCCCATTGAATAAAACGGTTCTGTTAGCTCTAAAACGTTGTAAACAAACGTATTACAACAGTTTTGTCCATGGGAACAGCGTAGAACTTATTATTACAACGGTTTCTTATAGTTCCCCATGAAACTTAGTGAAAACTTAGCCCCGTAATAAGAGTTCACCTCCATTTCTTTTAAACTACGCATTTCCCATTGAATAAAACGGTTCTGTTAGCTCTAAAACGTTGTAAACAAACGTATCACAACAGTTTTGTCCATGGGAACAGCGTAGAACTTATTATTACAACGGTTTCTTATAGTTCCCCATGAAACTTAGTGAAAACTTAGCCCCGTAATAAGAGTTCACCTCAATTTCTTTTAAACTACGCATTTCCCATTGAATAAAACGGTTCTGTTAGCTCTAAAACGTTGTAAACAAACGTATTACAACAGTTTTGTCCATGGGAACAGCGTAGAACTTATTATTACAACGGTTTCTTATAGTTCCCCATGAAACTTAGTGAAAACTTAGCCCTGTAATAAGAGTTCACCTCAATTTCTTTTAAACTACGCATTTCCCATTGAATAAAACGGTTCTGTTAGCTCTAAAACGTTGTAAACAAACGTATTACAACAGTTTTGTCCATGGGAACAGCGTAGAACTTATTATTACAACGGTTTCTTATAGTTCCCCATGAAACTTAGTGAAAACTTAGCCCCGTAATAAGAGTTCACCTCAATTTCTTTTAAACTACGCATTTCCCATTGAATAAAACGGTTCTGTTAGCTGTAAAACGTTGTAAACAAACGTATTACAACAGTTTTGTCCATGGGAACAGCGTAGAACTTATTATTACAACGGTTTCTTATAGTTCCCCATGAAACTTAGTGAAAACTTAGCCCCGTAATAAGAGTTCACCTCAATTTCTTTTAAACTACGCATTTCCCATTGAATAAAACGGTTATGTTAGCTCTAAAACGTTGTAAACAAACGTATTACAACAGTTTTGTCCATGGGAACAGCGTAGAACTTATTATTACAACGGTTTCTTATAGTTCCCCATGAAACTTAGTGAAAACTTAGCCCCGTAATAAGAGTTCACCTCAATTTCTTTTAAACTACGCATTTCCCATTGAAAAAAACGGTTCTGTTAGCACTAAAACGTTGTAAACAAACGTATCACAACAGTTTTGTCCATGGGAACAGCGTAGAACTTATTACTACAACGGTTTCTTATAGTTCCCCATGAAACTTAGTGAAAACTTAGCCCCGTAATAAGAGTTCACCTCAATTTCTTTTAAACTACGCATTTCCCATTGAATAAAACGGTTCTGTTAGCTCTAAAACGTTGTAAACAAACGTATTACAACAGTTTTGTCCATGGGAACAGCGTAGAACTTATTATTACAACGGTTTCTTATAGTTCCCCATGAAACTTAGTGAAAACTTAGCCCCGTAATAAGAGTTCACCTCAATTTCTTTTAAACTACGCATTTCCCATTGAATAAAACGGTTCTGTTAGCTCTAAAACGTTGTAAACAAACGTATTACAACAGTTTTGTCCATGGGAACAGCGTAGAACTTATTATTACAACGGTTTCTTATAGTTCCCCATGAAACTTTGTGAAAACTTAGCCCCGTAATAAGAGTTCACCTCAATTTCTTTTAAACTACGCGTTTCCCATTGAATAAAACGGTTCTGTTAGCTCTAAAACGTTGTAAACAAACGTATTACAACAGTTTTGTCCATGGGAACAGCGTAGAACTTATTATTACAACGGTTTCTTATAGTTCCCCATGAAACTTAGTGAAAACTTAGCCCCGTAATAAGAGTTCACCTCAATTTCTTTTAAACTACGCATTTCCCATTGAATAAAACGGTTCTGTTAGCTCTAAAACGTTGTAAACAAACGTATTACAACAGTTTTGTCCATGGGAACAGCGTAGAACTTATTATTACAACGGTTTCTTATAGTTCCCCATGAAACTTAGTGAAAACTTAGCCCCGTAATAAGAGTTCACCTCCATTTCTTTTAAACTACGCATTTCCCATTGAATAAAACGGTTCTGTTAGCTCTAAAACGTTGTAAACAAACGTATCACAACAGTTTTGTCCATGGGAACAGCGTAGAACTTATTATTACAACGGTTTCTTATAGTTCCCCATGAAACTTAGTGAAAACTTAGCCCCGTAATAAGAGTTCACCTCAATTTCTTTTAAACTACGCATTTCCCATTGAATAAAACGGTTCTGTTAGCTCTAAAACGTTGTAAACAAACGTATTACAACAGTTTTGTCCATGGGAACAGCGTAGAACTTATTATTACAACGGTTTCTTATAGTTCCCCATGAAACTTAGTGAAAACTTAGCCCTGTAATAAGAGTTCACCTCAATTTCTTTTAAACTACGCATTTCCCATTGAATAAAACGGTTCTGTTAGCTCTAAAACGTTGTAAACAAACGTATTACAACAGTTTTGTCCATGGGAACAGCGTAGAACTTATTATTACAACGGTTTCTTATAGTTCCCCATGAAACTTAGTGAAAACTTAGCCCCGTAATAAGAGTTCACCTCAATTTCTTTTAAACTACGCATTTCCCATTGAATAAAACGGTTCTGTTAGCTCTAAAACGTTGTAAACAAACGTATTACAACAGTTTTGTCCATGGGAACAGCGTAGAACTTATTATTACAACGGTTTCTTATAGTTCCCCATGAAACTTAGTGAAAACTTAGCCCCGTAATAAGAGTTCACCTCAATTTCTTTTAAACTACGCATTTCCCATTGAATAAAACGGTTATGTTAGCTCTAAAACGTTGTAAACAAACGTATTACAACAGTTTTGTCCATGGGAACAGCGTAGAACTTATTATTACAACGGTTTCTTATAGTTCCCCATGAAACTTAGTGAAAACTTAGCCCCGTAATAAGAGTTCACCTCAATTTCTTTTAAACTACGCATTTCCCATTGAAAAAAACGGTTCTGTTAGCACTAAAACGTTGTAAACAAACGTATCACAACAGTTTTGTCCATGGGAACAGCGTAGAACTTATTACTACAACGGTTTCTTATAGTTCCCCATGAAACTTAGTGAAAACTTAGCCCCGTAATAAGAGTTCACCTCAATTTCTTTTAAACTACGCATTTCCCATTGAATAAAACGGTTCTGTTAGCTCTAAAACGTTGTAAACAAACGTATTACAACAGTTTTGTCCATGGGAACAGCGTAGAACTTATTATTACAACGGTTTCTTATAGTTCCCCATGAAACTTAGTGAAAACTTAGCCCCGTAATAAGAGTTCACCTCAATTTCTTTTAAACTACGCATTTCCCATTGAATAAAACGGTTCTGTTAGCTCTAAAACGTTGTAAACAAACGTATTACAACAGTTTTGTCCATGGGAACAGCGTAGAACTTATTATTACAACGGTTTCTTATAGTTCCCCATGAAACTTTGTGAAAACTTAGCCCCGTAATAAGAGTTCACCTCAATTTCTTTTAAACTACGCATTTCCCATTGAATAAAACGGTTCTGTTAGCTCTAAAACGTTGTAAACAAACGTATTCCAACAGTTTTGTCCATGGGAACAGCGTAGAACTTATTATTACAACGGTTTCTTATAGTTCCCCATGAAACTTAGTGAGAACTTAGCCCCGTAATAAGAGTTCACCTCAATTTCTTTTAAACTACGCATTTCCCATTGAATAAAACGGTTCTGTTAGCTCTAAAACGTTGTAAACAAACGTATCACAACAGTTTTGTCCATGGGAACAGCGTAGAACTTATTATTACAACGGTTTCTTATAGTTCCCCATGAAACTTAGTGAAAACTTAGCCCCGTAATAAGAGTTCACCTCAATTTCTTTTAAACTACGCATTTCCCATTGAATAAAACGGTTCTGTTAGCTCTAAAACGTTGTAAACAAACGTATTACAACAGTTTTGTCCATGGGAACAGCGTAGAACTTATTATTACAACGGTTTCTTATAGTTCCCCATGAAACTTAGTGAAAACTTAGCCCCGTAATAAGAGTTCACCTCAATTTCTTTTAAACTACGCATTTCCCATTGAATAAAACGGTTCTGTTAGCTCTAAAACGTTGTAAACAAACGTATTACAACAGTTTTGTCCATGGGAACAGCGTAGAACTTATTATTACAACGGTTTCTTATAGTTCCCCATGAAACTTAGTGACTCAATTTCCTACAACCTTGTGCTTCAATATATCTTGAAGACTTCACAAGGATATATTGGAAAAATTAAAATTAAAAGCCTGATTAGAATCTTGCAAAATATTGTATATGTTATGCTTTTCTGTACCTTTTTTGTTGATCTGAGGCTTGGGCGACGCTACCCTCTAAATATGTTATTGTTACTATCTGGTGATATTCATATGAACCCAGGCCAAAGAATAAGTAAGGGCTTAAAATTTTTCCATTGGAATCTGAATAGCATTTGTGCAAGGGACAGTATAAAAATACCACTTATCGAGGCCTATGATGCTATTCATAAATTTGATGTCATTGCAATATCCGAGTCTATGCTTAATAGTAATATAAAAAATGAAGCAATTAGTATTAAGGGGTTCAGCCCAGAGATCTTTCGCAGCGATCATCCAAGTAATTCTAAAACTGGGGGAGTTTGTTTATATTTCCGTGACGAATTGCCAATCAAGAGGAGAGCTGATCTTGAAATATTACAAGAAATGATTGTTTCTGAAGTAACTATTTCACGAAAGAAAGTATTCGTAATTACCCTCTATCGCAGTCCAAGCCAAAATAGTGAGCAGTTTGAAGCATTCATTAACAATGTACAGCAGGTTCTAAGTACTATTAGAGATGAAAGGCCTCATTGCGTTATCTTTACCGGAGACTTTAATTGCAGATCCTCACAATGGTGGGCTGATGATGTAGAAAGTCCAGAGGGTGCAGCCCTTGATGAGTTCTTGGAAACGAATGGCCTGTATCAGTTAATTGACGAACCAACAAATATACGAAATGAGAGCTTGTCATGTATTGATTTGATAATCACAGACCAGCCAAGCATGTTTGTCGACTATGGTGTCCACCCTTCATTGGATGTTCACTGTCAACATCAAATTATTTTTGGCAATCTGAGCTTATCGTTGCCTTCTCCTCCCCCCTATAAAAGAACCATCTGGCACTATTCAAAAGCTAACGTGCAAACGATAAAAAATTCTATCACTAATGTGAACTGGGTAAATAGCTTCAATTCTCTTTCCCCAACGGAAATGGTCGACTATTTAACCAGGACTCTTTATGCAATTGTTTCCTTTCATATTCCAAACGAGACAATAAGAATTAATGACAAGGACCCGCCTTGGCTCACTAAAAGCCTGAAAACTGCCATTAAAAGGAAGCATAGGGTATACAGAAGGTATATCAGGCGAGGAAGGAAGCAGGAGGACTGGAGCTTAGTTAGAAATCTTCAATTTGAAAACAGTAAAAAAATCGCAGAAGCCAAGAACACATTTTATTCTAAACTGGGAAATAAGTTGTCTGATCCTCATATTGGCGTAAAATCGTATTGGAGTATTTTGAAAAAGCTTGTTGACAAAAAGAAATTTGCAAATATACCACCCATCCTAGAAAATGGTCTCTTCATTACCAACTTGGAGGCTAAGGCGAATCTGTTTAATGACTATTTTGTAGAGCAATGTAGCACCGTCGTGACAGATAGTACCCTTCCTGATTTTAGACCATTGTGTCCAACGCTATTGCAGAATGTGCCTGTTGAAAGAGAAAAGGTTCTTAAGCTTATTCGCTCCCTTGATTCCAAGAAGGCACATGGATGTGATGATATTTCAGTCTCAATGTTAAAGATCTGTGATACTGAAATTGTAGAGCCTTTGTGTCTAATATTTGAAAAGTGTTTAGAAACTGGTGTTTACCCTTCTTCGTGGAAGAGAGCGAATATAATTCCTATTCATAAGAAAAACAGTAGACAAAACAAAGGAAACTATCGTCCAATCTCCCTGTTACCGATATTTGGTAAGATTTTTGAAAAAATTATTTTTGACGCTATTTACAAGCATTTATGCGATCATAGCCTTATAACTCCAAATCAGTCTGGCTTTCGCCCGGGCGACTCAACTATAAACCAGTTGTTGTCGATAATGCATTCAATTTATACTGCCTTTGAAGAAGTTCCTAGCAGAGAAACAAGAGCTGTTTTCCTAGACTTGTCCAAGGCATTTGACAGGGTGTGGCATAAAGGTCTGCTATACAAACTGAAATGCAACGGAATTAGTGGTAGTCTTTTTAAAGTCATCCAGGATTTCTTGCATGATCGCAAACAGCGAGTCTTATTGAACGGAAAATGTTCTAATTGGTCCACAGTAAAAGCTGGTGTGCCCCAGGGGTCAGTCCTTGGTCCTTTATTTTTCCTCCTATACATTAATGATCTTCCTAACAATGTTTCGTGTGAAGTAAAGCTGTTTGCAGATGACACGTCTCTGTTCTCCGTTGTAAAAGATGAATATGTCACCAGTCTAGCTTTAAATCTTGACCTTGAAAAAATTCGTATTTGGGCGTGGCAATGGAAAATGCTATTCAATGCTGACAAAACCGAGGAAATCATATTTTCTTGGAAAAGAGCCAGATCTACCCATCCAGTTCTTAAATTAGGAAATGATGAAATAAAAACTAGCTCAGAACATAAGCACCTTGGGATTATCCTTGACTCCAAGCTTGACTTCCAAAGTCACATTAGAGAAGCAATTCTAAAGGCACGTAGGGGCATTGGATTGATAAGATACCTCTCTAAATTTGTGTCAAGGGACGTCCTTGATCAAATGTACAAGCTTTATGTTAGACCACATTTAGATTACGGGGATATAATATATCATAGATTTGACCCTGAAATGCATCTTGAAATCACAAAAAGATTAGAACAGGTACAGTACTCAGCGGCTCTGGCGGTGACTGGAACGTGGAGAGGTACTAGTAGACAAAGGCTCTACCAAGAGTTAGGATGGGAAACCTTATATCACAGGCGATGGTACCGTAGACTAACGCACTTTTTTTCTCTAAAAAAATCCGAAACACCAGAATATCTTTTCAATGAAATACCAAAGGAACGTCAACTAAGATATGATTTACGGAATCCAAATATATATGAGCAACCAGTTGCGAGAACAACTCGTTTTGCTAACACTTACTTTCAGAACACTCTCTTTGAGTGGAATTTACTAGATAGTGAGATCCAAAACTCTGCGTCAATTTCACAGTTTAAAGCAAAACTGCTCTCAATTATTCGACCAGTGAAAAATCCAATATACCGTATATCTGATATCTTGGGTGTAAGGCTACTGACCAGGCTCCGTGTTCAGTTTAGTGCCCTTAATGAACATCATTTCAGGCATGCCTTTGACTGTCTAACTCCAATTTGTATTTGCGGGTTAAGTAAAGAAAGTAACGAACATTTTCTCCTGCACTGCCCTCAGCATCACGCTTATCGCATGGATCTCTTTGGTCAACTCTCTGAAATTCCTGGAATTGGATTCGCCTCCCTTGATGATGAATTACGTTGTAATATTCTACTATACGGTAGCCCCAATTGTACCATTATGGAAAATACTATTATTCTAGAATCCACCATAACCTTCATTCAAGGTACAGGACGGTTTAATTAAGAAAATATGCATTTAAAACAGCAGCACCCCCTAAAACCTTTTTCCTTTTTTCTTTTAGGTACGTACCTATTTTATTTGTCTTTCTTTCTTTTGCCCTGTCTGTTTCTCCACTTTAATGTTTTCATTAATTGTATTTTATAATTGAAAATTGTAAGTGCCATCCATAGCTAGAACTCGACGACCCAGTGTCTTTTTTGGCTTTGGATAGTACACTGTTGTATTACAAGTAATTTTGAGTTTTTAGTTTTAATGATATAAAAAAAAGAAAAAAAAAAAAAAAAAAAAAAAAAAAAACTTAGTGAAAACTTAGCCCCGTAATAAGAGTTCATCTCAATTTCTTTTAAACTACGCATTTCCCATTGAATAAAACGGTTCTGTTAGCTCTAAAACGTTGTAAACAAACGTATTCCAACAGTTTTGTCCATGGGAACAGCGTAGAACTTATTATTACAACGGTTTCTTATAGTTCCCCATGAAAATTAGTGAAAACTTAGCCCCGTAATAAGAGTTCACCTCAATTTCTTTTAAACTACGCATTTCCCATTGAATAAAACGGTTCTGTTAGCTCTAAAACGTTGTAAACAAACGTATTACAACAGTTTTGTCCATGGGAACAGCGTAGAACTTATTATTACAACGGTTTCTTATAGTTCCCCATGAAACTTAGTGAAAACTTAGCCCCGTAATAAGAGTTCACCTCAATTTCTTTTAAACTACGCATTTCCCATTGAATAAAACGGTTCTGTTAGCTCTAAAACGTTGTAAACAAACGTATTACAACAGTTTTGTCCATGGGAACAGCGTAGAACTTATTATTACAACGGTTTCTTATAGTTCCCCATGAAACTTAGTGAAAACTTATCCCCGTAATAAGAGTTCACCTCAATTTCTTTTAAACTACGCATTTCCCATTGAATAAAACGGTTCTGTTAGCTCTAAAACGTTGTAAACAAACGTATTACAACAGTTTTGTCCATGGGAACAGCGTAGAACTTATTATTACAACGGTTTCTTATAGTTCCCCATGAAACTTAGTGAAAACTTAGCCCCGTAATAAGAGTTCACCTCAATTTCTTTTAAACTACGCATTTCCCATTGAATAAAACGGTTCTGTTAGCTCTAAAACGTTGTAAACAAACGTATTACAACAGTTTTGTCCATGGGAACAGCGTAGAACTTATTATTACAACGGTTTCTTATAGTTCCCCATGAAACTTAGTGAAAACTTAGCCCCGTAATAAGAGTTCACCTCAATTTCTTTTAAACTACGCATTTCCCATTGAATAAAACGGTTCTGTTAGCTCTAGAACGTTGTAAACAAACGTATCACAACAGTTTTGTCCATGGGAACAGCGTAGAACTTATTATTACAACGGTTTCTTATAGTTCCCCATGAAACTTAGTGAAAACTTAGCCCCGTAATAAGAGTTCACCTCAATTTCTTTTAAACTACGCATTTGCCATTGAATAAAACGGTTCTGTTAGCTCTAAAACGTTGTAAACAAACGTATTGCAACAGTTTTGTCCATGGGAACAGCGTAGAACTTATTATTACAACGGTTTCTTATAGTTCCCCATGAAAATTAGTGAAAACTTAGCCCCGTAATAAGAGTTCACCTCAATTTCTTTTAAACTACGCATTTCCCATTGAATAAAACGGTTCTGTTAGATCTAAAACGTTGTAAACAAACGTATTACAACAGTTTTGTCCATGGGAACAGCGTAGAACTTATTATTACAACGGTTTCTTATAGTTCCCCATGAAACTTAGTGAAAACTTAGCCCCGTAATAAGAGTTCACCTCAATTTCTTTTAAACTACGCATTTCCCATTGAATAAAACGGTTCTGTTAGCTCTAAAACGTTGTAAACAAACGTATTACAACAGTTTTGTCCATGGGAACAGCGTAGAACTTATTATTACAACGGTTTCTTATAGTTCCCCATGAAACTTAGTGAAAACTTATCCCCGTAATAAGAGTTCACCTCAATTTCTTTTAAACTACGCATTTCCCATTGAATAAAACGGTTCTGTTAGCTCTAAAACGTTGTAAACAAACGTATTACAACAGTTTTGTCCATGGGAACAGCGTAGAACTTATTATTACAACGGTTTCTTATAGTTCCCCATGAAACTTAGTGAAAACTTAGCCCCATAATAAGAGTTCACCTCAATTTCTTTTAAACTACGCATTTCCCATTGAATAAAACGGTTCTGTTAGCTCTAAAACGTTGTAAACAAACGTATTACAACAGTTTTGTCCATGGGAACAGCGTAGAACTTATTATTACAACGGTTTCTTATAGTTCCCCATGAAACTTAGTGAAAACTTAGCCCCGTAATAAGAGTTCACCTCAATTTCTTTTAAACTACGCATTTCCCATTGAATAAAACGGTTCTGTTAGCTCTAAAACGTTGTAAACAAACGTATTACAACAGTTTTGTCCGTGGGAACAGCGTAGAACTTATTATTACAACGGTTTCTTATAGTTCCCCATGAAACTTAGTGAAAACTTAGCCCCGTAATAAGAGTTCACCTCAATTTCTTTTAAACTACGCATTTCCCATTGAATACAACGGTTCTGTTAGCTCTAAAACGTTGTAAACAAACGTATTACAACAGTTTTGTCCATGGGAACAGCGTAGAAGTTATTATTACAACGGTTTCTTATAGTTCCCCATGAAACTTAGTGAAAACTTAGCCCCGTAATAAGAGTTCACCTCAATTTCTTTTAAACTACGCATTTCCCATTGAATAAAACGGTTCTGTTAGCTCTAAAACGTTGTAAACAAACGTATTACAACAGTTTTGTCCATGGGAACAGCGTAGAACTTATTATTACAACGGTTTCTTATAGTTCCCAATTAAACTTAGTGAAAACTTAGCCCCGTAATAAGAGTTCATCTCAATTTCTTTTCAACTACGCATTTCCCATTGAATAAAACGGTTCTGTTAGCTCTAAAACGTTGTAAACAAACGTATTACAACAGTTTTGTCCATGGGAACAGCGTAGATCTTATTATTACAACGGTTTCTTATAGTTCCCCATGAAACTTAGTGAAAACTTAGCCCCGTAATAAGAGTTCACCTCAATTTCTTTTAAACTACGCATTTCCAATTGAATAAAACGGTTCTGTTAGCTCTAAAACGTTGTAAACAAACGTATTACAACAGTTTTGTCCATGGGAACAGCGTAGAACTTATTATTACAACGGTTTCTTATAGTTCCCCATGAAACTTAGTGAAAACTTAGCCCCGTAATAAGAGTTCACCTCCATTTCTTTTAAACTACGCATTTCCCATTGAATAAAACGGTCCTGTTAGCTCTAAAACGTTGTAAACAAACGTATTAGAACAGTTTTGTCGATGGGAACAGCGTAGAACTTATTATTACAACGGTTTCTTATAGTTCCCCATGAAACTTAGTGAAAACTTAGGCCTGTAATAAGAGTTCGCCTCAATTTCTTTTAAACTACGCATTTCCAATTGAATAAAACGGTTCTGTTAGCTCTAAAACGTTGTAAACAAACGTATTACAACAGTTTTGTCCATGGGAACAGCGTAGAACTTATTATTACAACGGTTTCTTATCGTTCCCCATGAAACTTAGTGAAAACTTAGCCCTGTAATAAGAGTTCGCCTCAATTTCTTTTAAACTACGCATTTCCAATTGAATAAAACGGTTCTGTTAGCTCTAAAACGTTGTAAACAAACGTATTACAACAGTTTTGTCCATGGGAACAGCGTAGAAGTTATTATTACAACGGTTTCTTATAGTTCCCCATGAAACTTAGTGAAAACTTAGCCCCGTAATAAGAGTTCACCTAAATTTCTTTTAAACTACGCATTTCCCATTGAATAAAACGGTTCTGTTAGCTCTAAAACGTTGTAAACAAACGTATTACAACAGTTTTGTCCATGGGAACAGCGTAGAACTTATTATTACAACGGTTTCTTATAGTTCCCAATTAAACTTAGTGAAAACTTAGCCCCGTAATAAGAGTTCATCTCAATTTCTTTTCAACTACGCATTTCCCATTGAATAAAACGGTTCTGTTAGCTCTAAAACGTTGTAAACAAACGTATTACAACAGTTTTGTCCATGGGAACAGCGTAGATCTTATTATTACAACGGTTTCTTATAGTTCCCCATGAAACTTAGTGAAAACTTAGCCCCGTAATAAGAGTTCACCTCAATTTCTTTTAAACTACGCATTTCCAATTGAATAAAACGGTTCTGTTAGCTCTAAAACGTTGTAAACAAACGTATTACAACAGTTTTGTCCATGGGAACAGCGTAGAACTTATTATTACAACGGTTTCTTATAGTTCCCCATGAAACTTAGTGAAAACTTAGCCCCGTAATAAGAGTTCACCTCCATTTCTTTTAAACTACGCATTTCCCATTGAATAAAACGGTCCTGTTAGCTCTAAAACGTTGTAAACAAACGTATTACAACAGTTTTGTCGATGGGAACAGCGTAGAACTTATTATTACAACGGTTTCTTATAGTTCCCCATGAAACTTAGTGAAAACTTAGCCCTGTAATAAGAGTTCGCCTCAATTTCTTTTAAACTACGCATTTCCAATTGAATAAAACGGTTCTGTTAGCTCTAAAACGTTGTAAACAAACGTATTACAACAGTTTTGTCCATGGGAAGAGCGTAGAACTTATTATTACAACGGTTTCTTATCGTTCCCCATGAAACTTAGTGAAAACTTAGCCCCGTAATAAGAGTTCACCTCAATTTCTTTTAAACTATGCATTTCCCATTGAATAAAACGGTTCTGTTAGCTCTAAAACGTTGTAAACAAACGTATTACAACAGTTTTGTCCATGGGAACAGCGTAGAACTTATTATTACAACGGTTTCTTATAGTTCCCCATGAAACTTAGTGAAAACTTAGCCCCGTAATAAGAGTTCACCTCAATTTCTTTTAAACTACGCATTTCCAATTGAATAAAACGGTTCTGTTAGCTCTAAAACGTTGTAAACAAACGTATTACAACAGTTTTGTCCATGGGAACAGCGTAGAACTTATTATTACAACGGTTTCTTATAGTTCCCCATGAAACTTAGTGAAAACTTAGCCCCGTAATAAGAGTTCACCTCAATTTCTTTTAAACTACGCATTTCCCATTGAATAAAACGGTTCTGTTAGCTCTAAAACGTTGTAAACAAACGTATCACAACAGTTTTGTCCATGGGAACAGCGTAGAACTTATTATTACAACGGTTTCTTATAGTTCCCCATGAAACTTAGTGAAAACTTAGCCCCGTAATAAGAGTTCACCTCAATTTCTTTTAAACTACGCATTTCCCATTGAATAAAACGGTTCTGTTAGCTCTAAAACGTTGTAAACAAACGTATTACAACAGTTTTGTCCATGGGAACAGCGTAGAACTTATTATTACAACGGTTTCTTATAGTTCCCCATGAAACTTAGTGAAAACTTAGCCCCGTAATAAGAGTTCACCTCAATTTCTTTTAAACTACGCATTTCCCATTGAATAAAACGGTTCTGCTAGCTCTAAAACGTTGTAAACAAACGTATTACAACAGTTTTGTCCATGGGAACAGCGTAGAACTTATTATTACAACGGTTTCTTATAGTTCTTCATGAAACTTAGTGAAAACTTAGCCCCGTAATAAGAGTTCACCTCAATTTCTTTTAAACTACGCATTTCCCATTGAATAAAACGGTTCTGTTAGCTCTAAAACGTTGTAAACAAACGTATTACAACAGTTTTGTCCATGGGAACAGCGTAGAACTTATTATTACAACGGTTTCTTATAGTTCCCCATGAAACTTAGTGAAAACTTAGCCCCGTAATAAGAGTTCACCTCAATTTCTTTTAAACTACGCATTTCCCATTGAATAAAACGGTTCTGCTAGCTCTAAAACGTTGTAAACAAACGTATTACAACAGTTTTGTCCATGGGAACAGCGTCGAACTTATTATTACAACGGTTTCTTATAGTTCCCCATGAAACTTAGTGAAAACTTAGCCCCGTAATAAGAGTTCACCTCAATTTCTTTTAAACTACGCATTTCCCATTGAATAAAACGGTTCTGTTAGCTCTAAAACGTTGTAAACAAACGTATTACAACAGTTTTGTCCATGGGAACAGCGTAGAACTTATTATTACAACGGTTTCTTATAGTTCCCCATGAAACTTAGTGAAAACTTACCCCCGTAATAAGAGTTCATCTCAATTTCTTTTAAACTACGCATTTCCCATTGAATAAAACGGTTCTGTTAGCTCTAAAACGTTGTAAACAAACGTATTACAACAGTTTTGTCCATGGGAACAGCGTAGAACTTATTATTACAACGGTTTCTTATAGTTCCCCATGAAACTTAGTGAAAACTTAGCCCTGTAATAAGAGTTCGCCTCAATTTCTTTTAAACTACGCATTTCCCATTGAATAAAACGGTTCTGTTAGCTCTAAAACG
Organism: Pelagia noctiluca; assembly: GCA_963924455.1. Lineage (NCBI taxonomy): Eukaryota > Metazoa > Cnidaria > Scyphozoa > Semaeostomeae > Pelagiidae > Pelagia > Pelagia noctiluca. The sequence continues at coordinate 5,733,810 of OZ004323.1, forward strand.
TTGTAAACAAACGTATTACAACAGTTTTGTCCATGGGAACAGCGTAGAACTTATTATTACAACGGTTTCTTATAGTTCCCCATGAAACTTAGTGAAAACTTAGCCCTGTAATAAGAGTTCACCTCAATTTCTATTAAACTACGCATTTCCCATTGAATAAAACGGTTCTGTTAGCTCTAAAATGTTGTAAACAAACGTATTACAACAGTTTTGTCCATGGGAACAGCGTAGAACTTATTATTACAACGGTTTCTTATAGTTCCCCATGAAACTTAGTGAAAACTTAGCCCCGTAATAAGAGTTCACCTCAATTTCTTTTAAACTACGCATTTCCCATTGAATAAAACGGTTCTGTTAGCTCTAAAACGTTGTAAACAAACGTATTACAACAGTTTTGTCCATGGGAACAGCGTAGAACTTATTATTACAACGGTTTCTTATAGTTCCCCATGAAACTTAGTGAAAACTTATCCCCGTAATAAGAGTTCACCTCAATTTCTTTTAAACTACGCATTTCCCATTGAATAAAACGGTTCTGTTAGCTCTAAAACGTTGTAAACAAACGTATTACAACAGTTTTGTCCATGGGAACAGCGTAGAACTTATTATTACATAGGTTTCTTATAGTTCCCCATGAAACTTAGTGAAAACTTAGCCCCGTAATAAGAGTTCACCTCCATTTCTTTTAAACTACGCATTTCCCATTGAATAAAACGGTTCTGTTAGCTCTAAAACGTTGTAAACAAACGTATTACAACAGTTTTGTCGATGGGAACAGCGTAGAACTTATTATTACAACGGTTTCTTATAGTTCCCCAAGAAACTTAGTGAAAACTTAGCCCTGTAATAAGAGTTCGCCTCAATTTCTTTTAAACTACGCATTTCCAATTGAATAAAACGGTTCTGTTAGCTCTAAAACGTTGTAAACAAACGTATTACAACAGTTTTGTCCATGGGAACAGCGTAGAACTTATTATTACAACGGTTTCTTATAGTTCCCCATGAAACTTAGTGAAAACTTAGCCCCGTAATAAGAGTTCACCTCAATTTCTTTTAAACTACGCATTTCCCATTGAATAAAACGGTTCTGTTAGCTCTAAAACGTTGTAAACAAACGTATTACAACAGTTTTGTCCGTGGGAACAGCGTAGAACTTATTATTACAACGGTTTCTTATAGTTCCCCATGAAACTTAGTGAAAACTTAGCCCCGTAATAAGAGTTCACCTCAATTTCTTTTAAACTACGCATTTCCCATTGAATAAAACGGTTCTGTTAGCTCTAAAACGTTGTTAACAAACGTATTGCAACAGTTTTGTCCATGGGAACAGCGTAGAACTTATTATTACAACGGTTTCTTATAGTTCCCCATGAAACTTAGTGAAAACTTAGCCCCGTAATAAGAGTTCACCTCAATTTCTTTTAAACTACGCATTTCCCATTGAATAAAACGGTTCTGTTAGCTCTAAAACGTTGTAAACAAACGTATTACAACAGTTTTGTCCATGGGAACAGCGTAGAACTTATTATTACAACGGTTTCTTATAGTTCCCCATGAAACTTAGTGAAAACTTAGCCCCGTAATAAGAGTTCACCTCAATTTCTTTTAAACTACGCATTTCCCATTGAATAAAAGGTTCTGTTAGCTCTAAAACGTTGTAAACAAACGTATTACAACAGTTTTGTCCATGGGAACAGCGTAGAACTTATTATTACAACGGTTTCTTATAGTTCCCCATGAAACTTAGTGAAAACTTAGCCCTGTAATAAGAGTTCACCTCAATTTCTTTTAAACTACGCATTTCCCATTGAATAAAACGGTTCTGTTAGCTCTAAAACGTTGTTAACAAACGTATTACAACAGTTTTGTCCATGGGAACAGCGTAGAACTTATTATTACAACGGTTTCTTATAGTTCCCCATGAAACTTAGTGAAAACTTAGCCCCGTAATAAGAGTTCACCTCAATTTCTTTTAAACTACGCATTTCCCATTGAATAAAACGGTTCTGTTAGCTCTAAAACGATGTAAACAAACGTATTACAACAGTTTTGTCCATGGGAACAGCGTAGAACTTATTATTACAACGGTTTCTTATAGTTCCCCATGAAACTTAGTGAAAACTTAGCCCCGTAATAAGAGTTCACCTCAATTTCTTTTAAACTACGCATTTCCCATTGAATAAAACGGTTCTGTTAGCTCTAAAACGTTGTAAACAAACGTATTACAACAGTTTTGTCCATGGGAACAGCGTAGAACTTATTATTACAACGGTTTCTTATAGTTCCCCATGAAACTTAGTGAAAACTTAGCCCCGTAATAAGAGTTCACCTCAATTTCTTTTAAACTACGCATTTCCCATTGAATAAAACGGTTCTGTTAGCTCTAAAACGTTGTAAACAAACGTATCACAACAGTTTTGTCCATGGGAACAGCGTAGAACTTATTATTACAACGGTTTCTTATAGTTCCCCATGAAACTTAGTGAAAACTTAGCCCCGTAATAAGAGTTCACCTCAATTTCTTTTAAACTACGCATTTCCCATTGAATAAAACGGTTCTGTTAGCTCTAAAACGTTGTAAACTAACGTATTACAACAGTTTTGTCCATGGGAACAGCGTAGAACTTATTATTACAACGGTTTCTTATAGTTCCCCATGAAACTTAGTGAAAACTTAGCCCCGTAATAAGAGTTCACCTCAATTTCTTTTAAACTACGCATTTCCCATTGAATAAAACGGTTCTGTTAGCTCTAAAACGTTGTTAACAAACGTATTACAACAGTTTTGTCCATGGGAACAGCGTAGAACTTATTATTACAACGGTTTCTTATAGTTCCCCATGAAACTTAGTGAAAACTTAGCCCCGTAATAAGAGTTCACCTCAATTTCTTTTAAACTACGTATTTCCCATTGAATAAAACGGTTCTGTTAGCTCTAAAACGTTGTAAACAAACGTATTACAACAGTTTTGTCCATGGGAACAGCGTAGAACTTATTATTACAACGGTTTCTTATAGTTCCCCATGAAACTTAGTGAAAACTTAGCCCCGTAATAAGAGTTCACCTCAATTTCTTTTAAACTACGCATTTCCCATTGAATAAAACGGTTCTGTTAGCTCTAAAACGTTGTTAACAAACGTATTACAACAGTTTTGTACATGGGAACAGCGTAGAACTTATTATTACAACGGTTTCTTATAGTTCCCCATGAAACTTAGTGAAAACTTAGCCCCGTAATAAGAGTTCACCTCAATTTCTTTTAAACTACGCATTTCCCATTGAATAAAACGGTTCTGTTAGCTCTAAAACGTTGTAAACAAACGTATTACAACAGTTTTGTCCATGGGAACAGCGTAGAACTTATTATTACAACGGTTTCTTATAGTTCCCCATGAAACTTAGTGAAAACTTATCCCCGTAATAAGAGTTCACCTCAATTTCTTTTAAACTACGCATTTCCCATTGAATAAAACGGTTCTGTTAGCTCTAAAACGTTGTAAACAAACGTATCACAACAGTTTTGTCCATGGGAACAGCGTAGAACTTATTATTACAACGGTTTCTTATAGTTCCCCATGAAACTTAGTGAAAACTTAGCCCCGTAATAAGAGTTCACCTCAATTTCTTTTAAACTACGCATTTCCCATTGAATAAAACGGTTCTGTTAGCTCTAAAACGTTGTAAACAAACGTATTACAACAGTTTTGTCCATGGGAACAGCGTAGAACTTATTATTACAACGGTTTCTTATAGTTCCCCATGAAACTTAGTGAAAACTTAGCCCCGTAATAAGAGTTCACCTCAATTTCTTTTAAACTACGCATTTCCCATTGAATAAAACGGTTCTGTTAGCTCTAAAACGTTGTTAACAAACGTATTACAACAGTTTTGTCCATGGGAACAGCGTAGAACTTATTATTACAACGGTTTCTTATAGTTCCCCATGAAACTTAGTGAAAACTTAGCCCCGTAATAAGAGTTCACCTCAATTTCTTTTAAACTACGCATTTCCAATTGAATAAAACGGTTCTGTTAGCTCTAAAACGTTGTAAACAAACGTATTACAACAGTTTTGTCCATGGGAACAGCGTAGAACTTATTATTACAACGGTTTCTTATAGTTCCCCATGAAACTTAGTGAAAACTTAGCCCTGTAATAATGGTTCACCTCAATTTCTATTAAACTACGCATTTCTCATTGAATAAAACGGTTCTGTTAGCTCTAAAATGTTGTAAACAAACGTATTACAACAGTTTTGTCCATGGGAACAGCGTAGAACTTATTATTACAACGGTTTCTTATAGTTCCCCATGAAACTTAGTGAAAACTTAGCCCCGTAATAAGAGTTCACCTCAATTTCTTTTAAACTACGCATTTCCCATTGAATAAAACGGTTCTGTTAGCTCTAAAACGTTGTAAACAAACGTATTACAACAGTTTTGTCCATGGGAACAGCGTAGAACTTATTATTACAACGGTTTCTTATAGTTCCCCATGAAACTTAGTGAAAACTTAGCCCCGTAATAAGAGTTCACCTCAATTTCTTTTAAACTACGCATTTCCCATTGAATAAAACGGTTCTGCTAGCTCTAAAACGTTGTAAACAAACGTATTACAACAGTTTTGTCCATGGGAACAGCGTAGAACTTATTATTACAACGGTTTCATATAGTTCCCCATGAAACTTAGTGAAAACTTAGCCCCGTAATAAGAGTTCACCTCAATTTCTTTTAAACTACGCATTTCCCATTGAATAAAACGGTTCTGTTAGCTCTAAAACGTTGTAAACAAACGGATTACAACAGTTTTGTCCATGGGAACAGCGTAGAACTTATTATTACAACGGTTTCTTATAGTTGCCCATGAAACTTAGTGAAAACTTAGTCCCGTAATAAGAGTTCACCTCAATTTCTTTTAAACTACGCATTTCCCATTGAATAAAACGGTTCTGCTAGCTCTAAAACGTTGTAAACAAACGTATTACAACAGTTTTGTCCATGGGAACAGCGTAGAACTTATTATTACAACGGTTTCTTATAGTTCCCCATGAAACTTAGTGAAAACTTAGCCCCGTAATAAGAGTTAACCTCAATTTCTTTTAAACTACGCATTTCCCATTGAATAAAACGGTTCTGTTAGCTCTAAAACGTTGTAAACAAACGTATTACAACAGTTTTGTCCATGGGAACAGCGTAGAACTTATTATTACAACGGTTTCTTATAGCTCCCCATGAAACTTAGTGAAAACTTAGCCCCGTAATAAGAGTTCATCTCAATTTCTTTTAAACTACGCATTTCCCATTGAATAAAACGGTTCTGTTAGCTCTAAAACGTTGTAAACAAACGTATTACAACAGTTTTGTCCATGGGAACAGCGTAGAACCTATTATTACAACGGTTTCTTATAGTTCCCCATGAAACTTAGTGAAAACTTAGCCCCGTAATAAGAGTTCACCTCAATTTCTTTTAAACTACGCATTTCCCATTGAATAAAACGGTTCTGTTAGCTCTAAAACGTTGTAAACAAACGTATTACAACAGTTTTGTCCATGGGAACAGCGTCGAACTTATTATTACAACGGTTTCTTATAGTTCCCCATGAAACTTAGTGAAAACTTAGCCCCGTAATAAGAGTTCACCTCAATTTCATTTAAACCACGCATTTCCCCTTGAATAAAACGGTTCTGTTAGCTCTAAAACGTTGTAAACAAACGTATTACAACAGTTTTGTCCATGGGAACAGCGTAGAACTTATTATTACAACGGTTTCTTATAGTTCCCCATGAAACTTAGTGAAAACTTAGCCCCGTAATAAGAGTTCACCTCCATTTCTTTTAAACTACGCATTTCCCATTGAATAAAACGGTTCTGTTAGCTCTAAAACGTTGTTAACAAACGTATTACAACAGTTTTGTCGATGGGAACAGCGTAGAACTAATTATTACAACGGTTTCTTATAGTTCCACATGAAACTTAGTGAAAACTTAGCCTTGTAATAAGAGTTCGCCTCAATTTCTTTTAAACTACGCATTTCCAATTGAATAAAACGGTTCTGTTAGCTCTAAAACGTTGTAAACAAACGTATTACAACAGTTTTGTCCATGGGAACAGCGTAGAACTTATTATTACAACGGTTTCTTATAGTTCCCCATGAAACTTAGTGAAAACTTAGCCCCGTAATAAGAGTTCACCTCCATTTCTTTTAAACTACGCATTTCCCATTGAATAAAACGGTTCTGTTAGCTCTAAAACGTTGTAAACAAACGTATTACAACAGTTTTGTCCATGGGAACAGCGTAGAACTTATTATTACAACGGTTTCTTATAGTTCCCCATGAAACTTAGTGAAAACTTAGCCCCGTAATAAGAGTTCACCTCAAATTCTTTTAAACTACGCATTTCCCATTGAATAAAACGGTTCTGTTAGCTCTAAAACGTTGTAAACAAACGTATTACAACAGTTTTGTCCATGGGAACAGCGTAGAACTTATTATTACAACGGTTTCTTATAGTTCCCCATGAAACTTAGTGAAAACTTAGCCCCGTAATAAGAGTTCACCTCAATTTCTTTTAAACTACGCATTTCTCATTGAATAAAACGGTTCTGTTAGCTCTAAAACGTTGTAAACAAACGTATTACAACAGTTTTGTCCATGGGAACAGCGTAGAACTTATTATTACAACGGTTTCTTATAGTTCCCCATGAAACTTAGTGAAAACTTAGCCCCGTAATAAGAGTTCACCTCAATTTCTTTTAAACTACGCATTTCCCATTGAATAAAACGGTTCTGTTAGCTCTAAAACGTTGTAAACAAACGTATTACAACAGTTTTGTCCATGGGAACAGCGTAGAACTTATTATTACAACGGTTTCTTATAGTTCCCCATGAAACTTAGTGAAAACTTATCCCCGTAATAAGAGTTCACCTCAATTTCTTTTAAACTACGCATTTCCCATTGAATAAAACGGTTCTGTTAGCTCTAAAACGTTGTAAACAAACGTATTACAACAGTTTTGTCCATGGGAACAGCGTAGAACTTATTATTACAACGGTTTCTTATAGTTTCCCATGAAACTTAGTGAAAACTTAGCCCCGTAATAAGAGTTCACCTCAATTTCTTTTAAACTACGCATTTCCCATTGAATAAAACGGTTCTGTTAGCTCTAAAACGTTGTAAACAAACGTATTACAACAGTTTGTCCATGGGAACAGCGTAGAACTTATTATTACAACGGTTTCTTATAGTTCCCCATGAAACTTAGTGAAAACTTAGCCCCGTAATAAGAGTTCACCTCAATTTCTTTTAAACTACGCATTTCCCATTGAATAAAACGGTTCTGTTAGCTCTAAAACGTTTTAAACAAACGTATCACAACAGTTTTGTCCATGGGAACAGCGTAGAACTTATTATTACAACGGTTTCTTATAGTTCCCCATGAAACTTAGTGAAAACTTAGCCCCGTAATAAGAGTTCACCTCAATTTCTTTTAAACTACGCATTTGCCATTGAATAAAACGGTTCTGTTAGCTCTAAAACGTTGTAAACAAACGTATTACAACAGTTTTGTCCATGGGAACAGCGTAGAAGTTATTATTACAACGGTTTCTTATAGTTCCCCATGAAACTTAGTGAAAACTTAGCCCCGTAATAAGAGTTCACCTCAATTTCTTTTAAACTACGCATTTCCCATTGAATAAAACGGTTCTGTTAGCTCTAAAACGTTGTAAACAAACGTATTACAACAGTTTTGTCCATGGGAACAGCGTAGAACTTATTATTACAACGGTTTCTTATAGTTCCCAATTAAACTTAGTGAAAACTTAGCCCCGTAATAAGAGTTCATCTCAATTTCTTTTAAACTACGCATTTCCCATTGAATAAAACGGTTCTGTTAGCTCTAAAACGTTGTAAACAAACGTATTACAACAGTTTTGTCCATGGGAACAGCGTAGATCTTATTATTACAACGGTTTCTTATAGTTCCCCATGAAACTTATTAAAAACTTAGCCCCGTAATAAGAGTTCACCTCAATTTCTTTTAAACTACGCATTTCCAATTGAATAAAACGGTTCTATTAGCTCTAAAACGTTGTAAACAAACGTATTACAACAGTTTTGTCCATGGGAACAGCGTAGAACTTTTTATTACAACGGTTTCTTATAGTTCCCCATGAAACTTAGTGAAAACTTAGCCCCGTAATAAGAGTTCACCTCCATTTCTTTTAAACTACGCATTTCCCATTGAATAAAACGGTCCTGTTAGCTCTAAAACGTTGTAAACAAACGTATTACAACAGTTTTGTCGATGGGAACAGCGTAGAACTTATTATTACAACGGTTTCTTATAGTTCCCCATGAAACTTAGTGAAAACTTAGCCCTGTAATAAGAGTTCGCCTCAATTTCTTTTAAACTACGCATTTCCAATTGAATAAAACGGTTCTGTTAGCTCTAAAACGTTGTAAACAAACGTATAACAACAGTTTTGTCCATGGGAACAGCGTAGAACTTATTATTACAACGGTTTCTTATCGTTCCCCATGAAACTTAGTGAAAACTTAGCCCCGTAATAAGAGTTCACCTCAATTTCTTTTAAACTACGCATTTCCCATTGAATAAAACGGTTCTGTTAGCTCTAAAACGTTGTAAACAAACGTATTACAACAGTTTTGTCGATGGGAACAGCGTAGAACTTATTATTACAACGGTTTCTTATAGTTCCCCATGAAACTTAGTGAAAACTTAGCCCCGTAATAAGAGTTCACCTCAATTTCTTTTAAACTACGCATTTCCAATTGAATAAAACGGTTCTGTTAGCTCTAAAACGTTGTAAACAAACGTATTACAACAGTTTTGTCCATGGGAACAGCGTAGAACTTATTATTTCAACGGTTTCTTATAGTTCCCCATGAAACTTAGTGAAAACTTAGCCCCGTAATAAGAGTTCACCTCAATTTCTTTTAAACTACGCATTTCCCATTGAATAAAACGGTTCTGTTAGCTCTAAAACGTTGTAAACAAACGTATCACAACAGTTTTGTCCATGGGAACAGCGTAGAACTTATTATTACAACGGTTTCTTATAGTTCCCCATGAAACTTAGTGAAAACTTAGCCCCGTAATAAGAGTTCACCTCAATTTCTTTTAAACTACGCATTTCCCATTGAATAAAACGGTTCTGTTAGCTCTAAAACGTTGTAAACAAACGTATCACAACAGTTTTGTCCATGGGAACAGCGTAGAACTTATTATTACAACGGTTTCTTATAGTTCCCCATGAAACCTAGTGAAAACTTTGCCCCGTAATAAGAGTTCACCTCAATTTCTTTTAAACTACGCATTTCCCATTGAATAAAACGGTTCTGTTAGCTCTAAAACGTTGTAAACAAACGTATCACAACAGTTTTGTCCATGGGAACAGCGTAGAACTTATTATTACAACGGTTTCTTATAGTTCCCCATGAAACTTAGTGAAAACTTAGCCCCGTAATAAGAGTTCACCTCAATTTCTTTTAAACTACGCATTTCCCATTGAATAAAACGGTTCTGCTAGCTATAAAACGTTGTAAACAAACGTATTACAACAGTTTTGTCCATGGGAACAGCGTAGAACTTATTATTACAACGGTTTCTTATAGTTCTTCATGAAACTTAGTGAAAACTTAGCCCCGTAATAAGAGTTCACCTCAATTTCTTTTAAACTACGCATTTCCAATTGAATAAAACGGTTCTGTTAGCTCTAAAACGTTGTAAACAAACGTATTACAACAGTTTTGTCCATGGGAACAGCGTAGAACTTATTATTACAACGGTTTCTTATAGTTCCCCATGAAACTTAGTGAAAACTTAGCCCCGTAATAAGAGTTCACCTCAATTTCTTTTAAACTACGCATTTCCCATTGAATAAAACGGTTCTGCTAGCTCTAAAACGTTGTAAACAAACGTATTACAACAGTTTTGTCCATGGGAACAGCGTAGAACTTATTATTACAACGGTTTCTTATAGTTCCCCATGAAACTTAGTGAAAACTTAGCCCCGTAATAAGAGTTCACCTCAATTTCTTTTAAACTACGCATTTCCCATTGAATAAAACGGTTCTGTTAGCTCTAAAACGTTGTAAACAAACGTATTACAACAGTTTTGTCCATGGGAACAGCGTAGAACTTATTATTACAACGGTTTCTTATAGTTCCCCATGAAACTTAGTGAAAACTTACCCCCGTAATAAGAGTTCATCTCAATTTCTTTTAAACTACGCATTTCCCATTGAATAAAACGGTTCTGTTAGCTCTAAAACGTTGTAAACAAACGTATTACAACAGTTTTGTCCATGGGAACAGCGTAGAACTTATTATTACAACGGTTTCTTATAGTTCCCCATGAAACTTAGTGAAAACTTAGCCCCGTAATAAGAGTTCACCTCAATTTCTTTTAAACTACGCATTTCCCATTGAATAAAACGGTTCTGTTAGCTCTAAAACGTTGTAAACAAACGTATTACAACAGTTTTGTCCATGGGAACAGCGTAGAACTTATTATTACAACGGTTTCTTATAGTTCCCCATGAAACTTAGTGAAAACTTAGCCCTGTAATAAGAGTTCACCTCAATTCCTATTAAACTACGCATTTCTCATTGAATAAAACGGTTCTGTTAGCTCTAAAATGTTGTAAACAAACGTATTACAACAGTTTTGTCCATGGGAACAGCGTAGAACTTATTATTACAACGGTTTCTTATAGTTCCCCATGAAACTTAGTGAAAACTTAGCCCCGTAATAAGAGTTCACCTCAATTTCTTTTAAACTACGCATTTCCCATTGAATAAAACGGTTCTGTTAGCTCTAAAACGTTGTAAACAAACGTATTACAACAGTTTTGTCCATGGGAACAGCGTCGAACTTATTATTACAACGGTTTCTTATAGTTCCCCATGAAACTTAGTGAAAACTTATCCCCGTAATAAGAGTTCACCTCAATTTCTTTTAAACTACGCATTTCCCATTAAATAAAACGGTTCTGTTAGCTCTAAAACGTTGTAAACAAACGTATTACAACAGTTTTGTCCATGGTAACAGCGTAGAACTTATTATTACATAGGTTTCTTATAGTTCCCCATGAAACTTAGTGAAAACTTAGCCCCGTAATAAGAGTTCACCTCCATTTCTTTTAAACTACGCATTTCCCATTGAATAAAACGGTTCTGTTAGCTCTAAAACGTTGTAAACAAACGTATTACAACAGTTTTGTCGATGGGAACAGCGTAGAACTTATTATTACAACGGTTTCTTATAGTTCCCCATGAAACTTAGTGAAAACTTAGCCCTGTAATAAGAGTTCGCCTCAATTTCTTTTAAACTACGCATTTCCTATTGAATAAAACGGTTCTGTTAGCTCTAAAACGTTGTAAACAAACGTATTACAACAGTTTTGTCCATGGGAACAGCGTAGAACTTATTATTACAACGGTTTCTTATAGTTCCCCATGAAACTTAGTGAAAACTTAGCCCCGTAATAAGAGTTCACCTCAATTTCTTTTAAACTACGCATTTCCCATTGAATAAAACGGTTCTGTTAGCTCTAAAACGTTGTAAACAAACGTATTACAACAGTTTTGTCCGTGGGAACAGCGTAGAACTTATTATTACAACGGTTTCTTATAGTTCCCCATGAAACTTAGTGAAAACTTAGCCCCGTAATAAAAGTTCACCTCAATTTCTTTTAAACTACGCATTTCCCATTGAATAAAACGGTTCTGTTAGCTCTAAAACGTTGTTAACAAACGTATTGCAACAGTTTTGTCCATGGGAACAGCGTAGAACTTATTATTACAACGGTTTCTTATAGTTCCCCATGAAACTTAGTGAAAACTTAGCCCCGTAATAAGAGTTCACCTCAATTTCTTTTAAACTACGCATTTCCCATTGAATAAAACGGTTCTGTTAGCTCTAAAACGTTGTAAACAAACGTATTACAACAGTTTTGTCCATGGGAACAGCGTAGAACTTATTATTACAACGGTTTCTTATAGTTCCCCATGAAACTTATTGAAAACTTAGCCCCGTAATAAGAGTTCACCTCAATTTCTTTTAAACTACGCATTTCCCATTGAATAAAACGGTTCTGTTAGCTCTAAAACGTTGTAAACAAACGTATCACAACAGTTTTGTCCATGGGAACAGCGTAGAACTTATTATTACAACGGTTTCTTATAGTTCCCCATGAAACTTAGTGAAAACTTAGCCCCGTAATAAGAGTTCACCTCAATTTCTTTTAAACTACGCATTTCCCATTGAATAAAACGGTTCTGTTAGCTCTAAAACGTTGTAAACAAACGTATTACAACAGTTTTGTCCATGGGAACAGCGTAGAACTTATTATTACAACGGTTTCTTATAGTTCCCCATGAAACTTAGTGAAAACTTAGCCCCGTAATAAGAGTTCACCTCAATTTCTTTTAAACTACGCAATTCCCATTGAATAAAACGGTTCTGTTAGCTCTAAAACGTTGTAAACAAACGTATTACAACAGTTTTGTCCATGGGAACAGCGTAGAACTTATTATTACAACGGTTTCTTATAGTTCCCCATGAAACTTAGTGAAAACTTAGCCCCGTAATAAGAGTTCACCTCAATTTCTTTTAAACTACGCATTTCCCATTGAATAAAACGGTTCTGTTAGCTCTAAAACGTTGTAAACAAACGTATTACAACAGTTTTGTCCATGGGAACAGCGTAGAACTTATTATTACAACGGTTTCTTATAGTTCCCCATGAAACTTAGTGAAAACTTAGCCCCGTAATAAGAGTTCACCTCCATTTCTTTTAAACTACGCATTTCCCATTGAATAAAACGGTTCTGTTAGCTCTAAAACGTTGTAAACAAACGTATCACAACAGTTTTGTCCATGGGAACAGCGTAGAACTTATTATTACAACGGTTTCTTATAGTTCCCCATGAAACTTAGTGAAAACTTAGCCCTGTAATAAGAGTTCACCTCAATTTCTTTTAAACTACGCATTTCCCATTGAATAAAACGGTTCTGTTAGCTCTAAAACGTTGTTAACAAACGTATTACAACAGTTTTGTCCATGGGAACAGCGTAGAACTTATTATTACAACGGTTTCTTATAGTTCCCCATGAAACTTAGTGAAAACTTAGCCCCGTAATAAGAGTTCACCTCAATTTCTTTTAAACTACGCATTTCCCATTGAATAAAACGGTTCTGTTAGCTCTAAAACGTTGTAAACAAACGTATTACAACAGTTTTGTCCATGGGAACAGCGTAGAACTTATTATTACAACGGTTTCTTATAGTTCCCCATGAAACTTAGTGAAAACTTAGCCCCGTAATAAGAGTTCACCTCCATTTCTTTTAAACTACGCATTTCCCATTGAATAAAACGGTTCTGTTAGCTCTAAAACGTTGTAAACTAACGTATTACAACAGTTTTGTCCATGGGAACAGCGTAGAACTTATTATTACATCGGTTTCTTATAGTTCCCCATGAAACTTAGTGAAAACTAAGCCCCGTAATAAGAGTTCACCTCAATTTCTTTTAAACTACGCATTTCCCATTGAATAAAACGGTTCTGTTAGCTCTAAAACGTTGTAAACAAACGTATTACAACAGTTTTGTCGATGGGAACAGCGTAGAACTTATTATTACAACGGTTTCTTATAGTTTCCCATGAAACTTAGTGAAAACTTAGCCCTGTAATAAGAGTTCGCCTCAATTTCTTTTAAACTACGCATTTCCAATTGAATAAAACGGTTCTGTTAGCTCTAAAACGTTGTAAACAAACGTATTACAACAGTTTTGTCCATGGGAACAGCGTAGAACTTATTATTACAACGGTTTCTTATCGTTCCCAATGAAACTTAGTGAAAACTAAGCCCCGTAATAAGAGTTCACCTCAATTTCTTTTAAACTACGCATTTCCCATTGAATAAAACGGTTCTGTTAGCTCTAAAACGATGTAAACAAACGTATTACAACAGTTTTGTCCATGGGAACAGCGTAGAACTTATTATTACAACGGTTTCTTATAGTTCCCCATGAAACTTAGTGAAAACTTAGCCCCGTAATAAGAGTTCACCTCAATTTCTTTTAAACAACGCATTTCCCATTGAATAAAACGGTTCTGTTAGCTCTAAAACGTTGTTAACAAACGTATTACAACAGTTTTGTACATGGGAACAGCGTAGAACTTATTATTACAACGGTTTCTTATAGTTCCCCATGAAACTTAGTGAAAACTTAGCCCCGTAATAAGAGTTCACCTCAATTTCTTTTAAACTATGCATTTCCCATTGAATAAAACGGTTCTGTTAGCTCTAAAACGTTGTAAACAAACGTATTACAACAGTTTTGTCCATGGGAACAGCGTAGAACTTATTATTACAACGGTTTCTTATAGTTCCCCATGAAACTTAGTGAAAACTTAGCCCCGTAATAAGAGTTCACATCAATTTCTTTTAAACTACGCATTTCCCATTGAATAAAACGGTTCTGTTAGCTCTAAAACGTTGTAAACAAACGTATCACAACAGTTTTGTCCATGGGAACAGCGTAGAACTTATTATTACAACGGTTTCTTATAGTTCCCCATGAAACTTAGTGAAAACTTAGCCCCGTAATAAGAGTTCACCTCAATTTCTTTTAAACTACGCATTTCCCATTGAATAAAACGGTTCTGTTAGCTCTAAAACGTTGTAAACAAACGTATTACAACAGTTTTGTCCATGGGAACAGCGTAGAACTTATTATTACAACGGTTTCTTATAGTTCCCCATGAAACTTAGTGAAAACTTAGCCCCGTAATAAGAGTTCACCTCAATTTCTTTTAAACTACGCATTTCCCATTGAATAAAACGGTTCTGTTAGCTCTAAAACGTTGTAAACAAACGTATTACAACAGTTTTGTCCATGGGAACAGCGTAGAACTTATTATTACAACGGTTTCTTATAGTTCCCCATGAAACTTAGTGAAAACTTAGCCCCGTAATAAGAGTTCACCTCAATTTCTTTTAAACTACGCATTTCCCATTGAATAAAACGGTTCTGCTAGCTCTAAAACGTTGTAAACAAACGTATTACAACAGTTTTGTCCATGGGAACAGCGTAGAACTTATTATTACAACGCTTTCTTATAGTTCCCCATGAAACTTAGTGAAAACTTAGCCCCGTAATAAGAGTTCACCTCAATTTCTTTTAAACTACGCATTTCCCATTGAATAAAACGGTTCTGTTAGCTCTAAAACGTTGTAAACAAACGTATTACAACAGTTTTGTCCATGGGAACAGCGTAGAACTTATTATTACAACGGTTTCTTATAGTTGCCCATGAAACTTAGTGAAAACTTAGTCCCGTAATAAGAGTTCACCTCAATTTCTTTTAAACTACGCATTTCCCATTGAATAAAACGGTTCTGCTAGCTCTAAAACGTTGTAAACAAACGTATTACAACAGTTTTGTCCATGGGAACAGCGTAGAACTTATTATTACAACGGTTTCTTATAGTTCCCCATGAAACTTAGTGAAAACTTAGCCCCGTAATAAGAGTTAACCTCAATTTCTTTTAAACTACGCATTTCCCATTGAATAAAACGGTTCTGTTAGCTCTAAAACGTTGTAAACAAACGTATTACAACAGTTTTGTCCATGGCAACAGCGTAGAACTTATTATTACAACGGTTTCTTATAGTTCCCCATGAAACTTAGTGAAAACTTAGCCCCGTAATAAGAGTTCACCTCCATTTCATTTAAACCACGCATTTCCCATTGAATAAAACGGTTCTTTTAGCTCTAAAACGTTGTAAACAAACGTATTACAACAGTTTTGTCCATGGGAACAGCGTAGAACTTATTATTACAACGGTTTCTTATAGTTCCCCATGAAACTTAGTGAAAACTTATCCCCGTAATAAGAGTTCACCTCAATTTCTTTTAAACTACGCATTTCCCATTGAATAAAACGGTTCTGTTAGCTCTAAAACGTTGTAAACAAACGTATTACAACAGTTTTGTCCATGGGAACAGCGTAGAACTTATTATTACAACGGTTTCTTATAGTTCCCCATGAAACTTAGTGAAAACTTAGCCCCGTAATAAGAGTTCACCTCCATTTCTTTTAAACTACGCATTTCCCATTGAATAAAACGGTTCTGTTAGCTCTAAAACGTTGTAAACAAACGTATTACAACAGTTTTGTCCATGGGAACAGCGTAGAACTTATTATTACAACGGTTTCTTATAGTTTCACATGAAACTTAGTGAAAACTTAGCCCTGTAATAAGAGTTCGCCTAAATTTCTTTTAAACTACGCATTTTCCATTGAATAAAACGGTTCTGTTAGCTCTAAAACGTTGTTAACAAACGTATTACAACAGTTTTGTCCATGGGAACAGCGTAGAACTTATTATTACAACGGTTTCTTATAGTTCCCCATGAAACTTAGTGAAAACTTAGCCCCGTAATAAGAGTTCACCTCAATTTCTTTTAAACTACGCATTTCCCATTGAATAAAACGGTTCTGTTAGCTCTAAAACGTTGTAAACAAACGTATTACAACAGTTTTGTCCATGGGAACAGCGTAGAACTTATTATTACAACGGTTTCTTATAGTTCCCCATGAAACTTAGTGAAAACTTAGCCCCGTAATAAGAGTTCACCTCAATTTCTTTTAAACTACGCATTTCCCATTGAATAAAACGGTTCTGTTAGCTCTAAAACGTTGTTAACAAACGTATTACAACAGTTTTGTACATGGGAACAGCGTAGAACTTATTATTACAACGGTTTCTTATAGTTCCCCATGAAACTTAGTGAAAACTTAGCCCCGTAATAAGAGTTCACCTCAATTTCTTTTAAACTACGCATTTCCCATTGAATAAAACGGTTCTGTTAGCTCTAAAACGTTGTAAACAAACGTATTACAACAGTTTTGTCCATGGGAACAGCGTAGAACTTATTATTACAACGGTTTCTTATAGTTCCCCATGAAACTTAGTGAAAACTTAGCCCCGTAATAAGGGTTCACCTCAATTTCTTTTAAACTACGCATTTCCCATTGAATAAAACGGTTCTGTTAGCTCTAAAACGTTGTAAACAAACGTATCACAACAGTTTTGTCCATGGGAACAGCGTAGAACTTATTATTACAACGGTTTCTTATAGTTCCCCATGAAACTTAGTGAAAACTTAGCCCCGTAATAAGAGTTCACCTCAATTTCTTTTAAAATACGCATTTCCCATTGAATAAAACGGTTCTGTTAGCTCTAAAACGTTGTAAACAAACGTATTACAACAGTTTTGTCCATGGGAACAGCGTAGAACTTATTATTACAACGGTTTTTTATAGTTCCCCATGAAACTTAGTGAAAACTTAGCCCCGTAATAAGAGTTCACCTCAATTTCTTTTAAACTACGCATTTCCCATTGAATAAAACGGTTCTGTTAGCTCTAAAACGTTGTTAACAAACGTATTACAACAGTTTTGTCCATGGGAACAGCGTAGAACTTATTATTACAACGGTTTCTTATAGTTCCCCATGAAACTTAGTGAAAACTTAGCCCCGTAATAAGAGTTCACCTCAATTTCTTTTAAACTACGCATTTCCCATTGAATAAAACGGTTCTGTTAGCTCTAAAACGTTGTAAACAAACGTATTACAACAGTTTTGTCCATGGGAACAGCGTAGAACTTATTATTACAACGGTTTCTTATAGTTCCCCATGAAACTTAGTGAAAACTTAGCCCCGTAATAAGAGTTCACCTCAATTTCTTTTAAACTACGCATTTCCCATTGAATAAAACGGTTCTGTTAGCTATAAAACGTTGTAAACAAACGTATCACAACAGTTTTGTCCAGGGGAACAGCGTAGAACTTATTATTACAACGGTTTCTTATAGTTCCCCATGAAACTTAGTGAAAACTTAGCCCCGTAATAAGAGTTCACCTCAATTTCTTTTAAACTACGCATTTCCCATTGAATAAAACGGTTCTGTTAGCTCTAAAACGTTGTAAACAAACGTATTACAACAGTTTTGTCCATGGGAACAGCGTAGAACTTATTATTACAACGGTTTCTTATAGTTCCCCATGAAACTTAGTGAAAACTTAGCCCCGTAATAAGAGTTCACCTCAATTTCTTTTAAACTACGCATTTCCCATTGAATAAAACGGTTCTGCTAGCTCTAAAACGTTGTAAACAAACGTATTACAACAGTTTTGTCCATGGGAACAGCGTAGAACTTATTATTACAACGGTTTCTTATAGTTCCCCATGAAACTTAGTGAAAACTTAGCCCCGTAATAAGGGTTCACCTCAATTTCTTTTAAACTACGCATTTCCCATTGAATAAAACGGTTCTGTTAGCTCTAAAACGTTGTAAACAAACGTATCACAACAGTTTTGTCCATGGGAACAGCGTAGAACTTATTATTACAACGGTTTCTTATAGTTCCCCATGAAACTTAGTGAAAACTTAGCCCCGTAATAAGAGTTCACCTCAATTTCTTTTAAACTACGCATTTCCCATTGAATAAAACGGTTCTGTTAGCTCTAAAACGTTGTAAACAAACGTATTACAACAGTTTTGTCCATGGGAACAGCGTAGAACTTATTATTACAACGGTTTCTTATAGTTCCCCATGAAACTTAGTGAAAACTTAGCCCCGTAATAAGAGTTCACCTCAATTTCTTTTAAACTACGCATTTCCCATTGAATAAAACGGTTCTGTTAGCTCTAAAACGTTGTAAACAAACGTATTACAACAGTTTTGTCCATGGGAACAGCGTAGAACTTATTATTACAACGGTTTCTTATAGTTCCCCATGAAACTTAGTGAAAACTTAGCCCCGTAATAAGAGTTCACCTCAATTTCTTTTAAACTACGCATTTCCCATTGAATAAAACGGTTCTGCTAGCTCTAAAACGTTGTAAACAAACGTATTACAACAGTTTTGTCCATGGGAACAGCGTAGAACTTATTATTACAACGGTTTCTTATAGTTCCCCATGAAACTTAGTGAAAACTTAGCCCCGTAATAAGAGTTCACCTCAATTTCTTTTAAACTACGCATTTCCCATTGAATAAAACGGTTCTGTTAGCTCTAAAACGTTGTAAACAAACGTATTACAACAGTTTTGTCCATGGGAACAGCGTAGAACTTATTATTACAACGGTTTCTTATAGTTCCCCATGAAACTTAGTGAAAACTTAGCCCCGTAATAAGGGTTCACCTCAATTTCTTTTAAACTACGCATTTCCCATTGAATAAAACGGTTCTGTTAGCTCTAAAACGTTGTAAACAAACGTATCACAACAGTTTTGTCCATGGGAACAGCGTAGAACTTATTATTACAACGGTTTCTTATAGTTCCCCATGAAACTTAGTGAAAACTTAGCCCCGTAATAAGAGTTCACCTCAATTTCTTTTAAACTACGCATTTCCCATTGAATAAAACGGTTCTGTTAGCTCTAAAACGTTGTAAACAAACGTATTACAACAGTTTTGTCCATGGGAACAGCGTAGAACTTATTATTACAACGGTTTTTTATAGTTCCCCATGAAACTTAGTGAAAACTTAGCCCCGTAATAAGAGTTCACCTCAATTTCTTTTAAACTACGCATTTCCCATTGAATAAAACGGTTCTGTTAGCTCTAAAACGTTGTTAACAAACGTATTACAACAGTTTTGTCCATGGGAACAGCGTAGAACTTATTATTACAACGGTTTCTTATAGTTCCCCATGAAACTTAGTGAAAACTTAGCCCCGTAATAAGAGTTCACCTCAATTTCTTTTAAACTACGCATTTCCCATTGAATAAAACGGTTCTGTTAGCTCTAAAACGTTGTAAACAAACGTATTACAACAGTTTTGTCCATGGGAACAGCGTAGAACTTATTATTACAACGGTTTCTTATAGTTCCCCATGAAACTTAGTGAAAACTTAGCCCCGTAATAAGAGTTCACCTCAATTTCTTTTAAACTACGCATTTCCCATTGAATAAAACAGTTCTGTTAGCTATAAAACGTTGTAAACAAACGTATCACAACAGTTTTGTCCAGGGGAACAGCGTAGAACTTATTATTACAACGGTTTCTTATAGTTCCCCATGAAACTTAGTGAAAACTTAGCCCCGTAATAAGAGTTCACCTCAATTTCTTTTAAACTACGCATTTCCCATTGAATAAAACGGTTCTGTTAGCTCTAAAACGTTGTAAACAAACGTATTACAACAGTTTTGTCCATGGGAACAGCGTAGAACTTATTATTACAACGGTTTCTTATAGTTCCCCATGAAACTTAGTGAAAACTTAGCCCCGTAATAAGAGTTCACCTCAATTTCTTTTAAACTACGCATTTCCCATTGAATAAAACGGTTCTGCTAGCTCTAGAACGTTGTAAACAAACGTATTACAATAGTTTTGTCCATGGGAACAGCGTAGAACCTATTATTACAACGGTTTCTTATAGTTCCCCATGAAACTTAGTGAAAACTTAGCCCCGTAATAAGAGTTCACCTCAATTTCTTTTAAACTACGCATTTCCCATTGAATAAAACGGTTCTGTTAGCTCTAAAACGTTGTAAACAAACGTATTACAACAGTTTTGTCCATGGGAACAGCGTATAACTTATTATTACAACGGTTTCTTATAGTTGCCCATGAAACTTAGTGAAAACTTAGTCCCGTAATAAGAGTTCACCTCAATTTCTTTTAAACTACGCATTTCCCATTGAATAAAACGGTTCTGCTAGCTCTAAAACGTTGTAAACAAACGTATTATAACAGTTTTGTCCATGGGAACAGCGTAGAACTTATTATTACAACGGTTTCTTATAGTTCCCCATGAAACTTAGTGAAAACTTAGCCCCGTAATAAGAGTTAACCTCAATTTCTTTTAAACTACGCATTTCCCATTGAATAAAACGGTTCTGTTAGCTCTAAAACGTTGTAAACAAACGTATTACAACAGTTTTGTCCATGGCAACAGCGTAGAACTTATTATTACAACGGTTTCTTATAGTTCCCCATGAAACTTAGTGAAAACTTAGCCCCGTAATAAGAGTTCATCTCAATTTCTTTTAAACTACGCATTTCCCATTGAATAAAACGGTTCTGTTAGCTCTAAAACGTTGTAAACAAACGTATTACAACAGTTTTGTCCATGGGAACAGCGTAGAACTTATTATTACAACGGTTTCTTATAGTTCCCCATGAAACTTAGTGAAAACTTAGCCCCGTAATAAGAGTTCACCTCAATTTCTTTTAAACTACGCATTTCCCATTGAATAAAACGGTTCTGTTAGCTCTAAAACGTTGTAAACAAACGTATTACAACAGTTTTGTCCATGGGAACAGCGTAGAACTTATTATTACAACGGTTTCTTATAGTTCCCCATGAAACTTAGTGAAAACTTAGCCCCGTAATAAGAGTTCACCTCCATTTCATTTAAACCACGCATTTCCCATTGAATAAAACGGTTCTTTTAGCTCTAAAACGTTGTAAACAAACGTATTACAACAGTTTTGTCCATGGGAACAGCGTAGAACTTATTATTACAACGGTTTCTTATAGTTCCCCATGAAACTTAGTGAAAACTTATCCCCGTAATAAGAGTTCACCTCAATTTCTTTTAAACTACGCATTTCCCATTGAATAAAACGGTTCTGTTAGCTCTAAAACGTTGTAAACAAACGTATTACAACAGTTTTGTCCATGGGAACAGCGTAGAACTTATTATTACAACGGTTTCTTATAGTTCCCCATGAAACTTAGTGAAAACTTAGCCCCGTAATAAGAGTTCACCTCCATTTCTTTTAAACTACGCATTTCCCATTGAATAAAACGGTTCTGTTAGCTCTAAAACGTTGTAAACAAACGTATTACAACAGTTTTGTCGATGGGAACAGCGTAGAACTTATTATTACAACGGTTTCTTATAGTTCCCCATGAAACTTTGTGAAAACTTAGCCCCGTAATAAGAGTTCACCTCAATTTCTTTTAAACTACGCATTTCCCATTGAATAAAACGGTTCTGCTAGCTCTAAAACGTTGTAAACAAACGTATTACAACAGTTTTGTCCATGGGAACAGCGTAGAACTTATTATTACAACGGTTTCTTATAGTTCCCCATGAAACTTAGTGAAAACTTAGCCCCGTAATAAGAGTTCACCTCAATTTCTTTTAAACTACGCATTTCCCATTGAATAAAACGGTTCTGTTACCTCTAAAACGTTGTAAACAAACGTATTACAACAGTTTTGTCCATGGGAACAGCGTAGAACTTATTATTACAACGGTTTCTTATAGTTCCCCATGAAACTTAGTGAAAACTTAGCCCCGTAATAAGGGTTCACCTCAATTTCTTTTAAACTACGCATTTCCCATTGAATAAAACGGTTCTGTTAGCTCTAAAACGTTGTAAACAAACGTATCACAACAGTTTTGTCCATGGGAACAGCGTAGAACTTATTATTACAACGGTTTCTTATAGTTCCCCATGAAACTTAGTGAAAACTTAGCCCCGTAATAAGAGTTCACCTCAATTTCTTTTAAACTACGCATTTCCCATTGAATAAAACGGTTCTGTTAGCTCTAAAACGTTGTAAACAAACGTATTACAACAGTTTTGTCCATGGGAACAGCGTAGAACTTATTATTACAACGGTTTTTTATAGTTCCCCATGAAACTTAGTGAAAACTTAGCCCCGTAATAAGAGTTCACCTCAATTTCTTTTAAACTACGCATTTCCCATTGAATAAAACGGTTCTGTTAGCTCTAAAACGTTGTTAACAAACGTATTACAACAGTTTTGTCCATGGGAACAGCGTAGAACTTATTATTACAACGGTTTCTTATAGTTCCCCATGAAACTTAGTGAAAACTTAGCCCCGTAATAAGAGTTCACCTCAATTTCTTTTAAACTACGCATTTCCCATTGAATAAAACGGTTCTGTTAGCTCTAAAACGTTGTAAACAAACGTATTACAACAGTTTTGTCCATGGGAACAGCGTAGAACGTATTATTACAACGGTTTCTTATAGTTCCCCATGAAACTTAGTGAAAACTTAGCCCCGTAATAAGAGTTCACCTCAATTTCTTTTAAACTACGCATTTCCCATTGAATAAAACGGTTCTGTTAGCTATAAAACGTTGTAAACAAACGTATCACAACAGTTTTGTCCAGGGGAACAGCGTAGAACTTATTATTACAACGGTTTCTTATAGTTCCCCATGAAACTTAGTGAAAACTTAGCCCCGTAATAAGAGTTCACCTCAATTTCTTTTAAACTACGCATTTCCCATTGAATAAAACGGTTCTGTTAGCTCTAAAACGTTGTAAACAAACGTATTACAACAGTTTTGTCCATGGGAACAGCGTAGAACTTATTATTACAACGGTTTCTTATAGTTCCCCATGAAACTTAGTGAAAACTTAGCCCCGTAATAAGAGTTCACCTCAATTTCTTTTAAACTACGCATTTCCCATTGAATAAAACGGTTCTGCTAGCTCTAAAACGTTGTAAACAAACGTATTACAACAGTTTTGTCCATGGGAACAGCGTAGAACTTATTATTACAACGGTTTCTTATAGTTCCCCATGAAACTTAGTGAAAACTTAGCCCCGTAATAAGAGTTCACCTCAATTTCTTTTAAACTACGCATTTCCCATTGAATAAAACGGTTCTGTTAGCTCTAAAACGTTGTAAACAAACGTATTACAACAGTTTTGTCCATGGGAACAGCGTAGAACTTATTATTACAACGGTTTCTTATAGTTGCCCATGAAACTTAGTGAAAACTTAGTCCCGTAATAAGAGTTCACCTCAATTTCTTTTAAACTACGCATTTCCCATTGAATAAAACGGTTCTGCTAGCTCTAAAACGTTGTAAACAAACGTATTACAACAGTTTTGTCCATGGGAACAGCGTAGAACTTATTATTACAACGGTTTCTTATAGTTCCCCATGAAACTTAGTGAAAACTTAGCCCCGTAATAAGAGTTAACCTCAATTTCTTTTAAACTACGCATTTCCCATTGAATAAAACGGTTCTGTTAGCTCTAAAACGTTGTAAACAAACGTATTACAACAGTTTTGTCCATGGCAACAGCGTAGAACTTATTATTACAACGGTTTCTTATAGTTCCCCATGAAACTTAGTGAAAACTTAGCCCCGTAATAAGAGTTCATCTCAATTTCTTTTAAACTACGCATTTCCCATTGAATAAAACGGTTCTGTTAGCTCTAAAACGTTGTAAACAAACGTATTACAACAGTTTTGTCCATGGGAACAGCGTAGAACTTATTAATACAACGGTTTCTTATAGTTCCCCATGAAACTTAGTGAAAACTTAGCCCCGTAATAAGAGTTCACCTCAATTTCTTTTAAACTACGCATTTCCCATTGAATAAAACGGTTCTGTTAGCTCTAAAACGTTGTAAACAAACGTATTACAACAGTTTTGTCCATGGGAACAGCGTAGAACTTATTATTACAACGGTTTCTTATAGTTCCCCATGAAACTTAGTGAAAACTTAGCCCCGTAATAAGAGTTCACCTCCATTTCATTTAAACCACGCATTTCCCATTGAATAAAACGGTTCTTTTAGCTCTAAAACGTTGTAAACAAACGTATTACAACAGTTTTGTCCATGGGAACAGCGTAGAACTTATTATTACAACGGTTTCTTATAGTTCCCCATGAAACTTAGTGAAAACTTATCCCCGTAATAAGAGTTCACCTCAATTTCTTTTAAACTACGCATTTCCCATTGAATAAAACGGTTCTGTTAGCTCTAAAACGTTGTAAACAAACGTATTACAACAGTTTTGTCCATGGGAACAGCGTAGAACTTATTATTACAACGGTTTCTTATAGTTCCCCATGAAACTTAGTGAAAACTTAGCCCCGTAATAAGAGTTCACCTCCATTTCTTTTAAACTACGCATTTCCCGTTGAATAAAACGGTTCTGTTAGCTCTAAAACGTTGTAAACAAACGTATTACAACAGTTTTGTCGATGGGAACAGCGTAGAACTTATTATTACAACGGTTTCTTATAGTTCCACATGAAACTTAGTGAAAACTTAGCCCTGTAATAAGAGTTCGCCTAAATTTCTTTTAAACTACGCATTTCCAATTGAATAAAACGGTTCTGTTAGCTCTAAAACGTTGTAAACAAACGTATTACAACAGTTTTGTCCATGGGAACAGCGTAGAACTTATTATTACAACGGTTTCTTATCGTTCCCCATGAAACTTAGTGAAAACTTAGCCCCGTAATAAGAGTTCACCTCAATTTCTTTTAAACTACGCATTTCCCATTGAATAAAACGGTTCTGTTAGCTCTAAAACGTTGTAAACAAACGTATTACAACAGTTTTGTCCATGGGAACAGCGTAGAACTTATTATTACAACGGTTTCTTATAGTTCCCCATGAAACTTAGTGAAAACTTAGCCCCGTAATAAGAGTTCACCTCAATTTCTTTTCAACTACGCATTTCCCATTGAATAAAACGGTTCTGTTAGCTCTAAAACGTTCTAAACAAACGTATTACAACAGTTTTGTCCATGGGAACAGCGTAGAACTTATTATTACAACGGTTTCTTATAGTTCCCCATGTTACTTAGTGAAAACTTAGCCCCGTAATAAGAGTTCACCTCAATTTCTTTTAAACTACGCATTTCCCATTGAATAAAACGGTTCTGTTAGCTCTAAAACGTTGTAAACAAACGTATTACAACAGTTTTGTCCATGGGAACAGCGTAGAACTTATTATTACAACGGTTTCTTATAGTTCCCCATGAAACTTAGTGAAAACTTAGCCCCGTAATAAGAGTTCACCTCAATTTCTTTTAAACTACGCATTTCCCATTGAATAAAACGGTTCTGTTAGCTCTAAAACGTTGTAAACAAACGTATTACAACAGTTTTGTCCATGGCAACAGCGTAGAACTTATTATTACAACGGTTTCTTATAGTTCCCCATGAAACTTAGTGAAAACTTAGCCCCGTAATAAGAGTTCACCTCAAATTCTTTTAAACTACGCATTTCCCATTGAATAAAACGGTTCTGTTAGCTCTAAAACGTTGTAAACAAACGTATTACAACAGTTTTGTCCATGGGAACAGCGTAGAACTTATTATTACAACGGTTTCTTATAGTTCCCCATGAAACTTAGTGAAAACTTAGCCCCGTAATAAGAGTTCACCTCAATTTCTTTTAAACTAGGCATTTCTCATTGAATAAAACGGTTCTGTTAGCTCTAAAACGTTGTAAACAAACGTATTACAACAGTTTTGTCCATGGGAACAGCGTAGAACTTATTATTACAACGGTTTCTTATAGTTCCCCATGAAACTTAGTGAAAACTTAGCCCCGTAATAAGAGTTCACCTCAATTTCTTTTAAACTACGCATTTCCCATTGAATAAAATGGTTTTGTTAGCTCTAAAACGTTGTAAACAAACGTATCACAACAGTTTTGTCCATGGGAACAGCGTAGAACTTATTATTATAACGGTTTCTTATAGTTCCCCATGAAACTTAGTGAAAACTTAGCCCCGTAATAAGAGTTCACCTCAATTTCTTTTAAACTACGCATTTCCCATTGAATAAAACGGTTCTGTTAGCTCTAAAACGTTGTAAACAAACGTATTACAACAGTTTTGTCCATGGGAACAGCGTAGAACTTATTATTACAACGGTTTCTTATAGTTCCCCATGAAACTTAGTGAAAACTTAGCCCCGTAATAAGAGTTCACCTCAATTTCTATTAAACTACGCATTTCCCATTGAATAAAACGGTTCTGTTAGCTCTAAAACGTTGTAAACAAACGTATTACAACAGTTTTGTCCATGGGAACAGCGTAGAACTTATTATTACAACGGTTTCTTATAATTCCTCATGAAACTTAGTGAAAACTTAGCCCCGTAATAAGAGTTCACCACAATTTCTTTTAAACTACGCATTTCCCATTGAATAAAACGGTTCTGCTAGCTCTAAAACGTTGTAAACAAACGTATTACAACAGTATTGTCCATGGGAACAGCGTCGAACTTATTATTACAACGGTTTCTTATAGTTCCCCATGAAACTTAGTGAAAACTTAGCCCCGTAATAAGAGTTCACCTCAATTTCTTTTAAACTACGCATTTCCCATAGAATAAAACGGTTCTCTTAGCTCTAAAACGTTGTAAACAAACGTATTACAACAGTTTTGTCCATGGGAACAGCGTAGAACTTATTATTACAACGGTTTCTTATAGTTCCCCATGAAACTTAGTAA
This sequence comes from Pelagia noctiluca, assembly GCA_963924455.1. Lineage (NCBI taxonomy): Eukaryota > Metazoa > Cnidaria > Scyphozoa > Semaeostomeae > Pelagiidae > Pelagia > Pelagia noctiluca. The sequence goes on from OZ004323.1 coordinate 5,761,135, forward strand.
AAACTTAGCCCTGTAATAAGAGTTCACCTCGATTTCTTTTAAACTACGCATTTCCCATTGAATAAAACGGTTCTGTTAGCTCTAAAACGTTGTAAACAAACGTATTACAACAGTTTTGTCCATGGGAACAGCGTAGAACTTATTACTACAACGGTTTCTTATAGTTCCCCATGAAACCTAGTGAAAACTTAGCCCCGTAATAAGAGTTCACCTCAATTTCTTTTAAACTACGCATTTCCCATTGAATAAAATGGTTCTGTTAGCTCTAAAACGTTGTAAACAAACGTATTACAACAGTTTTGTCCATGGGAACAGCGTAGAACTTATTATTACAACGGTTTCTTATAGTTTCCCATGAAACTTAGTGAAAACTTAGCCCCGTAATAAGAGTTCACATCAATTTCTTTTAAACTACGCATTTCCCATTGAATAAAACGGTTCTGTTAGCTCTAAAACGTTGTAAACAAACGTATTACAACAGTTTTGTCCATGGGAACAGCGTAGAACTTATTATTACAACGGTTTCTTATAGTTCCCCATGAAACTTAGTGAAAACTTAGCCCCGTAATAAGAGTTCACCTCAATTTCTTTTAAACTGCGCATTTCCCATTGAATAAAACGGTTCTGTTAGCTCTAAAACGTTGTAAACAAACGTATTACAACAGTTGTGTCCATGGGAACAGCGTAGAACTTATTATTACAACGGTTTCTTATAGTTCCCCATGAAACTTAGTGAAAACTTAGCCCCGTAATAAGAGTTCACCTCAATTTCTTTTAAACTACGCATTTCCCATTGAATAAAACGGTTCTGTTAGCTCTAAAACGTTGTAAACAAACGTATTACAACAGTTTTGTCCATGGGAACAGCGTAGAACTTATTGTTACAACGGTTTCTCATAGTACCCCATGAAACTTAGTGAAAACTTAGCCCCGTAATAAGAGTTCACCTCAGTTTCTTTTAAACTACGCATTTCCCATTGAATAAAACGGTTCTGTTAGCTCTAAAACGTTGTAAACAAACGTATTACAACAGTTTTGTCCATGGGAACAGCGTATAACTTATTATTACAACGGTTTCCTATAGTTCCCCATGAAACTTAGTGAAAACTTAGCCCCGTAATAAGAGTTCACCTCAATTTCTTTTAAACTACGCATTTCCCATTGAATAAAACGGTTCTGTTAGCTCTAAAACGTTGTAAACAAACGTATTACAACAGTTTTGTCCATGGGAACAGCGTAGAACTTATTATTACAACGGTTTCTTATAGTTCCCCATGAAACTTAGTGAAAACTTAGCCCCGTAATAAGAGTTCACCTCAATTTCTTTTAAACTACGCATTTCCCATTGAATAAAACGGTTCTGTTAGCTCTAAAACGTTGTAAACAAACGTATTACAACAGTTTTGTCCATGGCAACAGCGTAGAACTTATTATTACAACGGTTTCTTATAGTTCCCCATGAAACTTAGTGAAAACTTAGCCCCGTAATAAGAGTTCACCTCAAATTCTTTTAAACTACGCATTTCCCATTGAATAAAACGGTTCTGTTAGCTCTAAAACGTTGTAAACAAACGTATTACAACAGTTTTGTCCATGGGAACAGCGTAGAACTTATTATTACAACGGTTTCTTATCGTTCCCCATGAAACTTAGTGAAAACTTAGCCCCGTAATAAGAGTTCACCTCAATTTCTTTTAAACTACGCATTTCCCATTGAATAAAACGGTTCTGTTAGCTCTAAAACGTTGTAAACAAACGTATTACAACAGTTTTGTCCATGGCAACAGCGTAGAACTTATTATTACAACGGTTTCTTATAGTTCCCCATGAAACTTAGTGAAAACTTAGCCCCGTAATAAGAGTTCACCTCAAATTCTTTTAAACTACGCATTTCCCATTGAATAAAACGGTTCTGTTAGCTCTAAAACGTTGTAAACAAACGTATTACAACAGTTTTGTCCATGGGAACAGCGTAGAACTTATTATTACAACGGTTTCTTATAGTTCCCCATGAAACTTAGTGAAAACTTAGCCCCGTAATAAGAGTTCACCTCAATTTCTTTTAAACTAGGCATTTCTCATTGAATAAAACGGTTCTGTTAGCTGTAAAACGTTGTAAACAAACGTATTACAACAGTTTTGTCCATGGGAACAGCGTAGAACTTATTATTACAACGGTTTCTTATACTTCCCCATGAAACTTAGTGAAAACTTAGCCCCGTAATAAGAGTTCACCTCAATTTCTTTTAAACTACGCATTTCCCATTGAATAAAATGGTTCTGTTAGCTCTAAAACGTTGTAAACAAACGTATCACAACAGTTTTGTCCATGGGAACAGCGTAGAACTTATTATTATAACGGTTTCTTATAGTTCCCCATGAAACTTAGTGAAAACTTAGCCCCGTAATAAGAGTTCACCTCAATTTCTTTTAAACTACGCATTTCCCATTGAATAAAACGGTTCTGTTAGCTCTAAAACGTTGTAAACAAACGTATTACAACAGTTTTGTCCATGGCAACAGCGTAGAACTTATTATTACAACGGTTTCTTATAGTTCCCCATGAAACTTAGTGAAAACTTAGCCCCGTAATAAGAGTTCACCTCAAATTCTTTTAAACTACGCATTTCCCATTGAATAAAACGGTTCTGTTAGCTCTAAAACGTTGTAAACAAACGTATTACAACAGTTTTGTCCATGGGAACAGCGTAGAACTTATTATTACAACGGTTTCTTATAGTTCCCCATGAAACTTAGTGAAAACTTAGCCCCGTAATAAGAGTTCACCTCAATTTCTTTTAAACTAGGCATTTCTCATTGAATAAAACGGTTCTGTTAGCTGTAAAACGTTGTAAACAAACGTATTACAACAGTTTTGTCCATGGGAACAGCGTAGAACTTATTATTACAACGGTTTCTTATACTTCCCCATGAAACTTAGTGAAAACTTAGCCCCGTAATAAGAGTTCACCTCAATTTCTTTTAAACTACGCATTTCCCATTGAATAAAATGGTTCTGTTAGCTCTAAAACGTTGTAAACAAACGTATCACAACAGTTTTGTCCATGGGAACAGCGTAGAACTTATTATTATAACGGTTTCTTATAGTTCCCCATGAAACTTAGTGAAAACTTAGCCCCGTAATAAGAGTTCACCTCAATTTCTTTTAAACTACGCATTTCCCATTGAATAAAACGGTTCTGTTAGCTCTAAAACGTTGTAAACAAACGTATTACAACAGTTTTGTCCATGGGAACAGCGTAGAACTTATTATTACAACGGTTTCTTATAGTTCCCCATGAAACTTAGTGAGAACTTAGCCCCGTAATAAGAGTTCACCTCAATTTCTTTTAAACTACGCATTTCCCATTGAATAAAACGGTTCTGTTAGCTCTAAAACGTTGTAAACAAACGTATCACAACAGTTTTGTCCATGGGAACAGCGTAGAACTTATTATTACAACGGTTTCTTATAATTCCTCATGAAACTTAGTGAAAACTTAGCCCCGTAATAAGAGTTCACCACAATTTTTTTTAAACTACGCATTTCCCATTGAATAAAACGGTTCTGCTAGCTCTAAAACGTTGTAAACAAACGTATTACAACAGTATTGTCCATGGGAACAGCGTCGAACTTATTATTACAACGGTTTCTTATAGTTCCCCATGAAACTTAGTGAAAACTTAGCCCCGTAATAAGAGTTCACCTCAATTTCTTTTAAACTACGCATTTCCCATAGAATAAAACGGTTCTCTTAGCTCTAAAACGTTGTAAACAAACGTATTACAACAGTTTTGTCCATGGGAACAGCGTAGAACTTATTATTACAACGGTTTCTTATAGTTCCCCATGAAACTTAGTGAAAACTTAGCCCTGTAATAAGAGTTCACCTCAATTTCTTTTAAACTACGCATTTCCCATTGAATAAAACGGTTCTGTTAGCTCTAAAACGTTGTAAACAAACGTATTACAACAGTTTTGTCCATGGGAACAGCGTAGAACTTATTACTACAACGGTTTCTTATAGTTCCCCATGAAACCTAGTGAAAACTTAGCCCCGTAATAAGAGTTCACCTCAATTTCTTTTAAACTACGCATTTCCCATTGAATAAAACGGTTCTGTTAGCTCTAAAACGTTGTAAACAAACGTATTACAACAGTTTTGTCCATGGGAACAGCGTAGAACTTATTATTACAACGGTTTCTTATAGTTTCCCATGAAACTTAGTGAAAACTTAGCCCCGTAATAAGAGTTCACATCAATTTCTTTTAAACTACGCATTTCCCATTGAATAAAACGGTTCTGTTAGCTCTAAAACGTTGTAAACAAACGTATTACAACAGTTTTGTCCATGGGAACAGCGTAGAACTTATTATTACAACGGTTTCTTATAGTTCCCCATGAAACTTAGTGAAAACTTAGCCCCGTAATAAGAGTTCACCTCAATTTCTTTTAAACTGCGCATTTCCCATTGAATAAAACGGTTCTGTTAGCTCTAAAACGTTGTAAACAAACGTATTACAACAGTTTTGTCCATGGGAACAGCGTAGAACTTATTATTACAACGGTTTCTTATAGTTCCCCATGAAACTTAGTGAAAACTTAGCCCCGTAATAAGAGTTCACCTCAATTTCTTTTAAACTACGCATTTCCCATTGAATAAAACGGTTCTGTTAGCTCTAAAACGTTGTAAACAAACGTATTACAACAGTTTTGTCCATGGGAACAGCGTAGAACTTATTGTTACAACGGTTTCTCATAGTACCCCATGAAACTTAGTGAAAACTTAGCCCCGTAATAAGAGTTCACCTCAGTTTCTTTTCAACTACGCATTTCCCATTGAATAAAACGGTTCTGTTAGCTCTAAAACGTTGTAAACAAACGTATTACAACAGTTTTGTCCATGGGAACAGCGTATAACTTATTATTACAACGGTTTCCTATAGTTCCCCATGAAACTTAGTGAAAACTTAGCCCCGTAATAAGAGTTCACCTCAATTTCTTTTAAACTACGCATTTCCCATTGAATAAAACGGTTCTGTTAGCTCTAAAACGTTGTAAACAAACGTATTACAACAGTTTTGTCAATGGGAACAGCGTAGAACTTATTATTACAACGGTTTCTTATAGTTCCCCATGAAACTTAGTGAAAACTTAGCCCCGTAATAAGAGTTCACCTCAATTTCTTTTAAACTACGCATTTCCCATTGAATAAAACGGTTCTGTTAGCTCTAAAACGTTGTAAACAAACGTATTACAACAGTTTTGTCCATGGGAACAGCGTAGAACTTATTATTACAACGGTTTCTTATAGTTCCCCATGAAACTTAGTGAAAAATTAGCCCTGTAATAAGAGTTCACCTCAATTTCTTTTAAACTACGCATTTCCCATTGAATAAAACGGTTCTGTTAGCTCTAAAACGTTGTAAACAAACGTATTACAACAGTTTTGTCCATGGGAACAGCGTAGAACTTATTATTACAACGGTTTCTTATAGTTCCCCATGAAACTTAGTGAAAACTTAGCCCCGTAATAAGAGTTCACCTCAATTTCTTTTAAACTACGCATTTCCCATTGAATAAAACGGTTCTTTTAGCTCTAAAACGTTGTAAACAAACGTATTACAACAGTTTTGTCCATAGGAACTGCGTAGAACTTATTATTACAACGGTTTCTTATAGTTCCCCATGAAACTTAGTGAAAACTTAGCCCCGTAATAAGAGTTCACCTCAATTTCTTTTAAACTACGCATTTCCCATTGAATAGAACGGTTCTGTTAGCTCTAAAACGTTGTAAACAAACGTATTACAACAGTTTTGTCCATGGGAACAGCGTAGAACTTATTATTACAACGGTTTCTTATAGTTCCCCATGAAACTTAGTGAAAACTTAGCCCCGTAATAAGAGTTCACCTCAATTTCTTTTAAACTACGCATTTCCCATTGAATAAAACGGTTCTGTTAGCTCTAAAACGTTGTAAACAAACGTATTACAACAGTTTTGTCCATGGGAACAGCGTAGAACTTATTATTACAACGGTTTCTTATAGTTCCCCATGAAACTTAGTGAAAACTTAGCCCCGTAATAAGAGTTCACCTCAATTTCTTTTAAACTACGTATTTCCCATTGAATAAAACGGTTCTGTTAGCTCTAAAACGTTGTAAACAAACGTATTACAACAGTTTTGTCCATGGGAACAGCGTAGAACTTATTATTACAACGGTTTCTTATAGTTCCCCATGAAACTTAGTGAAAACTTAGCCCCGTAATAAGAGTTCACCTCAATTTCTTTTAAACTACGCATTTCCCATTGAATAAAACGGTTCTGTTAGCTCTAAAACGTTGTAAACAAACGTTTTACAACAGTTTTGTCCATGGGAACAGCGTAGAACTTATTATTACAACGGTTTCTTATAGTTCCCCATGAAACTTAGTGAAAACTTAGCCCCGTAATAAGAGTTCACCTCAATTTCTTTTAAACTACGCATTTCCCATTGAATAAAACGGTTCTGTTAGCTCTAAAACGTTGTAAACAAACGTATTAAAACAGTTTTGTCCATGGGAACAGCGTAGAACTTATTATTACAACGGTTTCTTATAGTTCCCCATGAAACTTAGTGAAAACTTAGCCCCGTAATAAGAGTTCACCTCAATTTCTTTTAAACTACGCATTTCCCATTGAATAGAACGGTTCTGTTAGCTCTAAAACGTTGTAAACAAACGTATTACAACAGTTTTGTCCATGGGAACAGCGTAGAACTTATTATTACAACGGTTTCTTATAGTTCCCCATGAAACTTAGTGAAAACTTAGCCCCGTAATAAGAGTTCACCTCAATTTCTTTTAAACTACGCATTTCCCATTGAATAAAACGGTTCTGTTAGCTCTAAAACGTTGTAAACAAACGTATTACAACAGTTTTGTCCATGGGAACAGCGTAGAACTTATTATTACAACGGTTTCTTATAGTTCCCCATGAAACTTAGTGAAAACTTAGCCCCGTAATAAGAGTTCACCTCAATTTCTTTTAAACTACGCATTTCCCATTGAATAGAACGGTTCTGTTAGCTCTAAAACGTTGTAAACAAACGTATTACAACAGTTTTGTCCATGGGAACAGCGTAGAACTTATTATTACAACGGTTTCTTATAGCTCCCCATGAAACTTAGTGAAAACTTAGCCCCGTAATAAGAGTTCACCTCAATTTCTTTTAAACTACGCATTTCCCATTGAATAAAACGGTTCTGTTAGCTCTAAAACGTTGTAAACAAACGTATTACAACAGTTTTGTCCATGGGAACAGCGTAGAACTTATTATTACAACGGTTTCTTATAGTTCCCCATGAAACTTAGTGAAAACTTAGCCCCGTAATAAGAGTTCACCTCAATTTCTTTTCAACTACGCATTTCCCATTGAATAAAACGGTTCTGTTAGCTCTAAAACGTTCTAAACAAACGTATTACAACAGTTTTGTCCATGGGAACAGCGTAGAACTTATTATTACAACGGTTTCTTATAGTTCCCCATGAAACTTAGTGAAAACTTAGCCCCGTAATAAGAGTTCACCTCAATTTCTTTTAAAATACGCATTTCCCATTGAATAAAACGGTTCTGTTAGCTCTAAAACGTTGTAAACAAACGTATTACAACAGTTTTGTCCATGGGAACAGCGTAGAACTTATTATTACAACGGTTTCTTATAGTTCCCCATGAAACTTAGTGAAAACTTAGCCCCGTAATAAGAGTTCACCTCAATTTCTTTTAAACTACGCATTTCCCATTGAATAAAACGGTTCTGTTAGCTCTAAAACGTTGTAAACAAACGTATTACAACAGTTTTGTCCATGGGAACAGCGTAGAACTTATTATTACAACGGTTTCTTATAGTTCCCCATGAAACTTAGTGAAAACTTAGCCCCGTAATAAGAGTTCACCTCACTTTCTTTTAAACTATGCATTTCCCATTGAATAAAACGGTTCTGTTAGCTCTAAAACGTTATAAACAAACGTATTACAACAGTTTTGTCCATGGGAACAGCGTAGAACTTATTATTACAACGGTTTCTTATAGTTCCCCATGAAACTTAGTGAAAACTTAGCCCCGTAATAAGAGTTCACCTCAATTTCTTTTAAACTACGCATTTCCCATTGGATAAAATGGTTCTGTTAGCTCTAAAACGTTGTAAACAAACGTATTACAACAGTTTTGTCCATGGGAACAGCGTAGAACTTATTATTACAACGGTTTCTTATAGTTCCCCATGAAACTTAGTGAAAACTTAGCCCCGTAATAAGAGTTCACCTCAATTTCTTTTAAACTACGCATTTCCCATTGAATAAAACGGTTCTGTTAGCTCTAAAACGTTGTAAACAAACGTATTACAACAGTTTTGTCCATGGGAACAGCGTAGAACTTATTATTACAACGGTTTCTTATAGTTCCCCATGAAACTTAGTGAAAACTTAGTCCCGTAATAAGATTTCACCTCAATTTCTTTTAAACTACGCATTTCCCATTGAATAAAACGGTTCTGTTAGCTCTAAAACGTTGTAAACAAACGTATAACAACAGTTTTGTCCATGGGAACAGCGTAGAACTTATTATTACAACGGTTTCTTATAGTTCCCCATGAAACTTAGTGAATACTTAGCCCCGTAATAAGAGTTCACCTCAGTTTCTTTTAAACTACGCATTTCCCATTGAATAAAACGGTTCTGTTAGCTCTAAAACGTTGTAAACAAACGTATTACAACAGTTTTGTCCATGGGAACAGCGTAGAACTTATTATTACAACGGTTTCTTATAGTTCCCCATGAAACTTAGTGAAAACTTAGCCCCGTAATAAGAGTTCACCTCAATTTCTTTTAAACTACGCATTTCCCATTGATTAAAACGGTTCTGTTAGCTCTAAGACGTTGTAAACAAACGTATTACAACAGTTTTGTCCATGGGAACAGCGTAGAACTTATTATTACAACGGTTTCTTATAGTTCCCCATGAAACTTAGTGAAAACTTAGCCCCGTAATAAGAGTTCACCTCAATTTCTTTTAAACTACGCATTTCCCATTGAATAAAACGGTTCTGTTAGCCCTAAAACATTGTAAACAAACGTATTACAACAGTTTTGTCCAAGGGAACAGCGTAGAACTTATTATTACAACGGTTTCTTATAGTTCCCCATGAAACTTAGTGAAAACTTAGCTCCGTAATAAGAGTTGACCTCAATTTCTTTTAAACTACGCATTTCCCATTGAATAAAACGGTTCTGTTAGCTCTAAAACATTGTAAACAAACGTATTACAACAGTTTTGTCCATTGGAACAGCGTAGAACTTATTATTACAACGGTTTCTTATAGTTCCCCATGAAACTTAGTGAAAACTTAGCCCCGTTATAAGAGTTCACCTCAATTTCTTTTAAACTACGCATTTCCCATTGAATAAAACGGTTCTGTTAGCTCTAAAACGTTGTAAACAAACGTATTACAACAGTTTTGTCCATGGGAACAGCGTAGACCTTATTATTACAACGGTTTCTTATAGTTCCCCATGAAACTTAGTGAAAACTTAGCCCCGTAATAAGAGTTCACCTCAATTTCTTTTAAACTACGCATTTCCCATTGAATAAAACGAATCTCTTAGCTCTAAAATGTTGTAAACAAACGTATTACCACAGTTTTGTCCATGGGAACAGCGTAGAACTTATTATTACAACGGTTTCTTATAGTTCCCCATGAAAATTAGTGAAAACTTAGCCCCGTAATAAGAGTTCACCTCTTTTTATTTTACACTACGCATTTCCCATTGAATAAAACGGTTCTGTTAGCTCTAAAACGTTTAAAACAAACGTATTACGACAGTTTTGTCCATGGGAACAGCGTAGAACTTATTATTACAACGGTTTCTTATAGTTCCCCATGAAACTTAGTGAAAACTTAGCCCCGTAATAAGAGTTCACCTCAATTTCTTATAGACTACGCATTTCCGATTGAATAAAACGGTTCTGTTAGCTCTAAAACGTTGTAAACAAACGTATTACAACAGTTTTGTCCATGGGAACAGCGTAGAACTTATTATTACAACGGTTTCTTATAGTTCCTCATGAAACTTAGTGAAAACTTAGCCCCGTAATAAGAGTTCACCTCAATTTCTTTTAAACTACGCATTTCCCATTGAATAAAACGGTTCTGTTAGCTCTAAAACGTTGTAAACAAACGTATTACAACAGTTTTGTCCATGGGAACAGCGTAGAACTTATTATTACAACGGTTTCTTATAGTTCCCCATGAAACTTAGTGAAAACTTTGCCCCGTAATAAGAGTTCACCTCAATTTCTTTTAAACTACGCATTTCCCATTGAATAAAACGGTTCTGTTAGCTCTAAAACGTTGTAAACAAACGTATTACAACAGTTTTGTCCATGGGAACAGCGTAGAACTTATTATTACAACGGTTTCTTATAGTTCCCCATGAAACTTAGTGAAAACTTAGCCCCGTAATAAGAGTACACCTCAATTTCTTTTAAACTACGCATTTCCCATTGAATAAAACGGTTCTGTTAGCTCTAAAACGTTGTAAACAAACGTATTACAACAGTTTTGTCCATGGCAACAGCGTAGAACTTATTATTACAACGGTTTCTTATAGTTCCCCATGAAACTTAGTGAAAACTTAGCCCCGTAATAAGAGTTCACCTCAATTTCTTTTAAAATACGCATTTCCCATTGAATAAAACGGTTCTGTTAGCTCTAAAACGTTGTAAACAAACGTATTACAACAGTTTTGTCCATTGGAACAGTGAGAACTTATTATTACAACGGTTTCTTATAGTTCCCCATGAAACTTAGTGAAAACTTAGCCCCGTAATAAGAGTTCACCTCAATTTCTTTTAAACTACGCATTTCCCATTGAATAAAACGGTTCTGTTAGCCCTAAAACGTTGTAAACAAACGTATTTCAACAGTTTTGTCCATGGGAACAGCGTAGAACTTATTATTACAACGGTTTCTTATAGTTCCCCTTGAGACTTAGTGAAAACTTAGCCCCGTAATAAGAGTTGACCTCAATTTCTTTTAAACTACGCATTTCCCATTGAATAAAACGGTTCTGTTAGCTCTAAAACGTTGTAAACAAATGTATTACAACAGTTTTGTCCATGGGAGCAGCGTAGAACTTATTATTACAACGGTTTCTTATAGTTCCCCATGAAACTTAGTGAAAACTTAGCCCCGCAATAAGAGTTCACCTCAATTTCTTTTAAACTACGCTTTTCCCATTGAATAAAACGGTTCTGTTAGCTCTAAAACGTTGTAAACAAACGTATTACAACAGTTTTGTCCATGCGAACAGCGTAGAACTTATTATTACAACGGTTTCTTATAGTTCCCCATGAAACTTAGTGGAAACTTAATCCCGTAATAAGAGTTCACCTCAATTTCTTTTAAACTACGCATTTCCCATTGAATAAAACGGTTCTGTTAGCTCTAAAACGTTGTAAACAAACGTATTACAACAGTTTTGTCCATTGGAACAGCGTAGAACTTATTATTACAACGGTTTCTTATAGTTCCCCATGAAACTTAGTGAATACTTAGCCCCGTTATAAGAGTTCACCTCAATTTCTTTTAAACTACGCATTTCCCATTGAATAAAACGGTTCTGTTAGCTCTAAAACGTTGTAAACAAACGTATTACAACAGTTTTGTCCATGGGAACAGCGTAGAACTTATTATTACAACGGTTTCTTATAGTTCCCCATGAAACTTAGTGAAAACCTTGCCCCGTAATAAGAGTTCACCTCAATTTCTTTTGAACTACGCATTTCCCATTGAATAAAACGAATCTGTTAGCTCTAAAACGTTGTAAACAAACGTATTACAACAGTTTTGTCCATGGGAACAGCGTAGAACTTATTATTACAACGATTTCTTATAGATCCCCATGAAAATTAGTGAAAACTTAGCCCCGTAATAAGAGTTCAGCTCTTTTTATTTTAAACTACGCATTTCCCATTGAATAAAACGGTTCTGTTAGCTCTAAAACGTTTTAAACAAACGTATTACAACAGTTTTGTCGATGGGAACAGCGTAGAACTTATTATTACAACGGTTTCTTATAGTTCCCCATGAAACTTAAAGAAAACTTAGCCCCGTAATAAGAGTTCACCTCAATTTCTTTTAGACTACGCATTTCCCATTGAATAAAACGGTTCTGTTAGCTCTAAAACGTTGTAAACAAACGTATTACAACAGTTTTGTCCATGGGAACAGCGTAGAACTTATTATTATAACGGTTTCTTATAGTTCCCCATGAAACTTAGTGAAAACTTAGCCCCGTAATAAGAGTTCACCTCAATTTCTTTTAAACTACGCATTTCCCATTGAATAAAACGGTTCTGTTAGCTCTAAAACGTTGTAAACAAACGTATTACAACAGTTTTGTCCATGGGAACAGCGTAGAACTTATTATTACAACGGTTTCTTATAGTTCCCCATGAAACTTAGTGAAAACTTAGCCCCGTAATAAGAGTTCACCTCAATTTCTTTTAAACTACGCATTTCCCATTGAATAAAACGGTTCTGTTAGCTCTAAAACGTTGTAAACAAACGTATTACAACAGTTTTGTCCATGGGAACAGCGTAGAACTTATTATTACAACGGTTTCTTATAGTTCCCCATGAAACTTAGTGAAAACTTAGCCCCGTAATAAGAGTACACCTCAATTTCTTTTAAACTACGCATTTCCCATTGAATAAAACGGTTCTGTTAGCTCTAAAACGTTGTAAACAAACGTATTACAACAGTTTTGTCCATGGCAACAGCGTAGAACTTATTATTACAACGGTTTCTTATAGTTCCCCATGAAACTTAAAGAAAACTTAGCCCCGTAATAAGAGTTCACCTCAATTTCTTTTAGACTACGCATTTCCCATTGAATAAAACGGTTCTGTTAGCTCTAAAACGTTGTAAACAAACGTATTACAACAGTTTTGTCCATGGGAACAGCGTAGAACTTATTATTACAACGGTTTCTTATAGTTCCCCATGAAACGTAGTGAAAACTTAGCCCCGTAATAAGAGTTCACCTCAATTTCTTTTAAACTACGCATTTCCCATTGAATAAAACGGTTCTGTTAGCTCTAAAACGTTGTAAACAAACGTATTACAACAGTTTTGTCCATGGGAACAGCGTAGAACTTATTATTACAACGGTTTCTTATAGTTCCCCATGAAACTTAGTGAAAACTTAGCCCCGTAATAAGAGTTCACCTCAATTTCTTTTAAACTACGCATTTCCCATTGAATAAAACGGTTCTGTTAGCTCTAAAATTTAGTAAACAAACGTATTACAACAGTTTTGTCCATGGGAACAGCGTAGAACTTATTATTACAACGGTTTCTTATAGTTTCCCATGAAACTTAGTGAAAACTTAGCCCCGTAATAGGAGTTCACCTCAATTTCTTTTAAACTACGCATTTCCCATTGAATAAAACGGTTCTGTTAGCTCTAAAACGTTGTAAACAAACGTATTACAACAGTTTTGTCCATGGGAACAGTGCAGAACTTATTATTACAACGGTTTCCTATAGTTCCCCATGAAACTTAGTGAAAACTTAGCCCCGTAATAAGAGTTCACCTCAATTTCTTTTAAACTACGCATTTCCCATTGAATAAAACGGTTCTGTTAGCTCTAAAATGTTGTAAACAAACGTATTACAACAGTTTTGTCCATAGGAACAGAATAGAACTTATTATTACAACGGTTTCTTACAGTTCCCCATGAAACTTAGTGAAAACTTAGCCCCGTAATAAGAGTTCACCTCAATTTCTTTTAAACTACGCATTTCCCATTGAATAAAACGGTTCTGTTAGCTCTAAAACGTTGTAAACAAACGTATTACAACACTTTTGTCCATGGGAACAGCGTAGAACTTATTATTACAACGGTTTCTTATAGTTCCCCATGAAACTTAGTGAAAACTTAGCCCCGTAATAAGAGTTCACCTCAATTTCTTTTAAACTACGCATTTCCCATTGAATAAAACGGTTCTGTTAGCTTTAAAACGTTGTAAACAAACGTATTACAACAGTTTTGTCCATGAGAACAGCGTAGAACTTATTATTACAACGATTTCTTATAGTTCCCCATGAAACTTAGTGAAAACTTAGCCCCGTAATAAGAGTTCACCTCAATTTCTTTTAAACTACGCATTTCTTATTAAATAAGACGGTTCTGTTAGCTCTAAAACGTTGTAAACAAACGTATTACAACAGTTTTGTCCATGGGAATAGCCTAGAACTTATTATTACAACGGTTTCTTATAGTTCCCCATGAAACTTAGTGAAAACTTAGCCCCGTAATAAGAGTTCACCTCAATTTCTTTTAAACTACGCATTTCCCATTGAATAAAACGGTTCTGTTAGCTCTAAAACTTTGTAAACAAACGTATTACAACAGTTTTGTCCATGGGAACAGCGTAGAACTTATTATTACAACGGTTTCTTATAGTTTCCCATGAAACTTAGTGAAAACTTAGCCCCGTAATAGGAGTTCACCTCAATTTCTTTTAAACTACGCATTTCCCATTGAATAAAACGGTTCTGTTAGCTCTAAAACGTTGTAAACAAACGTATTACAACAGTTTTGTCCATGGGAACAGCGTAGAACTTATTATTACAACGGTTTCTTAAAGTTCCCCATGAAATTTCGTGAAAACTTAGCCCCGTAAAAAGAGTTCATCTCAATTTCTTTTAAACTACGCATTTCCCATTGAATAAAACGGTTCTGTTAGCTCTAAAACGTTGTAAACAAACGTATTACAACAGTTTTGTCCATGGGAACAGCGTAGAACTTATTATTACAACGGTTTCTTATAGTTCCCCATGAAAATTAGTGAAAACTTAGCCCCGTAATAAGAGTTCACTTCAATTTCTTTTAGACTACGCATTTCCCATTGAATAAAACGGTTCTGTTAGCTCTAAAACGTTTTAAACAAACGTAATACAACAGTTTTGTCCATGGGAACAGCGTAGAACTTATTATTACAACGGTTTCTTATAGTTCCCCATGAAACTAGTGAAAACTTAGCCCCGTAATAAGAGTTCATCTCAATTTCTTTTAAACTACGCATTTCCCATTGAATAAAACGGTTCTGTTAGCTCTAAAACGTTGTAAACAAACGTATTACAACAGTTTTGTCCATGGGAACAGCGTAGAACTTATTATTACAACGGTTTCTTATAGTTCCCCATGAAAATTAGTGAAAACTTAGCCCCGTAATAAGAGTTCACCTCAATTTCTTTTAAACTACGCATTTCCCATTGAATAAAACGGTTCTGTTAGCTCTAAAACGTTGTAAACAAACGTATTACAACAGTTTTGTCCATGGGAACAGCGTAGAACTTATTATTACAACGGTTTCTTATAGTTCCCCATGAAAATTAGTGAAAACTTAGCCCCGTAATAAGAGTTCACTTCAATTTCTTTTAGACTACGCATTTCCCATTGAATAAAACGGTTCTGTTAGCTCTAAAACGTTTTAAACAAACGTAATACAACAGTTTTGTCCATGGGAACAGCGTAGAACTTATTATTACAACGGTTTCTTATAGTTCCCCATGAAACTTAGTGAAAACTTAGCCCCGTAATAAGAGTTCATCTCAGTTTCTTTTAAACTACGCATTTCCCATTGAATAAAACGGTTCTGTTAGCTCTAAAACGTTGTAAACAAACGTATTACAACAGTTTTGTCCATGGGAACAGCGTAGAACTTATTATCACAACGGTTTCTTATAGTTCCCCATGAAAATTAGTGAAAACTTAGCCCCGTAATAAGAGTTCACCTCAATTTCTTTTAGACTACGCATTTCCCATTGAATAAAACGGTTCTGTTAGCTCTAAAACGTTTTAAACAAACGTAATACAATAGTTTTGTCCATGGGAACAGCGTAGAACTTATTCTTACAACGGTTTCTTATAGTTCCCCATGAAACTTAGTGAAAACTTAGCCCCGTAATAAGAGTTCACCTCAATTTCTTTTAAACTACGCATTTCCCATTGAATAAAACGGTTCTGTTAGCTCTAAAACGTTGTAAACAAATGTATTACAACAGTTTTGTCCATAGGAACAGCGTAGAACTTATTATAACAACGGTTTCTTATAGATCCCTATGAAACTTAGTGAAAACTTAGCCCCGTAATAAGAGTTCACCTCAATTTCATTTAAACTACGCATTTTCCATTGAATAAAACGGTTCTGTTAGCTCTAAAACGTTGTAAACAAACGTATTACAACAGTTTTGTCCATGGGAACAGCGTAGAACTTATTATTACAACGGTTTCTTATAGTTCCCCATGAAACTTAGTGAAAACTTAGCCCCGTAATAAGAGTTCACCTCAATTTCTTTTAAACTACGCATTTCCCATTGAATAAAACGGTTCTGTTAGCTCTAAAATGTTGTAAACAAACGTATTACAACAGTTTTGTCCATAGGAACAGCGTAGAACTTATTATTACAACGGTTTCTTATAGTTCCCCATGAAACTTAGTGAAAACTTAGCCCCGTAATAAGAGTTCACCTCAATTTCTTTTAAACTACGCATTTCTCATTGAATAAAACGGTTTATTTAGCTCTAAAACGTTGTAAACAAACGTATTACAACAGTTTTGTCCATTGGAACAGCGTAGAACTTATTATTACAACGGTTTCTTATAGTTCCCCGTGAAACTTAGTGAAAACTTAGCCCCGTAATAAGAGTTCACCTCAATTTCTTTTAAACTACGCATTTCCCATTGAATAAAACGGTTCTGTTAGCTCTAAAACGTTGTAAACAAACGTATTACAACAGTTTTGTCGATGGGAACAGCGTAGAACTTATTATTACAACGGTTTCTTATAGTTCCCCATGAAACTTAGTGAAAACTTAGCCCCGTAATAAGAGTTCACCTCAATTTCTTTTAAACTACGCATTTCCCATTGAATAAAACGGTTCTGTTAGCTCTAAAACGTTGTAAACAAACGTATTACAACAGTTTTGTCCATGGGAACAGCGTAGAACTTATTATTACAACGGTTTCTTATAGTTCCCCATGAAACTTAGTGAAAACTTAGCCCCGTAATAAGAGTTCACCTCAATTTCTTTTAAACTACGCATTTCCCATTGAATAAAACGGTTCTGTTAGCTCTAAAACGTTGTAAACAAACGTATTACAACAGTTTTGTCCATGGGAACAGCGTAGAACTTATTATTACAACGGTTTCTTATAGTTCCCCATGAAACTTAGTGAAAACTTAGCCCCGTAATAAGAGTTCATCTCAATTTCTTTTAAACTACGCATTTCCCATTAAATAAAACGGTTCTGTTAGCTCTAAAACGTTGTAAACAAACGTATTACAACAGTTTTGTCCATGGGAACAGCGTAGAACTTATTATTACAACGGTTTCTTATAGTTCCCCATGAAAATTAGTGAAAACTTAGCCCCGTAATAAGAGTTCACCTCAATTTCTTTTAGACTACGCATTTCCCATTGAATAAAACGGTTCTGTTAGCTCTAAAACGTTTTAAACAAACGTAATACAACAGTTTTATCCATGGGAACAGCGTAGAACTTATTATTACAACGGTTTCTTATAGTTCCCCATGAAACTTAGTGAAAACTTAGCCCCGTAATAAGAGTTCATCTCAATTTCTTTTAAACTACGCATTTCCCATTGAATAAAACGGTTCTGTTAGCTCTAAAACGTTGTAAACAAACGTATTACAACAGTTTTGTCCATGGGAACAGCGTAGAACTTATTATTACAACGGTTTCTTATAGTTCCCCATGAAAATTAGTGAAAACTTAGCCCCGTAATAAGAGTTCACCTCAATTTCTTTTAGACTACGCATTTCCCATTGAATAAAACGGTTCTGTTAGCTCTAAAACGTTTTAAACAAACGTAATACAACAGTTTTGTCCATGGGAACAGCGTAGAACTTATTAGTACAACGGTTTCTTATAGTTCCCCATGAAACTTAGTGAAAACTTAGCCCCGTAATAAGAGTTCACCTCAATTTCTTTTAAACTACGCATTTCCCATTGAATAAAACGGTTCTGTTAGCTCTAAAACGTTGTAAACAAACGTATTACAACAGTTTTGTCCATGGGAACAGCGTAGAACTTATTATAACAACGGTTTCTTATAAATCCCTATGAAACTTAGTGAAAACTTAGCCCCGTAATAAGAGTTCACCTCAATTTCTTTTAAACTACGCATTTTCCATTGAGTAAAACGGTTCTGTTAGCTCTAAAACGTTGTAAACAAACGTATTACAACAGTTTTGTCCATGGGAACAGCGTAGAACTTATTATTAAAACGGTTTTTTATAGTTCCCCATGAAACTTAGTGAAAACTTAGCCCCGTAATAAGAGTTCACCTCAATTTCTTTTAAACTACGCATTTCCCATTGAATAAAACGGTTCTGTTAGCTCAAAAACGTTGTAAACAAACTTATTACAACAGTTTTGTCCATGGGAACAGCGTAGAACTTATTATTACAACGGTTTCCTATAGTTCCCCATGAAACTTAGTGAAAACTTAGCCCCGTAATAAGAGTTCACCTCAATTTCTTTTAAACTACGCATTTCCCATTGAATAAAACGGTTCTGTTAGCTCTAAAACGTTGTAAACAAACGTATTACAACAGTTTTGTCCATGGGAACAGCGTAGAACTTATTATTACAACGGTTTCTTATAGTTCCCCATGAAACTTAGTGAAAACTTAGCCCCGTAATAAGAGTTCATCTCAATTTCTTTTAAACTACGCATTTCCCATTTAATAAAACGGTTCTGTTAGCTCTAAAACGTTGTAAACAAACGTATTACAACAGTTTTGTCCATGGGAACAGCGTAGAACTTATTATTACAACGGTTTCTTATAGTTCCCCATGAAAATTAGTGAAAACTTAGCCCCGTAATAAGAGTTCACCTCAATTTCTTTTAGACTACGCATTTCCCATTGAATAAAACGGTTCTGTTAGCTCTAAAACGTTTTAAACAAACGTAATACAACAGTTTTGTCCATGGGAACAGCGTAGAACTTATTAGTACAACGGTTTCTTATAGTTCCCCATGAAACTTAGTGAAAACTTAGCCCCGTAATAAGAGTTCACCTCAATTTCTTTTAAACTACGCATTTCCCATTGAATAAAACGGTTCTGTTAGCTCTAAAACGTTGTAAACAAACGTATTACAACAGTTTTGTCCATGGGAACAGCGTAGAACTTATTATAACAACGGTTTCTTATAAATCCCTATGAAACTTAGTGAAAACTTAGCCCCGTAATAAGAGTTAACCTCAATTTCTTTTAAACTACGCATTTTCCATTGAGTAAAACGGTTCTGTTAGCTCTAAAACGTTGTAAACAAACGTATTACAACAGTTTTGTCCATGGGAACAGCGTAGAACTTATTATTAAAACGGTTTTTTATAGTTCCCCATGAAACTTAGTGAAAACTTAGCCCCGTAATAAGAGTTCACCTCAATTTCTTTTAAATTACGCATTTCCCATTGAATGAAACGGTTCTGTTAGCTCAAAAACGTTGTAAACAAACTTATTACAACAGTTTTGTCCATGGGAACAGCGTAGAACTTATTATTACAACGGTTTCCTATAGTTCCCCATGAAACTTAGTGAAAACTTAGCCCCGTAATAAGAGTTCACCTCAATTTCTTTTAAACTACGCATTTCCCATTGAATAAAACGGTTCTGTTAGCTCTAAAACGTTGTAAACAAACGTATTACAACAGTTTTGTCCATGGGAACAGCGTAGAACTTATTATTACAACGGTTTCTTATAGTTCCCCATGAAACTTAGTGAAAACTTAGCCCCGTAATAAGCGTTCATCTCAATTTCTTTTAAACTACGCATTTCCCATTTAATAAAACGGTTCTGTTAGCTCTAAAACGTTGTAAACAAACGTATTACAACAGTTTTGTCGATGGGAACAGCGTAGAACTTATTATTACAACGGTTTCTTATAGTTCCCCATGAAACTTAGTGAAAACTTAGCCCCGTAATAAGAGTTCACCTCAATTTCTTTTAAACTACGCATTTCCCATTGAATAAAACGGTTCTGTTAGCTCTAAAACGTTGTAAACAAACGTATTACAACAGTTTTGTCCATGGGAACAGCGTAGAACTTATTATTACAACGGTTTCTTATAGTTCCCCATGAAACTTAGTGAAAACTTAGCCCCGTAATAAGAGTTCACCTCAATTTCTTTTAAACTACGCATTTCCCATTGAATAAAACGGTTCTGTTAGCTCTAAAACGTTGTAAACAAACGTATTACAACAGTTTAGTCCATGGGAACAGCGTAGAATTTATTATTACAACGGTTTCTTATAGTTCCCCATGAAACTTAGTGAAAACTTAGCCCCGTAATAAGAGTACACCTCAATTTCTTTTAAACTACGCATTTCCCATTGAATAAAACGGTTCTGTTAGCTCTAAAACGTTGTAAACAAACGTATTACAACAGTTTTGTCCATGGGAACAGCGTAGAACTTATTATTACAACGGTTTCTTATAGTTCCCCATGAAACTTAGTGAAAACTTAGCCCCGTAATAAGAGTTCACCTCAATTTCTTTTAAACTACGCATTTCCCATTGAATAAAACGGTTCTGTTAGCTCAAAAACGTTGTAAACAAACGTATTACAACAGTTTTGTCCATGGGAACAGCGTAGAACATATTATTACAACGGTTTCTTATAGTTCCCCATGAAACTTAGTGAAAACTTAGCCCCGTAATAAGAGTTCACCTCAATTTCTTTTAAACTACGCATTTCCCATTGAATAAAACGGTTCTGTTAGCTCTAAAACGTTGTAAACAAACGTATTACAACAGTTTTGTCCATGGGAACAGCGTAGAACTTATAATTACAACGGTTTCTTATAGTTCGCCATGAAACTTAGTGAAAACTTAGCCCCGTAATAAGAGTTCACCTCAATTTCTTTTAAACTACCCATTTCCCATTGAATAAAACGGTTCTGTTAGCTCTAAAACGTTTTAAACAAACGTATTACAACAGTTTTGTCCATGGGAACAGCGTAGAACTTATTATTACAACGGTTTCTTATAGTTCCCCATGAAACTTAGTGAAAACTTAGCCCCGTAATAAGAGTTCACCTCAATTTCTTTTAAAATACGCATTTCCCAGTGAATAAAATGGTTCTGTTAGCTCTAAAACGTTGTAAACAAACGTATTACAACAGTTGTGTCCATGGGAACAGCGTAGAACTTATTATTATAACGGTTTCTTATAGTTCCCCATGAAACTTAGTGAAAACTTAGCCCCGTAATAATAGTTCACCTCAATTTCTTTTAAACTACGCATTTCCAATTGAATAAAACGGTTCTGTTAGCTCTAAAACGTTGTAAACAAACGTATTACAACAGTTTTGTCCATGGGAACAGCGTAGAACTTATTATTACAACGGTTTCTTATAGTTCCCCATGAAACTTAGTGAAAACTTAGCCCCGTAATAAGAGTTCACCTCAATTTCTTTTAAACTACGCATTTCCCATTGAATAAAACGGTTCTGTTAGCTCTAAAACGTTGTAAACAAACGTATTACAACAGTTTTGTCCATGGGAACAGCGTAGAACTTATAATTACAACGGTTTCTTATAGTTCCCCATGAAACTTAGTGAAAACTTAGCCCCGTAATAAGAGTTCACCTCAATTTCTTTTAAACTACGCATTTCCCATTGAATAAAACGGTTCTGTTAGCTCTAAAACGTTTTAAACA
This sequence comes from Pelagia noctiluca, assembly GCA_963924455.1. NCBI lineage: Eukaryota > Metazoa > Cnidaria > Scyphozoa > Semaeostomeae > Pelagiidae > Pelagia > Pelagia noctiluca. The sequence goes on from OZ004323.1 coordinate 5,782,943, forward strand.
AACGTATTACAACAGTTTTGTCCATGGGAACAGCGTAGAACTTATTATTACAACGGTTTCTAATAGTTCCCCATGAAACTTAGTGAAAACTTAGCCCCGTAATAAGAGTTCACCTCAATTTCTTTTAAAATACGCATTTCCCAGTGAATAAAATGGTTCTGTTAGCTCTAAAACGTTGTAAACAAACGTATTACAACAGTTTTGTCCATGGGAACAGCGTAGAACTTATTATTACAACGGTTTCTTATAGTTCCCCATGAAACTTAGTGAAAACTTTGCCCCGTAATAAGAGTTCACCTCAATTTCTTTTAAACTACGCATTTCCCATTGAATAAAACGGTTCTGTTAGCTCTAAAACGTTGTAAACAAACGTATTACAACAGTTTTGTCCATGGGAACAGCGTAGAACATATTATTACAACGGTTTCTTATAGTTCCCCATGAAACTTAGTGAAATATTAGCCCCGTAATAAGAGTTCACCTCAATTTCTTTTAAACTACGCATTTCCCATTGAATAAAACGGTTCTGTTAGCTCTAAAACGTTGTAAACAAACGTATTACAACAGTTTTGTCCATGGGAACAGCGTAGAACTTATTATGACAACGGTTTCTTATAGTTCCCCATGAAACTTAGTGAAAACTTAGCCCGGTATTAAGAGTTCACCTCAATTTCTTTTAAACTACGCATTTCCCATTGAATAAAACGGTTCTGTTAGCTCTAAAACGTTGTAAACAAACGTATTACAACAGTTTTGTCCATGGGAACAGCGTAGAACTTATTATTACAACGGTTTCTTATAGTTCCCCATGAAACTTAGTGAAAACTTAGCCCCGTAATAAGAGTTCACCTCAATTTCTTTTAAACTACGCATTTCCCATTGAATAAAACGGTTCTGTTAGCTCTAAAACGTTGTAAACAAACGTATTACAACAGTTTTGTCCATGGGAACAGCGTAGAACTTATTATTACAACAGTTTCTTATAGTTCCCCATGAAACTTAGTGAAAACTTAGCCCCGTAATAATAGTTCACCTCAATTTCTTTTAAACTACGCATTTCCAATTGAATAAAACGGTTCTGTTAGCTCTAAAACGTTGTAAACAAACGTATTACAACAGTTTTGTCCATGGGAACAGCGTAGAACTTATTATTACAACGGTTTCTTATAGTTCCCCATGAAACTTAGTGAAAACTTAGCCCCGTAATAAGAGTTCACCTCAATTTCTTTTAAACTACGCATTTCCCATTGAATAAAACGGTTCTGTTAGCTCTAAAACGTTGTAAACAAACGTATTACAACAGTTTTGTCCATGGGAACAGCGTAGAACTTATAATTACAACGGTTTCTTATAGTTCCCCATGAAACTTAGTGAAAACTTAGCCCCGTAATAAGAGTTCACCTCAATTTCTTTTAAACTACGCATTTCCCATTGAATAAAACGGTTCTGTTAGCTCTAAAACGTTGTAAACAAACGTATTACAACAGTTTTGTCCATGGGAACAGCGTAGAACTTATTATTACAACGGTTTCTTATAGTTCCCCATGAAACTTAGTGAAAACTTTGCCCCGTAATAAGAGTTCACCTCAATTTCTTTTAAACTACGCATTTCCCATTGAATAAAACGGTTCTGTTAGCTCTAAAACGTTGTAAACAAACGTATTACAACAGTTTTGTCCATGGGAACAGCGTAGAACATATTATTACAACGGTTTCTTATAGTTCCCCATGAAACTTAGTGAAAAATTAGCCCCGTAATAAGAGTTCACCTCAATTTCTTTTAAACTACGCATTTCCCATTGAATAAAACGGTTCTGTTAGCTCTAAAACGTTGTAAACAAACGTATTACAACAGTTTTGTCCATGGGAACAGCGTAGAACTTATTATGACAACGGTTTCTTATAGTTCCCCATGAAACTTAGTGAAAACTTAGCCCGGTATTAAGAGTTCACCTCAATTTCTTTTAAACTACGCATTTCCCATTGAATAAAACGGTTCTGTTAGCTCTTAAACGTTGTAAACAAACGTATTACAACAGTTTTGTCCATGGGAACAGCGTAGAACTTATTATTACAACGGTTTCTTATAGTTCCCCATGAAACTTAGTGAAAACTTAGCCCCGTAATAAGAGTTCACCTCAATTTCTTTTAAACTACGCATTTCCCATTGAATAAAACGGTTCTGTTAGCTCTAAAACGTTGTAAACAAACGTATTACAACAGTTTTGTCCATGGGAACAGCGTAGAACTTATTATTACAACGGTTTCTTATAGTTCCCCATGAAACTTAGTGAAAACTTAGCCCCGTAATAAGAGTTCACCTCAATTTCTTTTAAACTACGCATTTCCCATTGAATAAAACGGTTCTGTTAGCTCTAAAACGTTGTAAACAAACGTATTACAACAGTTCTGTCCATGGGAACAGCGTAGAACTTATTATTACAACGGTTTCTTATAGTTTCCCATGAAACTTAGTGAAAACTTAGCCCCGTAATAAGAGTTCACCTCAATTTCTTTTAAACTACGCATTTCCCATTGAATAAAACGGTTCTGTTAGCTCTAAAACGTTGTAAACAAACGTATTACAACAGTTTTGTCCATGGGAACAGCGTAGAACTTATTATTACAACGGTTTCTTATAGTTCCCCATGAAACTTAGTGAAAACTTAGCCCCGTAATAAGAGTTCACCTCAATTTCTTTTAAACTACGCATTTCCCATTGAATAAAACGGTTCTGTTAGCTCTAAAACGTTGTAAACAAACGTATTACAACAGTTTCGTCCATGGGAACAGCGTAGAACTTATTATTACAACGGTTTCTTATAGTTCCCCATGAAACTTAGTGAAAACTTAGCCCCGTAATAAGAGTTCACCTCAATTTCTTTTAAACTACGCATTTCCCATTGAATAAAACGGTTCTGTTAGCTCTAAAACGTTGTAAACAAACGTATTACAACAGTTTTGTCCATGGGAACAGCGTAGAACTTATTATTACAACGGTTTCTTATAGTTCCTCATGAAACTTAGTGAAAACTTAGCCCCGTAATAAGAGTTCACCTCAATTTCTTTTAAACTACGCATTTCCCGTTGAATAAAACGGTTCTGTTAGCTCTAAAACGTTGTAAACAAACGTATTACAACAGTTCTGTCCATGGGAACAGCGTAGAACTTATTATTACAACGGTTTCTTATAGTTTCCCATGAAACTTAGTGAAAACTTAGCCCCGTAATAAGAGTTCACCTCAATTTCTTTTAAACTACGCATTTCCCATTGAATAAAACGGTTCTGTTAGCTCTAAAACGTTGTAAACAAACGTATTACAACAGTTTTGTCCATGGGAACAGCGTAGAACTTATTATTACAACGGTTTCTTATAGTTCCCCATGAAACTTAGTGAAAACTTAGCCCTGTAATAAGAGTTCACCTCAATTTCTTTTAAACTACGCATTTCCCATTGAATAAAACGGTTCTGTTAGCTCTAAAACGTTGTAAACAAACGTATTACAACAGTTTTGTCCATGGGAACAGCGTAGAACTTATTATTACAACGGTTTCTTATAGTTCCCCATGAAACTTAGTGAAAACTTAGCCCCGTAATAAGAGTTCACCTCAATTTCTTTTAAACTACGCATTTCCCATTGAATAAAATGGTTCTGTTAGCTCTAAAACGTTGTAAACAAACGTATTACAACAGTTTTGTCCATGGGAACAGCGTAGAACTTATTATTATAACGGTTTCTTATAGTTCCCCATGAAACTTAGTGAAAACTTAGCCCCGTAATAATAGTTCACCTCAATTTCTTTTAAACTACGCATTTCCCATTGAATAAAACGGTTCTGTTAGCTCAAGAACGTTGTAAACAAACGTATTACAACAGTTTTGTCCATGGGAACAGCGTAGAACTTATTATTACAACGGTTTCTTATAGTTCCCCATGAAACTTAGTGAAAACTTAGCCCGGTATTAAGAGTTCACCTCAATTTCTTTTAAACTACGCATTTCCCATTGAATAAAACGGTTCTGTTAGCTCTAAAACGTTGTAAACAAACGTATTACAACAGTTTTGTCCATGGGAACAGCGTAGAACTTATTATTACAACGGTTTCTTATAGTTCCCCATGAAACTTAGTGAAAACTTAGCCCCGTAATAAGAGTTCACCTCAATTTCTTTTAAACTACGCATTTCCCATTGAATAAAACGGTTCTGTTAGCTCTAAAACGTTGTAAACAAACGTATTACAACAGTTTTGTCCATGGGAACAGCGTAGAACTTATTATTACAACGGTTTCTTATAGTTCCCCATGAAACTTAGTGAAAACTTAGCCCCGTAATAAGAGTTCACCTCGATTTCTTTTAAACTACGCATTTCCCATTGAATAAAACGGTTCTGTTAGCTCTAAAACGTTGTAAACAAACGTATTACAACAGTTTTGTCCATGGGAACAGCGTAGAACTTATTATTACAACGGTTTCTTATAGTTCCTCATGAAACTTAGTGAAAACTTAGACCCGTAATAAGAGTTCACCTCAATTTCTTTTAAACTACGCATTTCCCATTGAATAAAACGGTTCTGTTAGCTCTAAAACGTTGTAAACAAACGTATTACAACAGTTTTGTCCATGGGAACAGCGTAGAACTTATTATTACAACGGTTTCTTATAGTTCCTCATGAAACTTAGTGAAAACTTAGCCCCGTAATAAGAGTTCACCTCAATTTCTTTTAAACTACGCATTTCCCATTGAATAAAACGGTTCTGTTAGCTCTAAAACGTTGTAAACAAACGTATTACAACAGTTTTGTCAATGGGAACAGCGTAGAACTTATTATTACAACGGTTTCTTATAGTTCCCCATGAAACTTAGTGAAAACTTAGCCCCGTAATAAGAGTTCACCGCAATTTCTTTTAAACTACGCATTTCCCATTGAATAAAACGGTTCTGTTAGCTCTAAAACGTTGTAAACAAACGTATTACAACAGTTTTGTCCATGGGAACAGCGTAGAACTTATTATTACAACGGTTTCTTATAGTTCCCCATGAAACTTAGTGAAAACTTAGCCCCGTAATAAGAGTTTACCTCAATTTCTTTTAAACTACGCATTTCCCATTGAATAAAATGGTTCTGTTAGCTCTAAAACGTTGTAAACAAACGTATTACAACAGTTTTGTCCATGGGAACAGCGTAGAACTTATTATTACAACAGTTTCTTATAGTTCCCCTTGAAACTTAGTGAAAACTTAGCCCCGTAATAAGAGTTCACCTCAATTTCTTTTAAACTACGCATTTCCCATTGAATAAAACGGTTCTGTTAGCTCTAAAACGTTGTAAACAAACGTATTACAACAGTTTTGTCTATGGGAACAGCGTAAAACTTATTATTACAACGGTTTCTTATAGTTCCCCATGAAACTTAGTGAAAACTTAGCCCCGTAATAAGAGTTCACCTCAATTTCTTTTAAACTACGCATTTCCCATTGAATAAAACGGTTCTGTTAGCTCTAAAACGTTGTAAACAAACGTATTACAACAGTTCTGTCCATGGGAACAGCGTAGAACTTATTATTACAACGGTTTCTTATAGTTTCCCATGAAACTTAGTGAAAACCTAGCCCCGTAATAAGAGTTCACCTCAATTTCTTTTAAACTACGCATTTCCCATTGAATAAAACGGTTCTGTTAGCTCTAAAACCTTGTAAACAAACGTATTACAACAGTTTTGTCCATGGGAACAGCGTAGAACTTATTATTACAACGGTTTCTTATAGTTCCCCATGAAACTTAGTGAAAACTTAGCCCCGTAATAAGAGTTCACCTCAATTTCTTTTAAACTACGCATTTCCCATTGAATAAAACGGTTCTGTTAGCTCTAAAACGTTGTAAACAAACGTATTACAACAGTTTTGTCCATGGGAACAGCGTAGAACTTATTATTACAACGGTTTCTTATAGTTCCCCATGAAACTTAGTGAAAACTTAGCCCCGTAATAAGAGTTCACCTCAATTTCTTTTAAACTACGCATTTCCCATTGAATAAAACGGTTCTGTTAGCTCTAAAACGTTGTAAACAAACGTATGACAACAGTTTTGTCCATGGGAACAGCGTAGAACTTATTATTACAACAGTTTCTTATAGTTCCCCATGAAACTTAGTGAAAACTTAGCCTCGTAATAAGAGTTCACCTCAATTTCTTTTAAACTACGCATTTCCCATTGAATAAAACGGTTCTGTTAGCTCTAAAACGTTGTAAACAAACGTATTACAACAGTTTTGTCCATGGGAACAGCGTAGAACTTATTATTACAACGGTTTCTTATAGTTCCCCATGAAACTTAGTGAAAACTTAGCCCTGTAATAAGAGTTCACCTCAATTTCTTTTAAACTACGCATTTCCCATTGAATAAAACGGTTCTGTTAGCTCTAAAACGTTGTAAACAAACGTATTACAACAGTTTTGTCCATGGGAACATCGTAGAACTTATTATTACAACGGTTTCTTATAGTTCCCCATGAAACTTAGTGAAAACTTAGCCCCGTAATAAGAGTTCACCTAAATCTCTTTTAAACTACGCATTTCCCATTGAATAAAATGGTTCTGTTAGCTCTAAAACGTTGTAAACAAACGTATTACAACAGTTTTGTCCATGGGAACAGCGTAGAACTTATTATTATAACGGTTTCTTATAGTTCCCCATGAAACTTAGTGAAAACTTAGCCCCGTAATAAGAGTTCACCTCAATTTCTTTTAAACTACGCATTTCCCATTGAATAAAACAGTTCTGTTAGCTCTAAAACGTTGTAAACAAACGTATTACAACAGTTCTGTCCATGGGAACAGCGTAGAACTTATTATTACAACGGTTTCTTATAGTTTCCCATGAAACTTAGTGAAAACTTAGCCCCGTAATAAGAGTTCACCACAATTTCTTTTAAACTACGCATTTCCCATTGAATAAAACGGTTCTGTTAGCTCTAAAACCTTGTAAACAAACGTATTACAACAGTTTTGTCCATGGGAACAGCGTAGAACTTATTATTACAACGGTTTCTTATAGTTCCCCATGAAACTTAGTGAAAACTTAGCCCCGTAATAAGAGTTCACCTCAATTTCTTTTAAACTACGCATTTCCCATTGAATAAAACGGTTCTGTTAGCTCTAAAACGTTGTAAACAAACGTATTACAACAGTTTTGTCCATGGGAACAGCGTAGAACTTATTATTACAACGGTTTCTTATAGTTTCCCATGAAACTTAGTGAAAACTTAGCCCCGTAATAAGAGTTCACCTCAATTTCTTTTAAACTACGCATTTCCCATTGAATAAAACGGTTCTGTTAGCTCTAAAACGTTGTAAACAAACGTATTACAACAGTTTTGTCCATGGGAACAGCGTAGAACTTATTATTACAACGGTTTCTTATAGTTCCCCATGAAACTTAGTGAAAACTTAGCCTCGTAATAAGAGTTCACCTCAATTTCTTTTTAACTACGCATTTCCCATTGAATAAAACGGTTCTGTTAGCTCTAAAACGTTGTAAACAAACGTATTACAACAGTTTAGTCCATGGGAACAGCGTAGAACTTATTATTACAACGGTTTCTTATAGTTCCTCATGAAACTTAGTGAAAACTTAGCCCCGTAATAAGACTTCACCTCAATTTCTTTTAAACTACGCATTTCTCATTGAATAAAACGGTTCTGTTAGCTCTAAAACGTTGTAAACAAACGTATTACAACAGTTTTGTCCATGGGAACAGCGTAGAACTTATTATTACAACGGTTACTTATAGTTCCCCATGAAACTTAGTGAAAACTTAGCCCCGTAATAAGAGTTCACCTCAATTTCTTTTAAACTACGCATTTCCCATTGAATAAAACGGTTCTGTTAGCTCTAAAACGTTGTAAACAAACGTATTACAACAGTTTTGTCCATGGGAACAGCGTAGAACTTATTATTACAACGGTTTCTTATAGTTCCCCATGAAACTTAATGAAAACTTAGCCCCGTGATAAGAGTTCACCTCAATTTCTTTTAAACTACGCATTTCCCATTGAATAAAACGGTTCTGTTAGCTCTAAAACGTTGTAAACAAACGTATTACAACAGTTTTGTCCATGGGAACAGCGTAGAACTTATTATTACAACGGTTTCTTATAGTTCCCCATGAAACTTAGTGAAAACTTAGCCCCGTAATAAGAGTTCACCTCAATTTCTTTTAAACTACGCATTTCTCATTGAATAAAATGGTTCTGTTAGCTCTAAAACGTTGTAAACAAACGTATTACAACAGTTTTGTCCATGGGAACAGCGTAGAACTTATTATTATAACGGTTTCTTATAGTTCCCCATGAAACTTAATGAAAACTTAGCCCCGTAATAAGAGTTCACCTCAATTTCTTTTAAACTACGCATTTCCCATTGAATAAAACGGTTCTGTTAGCTCTAAAACGTTGTAAACAAACGTATTACAACAGTTTTGTCGATGGGAACAGCGTAGAACTTATTATTACAACGGTCTCTTATAGTTCCCCATGAAACTTAGTGAAAACTTAGCCCCGTAATAAGAGTTCACCTCAATTTCTTCTAAACTACGCATTTCCCATTGAATAAAACGGTTCTGTTAGCTCTAAAACGTTGTAAACAAACGTATTACAACAGTTTTGTCGATGGGAACAGCGTAGAACTTATTATTACAACGGTTTCCTATAGTTCCCCATGAAACTTAGTGAAAACTTAGCCCCGTAATAAGAGTTCAACTCAATTTCTTTTAAACTACGCATTTCCCGTTGAATAAAACGGTTCTGTTAGCTCTAAAACGTTGTAAACAAACGTATTACAACAGTTTTGTCCATGGGAACAGCGTAGAACTTATTATTACAACGGTTTCTTATAGTTCCCCATGAAACTTAGTGAAAACTTAGCCCCGTAATAAGAGTTCACCTCAATTTCTTTTAAACTACGCATTTCCCATTGAATAAAACGGTTCTGTTAGCTCTAAAACGTTGTAAACAAACGTATTACAACAGTTTTGTCCATGGGAACAGCGTAGAACTTATTATTACAACGGTTTCTTATAGTTCCCCATGAAACTTAGTGAAAACTTAGCCCCGTAATAAGAGTTCACCTCAATTTCTTTTAAACTACGCATTTCCCATTGAATAAAACGGTTCTGTTAGCTCTAAAACGTTGTACACAAACGTATTACAACAGTTTTGTCCATGGGAACAGCGTAGAACTTATTATTACAACGGTTTCTTATAGTTCCCCATGAAACTTAGTGAAAACTTAGCCCCGTAATAAGAGTTCACCTCAATATCTTTTGAACTACGCATTTCCCATTGAATAAAACGGTTCTGTTAGCTCTAAAACGTTGTAAACAAACGTATTACAACAGTTTTGTCCATGGGAACAGCGTAGAACTTATTATTACAACGGTTTCTTATAGTTCCCCATGAAACTTAGTGAAAACTTAGCCCCGTAATAAGAGCTCACCTCAATTTCTTTTAAACTACGCATTTCCCATTGAATAAAACGGTTCTGTTAGCTCTAAAACGTTGTAAACAAACGTATTAAAACAGTTTTTTTCCAGGGGAACAGCGTGGAACTTATTATTACAACGGTTTCTTATAGTTCCCCATGAAACTTAGTGAAAACTTAGCCCCGTAATAAGAGTTCACCTCAATTTCTTTTAAACTACGCTTTTCCCATTGAATAAAACGGTTCTGTTAGCTCTAAAACGTTGTAAACAAACGTATTACAACAGTTTTGTCCATGGGAACAGCGTAGAACTTATTATTACAACGGTTTTTTTATAGTTCCCCATGAAACTTAGTGAAAACTTAGCCCCGTAATAAGAGTTCACCTCAATTTTTTTTAAACTACGCATTTCCCATTGAATAAAACGGTTCTGTTAGCTCTAAAACGTTGAAAACAAACGTATTACAACAGTTTTGTCCATGGGAACAGCGTAGAACTTATTATTACAACGGTTTCTTATAGTTCCCCATGAAACTTAGTGAAAACTTAGCCCCGTAATAAGAGTTCACCTCAATTTCTTTTAAACTACGCATTTCCCATTGAATAAAACGGTTCTGTTAGCTCTAAAACGTTGTAAACAAACGTATTACAACAGTTTTGTCCATGGGAACAGCGTAGAACTTATTATTACAACGGTTTCTTATAGTTCCCCATGAAACTTAGTGAAAACTTAGCCCCGTAATAAGAATTCACCTCAATTTCTTTTAAACTACGCATTTCCCATCGAATAAAACGGTTCTGTTAGCTCTAAAACGTTGTAAACAAACGTATTACAACAGTTTTGTCCATGGGAACAGCGTAGAACTTATTATTACAACGGTTTCTTATAGTTCCCCATGAAACTTAGTGAAAACTTAGCCCCGTAATAAGAGTTCACCTCAATTTCTTTTAAACTGCGCATTTCCCATTGAATAAAACGGTTCTGTTAGCTCTAAAACGTTGTAAACAAACGTATTACAACAGTTTTGTCCATGGGAACAGCGTAGAACTTATTATTACAACGGTTTCTTATAGTTCCCCATGAAACTTAGTGAAAACTTAGCCCCGTAATAAGAGTTCACCTCAATTTCTTTTAAACTACGCATTTCCCATTGAATAAAACGGTTCTGTTAGCTCTAAAACGTTGTAAACAAACGTATTACAACAGTTTTGTCCATGGGAACAGCGTAAAACTTATTATTACAACGGTTTCTTATAGTTCCCCATGAAACTTAGTGAAAACTTAGCCCCGTAATAAGAGTTCACCTCAATTTCTTTTAAACTACGCATTTCCCATTGAATAAAACGGTTCTGTTAGCTCTAAAACGTTGTAAACAAACGTATTACAACAGTTTTGTCCATGGGAACAGCGTAGAACTTATTATTACAACGGTTTCTTATAGTTCCCCATGAAACTTAGTGAAAACTTAGCCCCGTAATAAGAGTTCACCTCAATTTCTTTTAAACTACGCATTTCCCATTGAATAAAACGGTTCTGTTAGCTCTAAAACGTTGTAAACAAACGTATTACAACAGTTTCGTCCATGGGAACAGCGTAGAACTTATTATTACAACGGTTTCTTATAGTTCCCCATGAAACTTAGTGAAAACTTAGCCCCGTAATAAGAGTTCACCTCAATTTCTTTTAAACTACGCATTTCCCATTGAATAAAACGGTTCTGTTAGCTCTAAAACGTTGTAAACAAACGTATTACAACAGTTTTGTCCATGGGAACAGCGTAGAACTTATTATTACAACGGTTTCTTATAGTTCCTCATGAAACGTAGTGAAAACTTAGCCCCGTAATAAGAGTTCACCTCAATTTCTATTAAACTACGCATTTACCATTGAATAAAACGGTTCTGTTAGCTCTAAAACGTTGTAAACAAACGTATTACAACAGTTTTGTCCATGGGAACAGCGTAGAACTTATTATTACAACGGTTTCCTATAGTTCCCCATGAAACTTAGTGAAAACTTAGCCCCGTAATAAGACTTCACCTCAATTTCTTTTAAACTACGCATTTCCCATTGAATAAAACGGTTCTGTTAGCTCTAAAACGTTGTAAACAAACGTATTACAACAGTTTTGTCCATGGGAACAGCGTAGAACTTATTATTACAACGGTTTCTTATAGTTCCCCATGAAACTTAGTGAAAACTTAGCCCCGTAATAAGAGTTCACCTCAATTTCTTTTAAACTGCGCATTTCCCATTGAATAAAACGGTTCTGTTAGCTCTAAAACGTTGTAAACAAACGTATTACAACAGTTTTGTCCATGGGAACAGCGTAGAACTTATTATTACAACGGTTTCTTATAGTTCCCCATGAAACTTAGTGAAAACTTAGCCCCGTAATAAGAGTTCACCTCAATTTCTTTTAAACTACGCATTTCCCATTGAATAAAACGGTTCTGTTAGCTCTAAAACGTTGTAAACAAACGTATTACAACAGTTTTGTCCATGGGAACAGCGTAAAACTTATTATTACAACGGTTTCTTATAGTTCCCCATGAAACTTAGTGAAAACTTAGCCCCGTAATAAGAGTTCACCTCAATTTCTTTTAAACTACGCATTTCCCATTGAATAAAACGGTTCTGTTAGCTCTAAAACGTTGTAAACAAACGTATTACAACAGTTTTGTCCATGGGAACAGCGTAGAACTTATTATTACAACGGTTTCTTATAGTTCCCCATGAAACTTAGTGAAAACTTAGCCCCGTAATAAGAGTTCACCTCAATTTCTTTTAAACTACGCATTTCCCATTGAATAAAACGGTTCTGTTAGCTCTAAAACGTTGTAAACAAACGTATTACAACAGTTTCGTCCATGGGAACAGCGTAGAACTTATTATTACAACGGTTTCTTATAGTTCCCCATGAAACTTAGTGAAAACTTAGCCCCGTAATAAGAGTTCACCTCAATTTCTTTTAAACTACGCATTTCCCATTGAATAAAACGGTTCTGTTAGCTCTAAAACGTTGTAAACAAACGTATTACAACAGTTTTGTCCATGGGAACAGCGTAGAACTTATTATTACAACGGTTTCTTATAGTTCCTCATGAAACTTAGTGAAAACTTAGCCCCGTAATAAGAGTTCACCTCAATTTCTATTAAACTACGCATTTACCATTGAATAAAACGGTTCTGTTAGCTCTAAAACGTTGTAAACAAACGTATTACAACAGTTTTGTCCATGGGAACAGCGTAGAACTTATTATTACAACGGTTTCCTATAGTTCCCCATGAAACTTAGTGAAAACTTAGCCCCGTAATAAGACTTCACCTCAATTTCTTTTAAACTACGCATTTCCCATTGAATAAAACGGTTCTGTTAGCTCTAAAACGTTGTAAACAAACGTATTACAACAGTTTTGTCCATGGGAACAGCGTAGAACTTATCATTACAACGGTTTCTTATAGTTTCCCATGAAACTTAGTGAAAACTTAGCCCCGTAATAAGAGTTCACCTCAATTTCTTTTAAACTACGCATTTCCCATTGAATAAAACGGTTCTGTTAGCTCTAAAACGTTGTAAACAAACGTATTACAACAGTTTTGTCCATGGGAACAGCGAAGAACTTATTATTACAACGGTTTCTTATAGTTCCCCATGAAACTTAGTGAAAACTTAGCCCCGTAATAAGAGTTCACCTCAATTTCTTTTAAACTACGCATTTCCCATTGAATAAAACGGTTCTGTTAGCTCTAAAACGTCGTAAACAAACGTATTACAACAGTTTTGTCCATTGGAACAGCGTAGAACTTATTATTACAACGGTTTCTTATAGTTCCCCATGAAACTTAATGAAAACTTAGCCCTGTAATAAGAGTTCACCTCAATTTCTTTTAAACTACGCATTTCCCATTGAATAAAACGGTTCTGTGAGCTCTAAAACGTTGTAAACAAACGTATTACAACAGTTTTGTCCATGGGAACAGCGTAGAACTTATTATTACAACGGTTTCTTATAGTTCCCCATGAAACTTAGTGAAAACTTAGTCCCGTAATAAGAGTTCACCTCAATTTCTTTTAAACTACGCATTTCCCATTGAATAAAACGGTTCTGTTAGCTCTAAAACGTTGTAAACAAACGTATTACAACAGTTTTGTCGATGGGAACAGCGTAGAACTTATTATTACAACGGTTTCTTATAGTTCCCCATGAAACTTAGTGAAAACTTAGCCCCGTAATAAGCGTTCACCTCAATTTCTTTTAAACTACGCATTTCCCATTGAATAAAACGGTTCTGTTAGCTCTAAAACGTTGTAAACAAACGTATTACAACAGTTTTGTCCATGGGAACAGCGTAGAACTTATTATTACAACGGTTTCTTATAGTTCCCCATGAAACTTAGTGAAAACTTAGCCCCGTAATAAGAGTTCACCTCAATTTCTTCTAAACTACGCATTTCCCATTGAATAAAACGGTTCTGTTAGCTCTAAAACGTTGTAAACAAACGTATTACAACAGTTTTGTCCATGGGAACAGCGTAGAACTTATTATTACAACGGTTTCTTATAGTTCCCCATGAAACTTAGTGAAAACTTAGCCCCGTAATAAGAGTTCACCTCAATTTCTTTTAAACTACGCATTTCCCATTGAATAAAACGGTTCTGTTAGCTCTAAAACGTTGTAAACAAACGTATTACAACAGTTTTGTCCATGGGAACAGCGTAGAACTTATTATTACAACGGTTTCTTATAGTTCCCCATGAAACTTAGTGAAAACTTAGCCCCGTAATAAGAGTTCACCTCAATTTCTTTTAAACTACGCATTTCCCATTGAATAAAACGGTTCTGTTAGCTCTAAAACGTTGTAAACAAACGTATGACAACAGTTTTGTCCATGGGAACAGCGTAGACTTATTATTACAACGGTTTCTTATAGTTCCCCATGAAACTTAATGAAAACTTAGCCCCGTAATAAGAGTTCACCTCAATTTCTTTTAAACTACGCATTTCCCATTGAATAAAACGGTTCTGTGAGCTCTAAAATGTTGTAAACAAACGTATTACAACAGTTTTGTCCATGGGAACAGCGTAGAACTTATTATTACAACGGTTTCTTATAGTTCCCAATGAAACTTAGTGAAAACTTAGCCCCGTAATAAGAGTTCACCTCAATTTCTTTTAAACTACGCATTTCCCATTGAATAAAACGGTTCTGTTAGCTCTAAAACGTTGTAAACAAACGTATTACAACAGTTTTGTCGATGGGAACAGCGTAGAACTTATTATTACAACGGTCTCTTATAGTTCCCCATGAAACTTAGTGAAAACTTAGCCCCGTAATAAGAGTTCACCTCAATTTCTTTTAAACTACGCATTTCCCATTGAATAAAACGGTTCTGTTAGCTCTAAAACGTTGTAAACAAACGTATTACAACAGTTTTGTCCATGGGAACAGCGTAGAACTTATTATTACAACGGTTTCTTATAGTTCCCCATGAAACTTAGTGAAAACTTAGCCCCGTAATAAGAGTTCACCTCAATTTCTTGTAAACTACGCATTTTCCATTGAATAAAACGGTTCTGTTAGCTCTAAAACGTTGTAAACAAACGTATTACAACAGTTTTGTCCATGGGAACAGCGTAGAACTTATTATTACAACGGTTTCCTATAGTTCCCCATGAAACTTAGTGAAAACTTAGCCCCGTAATAAAAGTTCACCTCAATTTCTTTTAAACTACGCATTTCCCGTTGAATAAAACGGTTCTGTTAGCTCTAAAACGTTGTAAACAAACGTATTACAACAGTTTTGTCCATGGGAACAGCGTAGAACTTATTATTACAACGGTTTCTTATAGTTCCCCATGAAACTTAGTGAAAACTTAGCCCCGTAATAAGAGTTCACCTCAATTTCTTTTAAACTACGCATTTCCCATTGAATAAAACGGTTCTGTTAGCTCTAAAACGTTGTAAACAAACGTATTACAACAGTTTTGTCCATGGGAACAGCGTAGAACTTATTATTACAACGGTTTCTTATAGTTCCCCATGAAACTTAGTGAAAACTTAGCCCCGTAATAAGAGTTCACCTCAATTTCTTCTAAACTACGCATTTCCCATTGAATAAAACGGTTCTGTTAGCTCTAAAACGTTGTAAACAAACGTATTACAACAGTTTTGTCGATGGGAACAGCGTAGAACTTATTATTACAACGGTTTCCTATAGTTCCCCATGAAACTTAGTGAAAACTTAGCCCCGTAATAAGAGTTCAACTCAATTTCTTTTAAACTACGCATTTCCCATTGAATAAAACGGTTCTGTTAGCTCTAAAACGTTGTACACAAACGTATTACAACAGTTTTGTCCATGGGAACAGCGTAGAACTTATTATTACAACGGTTTCTTATAGTTCCCCATGAAACTTAGTGAAAACTTAGCCCCGTAATAAGAGTTCACCTCAATATCTTTTGAACTACGCATTTCCCATTGAATAAAACGGTTCTGTTAGCTCTAAAACGTTGTAAACAAACGTATTACAACAGTTTTGTCCATGGGAACAGCGTAGAACTTATTATTACAACGGTTTCTTATAGTTCCCCATGAAACTTAGTGAAAACTTAGCCCCGTAATAAGAGCTCACCTCAATTTCTTTTAAACTACGCATTTCCCATTGAATAAAACGGTTCTGTTAGCTCTAAAACGTTGTAAACAAACGTATTAAAACAGTTTTGTCCAGGGGAACAGCGTGGAACTTATTATTACAACGGTTTCTTATAGTTCCCCATGAAACTTAGTGAAAACTTAGCCCCGTAATAAGAGTTCACCTCAATTTCTTTTAAACTACGCTTTTCCCATTGAATAAAACGGTTCTGTTAGCTCTAAAACGTTGTAAACAAACGTATTACAACAGTTTTGTCCATGGGAACAGCGTAGAACTTATTATTACAACGGTTTTTTTATAGTTCCCCATGAAACTTAGTGAAAACTTAGCCCCGTAATAAGAGTTCACCTCAATTTTTTTTAAACTACGCATTTCCCATTGAATAAAACGGTTCTGTTAGCTCTAAAACGTTGAAAACAAACGTATTACAACAGTTTTGTCCATGGGAACAGCGTAGAACTTATTATTACAACGGTTTCTTATAGTTCCCCATGAAACTTAGTGAAAACTTAGCCCCGTAATAAGAGTTCACCTCAATTTCTTTTAAACTACGCATTTCCCATTGAATAAAACGGTTCTGTTAGCTCTAAAACGTTGTAAACAAACGTATTACAACAGTTTTGTCCATGGGAACAGCGTAGAACTTATTATTACAACGGTTTCTTATAGTTCCCCATGAAACTTAGTGAAAACTTAGCCCCGTAATAAGAGTTCACCTCAATTTCTTTTAAACTACGCATTTCCCATCGAATAAAACGGTTCTGTTAGCTCTAAAACGTTGTAAACAAACGTATTACAACAGTTTTGTCCATGGGAACAGCGTAGAACTTATTATTACATAGGTTTCTTATAGTTCCCCATGAAACTTAGTGAAAACTTAGCCCCGTAATAAGAGTTCACCTCAATTTCTTTTAAACTGCGCATTTCCCATTGAATAAAACAGTTCTGTTAGCTCTAAAACGTTGTAAACAAACGTATTACAACAGTTTTGTCCATGGGAACAGCGTAGAACTTATTATTACAACGGTTTCTTATAGTTCCCCATGAAACTTAGTGAAAACTTAGCCCCGTAATAAGAGTTCACCTCAATTTCTTTTAAACTACGCATTTCCCATTGAATAAAACGGTTCTGTTAGCTCTAAAACGTTGTAAACAAACGTATTACAACAGTTTTGTCCATGGGAACAGCGTAAAACTTATTATTACAACGGTTTCTTATAGTTCCCCATGAAACTTAGTGAAAACTTAGCCCCGTAATAAGAGTTCACCTCAATTTCTTTTAAACTACGCATTTCCCATTGAATAAAACGGTTCTGTTAGCTCTAAAACGTTGTAAACAAACGTATTACAACAGTTTTGTCCATGGGAACAGCGTAGAACTTATTATTACAACGGTTTCTTATAGTTCCCCATGAAACTTAGTGAAAACTTAGCCCCGTAATAAGAGTTCACCTCAATTTCTATTAAACTACGCATTTACCATTGAATAAAACGGTTCTGTTAGCTCTAAAACGTTGTAAACAAACGTATTACAACAGTTTTGTCCATGGGAACAGCGTAGAACTTATTATTACAACGGTTTCTGATAGTTCCCCATGAAACTTAGTGAAAACTTAGCCCCGTAATAAGAGTTCACCTCAATTTCTTTTAAACTACGCATTTCCCATTGAATAAAACGGTTCTGTTAGCTCTAAAACGTTGTAAACAAACGTATTACAACAGTTTTGTCCATGGGAACAGCGTAGAACTTATTATTACAACGGTTTCTTATAGTTCCCCATGAAACTTAGTGAAAACTTAGCCCCGTAATAAGAGTTCACCTCAATTTCTTTTAAACTACGCATTTCCCATTGAATAAAACGGTTCTGTTAGCTCTAAAACGCTGTAAACAAACGTATTACAACAGTTTTGTCCATGGGAACAGCGTAGAACTTATTATTACAACGGTCTCTTATAGTTCCCCATGAAACTTAGTGAAAACTTAGCCCCGTAATAAGAGTTCACCTCAATTTCTTTTAAACTACGCATTTCCCATTGAATAAAACGGTTCTGTTAGCTCTAAAACGTTGTAAACAAACGTATTACAACAGTTTTGTCCATGGGAACAGCGTAGAACTTATTATTACAACGGTTTCTTATAGTTCCCCATGAAACTTAGTGAAAACTTAGCCCCGTAATAAGAGTTCACCTCAATTTCTTGTAAACTACGCATTTTCCATTGAATAAAACGGTTCTGTTAGCTCTAAAACGTTGTAAACAAACGTATTACAACAGTTTTGTCCATGGGAACAGCGTAGAACTTATTATTACAACGGTTTCCTATAGTACCCCATGAAACTTAGTGAAAACTTAGCCCCGTAATAAGAGTTCACCTCAATTTCTTTTAAACTACGCATTTCCCGTTGAATAAAACGGTTCTGTTAGCTCTAAAACGTTGTAAACAAACGTATTACAACAGTTTTGTCCATGGGAACAGCGTAGAACTTATTATTACAACGGTTTCTTATAGTTCCCCATGAAACTTAGTGAAAACTTAGCCCCGTAATAAGAGTTCACCTCAATTTCTTTTAAACTACGCATTTCCCATTGAATAAAACGGTTCTGTTAGCTCTAAAACGTTGTAAACAAACGTATTACAACAGTTTTGTCCATGGGAACAGCGTAGAACTTATTATTACAACGGTTTCTTATAGTTCCCCATGAAACTTAGTGAAAACTTAGCCCCGTAATAAGAGTTCACCTCAATTTCTTCTAAACTACGCATTTCCCATTGAATAAAAAACGGTTCTGTTGGCTCTAAAACGTTGTAAACAAACGTATTACAACAGTTTTGTCCATGGGAACAGCGTAGAACTTATTATTACAACGGTTTCTTATAGTTCCCCATGAAACTTAGTGAAAACTTAGCCCCGTAATAAGAGTTCACCTCAATTTCTATTAAACTACGCATTTACCATTGAATAAAACGGTTCTGTTAGCTCTAAAACGTTGTAAACAAACGTATTACAACAGTTTTGTCCATGGGAACAGCGTAGAACTTATTATTACAACGGTTTCTTATAGTTCCCCATGAAACTTAGTGAAAACTTAGCCCCGTAATAAGAGTTCACCTCAATTTCTTTTAAACTACGCATTTCCCATTGAATAAAACGGTTCTGTTAGCTCTAAAACGTTGTAAACAAACGTATTACAACAGTTTTGTCCATGGGAACA
Organism: Pelagia noctiluca; assembly: GCA_963924455.1. Classification (NCBI taxonomy): domain Eukaryota; kingdom Metazoa; phylum Cnidaria; class Scyphozoa; order Semaeostomeae; family Pelagiidae; genus Pelagia; species Pelagia noctiluca. The sequence goes on from OZ004323.1 coordinate 5,802,299, forward strand.
GCGTAGAACTTATTATTACAACGGTTTCTTATAGTTCCCCATGAAACTTAGTGAAAACTTAGCCCCGTAATAAGAGTTCACCTCAATTTCTTTTAAACTACGCATTTCCCATTGAATAAAACGGTTCTGTTAGCTCTAAAACGTTGTAAACAAACGTATTACAACAGTTTTGTCCATGGGAACAGCGTAGAACTTATTATTACAACGGTCTCTTATAGTTCCCCATGAAACTTAGTGAAAACTTAGCCCCGTAATAAGAGTTCACCTCAATTTCTTTTAAACTACGCATTTCCCATTGAATAAAACGGTTCTGTTAGCTCTAAAACGTTGTAAACAAACGTATTACAACAGTTTTGTCCATGGGAACAGCGTAGAACTTATTATTACAACGGTTTCTTATAGTTCCCCATGAAACTTAGTGAAAACTTAGCCCCGTAATAAGAGTTCACCTCAATTTCTTGTAAACTACGCATTTTCCATTGAATAAAACGGTTCTGTTAGCTCTAAAACGTTGTAAACAAACGTATTACAACAGTTTTGTCCATGGGAACAGCGTCGAACTTATTATTACAACGGTTTCCTATAGTTCCCCATGAAACTTAGTGAAAACTTAGCCCCGTAATAAGAGTTCACCTCAATTTCTTTTAAACTACGCATTTCCCGTTGAATAAAACGGTTCTGTTAGCTCTAAAACGTTGTAAACAAACGTATTACAACAGTTTTGTCCATGGGAACAGCGTAGAACTTATTATTACAACGGTTTCTTATAGTTCCCCATGAAACTTAGTGAAAACTTAGCCCCGTAATAAGAGTTCACCTCAATTTCTTTTAAACTACGCATTTCCCATTGAATAAAACGGTTCTGTTAGCTCTAAAACGTTGTAAACAAACGTATTACAACAGTTTTGTCCATGGGAACAGCGTAGAACTTATTATTACAACGGTTTCTTATAGTTCCCCATGAAACTTAGTGAAAACTTAGCCCCGTAATAAGAGTTCACCTCAATTTCTTCTAAACTACGCATTTCCCATTGAATAAAACGGTTCTGTTGGCTCTAAAACGTTGTAAACAAACGTATTACAACAGTTTTGTCGATGGGAACAGCGTAGAACTTATTATTACAACGGTTTCCTATAGTTCCCCATGAAACTTAGTGAAAACTTAGCCCCGTAATAAGAGTTCAACTCAATTTCTTTTAAACTACGCATTTCCCATTGAATAAAACGGTTCTGTTAGCTCTAAAACGTTGTACACAAACGTATTACAACAGTTTTGTCCATGGGAACAGCGTAGAACTTATTATTACAACGGTTTCTTATAGTTCCCCATGAAACTTAGTGAAAACTTAGCCCCGTAATAAGAGTTCACCTCAATATCTTTTGAACTACGCATTTCCCATTGAATAAAACGGTTCTGTTAGCTCTAAAACGTTGTAAACAAACGTATTACAACAGTTTTGTCCATGGGAACAGCGTAGAACTTATTATTACAACGGTTTCTTATAGTTCCCCATGAAACTTAGTGAAAACTTAGCCCCGTAATAAGAGCTCACCTCAATTTCTTTTAAACTACGCATTTCCCATTGAATAAAACGGTTCTGTTAGCTCTAAAATGTTGTAAACAAACGTATTAAAACAGTTTTGTCCAGGGGAACAGCGTGGAACTTATTATTACAACGGTTTCTTATAGTTCCCCATGAAACTTAGTGAAAACTTAGCCCCGTAATAAGAGTTCACCTCAATTTCTTTTAAACTACGCTTTTCCCATTGAATAAAACGGTTCTGTTAGCTCTAAAACGTTGTAAACAAACGTATTACAACAGTTTTGTCCATGGGAACAGCGTAGAACTTATTATTACAACGGTTTTTTTATAGTTCCCCATGAAACTTAGTGAAAACTTAGCCCCGTAATAAGAGTTCACCTCAATTTTTTTTAAACTACGCATTTCCCATTGAATAAAACGGTTCTGTTAGCTCTAAAACGTTGAAAACAAACGTATTACAACAGTTTTGTCCATGGGAACAGCGTAGAACTTATTATTACAACGGTTTCTTATAGTTCCCCATGAAACTTAGTGAAAACTTAGCCCCGTAATAAGAGTTCACCTCAATTTCTTTTAAACTACGCATTTCTCATTGAATAAAACGGTTCTGTTAGCTCTAAAACGTTGTAAACAAACGTATTACAACAGTTTTGTCCATGGGAACAGCGTAGAACTTATTATTACAACGGTTTCTTATAGTTCCCCATGAAACTTAGTGAAAACTTAGCCCCGTAATAAGAGTTCACCTCAATTTCTTTTAAACTACGCATTTCCCATCGAATAAAACGGTTCTGTTAGCTCTAAAACGTTGTAAACAAACGTATTACAACAGTTTTGTCCATGGGAACAGCGTAGAACTTATTATTACATAGGTTTCTTATAGTTCCCCATGAAACTTAGTGAAAACTTAGCCCCGTAATAAGAGTTCACCTCAATTTCTTTTAAACTGCGCATTTCCCATTGAATAAAACAGTTCTGTTAGCTCTAAAACGTTGTAAACAAACGTATTACAACAGTTTTGTCCATGGGAACAGCGTAGAACTTATTATTACAACGGTTTCTTATAGTTCCCCATGAAACTTAGTGAAAACTTAGCCCCGTAATAAGAGTTCACCTCAATTTCTTTTAAACTACGCATTTCCCATTGAATAAAACGGTTCTGTTAGCTCTAAAACGTTGTAAACAAACGTATTACAACAGTTTTGTCCATGGGAACAGCGTAAAACTTATTATTACAACGGTTTCTTATAGTTCCCCATGAAACTTAGTGAAAACTTAGCCCCGTAATAAGAGTTCACCTCAATTTCTTTTAAACTACGCATTTCCCATTGAATAAAACGGTTCTGTTAGCTCTAAAACGTTGTAAACAAACGTATTACAACAGTTTTGTCCATGGGAACAGCGTAGAACTTATTATTACAACGGTTTCTTATAGTTCCCCATGAAACTTAGTGAAAACTTAGCCCCGTAATAAGAGTTCACCTCAATTTCTATTAAACTACGCATTTACCATTGAATAAAACGGTTCTGTTAGCTCTAAAACGTTGTAAACAAACGTATTACAACAGTTTTGTCCATGGGAACAGCGTAGAACTTATTATTACAACGGTTTCTTATAGTTCCCCATGAAACTTAGTGAAAACTTAGCCCCGTAATAAGAGTTCACCTCAATTTCTTTTAAACTACGCATTTCCCATTGAATAAAACGGTTCTGTTAGCTCTAAAACGTTGTAAACAAACGTATTACAACAGTTTTGTCCATGGGAACAGCGTAGAACTTATTATTACATAGGTTTCTTATAGTTCCCCATGAAACTTAGTGAAAACTTAGCCCCGTAATAAGAGTTCACCTCAATTTCTTTTAAACTGCGCATTTCCCATTGAATAAAACAGTTCTGTTAGCTCTAAAACGTTGTAAACAAACGTATTACAACAGTTTTGTCCATGGGAACAGCGTAGAACTTATTATTACAACGGTTTCTTATAGTTCCCCATGAAACTTAGTGAAAACTTAGCCCCGTAATAAGAGTTCACCTCAATTTCTTTTAAACTACGCATTTCCCATTGAATAAAACGGTTCTGTTAGCTCTAAAACGTTGTAAACAAACGTATTACAACAGTTTTGTCCATGGGAACAGCGTAAAACTTATTATTACAACGGTTTCTTATAGTTCCCCATGAAACTTAGTGAAAACTTAGCCCCGTAATAAGAGTTCACCTCAATTTCTTTTAAACTACGCATTTCCCATTGAATAAAACGGTTCTGTTAGCTCTAAAACGTTGTAAACAAACGTATTACAACAGTTTTGTCCATGGGAACAGCGTAGAACTTATTATTACAACGGTTTCTTATAGTTCCCCATGAAACTTAGTGAAAACTTAGCCCCGTAATAAGAGTTCACCTCAATTTCTATTAAACTACGCATTTACCATTGAATAAAACGGTTCTGTTAGCTCTAAAACGTTGTAAACAAACGTATTACAACAGTTTTGTCCATGGGAACAGCGTAGAACTTATTATTACAACGGTTTCTTATAGTTCCCCATGAAACTTAGTGAAAACTTAGCCCCGTAATAAGAGTTCACCTCAATTTCTTTTAAACTACGCATTTCCCATTGAATAAAACGGTTCTGTTAGCTCTAAAACGTTGTAAACAAACGTATTACAACAGTTTTGTCCATGGGAACAGCGTAGAACTTATTATTACAACGGTTTCTTATAGTTCCCCATGAAACTTAGTGAAAACTTAGCCCCGTAATAAGAGTTCACCTCAATTTCTTTTAAACTACGCATTTCCCATCGAATAAAACGGTTCTGTTAGCTCTAAAACGTTGTAAACAAACGTATTACAACAGTTTTGTCCATGGGAACAGCGTAGAACTTATTATTACATAGGTTTCTTATAGTTCCCCATGAAACTTAGTGAAAACTTAGCCCCGTAATAAGAGTTCACCTCAATTTCTTCTAAACTACGCATTTCCCATTGAATAAAACGGTTCTGTTGGCTCTAAAACGTTGTAAACAAACGTATTACAACAGTTTTGTCGATGGGAACAGCGTAGAACTTATTATTACAACGGTTTCCTATAGTTCCCCATGAAACTTAGTGAAAACTTAGCCCCGTAATAAGAGTTCAACTCAATTTCTTTTAAACTACGCATTTCCCATTGAATAAAACGGTTCTGTTAGCTCTAAAACGTTGTACACAAACGTATTACAACAGTTTTGTCCATGGGAACAGCGTAAAACTTATTATTACAACGGTTTCTTATAGTTCCCCATGAAACTTAGTGAAAACTTAGCCCCGTAATAAGAGTTCACCTCCATATCTTTTGAACTACGCATTTCCCATTGAATAAAACGGTTCTGTTAGCTCTAAAACGTTGTAAACAAACGTATTACAACAGTTTTGTCCATGGGAACAGCGTAGAACTTATTATTACAACGGTTTCTTATAGTTCCCCATGAAACTTAGTGAAAACTTAGCCCCGTAATAAGAGCTCACCTCAATTTCTTTTAAACTACGCATTTCCCATTGAATAAAACGGTTCTGTTAGCTCTAAAATGTTGTAAACAAACGTATTAAAACAGTTTTGTCCAGGGGAACAGCGTGGAACTTATTATTACAACGGTTTCTTATAGTTCCCCATGAAACTTAGTGAAAACTTAGCCCCGTAATAAGAGTTCACCTCAATTTCTTTTAAACTACGCTTTTCCCATTGAATAAAACGGTTCTGTTAGCTCTAAAACGTTGTAAACAAACGTATTACAACAGTTTTGTCCATGGGAACAGCGTAGAACTTATTATTACAACGGTTTTTTTATAGTTCCCCATGAAACTTAGTGAAAACTTAGCCCCGTAATAAGAGTTCACCTCAATTTTTTTTAAACTACGCATTTCCCATTGAATAAAACGGTTCTGTTAGCTCTAAAACGTTGAAAACAAACGTATTACAACAGTTTTGTCCATGGGAACAGCGTAGAACTTATTATTACAACGGTTTCTTATAGTTCCCCATGAAACTTAGTGAAAACTTAGCCCCGTAATAAGAGTTCACCTCAATTTCTTTTAAACTACGCATTTCTCATTGAATAAAACGGTTCTGTTAGCTCTAAAACGTTGTAAACAAACGTATTACAACAGTTTTGTCCATGGGAACAGCGTAGAACTTATTATTACAACGGTTTCTTATAGTTCCCCATGAAACTTAGTGAAAACTTAGCCCCGTAATAAGAGTTCACCTCAATTTCTTTTAAACTACGCATTTCCCATCGAATAAAACGGTTCTGTTAGCTCTAAAACGTTGTAAACAAACGTATTACAACAGTTTTGTCCATGGGAACAGCGTAGAACTTATTATTACATAGGTTTCTTATAGTTCCCCATGAAACTTAGTGAAAACTTAGCCCCGTAATAAGAGTTCACCTCAATTTCTTTTAAACTGCGCATTTCCCATTGAATAAAACAGTTCTGTTAGCTCTAAAACGTTGTAAACAAACGTATTACAACAGTTTTGTCCATGGGAACAGCGTAGAACTTATTATTACAACGGTTTCTTATAGTTCCCCATGAAACTTAGTGAAAACTTAGCCCCGTAATAAGAGTTCACCTCAATTTCTTTTAAACTACGCATTTCCCATTGAATAAAACGGTTCTGTTAGCTCTAAAACGTTGTAAACAAACGTATTACAACAGTTTTGTCCATGGGAACAGCGTAAAACTTATTATTACAACGGTTTCTTATAGTTCCCCATGAAACTTAGTGAAAACTTAGCCCCGTAATAAGAGTTCACCTCAATTTCTTTTAAACTACGCATTTCCCATTGAATAAAACGGTTCTGTTAGCTCTAAAACGTTGTAAACAAACGTATTACAACAGTTTTGTCCATGGGAACAGCGTAGAACTTATTATTACAACGGTTTCTTATAGTTCCCCATGAAACTTAGTGAAAACTTAGCCCCGTAATAAGAGTTCACCTCAATTTCTATTAAACTACGCATTTACCATTGAATAAAACGGTTCTGTTAGCTCTAAAACGTTGTAAACAAACGTATTACAACAGTTTTGTCCATGGGAACAGCGTAGAACTTATTATTACAACGGTTTCTTATAGTTCCCCATGAAACTTAGTGAAAACTTAGCCCCGTAATAAGAGTTCACCTCAATTTCTTTTAAACTACGCATTTCCCATTGAATAAAACGGTTCTGTTAGCTCTAAAACGTTGTAAACAAACGTATTACAACAGTTTTGTCCATGGGAACAGCGTAGAACTTATTATTACAACGGTTTCTTATAGTTCCCCATGAAACTTAGTGAAAACTTAGCCCCGTAATAAGAGTTCACCTCAATTTCTTTTAAACTACGCATTTCCCATTGAATAAAACGGTTCTGTTAGCTCTAAAACGTTGTAAACAAACGTATTACAACAGTTTTGTCCATGGGAACAGCGTAGAACTTATTATTACAACGGTTTCTTATAGTTCCCCATGAAACTTAATGAAAACTTAGCCCCGTAATAAGAGTTCACCTCAATTTCTTTTAAACTACGCATTTCCCATTGAATAAAACGGTTCTGTTAGCTCTAAAGCGTTGTAAAAAAACGTATTAAAACAGTTTTGTCCATGGGAACAGCGTAGAACTTATTATTACAACAGTTTCTTATAGTTCCCCATGAAACTTAGTGAAAACTTAGTCCCGTAATAAGAGTTCGCCTCAATTTCTTTTAAACTACGCATTTCCCATTGAATAAAACGGTTCTGTTAGCTCTAAAACGTTGTAAACAAACGTATTACAACAGTTTTGTCCATGGGAACAGCGTAGAACTTATTATTACAACGGTTTCTTATAGTTCCCCATGAAACTTAGTGAAAACTTAGCCCCGTAATAAGAGTTCACCTCAATTTCTTTTAAACTACGCATTTCCCATTGAATAAAACGGTTCTGTTAGCTCTAAAACGTTGTAAACAAACGTATTACAACAGTTTTGTCCATGGGAACAGCGTAGAACTTATTATTACAACGGTTTCTTATAGTTCCCCATGAAACTTAGTGAAAACTTAGCCCCGTAATAAGAGTTCACCTCAATTTCTTTTAAACTACGCATTTCCCGTTGAATAAAACGGTTCTGTTAGCTCTAAAACGTTGTAAACAAACGTATTACAACAGTTTTGTCCATGGGAACAGCGTAGAACTTATTATTACAACGGTTTCTTATAGTTCCCCATGAAACTTAATGAAAACTTAGCCCCGTAATAAGAGTTCACCTCAATTTCTTTTAAACTACGCATTTCCCATTGAAAAAAACGGTTCTGTTAGCTCTAAAACGTTGTAAACAAACGTATTAAAACAGTTTTGTCCATGGAAACAGCGTAGATCTTATTATTACAACAGTTTCTTATAGTTCCCCATGAATTTTAGTGAAAACTTAGCCCCGTTATAAGAGTTCGCCTCAATTTCTTTTAAACTACGCATTTCCCATTGAATAAAACGGTTCTGTTAGCTCTAAAACGTTGTAAACAAACGTATTACAACAGTTTTGTCCATGGGAACAGCGTAGAACTTATTATTACAACGGTTTCTTATAGTTTCCCATGAAACTTAGTGAAAACTTAGCCCCGTAATAAGAGTTCACCTCAATTTCTTTTAAACTACGCATTTCCCATTGAATAAAACGGTTCTGTTAGCTCTAAAACGTTGTAAACAAACGTATTACAACAGTTTTGTCCATGGGAACAGCGTAGAACTTATTATTACAACGGTTTCTTATAGTTCCCCATGAAACTTAGTGAAAACTAAGCCCCGTAATAAGAGTTCACCTCAATTTCTTTTAAACTACGCATTTCCCATTGAATAAAACGGTTCTGTTAGCTCTAAAACGTTGTAAACAAACGTATTACAACATTTTTGTCCATGGGAACAGCGTAGAACTTATTATTACAACGGTTTCTTATAGTTCCCCATGAAACTTAGTGAAAACTTAGCCCCGTAATAAGAGTTCACCTCAATTTCTTTTAAACTACGCACTTCCCGTTGAATAAAACGGTTCTGTTAGCTCTAAAACGTTGTAAACAAACGTATTACAATAGTTTTGTCCATGGGAACAGCGTAGAACTTATTATTACAACGGTTTCTTATAGTTCCCCATGAAACTTAGTGAAAACTTAGCCCCGTAATAAGAGTTCACCTCAATTTCTTTTAAACTACGCATTTCCCATTGAATAAAACGGTTCTGTTAGCTCTAAAACGTTGTAAACAAACGTATTACAACAGTTTTGTCCATGGGAACATTGTAGAACTAATTATTACAACGGTTTCTTATAGTTCCCCATGAAACTTAGTGAAAACTTAGCCCCGTAATAAGAGTTCACCTCAATTTCTTTTAAACTACGCATTTCCCATTGAAGAAAACGGTTCTGTTAGCTCTAAAACGTTGTAAACAAACGTATTACAACAGTTTTGTCCATGGGAACAGCGTAGAACTTATTATTACAACGGTTTCTTATAGTTCCCCATGAAACTTAGTGAAAACTTAGCCCCGTAATAAGAGTTCACCTCAATTTCTTTTAAACTACGCATTTCCCATTGAATAAAACGGTTCTGTTAGCTCTAAAACGTTGTAAACAAACGTATTACAACAGTTTTGTCCATGGGAACAGCGTAGAACTTATTATTACAACGGTTTCTTATAGTTCCCCATGAAACTTAGTGAAAGCTTAGCCCCGTAATAAGAGTTCACCTCAATTTCTTTTAAACTACGCATCTCCCATTGAATAAAACGGTTCTGTTAGCTCTAAAACGTTGTAAACAAACGTATGACAACAGTTTTGTCCATGGGAACAGCGTAGAACTTATTATTACAACGGTTTCTTATAGTTCCCCATGAAACTTAGTAAAAACTTAGCCCCGTAATAAGAGTTCACCTCAATTTCTTTTAAACTACGCATTTCCCATTGAATAAAACGGTTCTGTTAGCTCTAAAACGTTGTAAACAAACGTATTACAACAGTTTTGTCCATGGGAACAGCGTAGAACTTATTATTACAACGGTTTCTTATAGTTCCCCATGAAACTTAGTGAAAACTTAGCCCCGTAATAAGAGTTCACCTCAATTTCTTTTAAACTACGCATTTCCCATTGAATAAAACGGTTCTGTTAGCTCTAAAACGTTGTAAACAAACGTATTACAACAGTTTTGTCCATGGGAACAGCGTAGAACTTATTATTACAACGGTTTCTTATAGTTCCCCATGAAACTTAGTGAAAACTTAGCCCCGTAATAAGAGTTCACCTCAATTTCTTTTAAACTACGCATTTCCCATTGAATAAAACGGTTCTGTTAGCTCTAAAACGTTGTAAACAAACGTATTACAACAGTTTTGTCCATGGGAACAGCGTAGAACTTATTATTACAACGGTTTCTTATAGTTCCCCATGAAACTTAATGAAAACTTAGCCCCGTAATAAGAGTTCACCTCAATTTCTTTTAAACTACGCATTTCCCATTGAAAAAAACGGTTCTGTTAGCTCTAAAACGTTGTAAACAAACGTATTAAAACAGTTTTGTCCATGGAAACAGCGTAGATCTTATTATTACAATAGTTTCTTATAGTTCCCCATGAATTTTAGTGAAAACTTAGCCCCGTAATAAGAGTTCGCCTCAATTTCTTTTAAACTACGCATTTCCCATTGAATAAAACGGTTCTGTTAGCTCTAAAACGTTGTAAACAAACGTATTACAACATTTATGTCCATGGGAACAGCGTAGAACTTATTATTACAACGGTTTCTTATAGTTCCCCATGAAACTTAGTGAAAACTTAGCCCCGTAATAAGAGTTCACCTCAATTTCTTTTAAACTACGCATTTCCCATTGAATAAAACGGTTCTGTTAGCTCTAAAACGTTGTAAACAAACGTATTACAATAGTTTTGTCCATGGGAACAGCGTAGAACTTATTATTACAACGGTTTCTTATAGTTCCCCATGAAACTTAGTGAAAACTTAGCCCCGTAATAAGAGTTCACCTCAATTTCTTTTAAACTACGCATTTCCCATTGAATAAAACGGTTCTGTTAGCTCTAAAACGTTGTAAACAAACGTATTACAACAGTTTTGTCCATGGGAACATTGTAGAACTAATTATTACAACGGTTTCTTATAGTTCCCCATGAAACTTTGTGAAAACTTAGCCCCGTAATAAGAGTTCACCTCAATTTCTTTTAAACTACGCATTTCCCATTGAAGAAAACGGTTCTGTTAGCTCTAAAACGTTGTAAACAAACGTATTACAACAGTTTTGTCCATGGGAACAGCGTAGAACTTATTATTACAACGGTTTCTTATAGTTCCCCATGAAACTTAGTGAAAACTTAGCCCCGTAATAAGAGTTCACCTCAATTTCTTTTAAACTACGCATTTCCCATTGAATAAAACGGTTCTGTTAGCTCTAAAACGTTGTAAACAAACGTATTACAACAGTTTTGTCCATGGGAACAGCGTAGAACTTATTATTACAACGGTTTCTTATAGTTCCCCATGAAACTTAGTGAAAGCTTAGCCCCGTAATAAGAGTTCACCTCAATTTCTTTTAAACTACGCATCTCCCATTGAATAAAACGGTTCTGTTAGCTCTAAAACGTTGTAAACAAACGTATGACAACAGTTTTGTCCATGGGAACAGCGTAGAACTTATTATTACAACGGTTTCTTATAGTTCCCCATGAAACTTAGTAAAAACTTAGCCCCGTAATAAGAGTTCACCTCAATTTCTTTTAAACTACGCATTTCCCATTGAATAAAACGATTCTGTTAGCTCTAAAACGTTGTAAACAAACGTATTACAACAGTTTTGTCCATGGGAACAGCGTAGAACTTATTATTACAACGGTTTCTTATAGTTCCCCATGAAACTTAGTGAAAACTTAGCCCCGTAATAAGAGTTCACCTCAATTTCTTTTAAACTACGCATTTCCCATTGAATAAAACGGTTCTGTTAGCTCTAAAACGTTGTAAACAAACGTATTACAACAGTTTTGTCCATGGGAACAGCGTAGAACTTATTATTACAACGGTTTCTTATAGTTCCCCATGAAACTTAGTGAAAACTTAGCCCCGTAATAAGCGTTCACTTCAATTTCTTTTAAACTACGCATTTCCCATTGAATAAAACGGTTCTGTTAGCTCTAAAACGTTGTAAACAAACGTATTACAACAGTTTTGTCCATGGGAACAGCGTAGAACTTATTATTACAACGGTTTCTTATAGTTCCCCATGAAACTTAGTGAAAACTTAGCCCCGTAATAAGAGTTCACCTCAATTTCTTTTAAACTACGCATTTCCCATTGAATAAAACGGTTCTGTTAGCTCTAAAACGTTGTAAACAAACGTATTACAACAGTTTTGTCCATGGGAACAGCGTAGAACTTATTATTACAACGGTTTCTTATAGTTCCCCATGAAACTTAGTAAAAACTTAGCCCCGTAATAAGAGTTCACCTCAATTTCTTTTAAACTACGCATTTCCCATTGAATAAAACGGTTCTGTTAGCTCTAAAACGTTGTAAACAAACGTATTACAACAGTTTTGTCCATGGGAACAGCGTAGAACTTATTATTACAACGGTTTCTTATAGTTCCCCATGAAACTTAGTGAAAACTTAGCCCCGTAATAAGAGTTCACCTCAATTTTTTTTAAACTACGCATTTCCCATTGAATAAAACGGTTCTGTTAGCTCTAAAACGTTGTAAACAAACGTATTACAACAGTTTTGTCCATGGGAACAGCGTAGAACTTATTATTACAACGGTTTCTTATAGTTCCCCATGAAACTTAGTGAAAACTTAGCCCCGTAATAAGAGTTCACCTCAATTTCATTTAAACTACGCATTTCCCATTGAATAAAACGGTTCTGTTAGCTCTAAAACGTTGTAAACAAACGTATTACAACAGTTTTGTCCATGGGAACAGCGTAGAACTTATTATTACAACGGTTTCTTATAGTTCCCCATGAAACTTAGTGAAAACTTAGCCCCGTAATAAGAGTTCACCTCAATTTTTTTTAAACTACGCATTTCCCATTGAATAAAACGGTTCTGATAGCTCTAAAACGTTGTAAACAAACGTATTACAACAGTTTTGTCCATGGGAACAGCGTAGAACTTATTATTACAACGGTTTCTTATAGTTCCCCATGAAACTTAGTGAAAACTTAGCCCCGTAATAAGAGTTCACCTCAATTTCATTTAAACTACGCATTCCCCATTGAATAAAACGGTTCTGTTAGCTCTAAAACGTTGTAAACAAACGTATTACAACAGTTTTGTCCATGGGAACAGCGTAGAACTTATTATTACAACGGTTTCTTATAGTTCCCCATGAAACTTAGTGAAAACTTAGCCCCGTAATAAGAGTTCATCTCAATTTCTTTTAAACTACGCATTTCCCATTGAATAAAACGGTTCTGTTAGCTCTAAAACGTTGTAAACAAACGTATTCCAACAGTTTTGTCCATGGGAACAGCGTAGAACTTATTATTACAACGGTTTCTTATAGTTCCCCATGAAACTTAGTGAAAACTTAGCCCCGTAATAAGAGTTCACCTCAATTTCTTTTAAACTACGCATTTCCCATTGAATAAAACGGTTCTGTTAGCTCTAAAACGTTGTAAACAAACGTATTACAACAGTTTTGTCCATGGGAACAGCGTAGAACTTATTATTACAACGGTTTCTTATAGTTCCCCATGAAACTTAGTGAAAACTTAGCCCCGTAATAAGAGTTCACCTCAATTTCTTTTAAACTAGGCATTTCCCATTGAATAAAACGGTTCTGTTAGCTCTAAAACGTTGTAAACAAACGTATTACAACAGTTTTGTCCATGGGAACAGCGTAGAACTTATTATTACAACGGTTTCTTATAGTTCCCCATGAAACTTAGTGAAAACTTAGCCCCGTAATAAGAGTTCACCTCAATTTCTTCTAAACTAACCATTTCCCATTGAATAAAACGGTTCTGTTAGCTCTAAAACGTTGTAAACAAACGTATTACAACAGTTTTGTCCATGGGAACAGCGTAGAACTTATTATTACAACGGTTTCTTATAGTTCCCCATGAAACTTAGTGAAAACTTAGCCCCGTAATAAGAGTTCACCTCAATTTCTTTTAAACTACGCATTTCCCATTGAATAAAACGGTTCTGTTAGCTCTAAAACGTTGTAAACAAACGTATTACAACAGTTTTGTCCATGGGAACAGCGTAGAACTTATTATTACAACGGTTTCTTATAGTTCCCCATGAAACTTAGTGAAAACTTAGCCCCGTAATAAGAGTTCACCTCAATTTCTTTTAAACTACGCATTTCCCATTGAATAAAATGGTCTGTTAGCTCTAAAACGTTGTAAACAAACGTATTACAACAGTTTTGTCCATGGGAACAGCGTAGAACCTATTATTACAACGGTTTCTTATGGTTCCCCATGAAACTTAGTGAAAACTTAGCCCCGTAATAAGAGTTCACCTCAATTTCTTTTAAACTAGGCATTTCCCATTGAATAAAAACGGTTCTGTTAGCTCTAAAACGTTGTAAACAAACGTATTACAACAGTTTTGTCCATGGGAACAGCGTAGAACTTATTATTACAACGGTTTCTTATAGTTCCCCATGAAACTTAGTGAAAACTTAGCCCCGTAATAAGAGTTCACCTCAATTTCTTTTAAACTTCGCATTTCCCATTGAATAAAACGGTTCTGTTAGCTCTAAAACGTTGTAAACAAACGTATTACAACAGTTTTGTCCATGGGAACAGCGTAGAACTTATTATTACAACGGTTTCTTATAGTTCCCCATGAAACTTAGTGAAAACTTAGCCCCGTAATAAGAGTTCACCTCAATTTCTTTTAAACTACGCGTTTCCCATTGAATAAAACGGTTCTGTTAGCTCTAAAACGTTGTAAACAAACGTATTACAACAGTTTTGTCCATGGGAACAGCGTAGAACTTATTATTACAACGGTTTCTTATAGTTCCCCATGAAACTTAGTGAAAACTTAGCCCCGTAATAAGAGTTCACCTCAATTTCTTTTAAACTACGCATTTCCCATTGAATAAAACGGTTCTGTTAGCTCTAAAACGTTGTAAACAAACGTATTACAACAGTTTTGTCCATGGGAACAGCGTAGAACTTATTATTACAACGGTTTCTTATAGTTCCCCATGAAACTTAGTGAAAACTTAGCCCGTAATAAGAGTTCACCTCAATTTCTTTTAAACTACGCATTTCCCATAGAATAAAACGGTTCTGTTAGCTCTAAAACGTTTTAAACAAACGTATTACAACAGTTTTGTCCATGGGAACAGCGTAGAACTTATTATTACAACGGTTTCTTATAGTTCCCCATGAAACTTAGTGAAAACTTAGCCCCGTAATAAGAGTTCACCTCAATTTCTTTTAAACTACGCATTTCCCATTGAATAAAACGGTTCTGTTAGCTCTAAAACGTTGTAAACAAACGTATTACAACAGTTTTGTCCATGGGAACAGCGTAGAACTTATTATTACAACGGTTTCTTATAGTTTCCCATGAAACTTAGTGAAAACTTAGCCCCGTAATAAGAGTTCACCTCAATTTCTTTTAAACTACGCATTTCCCATTGAATAAAACGGTTTCTGTTAGCTCTAAAACGTTTTAAACAAACGTATTACAACAGTTTGTCCATGGGAACAGCGTAGAACTTATTATTACAACGGTTTCTTATAGTTCCCCATGAAACTTAGTATAAACTTAGCCCCGTAATAAGAGTTCACCTCAATTTCTTTTAAACTACGCATTTCCCATTGAATAAAACGGTTCTGTTAGCTCTAAAACGTTGTAAACAAACGTATTACAACAGTTTTGTCCATGGGAACAGCGTAGAACTTATTATTACAACGGTTTCTTATAGTTCCCCATGAAACTTAGTGAAAACTTAGCCCCGTAATAAGAGTTCACCTCAATTTCTTTTAAACTACGCATTTCCCATTGAATAAAACGGTTCTGTTAGCTCTAAAACGTTGTAAACAAACGTATTACAACAGTTTTGTCCATGGGAACAGCGTAGAACTTATTATTACAACGGTTTCTTATAGTTCCCCATGAAACTTAGTGAAAACTTAGCCCCGTAATAAGAGTTCACCTCAATTTCTTTTAAACTACGCATTTCCCATTGAATAAAACGGTTCTGTTAGCTCTAAACGTTGTAAACAAACGTATTACAACAGTTTTGTCCATGGGAACAGCGTAGAACTTATTATTACAACGTTTTCTTATAGTTCCCCATGAAACTTAGTGAAAACTTAGCCCTGTAATAAGAGTTCACCTCAATTTCTTTAAAACTACGCATTTCCCATTGAATAAAACGGTTCTGTTGGCTCTAAAACGTTGTAAACAAACGTATTACAACAGTTTTGTCCATGCGAACAGCTTAGAACTTATGATTACAACGGTTTCTTATAGTTCCCCATGAAACTTAGTGAAAACTTAGCCCTGTAATAAGAGTTCACCTCAATTTCTTTTAAACTACGCATTTCCCATTGAATAAAACGGTTCTGTCAGCTCTAAAACGTTGTAAACAAACGTATTACAACAGTTTTGTCCATGGGAACAGCGTAGAACTTATTATTACAACGGTTTCTTATAGTTCCCCATGAAACTTAGTGAAAACTTAGCCCCGTAATAAGAGTTCACCTCAATTTCTTTTAAACTACGCATTTCCCATTGAATAAAACGGTTCTGTTAGCTCTAAAACGTTGTAAACAAACGTATTACAACAGTTTTGTCCATGGGAACAGCGTAGAACCTATTATTACAACGGTTTCTTATGGTTCCCCATGAAACTTAGTGAAAACTTAGCCCCGTAATAAGAGTTCACCTCAATTTCTTTTAAACTACGCATTTCCCATTGAATAAAACGGTTCTGTTAGCTCTAAAACGTTGTAAACAAACTTATTACAACAGTTTTGTCCATGGGAACAGCGTAGAACTTATTATTACAACGGTTTCTTATAGTTCCCATGAAACTTAGTGAAAACTTAGCCCCGTAATAAGAGTTCACCTCAATTTCTTTTAAACTACGCATTTCCCATTGAATAAAACGGTTCTGTTAGCTCTAAAACGTTGTAAACAAACGTATTACAACAGTTTTGTCCATGGGAACAGCGTAGAACTTATTATTACAACGGTTACTTATAGTTCCCCATGAAACTTAGTGAAAACTTAGCCCCGTAATAAGAGTTCACCTCAATTTCTTTTAAACTACGCATTTCCCATTGAATAAAACGGTTCTGTTAGTTCTAAAACGTTGTAAACAAACGTATTACAACAGTTTTGTCCATGGGAACAGCGTAGAACTTATTATTACAACAGTTTCTTATAGTTCCCCATGAAACTTAGTGAAAACTTAGCCCCATAATAAGAGTTCGCCTCAATTTCTTTTAAACTACGCATTTCCCATTGAATAAAACGGTTCTGTTAGCTCTAAAACGTTGTAAACAAACGTATTACAACAGTTTTGTCCATGGGAACAGCGTAGAACTTATTATTACAACGGTTTCTTATAGTTCCCCATGAAACTTAGTGAAAACTTAGCCCCGTAATAAGAGTTCACCTCAATTTCTTTTAAACTACGCATTTCCCATTGAATAAAACGGTTCTGTTAGCTCTAAAACGTTGTAAACAAACGTATTACAAAAGTTTTGTCCATGGGAACAGCGTAGAACTTATTATTACAACGGTTTCTTATAGTTCCCCATGAAACTTAGTGAAAACTTAGCCCCGTAATAAGAGTTCACCTCAATTTCTTTTAAACTACGCATTTCCCATTGAATAAAACGGTTCTGTTAGCTCTAAAACGTTGTAAACAAACGTATTACAACAGTTTTGTCCATGGGAACAGCGTAGAACTAATTATTACAACGATTTCTTATAGTTCCCCATGAAACTTAGTGAAAACTTAGCCCCGTAATAAGAGTTCACCTCAATTTCTTTTAAACTACGCATTTCCCATTGAAGAAAACGGTTCTGTTAGCTCTAAAACGTTGTAAACAAACGTATTCCAACAGTTTTGTCCATGGGAACAGCATAGAACTTATTATTACAACGGTTTCTTACAGTTCCCCATGAAACTTAGTGAAAACTTAGCCCCTTAATAAGAGTTCACCTCAATTTTTTTTAAACTATGCATTTCCCATTGAATAAAACGGTTCTGTTAGCTCTAAAACGTTGTAAACAAACGTATTACAACAGTTTTGTCCATGAGAACAGCGTAGAACTTATTATTACAACGGTTTCTTATAGTTCCCCATGAAACTTAGTGAAAACT
Source organism: Pelagia noctiluca (assembly GCA_963924455.1). Classification (NCBI taxonomy): domain Eukaryota; kingdom Metazoa; phylum Cnidaria; class Scyphozoa; order Semaeostomeae; family Pelagiidae; genus Pelagia; species Pelagia noctiluca. The sequence goes on from OZ004323.1 coordinate 5,820,205, forward strand.
TAGCCCCGTAATAAGAGTTCACCTCAATTTCTTTTAAACTACTCATTAACGGTTCTGTTAGCTCTAAAACGTTGTAAACAAACGTATTACAACAGTTTTGTCCATGGGAACAGCGTAGAACTTATTATTACAACGGTTTCTTATAGTTCCCCATGAAACTTAGTAAAAACTTAGCCCCGTAATAAGAGTTCACCTCAATTTCTTTTAAACTACGCATTTCCCATTGAATAAAACGGTTCTGTTAGCTCTAAAACGTTGTAAACAAACGTATTACAACAGTTTTGTCTATGGGAACAGCGTAGAACTTATTATTACAACGGTTTCTTATAGTTCCCCATGAAACTTAGTAAAAACTTAGCCCCGTAATAAGAGTTCACCTCAATTTCTTTTAAACTACGCATTTCCCATTGAATAAAAATGCTCTGTTAGCTCTAAAACGTTGTAAACAAACGTATTACAACAGTTTTGTCCATGGGAACAGCGTAGAACTTATTATTACAACGGTTTCTTATAGTTCCCCATGAAACTTAGTGAAAACTTAGCCCCGTAATAAGAGTTCACCTCAATTTCTTTTAAACTATGCATTTCCCATTGAATAAAACGGTTCTGTTAGCTCTAAAACGTTGTAAACAGACGTATTACAACAGTTTTGTCCATGGGAACAGCGTAAAACTTATTATTACAACGGTTTCTTATAGTTCCCCATGAAACTTAGTGAAAACTTAGCCCCGTAATAAGAGTTCACCTCAATTTCTTTTAAACTACGCATTTCCCATTGAATAAAACGGTTCTGTTAGCTCTAAAACGTTGTAAACAAACGTATTACAACAGTTTTGTCCATGGGAACAGCGTAGAACTTATTATTACAACGGTTTCTTATAGTTCCCCATGAAACTTAGTGAAAACTTAGCCCCGTAATAAGAGTTCACCTCAATTTCTTTTAAACTACGCATTTTCCATTGAATAAAACGGTTCTGTTAGCTCTAAAATGTTGTAAACAAACGTATTACAACAGTTTTGTCCATGGGAACAGCGTAGAACTTATTATTACAACGGTTTCTTATAGTTCCCCATGAAACTTAGTGAAAACTTAGCCCCGTAATAAGAGTTCACCTCAATTTCTTTTAAACTACGCATTTCCCATTGAATAAAACGGTTCTGTTAGCTCTAAAACGTTGTAAACAAACGTATTACAACAGTTTTGTCCATGGGAACAGCGTAGAACTTATTATTACAACGTTTTCTTATAGTTCCCCATGAAACTTAGTGAAAACTTAGCCCTGTAATAAGAGTTCACCTCAATTACTTTAAAACTACGCATTTCCCATTGAATAAAACGGTTCTGTTGGCTCTAAAACGTTGTAAACAAACGTATTACAACAGTTTTGTCCATGCGAACAGCTTAGAACTTATGATTACAACGGTTTCTTATAGTTCCCCATGAAACTTAGTGAAAACTTAGCCCCGTAATAAGAGTTCACCTCAATTTCTTTTAAACTACGCATTTCCCATTGAATAAAACGGTTCTGTTAGCTCTAAAACGTTGTAAACAAACTTATTACAACAGTTTTGTCCTTGGGAACAGCGTAGAACTTATTATTACAACGGTTTCTTATAGTTCCCCATGAATTTAGTGAAAACTTAGCCCCGTAATAAGAGTTCACCTCAATTTCTTTTAAACTACGCATTTCCCATTGAATAAAACGGTTCTGTTAGCTCTAAAACGTTGTAAACAAACGTATTACAACAGTTTTGTCCATGGGAACAGCGTAGAACTTATTATTACAACGGTTTCTTATAGTTCCCCATGAAACTTAGTGAAAACTTAGCCCCGTAATAAGAGTTCACCTCAATTTCTTTTAAACTACGCATTTCCCATTGAATAAAACGGTTCTGTTAGCTCTAAAACGTTGTAAACAAACTTATTACAACAGTTTTGTCCATGGGAACAGCGTAGAACTTATTATTACAACGGTTTCTTATAGTTCCCCATGAAACTTAGTGAAAACTTAGCCCCGTAATAAGAGTTCACCTCAATTTCTTTTAAACTACGCATTTCCCATTGAATAAAACGGTTCTGTTAGCTCTAAAACGTTGTAAACAAACGTATTACAACAGTTTTGTCCATGGGAACAGCGTAGAACTTATTATTACAACGGTTTCTTATAGTTCCCCATGAAACTTAGTGAAAACTTAGCCCCGTAATAAGAGTTCACCTCAATTTCTTTTAAACTACGCATTTCCCATTGAATAAAACGGTTTTGTTAGCTCTAAAACGTTGTAAACAAACGTATTACAACAGTTTTGTCCATGGGAACAGCGTAGAACTTATTATTACAACAGTTTCTTATAGTTCCCCATGAAACTTAGTGAAAACTTAGCCCCGTAATAAGAGTTCGCCTCAATTTCTTTTAAACTACGCATTTCCCATTGAATAAAACGGTTCTGTTAGCTCTAAAACGTTGTAAACAAACGTATTACAACAGTTTTGTCCATGGGAACAGCGTAGAACTTATTATTACAACGGTTTCTTATAGTTCCCCATGAAACTTAGTGAAAACTTAGCCCCGTAATAAGAGTTCACCTCAATTTCTTTTAAACTACGCATTTCCCATTGAATAAAACGGTTCTGTTAGCTCTAAAACGTTGTAAACAAACGTATTACAATAGTTTTGTCCATGGGAACAGCGTAGAACTTATTATTACAACGGTTTCTTATAGTTCCCCATGAAACTTAGTGAAAACTTAGCCCCGTAATAAGAGTTCACCTCAATTTCTTTTAAACTACGCATTTCCCATTGAATAAAACGGTTCTGTTAGCTCTAAAACGTTGTAAACAAACGTATTACAACAGTTTTGTCCATGGGAACATTGTAGAACTAATTATTACAACGGTTTCTTATAGTTCCCCATGAAACTTAGTGAAAACTTAGCCCCGTAATAAGAGTTCACCTCAATTTCTTTTAAACTACGCATTTCCCATTGAAGAAAACGGTTCTGTTAGCTCTAAAACGTTGTAAACAAACGTATTCCAACAGTTTTGTCCATGGGAACAGCATAGAACTTATTATTACAACGGTTTCTTACAGTTCCCCATGAAACTAAGTGAAAACTTGCCCCTTAATAAGAGTTCACCTCAATTTTTTTTAAACTATGCATTTCCCATTGAATAAAACGGTTCTGTTAGCTCTAAAACGTTGTAAACAAACGTATTATAACAGTTTTGTCCATGAGAACAGCGTAGAACTTATTATTACAACGGTTTCTTATAGTTCCCCTTTGAAACTTAGTGAAAACTTAGCCCCGTAATAAGAGTTCACCTCAATTTCTTTTAAACTACGCATTAACGGTTCTGTTAGCTCTAAAACGTTGTAAACAAACGTATTACAACAGTTTTGTCCATGGGAACAGCGTAGAACTTATTATTACAACGGTTTCTTATAGTTCCCCATGAAACTTAGTAAAAACTTAGCCCCGTAATAAGAGTTCACCTCAATTTCTTTTAAACTACGCATTTCCCATTGAATAAAACGGTTCTGTTAGCTCTAAAACGTTGTAAACAAACGTATTACAACAGTTTTGTCCATGGGAACAGCGTAGAACTTATTATTACAACGGTTTCTTATAGTTCCTCATGAAACTTAGTGAAAACTTAGCCCCGTAATAAGAGTTCACCTCAATTTCTTTTAAACTACGCATTTCCCATTGAATAAAACGGTTCTGTTAGCTCTAAAACGTTGTAAACAAACGTATTACAATAGTTTTGTCCATGGGAACAGCGTAGAACTTATTATTACAACGGTTTCTTATAGTTCCCCATGAAACTTAGTGAAAACTTAGCCCCGTAATAAGAGTTCACCTCAATTTCTTTTAAACTACGCATTTCCCATTGAATAAAACGGTTCTGTTAGCTCTAAAACGTTGTAAACAAACGTATTATAACAGTTTTGTCCATGAGAACAGCGTAGAACTTATTATTACAACGGTTTCTTATAGTTCCCCTTTGAAACTTAGTGAAAACTTAGCCCCGTAATAAGAGTTCACCTCAATTTCTTTTAAACTACGCATTAACGGTTCTGTTAGCTCTAAAACGTTGTAAACAAACGTATTACAACAGTTTTGTCCATGGGAACAGCGTAGAACTTATTATTACAACGGTTTCTTATAGTTCCCCATGAAACTTAGTAAAAACTTAGCCCCGTAATAAGAGTTCACCTCAATTTCTTTTAAACTACGCATTTCCCATTGAATAAAACGGTTCTGTTAGCTCTAAAACGTTGTAAACAAACGTATTACAACAGTTTTGTCCATGGGAACAGCGTAGAACTTATTATTACAACGGTTTCTTATAGTTCCTCATGAAACTTAGTGAAAACTTAGCCCCGTAATAAGAGTTCACCTCAATTTCTTTTAAACTACGCATTTCCCATTGAATAAAACGGTTCTGTTAGCTCTAAAACGTTGTAAACAAACGTATTACAATAGTTTTGTCCATGGGAACAGCGTAGAACTTATTATTACAACGGTTTCTTATAGTTCCCCATGAAACTTAGTGAAAACTTAGCCCCGTAATAAGAGTTCACCTCAATTTCTTTTAAACTACGCATTTCCCATTGAATAAAACGGTTCTGTTAGCTCTAAAACGTTGTAAACAAACGTATTACAACAGTTTTGTCCATGGGAACAGCGTAGAACTAATTATTACAACGATTTCTTATAGTTCCCCATGAAACTTAGTGAAAACTTAGCCCCGTAATAAGAGTTCACCTCAATTTCTTTTAAACTACGCATTTCCCATTGAAGAAAACGGTTCTGTTAGCTCTAAAACGTTGTAAACAAACGTATTCCAACAGTTTTGTCCATGGGAACAGCATAGAACTTATTATTACAACGGTTTCTTACAGTTCCCCATGAAACTTAGTGAAAACTTGCCCCTTAATAAGAGTTCACCTCAATTTTTTTTAAACTATGCATTTCCCATTGAATAAAACGGTTCTGTTAGCTCTAAAACGTTGTAAACAAACGTATTACAACAGTTGTGTCCATGAGAACAGCGTAGAACTTATTATTACAACGGTTTCTTATAGTTCCCCTTGAAACTTAGTGAAAACTTAGCCCCGTAATAAGAGTTCACCTCAATTTCTTTTAAACTACGCATTAACGGTTCTGTTAGCTCTAAAACGTTGTAAACAAACGTATTACAACAGTTTTGTCCATGGGAACAGCGTAGAACTTATTATTACAACGGTTTCTTATAGTTCCCCATGAAACTTAGTAAAAACTTAGCCCCGTAATAAGAGTTCACCTCAATTTCTTTTAAACTACGCATTTCCCATTGAATAAAACGGTTCTGTTAGCTCTAAAACGTTGTAAACAAACGTATTACAACAGTTTTGTCCATGGGAACAGCGTAGAACTTATTATTACAACGGTTTCTTAAAGTTCCCCATGAAACTTCGTGAAAACTAAGCCCCGTAAAAAGAGTTCATCTCAATTTCTTTTCAACTACGCATTTCCCATTGAATAAAACGGTTCTGTTAGCTCTAAAACGTTGTAAACAAACGTATTACAACAGTTTTGTCCATGGGAACAGCGTAGAACTTATTATTACAACGGTTTCTTATAGTTCCCCATGAAACTTAGTGAAAACTTAGCCCCGTAATAAGAGTTCACCTCAATTTCTTTTAAACTACGCATTTCCCATTGAATAAAAATGCTCTGTTAGCTCTAAAACGTTGTAAACAAACGTATTACAACAGTTTTGTCCATGGGAACAGCGTAGAACTTATTATTACAACGGTTTCTTATAGTTCCCCATGAAACTTAGTGAAAACTTAGCCCCGTAATAAGAGTTCACCTCAATTTCTTTTAAACTACGCATTTCCCATTGAATAAAACGGTTCTGTTAGCTCTAAAACGTTGTAAACAAACGTATTACAACAGTTTTGTCCATGGGAACAGCGTAGAACTTATTATTACAACGGTTTCTTATAGTTCCCCATGAAACTTAGTGAAAACTTAGCCCCGTAATAAGAGTTCACCTCAATTTCTTTTAAACTACGCATTTCCCATTGAATAAAACGGTTCTGTTAGCTCTAAAACGTTGTAAACAAACGTATTACAACAGTTTTGTCCATGGGAACAGCGTAAAACTTATTATTACAACGGTTTCTTATAGTTCCCCATGAAACTTAGTGAAAACTTAGCCCCGTAATAAGAGTTCACCTCAATTTCTTTTAAACTACGCATTTCCCATTGAATAAAACGGTTCTGTTAGCTCTAAAACGTTGTAAACAAACGTATTACAACAGTTTTGTCCATGGGAACAGCGTAAAACTTATTATTACAACGGTTTCTTATAGTTCCCCATGAAACTTAGTGAAAACTTAGCCCCGTAATAAGAGTTCACCTCAATTTCTTTTAAACTACGCATTTCCCATTGAATAAAACGGTTCTGTTAGCTCTAAAACGTTGTAAACAAACGTATTACAACAGTTTTGTCCATGGGAACAGCGTAGAACTTATTATTACAACTTTTTCTTATAGTTCCCCATGAAACTTAGTGAAAACTTAGCCCCGTAATAAGAGTTCACCTCAATTTCTTTTAAAATACGCATTTCCCATTGAATAAAACGGTTCTGTTAGCTCTAAAACGTTGTAAACAAACGTATTACAACAGTTTTGTCCATGGGAACAGCGTAGAACTTATTATTACAACGGTTTCTTATAGTTCCCCATGAAACTTAGTGAAAGCTTAGCCCCGTAATAAGAGTTCACCTCAATTTCTTTTAAACTACGCATTTCCCATTGAATAAAACGGTTCTGTTAGCTCTAAAACGTTGTAAACAAACGTATTACAAAAGTTTTGTCCATGGGAACAGCGTAGAACTTATTATTACAACGGTTTCTTATAGTTCCCCATGAAACTTAGTGAAAACTTAGCCCCGTAATAAGAGTTCACCTCAATTTCTTTTAAACTACGCATTTCCCATTGAATAAAACGGTTCTGTTAGCTCTAAAACGTTGTAAACAAACGTATTACAACAGTTTTGTCCATGGGAACAGGGTAGAACTTATTATTACAACGGTTTCTTATAGTTCCCCATGAAACTTAGTGAAAACTTAGCCCCGTAATAAGAGTTCACCTCAATTTCTTTTAAACTACGCATTTCCCATTGACTAAAACGGTTCTGTTAGCTCTAAAACGTTGTAAACAAACGTATTACAACAGTTTTGTCCATGGGAACAGCGTAGAACTTATTATTACAACGGTTTCTTATAGTTCACCATGAAACTTAGTGAAAACTTAGCCCCGTAATAAGATTTCACCTCAATTTCTTTTAAACTACGCATTTCCCATTGAATAAAACGGTTCTGTTAGCTCTAAAACGTTGTAAACAAACGTATTACAACAGTTTTGTCCATGGGAACAGCGTAGAACTTATTATTACAACGGTTTCTTATAGTTCCCCATGAACTTTAGTAAAAATTTAGCCCTGTAATAAGAGTTCACCTCAATTTCTGTTAAACTACGCATTTCCCATTGACTAAAACGGTTCTGTTAGCTCTAAAACGTTGTAAACAAACGTATTACAACAGTTTTGTCCATGGGAACAGCGTAGAACTTATTATTACAACGGTTTCTTATAGTTCCCCATGAAACTTAGTGAAAACTTAGCCCCGTAATAAGAGTTCACCTCAATTTCTTTTAAACTACGCATTTCCCATTGAATAAAACGGTTCTGTTAGCTCTAAAACGTTGCAAACAAACGATTACAACAGTTTTGTCCATGGGAACAGCGTAGAACTTATTATTACAACGGTTTCTTATAGTTCCCCATGAACTTTAGTGAAAACTTAGCCCTGTAATAAGAGTTCACCTCAATTTCTTTTAAACTACGCATTTCCCATTGACTAAAACGGTTCTGTTAGCTCTAAAACGTTGTAAACAAACGTATTACAACAGTTTTGTCCATGGGAACAGCGTAGAACTTATTATTACAACGGTTTCTTATAGTTCCCCATGAAACTTAGTAAAAACTTAGCCCCGTAATAAGAGTTCACCTCAATTTCTTTTAAACTACGCATTTCCCATTGAATAAAACGGTTCTGTTAGCTCTAAAACGTTGTAAACAAACGTATTACAACAGTTTTGTCCATGGGAACAGCGTAGAACTTATTATTACAACGGTTTCTTATAGTTCCCCATGAAACTTAGTGAAAACTTAGCCCCGTAATAAGAGTTCAGCTCAATTTCTTTTAAACTACGCATTTCCCATTGAATAAAATGGTTCTGTTAGCTCAAAAACGTTGTAAACAAACGTATTACAACAGTTTTGTCCATGGGAACAGCGTAGAACTTATTATTACAACGGTTTCTTATAGTTCCCCATGAAACTTAGTGAAAACTTAGCCCCGTAATAAGAGTTCACCTCATTTTTTTTTAAACTACGCATTTCCCATTGAATAAAACAGTTCTGTTAGCTCTAAAACGTTGTAAACAAACGTATTACAACAGTTTTGTCCATGGGAACAGCGTAGAACTTATTATTACAACGGTTTCTTATAGTTCCCCATGAAACTTAGTGAAAACTTAGCCCCGTAATAAGAGTTCACCTCAATTTCTTTTAAACTACGCATTTCCCATTGAATAAAACGGTTCTGTTAGCTCTAAAACGTTGTAAACAAACGTATTACAACAGTTTTGTCCATGGGAACAGCGTAGAACTTATTATTACAACGGTTTCTTATAGTTCCCCATGAAACTTAGTGAAAACTTAGCCCCGTAATAAGAGTTCACCTCAATTTCTTTTGAACTACGCATTTCCCATTGAATAAAACGGTTCTGTTAGCTCTAAAACGTTGTAAACAAACGTATTACAACAGTTTTGTCCATGGGAACAGCGTAGAACTTATTATTACAACGGTTTCTTATAGTTCCCCATGAAACTTAGTTAAAACTTAGCCCCGTAATAAGATTTCACCTCAATTTCTTTTAAACTACGCATTTCCCATTGACTAAAACGGTTCTGTTAGCTCTAAAACGTTGTAAACAAACGTATTACAACAGTTTTGTCCATGGGAACAGCGTAGAACTTATTATTACAACGGTTTCTTATAGTTCCCCATGAACTTTAGTGAAAACTTAGCCCTGTAATAAGAGTTCACCTCAATTTCTTTTAAACTACGCATTTCCCATTGACTAAAACGGTTCTGTTAGCTCTAAAACGTTGTAAACAAACGTATTACAACAGTTTTGTCCATGGGAACAGGGTAGAACTTATTATTACAACGGTTTCTTATAGTTCCCCATGAAACTTAGTGAAAACTTAGCCCCGTAATAAGAGTTCACCTCAATTTCTTTTGAACTACGCATTTCCCATTGAATAAAACGGTTCTGTTAGCTCTAAAACGTTGTAAACAAACGTATTACAACAGTTTTGTCCATGGGAACAGCGTAGAACTTATTATTACAACGGTTTCTTATAGTTCCCCATGAAACTTAGTTAAAACTAAGCCCCGTAATAAGATTTCACCTCAATTTCTTTTAAACTACGCATTTCCCATTGACTAAAACGGTTCTGTTAGCTCTTAAACGTTGTAAACAAACGTATTACAACAGTTTTGTCCATGGGAAAAGCGTAGAACTTATTATTACAACGGTTTCAAAATAGTTCCCCATGAACTTTAGTGAAAACTTAGCCCTGTAATAAGAGTTCACCTCAATTTCTTTTAAACTACGCATTTCACATTGACTAAAACGGTTCTGTTAGCTCTAAAACGTTGTAAACAAACGTATTACAACAGTTTTGTCCATGGGAACAGCGTAGAACTTATTATTACAACGGTTTCTTATAGTTCCCCATGAAACTTAGTGAAAACTTAGCCCCGTAATAAGAGTTCACCTCAATTTCTTTTAAACTACGCATTTCCCATTGAATAAAACGGTTCTGTTAGCTCTAAAACGTTGCAAACAAACGTATTACAACAGTTTTGTCCATGGGAACAGCGTAGAACTTATTATTACAACGGTTTCTTATAGTTCCCCATGAACTTTAGTGAAAACTTAGCCCTGTAATAAGAGTTCACCTCAATTTCTTTTAAACTACGCATTTCCCATTGACTAAAACGGTTCTGTTAGCTCTAAAACGTTGTAAACAAACGTATTACAACAGTTTTGTCCATGGGAACAGCGTAGAACTTATTATTACAACGGTTTCTAAATAGTTCCCCATGAACTTTAGTGAAAACTTAGCCCTGTAATAAGAGTTCACCTCAATTTCTTTTAAACTACTCATTTCCCATTGACTAAAACGGTTCTGTTAGCTCTAAAACGTTGTAAACAAACGTATTACAACAGTTTTGTCCATGGGAACAGCGTAGAACTTATTATTACAACGGTTTCTTATAGTTCCCCATGAAACTTAGTGAAAACTTAGCCCCGTAATAAGAGTTCACCTCAATTTCTTTTAAACTACGCATTTCCCATTGAATAAAACGGTTCTGTTAGCTCTAAAACGTTGTAAACAAACGTATTACAACAGTTTTGTCCATGGGAACAGCGTAGAACTTATTATTACAACGGTTTCTTATAGTTCCCCATGAAACTTAGTGAAAACTTAGCCCCGTAATAAGAGTTCACCTCAATTTCTTTTAAACTACGCATTTCCCATTGAATAAAACGGTTCTGTTAGCTCTAAAACGTTGTAAACAAACGTATTACAACAGTTTTTTCGATGGGAACAGCGTAGAACTTATTATTACAACGGTTTCTTATAGCTCCCCATGAAACTTAGTGAAAACTTAGCCCCGTAATAAGAGTTCACCTCAATTCCTTTTAAACTATGCATTTCCCATTGAATAAAACGGTTCTGTTAGCTCAAAAACGTTGTAAACAAACGTATTACAACAGTTTTGTCCATGGGAACAGCGTAGAACTTATTATTACAACGGTTTCTTATAGTTCCCCATGAAACTTAGTGAAAACTTAGCCCCGTAATAAGAGTTCACCTCAATTTCTTTTAAACTACGCATTTCCCATTGAATAAAACGGTTCTGTTAGCTCTAAAACGTTGTAAACAAACGTATTACAACAGTTTTGTCCATGGGAACAGCGTAGAACTTATTATTACAACGGTTTCTTATAGTTCCCCATGAAACTTAGTGAAAACTTAGCCCCGTAATAAGAGTTCACCTCAATTTCTTTTAAACTACGCATTTCCCATTGAATAAAACGGTTCTGTTAGCTCTAAAACGTTGTAAACAAACGTATTACAACAGTTTTGTCCATGGGAACAGCGTAGAACTTATTATTACAACGGTTTCTTATAGTTCCCCATGAAACTTAGTGAAAACTTAGCCCCGTAATAAGAGTTCACCTCAATTTCTTTTAAACTACGCATTTCCCATTGAATAAAACGGTTCTGTTAGCTCTAAAACGTTGTAAACAAACGTATTACAACAGTTTTGTCCATGGGAACAGCGTAGAACTTATTATTACAACGGTTTCTTATAGTTCCCCATGAAGCTTAGTGAAAACTTAGCCCCGTAATAAGAGTTCACCTCAATTTCTTTTAAACTACGCATTTCCCATTGAATAAAACGGTTCTGTTAGCTCAAAAACGTTGTAAACAAACGTATTACAACAGTTTTGTCCATGGGAACAGCGTAGAACTTATTATTACAACGGTTTCTTATAGTTCCCCATGAAACTTAGTGAAAACTTAGCCCCGTAATAAGAGTTCACCTCAATTTCTTTTAAACTACGCATTTCCCATTGAATAAAACGGTTCTGTTAGCTCTAAAACGTTGTAAACAAACGTATTACAACAGTTTTGTCCATGGGAACAGCGTAGAACTTATTATTACAACGGTTTCTTATAGTTCCCCATGAAACTTAGTGAAAACTTAGCCCCGTAATAAGAGTTCACCTCAATTTCTTTTAAACTACGCATTTCCCATTGAATAAAACGGTTCTGTTAGCTCTAAAACGTTGTAAACAAACGTATTACAACAGTTTTGTCCATGCGAACAGCGTAGAACTTATTATTACAACGGTTTCTTATAGTTCCCCATGAAACTTAGTGAAAACTTAGCCCCGTAATAAGAGTTCACCTCAATTTCTTTTAAACTACGCATTTCCCATTGAATAAAACGGTTCTGTTAGCTCTAAAACGTTGTAAACAAACTTATTACAACAGTTTTGTCCATGGGAACAGCGTAGAACTTATTATTACAACGGTTTCTTATAGTTCCCCATGAAACTTAGTGAAAACTTAGCCCCGTAATAAGAGTTCACCTCAATTTCTATTAAACTACGCATTTCCCATTAAATAAAACGGTTCTGTTAGCTCTAAAACGTTGTAAACAAACGTATTACAACAGTTTTGTCCATGGGAACAGTGTAGAACTTATTATTACAACGGTTTCTTATAGTTCCCCATGAAACTTAGTGAAAACTTAGCCCCGTAATAAGAGTTCACCTCAATTTCTTTAAAACTACGCATTTCCCATTGAATAAAACGGTTCTGTTATCTCTAAAACGTTGTAAACAAACGTATTACAACAGTTTTGTCCATGCGAACAGCGTAGAACTTATTATTACAACGGTTTCTTATAGTTCCCCATGAAACTTAGTGAAAACTTAGCCCCGTAATAAGAGTTCACCTCAATTTCTTTTAAACTACGCATTTCCCATTGAATAAAACGGTTCTGTTAGCTCTAAAACGTTGTAAACAAACTTATTACAACAGTTTTGTCCATGGGAACAGCGTAGAACTTATTATTACAACGGTTTCTTATAGTTCCCCATGAAACTTAGCGAAAACTTAGCCCCGTAATAAGAGTTCACCTCAATTTCTTTTAAACTACGCATTTCCCATTGAATAAAACGGTTCTGTTAGCTCTAAAACGTTGTAAACAAACGTATTACAACAGTTTTGTCCATGGGAACAGTGTAGAACTTATTATTACAACGGTTTCTTATAGTTCCCCATGAAACTTAGTGAAAACTTAGCCCCGTAATAAGAGTTCACCTCAATTTCTTTTAAACTACGCATTTCCCATTGAATAAAACGGTTCTGTTAGCTCTAAAACGTTGTAAACAAACGTATTACAACAGTTTTGTCCATGGGAACTGCGTAGAACTTATTATTACAACGGTTTCTTATAGTTCCCCATGAAACTTAGTGAAAACTTAGCTCCGTAATAAGAGTTCACCTCAATTTCTTTTAAACTACGCATTTCCCATTGAATAAAACGGTTCTGTTGGCTCTAAAACGTTTTAAACAAACGTATTACAACAGTTTTGTCCATGGGAACAGCGTAGAACTTATTATTACAACGGTTTCTTATAGTTCCCCATGAAACTTAGTGAAAACTTAGCCCCGTAATAAGAGTTCACCTCAATTTCTTTTAAACTACGCATTTCCCATTGAATAAAACGGTTCTGTTAGCTCTAAAACGTTGTAAACAAACGTATTACAACAGTTTTGTCCATGCGAACAGCGTAGAACTTATTATTACAACGGTTTCTTATAGTTCCCCATGAAACTTAGTGAAAACTTAGCCCCGTAATAAGAGTTCACCTTAATTTCTTTTAAACTACGCATTTCCCATTGAATAAAACGGTTCTGTTAGCTCTAAAACGTTGTAAACAAACTTATTACAACAGTTTTGTCCATGGGAACAGCCTAGAACTTATTATTACAACGGTTTCTTATAGTTCCCCATGAAACTTAGTGAAAACTTAGCCCCGTAATAAGAGTTCACCTCAATTTCTTTTAAACTACGCATTTCCCATTAAATAAAACGGTTCTGTTAGCTCTAAAACGTTGTAAACAAACGTATTACAACAGTTTTGTCCATGGGAACAGTGTAGAACTTATTATTACAACGGTTTCTTATAGTTCCCCATGAAACTTAGTGAAAACTTAGCCCCGTAATAAGAGTTCACCTCAATTTCTTTAAAACTACGCATTTCCCATTGAATAAAACGGTTCTGTTATCTCTAAAACGTTGTAAACAAACGTATTACAACAGTTTTGTCCATGCGAACAGTGTAGAACTTATTATTACAACGGATTCTTATAGTTCCCCATGAAACTTAGTGAAAACTTAGCCCCGTAATAAGAGTTCACCTCAATTTCTTTTAAACTACGCATCTCCCATTGAATAAAACGGTCCTGTTAGCTCTAAAACGTTGTAAACAGACGTATTACAACAGTTTTGTCCATGGGAACTGCGTAGAACTTATCATTACAACGGTTTCTTATAGTTCCCCATGAAACTTAGTGAAAACTTAGCCCCGTAATAAGAGTTCACCTCAATTTCTTTTAAACTACGCATTTCCCATTGAATAAAACGGTTCTGTTAGCTCTAAAACGTTGTAAACAAACGTATTACAACAGTTTTGTCCATGGGAACAGCGTAGTACTTATTATTACAACGGTTTCTTATAATTCCCCATGAAACTTAGTGAAAACTTAGCCCCGTAATAAGAGTTCACCTCAATTTCATTTAAACTACGCATTTCCCATTGAATAAAACGGTTCCGTTAGCTCTAAAACGTTGTAAACAAACGTATTACAACAGTTTTGTCCATGGGAACAGCGTAGAACTTCTTATTACAACGGTTTCTTATAGTTCCCCATGAAACTTAGTGAAAACTTAGCCCCGTAATAAGAGTTCACCTCAATTTCTTTTAAACTACGCATTTGCCATTGAATAAAACGGTTCTGTTAGCTCTAAAACGTTGTAAACAAACGTATTACAACAGTTTTGTCCATGGGAACAGCGTAGAACTTATTATTACAACGGTTTCTTATAGTTCCCATGAAACTTAGTGAAAACTTAGCCCCGTAATAAGAGTTCACCTCAATTTCTTTTAAACTACGCATTTGCCATTGAATAAAACGGTTCTGTTAGCTCTAAAACGTTGTAAACAAACGTATTACAACAGTTTTGTCCATGGGAACAGCGTAGAACTTATTATTACAACGGTTTCTTATAGTTCCCCTTGAAACTTAGTGAAAACTTAGCCCCGTAATAAGAGTTCACCTCAATTTCTTTTAAACTACGCATTTGCCATTGAATAAAACGGTTCTGTTAGCTCTAAAACGTTGTAAACAAACGTATTACAACAGTTTTGTCCATGGGAACAGCGTAGAACTTATTATTACAACGGTTTCTTATAGTTCCCATGAAACTTAGTGAAAACTTAGCCCCATAATAAGAGTTCATCTCAATTTCTTTTAAACTACGCATTTCCCATTGAATAAAACGGATCTGTTAGCTCTAAAACGTTGTAAACAAACGTATTACAACAGTTTTGTCCATGGGAACTGCGTAGAACTTATTATTACAACGGTTTCTTATAGTTCCCCATGAAACTTAATGAAAACTTAGCCCCGTTATAAGAGTTCACCTCCATTTCTTTTAAACTACGCATTTCCCATTGAATAAAACGGTTCTGTTAGCTCTAAAACGTTGTAAACAAACGTATTACAACAGTTTTGTCCATGGGAACAGCGTAGAACTTATTATTACAACGGTTTCTTATAGTTTCCCATGAAACTTTGTGAAAACTTAGCCCCGTAATAAGAGTTCACCTCAATTTCTTTTAAACTACGCATTTCCCATTGAATAAAACGGTTCTGTTAGCTCTAAAAACGTTGTAAACAAACGTATTACAACAGTTTTGTCCATGGGAACAGCGTAGAACTTATTATTACAACGGTTTCTTATAGTTCCCCATGAAACTTAGTGAAAACTTAGCCCTGTAATAAGAGTTAACCTCAATTTCTTTTAAACTACGCATTTCCCATTGAATAAAACGGTTCTGTTAGCTCTAAAACGTTGTAAACAAACGTATTACAACAGTTTTGTCCATGGGAACAGCGTAGAACTTATTATTACAACGGTTTCTTATAGTTCCCCATGAAAATTAGTGAAAACTTAGCCCCGTAATAAGAGTTCACCTCAATTACTTTTAGACTATGCATTTCCCATTGAAAAAAACGGTTCTGTTAGCTCTAAAACGTTGTAAACAAACGTATTACAACAGTTTTGTCGATGGGAACAGCGTAGAACTTATTATTACAACGGTTTCTTATAGTTCCCCATGAAACTTAGTGAAAACTTAGCCCCGTAATAAGAGTTCACCTCAATTTCTTTTAAACTACGCATTTCCCATTGAATAAAACGGTTCTGTTAGCTCTAAAACGTTGTAAACAAACGTATTACAACAGTTTTGTCCATGGGAACAGCGTAGAACTTATTATTACAACAATTTCTTATAGTTCCCCATGAAACTTAGTGAAAACTTAGCCCCGTAATAAGAGTTCACCTCAATTTCTTTTAAACTACGCATTTCCCATTGAATAAAACGGTTCTGTTAGCTCTAAAACGTTGTAAACAAACGTATTACAACAGTTTTGTCGATGGGAACAGCGTAGAACTTATTATTACAACGGTTTCTTATAGTTCCCCATGAAACTTAGTGAAAACTTAGCCCCGTAATAAGAGTTCACCTCAATTTCTTTTAAACTACGCATTTCCCATTGAATAAAACGGTTCTGTTAGCTCTAAAACGTTGTAAACAAACGTATTACAACAGTTTTGTCCATGGGAACAGCGTAGAACTTATTATTACAACGGTTTCTTATAGTTCCCCATGAAACTTAGTGAAAACTTAGCCCCGTAATAAGAGTTCACCTCAATTTCTTTTAAACTACGCATTTCCCATTGAATAAAACGGTTCTGTTAGCTCTAAAACGTTGTAAACAAACGTATTACAACAGTTTTGTCCATGGGAACAGCGTAGAACTTATTATTACAACGGTTTCTTATAGTTCCCCATGAAACTTAATGAAAACTTAGCCCCGTAATGAGAGTTCACCTCAATTTCTTTTAAACTACGCATTTCCCATTGAATAAAACGGTTCTGTTAGCTCTAAAACGTTGTAAACAAACGTATTAAAACAGTTTTGTCCATGGAAACAGCATAGAACTTATTATTACAACGGTTTCTTATAGTTCCCCATGAAACTTAGTGAACACTTAGCCCCGTAATAAGAGTTCACCTCAATTTCTTTTAAACTACGCATTTCCCATTGAATAAAACGGTTCTGTTAGCTCTAAAACGTTGTAAACAAACGTATTACAACAGTTTTGTCCATGGGAACAGCGTAGAACTTATTATTACAACGGTTTCTTATAGTTTCCCATGAAACTTAGTGAAAACTTAGCCCCGTAATAAGAGTTCACCTCAATTTCTTTTAAACTACGCATTTCCCATTGAATAAAATGGTTCTGTTAGCTCTAAAACGTTGTAAACAAACGTATTACAACAGTTTTGTCCATGGGAACAGCGTAGAACTTATTATTACAACGGTTTCTTATAGTTTCCCATGAAACTTAGTGAGAACTTAGCCCCGTAATAAGAGTTCACTTTAATTTCTTTTAAACTAAGCATTTCCCATTGAATAAAACGGTTCTGTTAGCTCTAAAACGTTGTAAACAAACGTATTACAACAGTTTTGTCCATGGGAACAGCGTAGAACTTATTATTACAACGGTTTCTTATAGTTCCCCATGAAACTTAGTGAAAACTTAGCCCCGTGATAAGAGTTCACCTCAATTTCTTTTAAACTACGCATTTCCCATTGAATAAAACGGTTCTGTTAGCTCTAAAACGTTGTAAACAAACGTATTACAACAGTTTTGTCCATGGGAACAGCGTAGAACTTATTATTACAACGGTTTCTTATCGTTTCCCATGAAACTTAGTGAAAACTTAGCCCCGTAATAAGAGTTCACCTCAATTTCTTTTAAACTACGCATTTCCCATTGAATAAAACTGTTCTCTTAGCTCTAAAACGTTGTAAACAAACGTATTACAACAGTTTTGTCAATGGGAACAGCGTAGAACTTATTATTACAACGGTTTCTTATAGTTCCCCATGAAACTTAGTGAAAACTTAGCCCCGTAATAAGAGTTCACCTCAATTTCTTTTAAACTACGCATTTCCCATTGAATAAAACGGTTCTGTTAGCTCTAAAACGTTGTAAACAAACGTATTACAACAGTTTTGTCCATGGGAACAGCGTATAACTTATTATTATAACGGTTTCTTATAGTTCCCCATGAAACTTAGTGAAAACTTAGCCCCGTAATAAGAGTTCCCCTCAATTTCTTTTAAACTACGCATTTCCCATCGAATAAAACGGTTCTGTTAGCTCTAAAACGTTGTAAACAAACGTATTACAACAGTTTTGTCCATGCGAACAGCGTAGAACTTATTATAACAACGGTTTCTTATAGTTCCCCATGAAACTTAGTGAAAACTTAGCCCCGTAATAAGAGTTCACCTCAATTTCTTTTAAACTACGCATTTCCCATTGAATAAAACGGTTCTGTTAGCTCTAAAACGTTGTAAACAAACGTATTACAACAGTTTTGTCCATGGGAACAGCGTAGAACTTATTATTACAACGGTTTCTTATAGTTCCCCATGAAACTTAGTGAAAACTTAGCCCCGTAATAAGAGTTCACCTCAATTTCTTTTAAACTACGCATTTCCCATTGAATAAAACGGTTCTGTTAGCTCTAAAACGTTATAAACAAACGTATTACAACAGTTTTGTCCATGGGAACAGGGTAGAACTTATTATTACAACGGTTTCTTATAGTTCCCCATGAAACTTAGTGAAAACTTAGCCCCGTAATAAGAGTTCACCTCAATTTCTTTTAAACTACGCATTTCCCATTGAATAAAACGGTTCTGTTATCTCTAAAACGTTGTAAACAAACGTATTACAACAGTTTTGTCGATGGGAACAGCGTAGAACTTATTATTACAACGGTTTCTTATAGTTCCCCATGAAACTTAGTGAAAACTTAGCGCCGTAATGAGAGTTCACCTCAATTTCTTTTAAACTACGCATTTCCCATTGAATAAAACGGTTCTGTTAGCTCTAAAACGTTGTAAAAAAACGTATTAAAACAGTTTTGTCCATGGAAACAGCATAGAACTTATTATTACAACGGTTTCTTATAGTTCCCCATGAAACTTAGTGAACACTTAGCCCCGTAATAAGAGTTCACCTCAATTTCTTTTAAACTACGCATTTCCCATTGAATAAAACGGTTCTGTTAGCTCTAAAACGTTGTAAACAAACGTATTACAACAGTTTTGTCCATGGGAACAGCGTAGAACTTATTATTACAACGGTTTCTTATAGTTTCCCATGAAACTTAGTGAAAACTTAGCCCCGTAATAAGAGTTCACCTCAATTTCTTTTAAACTACGCATTTCCCATTGAATAAAATGGTTCTGTTAGCTCTAAAACGTTGTAAACAAACGTATTACAACAGTTTTGTCCATGGGAACAGCGTAGAACTTATTATTACAACGGTTTCTTATAGTTTCCCATGAAACTTAGTGAGAACTTAGCCCCGTAATAAGAGTTCACCTCAATTTCTTTTAAACTACGCATTTCCCATTGAATAAAACGGCTCTGTTAGCTCTAAAACGTTGTAAACAAACGTATTACAACAGTTTTGTCCATTGGAACTGCGTAGAACTTATTATTACAACGGTTTCTTATAGTTCCCCATGAAACTTAGTGAAAACTTAGCCCCGTAATAAGAGTTCACCTCAATTTCTTTTAAACTACGCATTTCCCATTGAATAAAACGGTTCTGTTAGCTCTAAAACGTTGTAAACAAACGTATTACAACAGTTTTGTCCATGGGAACAGCGTAGAACTTATTATTACAACGGTTTCTTATAGTTCCCCATGAAACTTAGTGAAAACTTAGCCCCGTAATAAGAGTTCACCTCAATTTCTTTTAAACTACGCATTTCCCATTGAATAAAACGGTTCTGTTAGCTCTAAAACGTCGTAAACAAACGTATTACAACAGTTTTGTCCATGGGAACAGCGTAGAACTTATTATTACAACGGTTTCTTATCGTTTCCCATGAAACTTAGTGAAAACTTAGCCCCGTAATAAGAGTTCACCTCAATTTCTTTTAAACTACGCATTTCCCATTGAATAAAACTGTTCTCTTAGCTCTAAAACGTTGTAAACAAACGTATTACAACAGTTTTGTCAATGGGAACAGCGTAGAACTTATTATTACAACGGTTTCTTATAGTTCTCCATGAAACTTAGTGAAAACTTAGCCCCGTAATAAGAGTTCACCTCAATTTCTTTTAAACTACGCATTTCCCATTGAATAAAACGGTTCTGTTAGCTCTAAAACGTTGTAAACAAACGTATTACAACAGTTTTGTCCATGGGAACAGCGTAGAACTTATTATTACAACGGTTTCTTATAGTTCCCCATGAAACTTAGTGAAAACTTAGCCCCGTTATAAGAGTTCCCCTCAATTTCTTTTAAACTACGCATTTCCCATTGAATAAAACGGTTCTGTTAGCTCTAAAACGTTGTAAACAAACGTATTACAACAGTTTTGTCCATGCGAACAGCGTAGAACTTATTATTACAACGGTTTCTTATAGTTCCCCATGAAACTTAGTGAAAACTTAGCCCCGTAATAAGAGTTCACCTCAATTTCTTTTAAACTACGCATTTCCCATTGAAGAAAACGGTTCTGTTAGCTCTAAAACGTTGTAAACAAACGTATTACAACAGTTTTGTCCATGGGAACAGCGTAGAACTTATTATTACAACGGTTTCTTATAGTTCCCCATGAAACTTAGTGAAAACTTAGCCCCGTAATAAGAGTTCACCTCAATTTCTTTTAAACTACGCATTTCCCATTGAATAAAACGGTTCTGTTAGCTCTAAAACGTTATAAACAAACGTATTACAACAGTTTTGTCCATGGGAACAGGGTAGAACTTATTATTACAACGGTTTCTTATAGTTCCCCATGAAACTTAGTGAAAACTTAGCCCCGTAATAAGAGTTCACCTCAATTTCTTTTAAACTACGCATTTCCCATTGAATAAAACGGTTCTGTTATCTCTAAAACGTTGTAAAAAAACGTATTACAACAGTTTTGTCCATGGGAACAGCGTAGAACTTATTATTACAACGGTTTCTTATAGTTCCCCATGAAACTTAGTGAAAACTTAGCCCCGTAATAAGAGTTCACATCAATTTCTTTTAAACTACGCATTTCCCATTGAATAAAACGGTTCTGTTAGCTCTAAAACGTTGTAAACAAACGTATTACAAAAGTTTGTCCATGGGAACAGCGTAGAACTTATTATTACAACGGTTTCTTATAGTTCCCCATGAAACTTAGTGAAAACTTAGCCCCGTAATAAGAGTTCACCTCAATTTCTTTTAAACTACGCATTTCCCATTGAATAAAACGGTTCTGTTAGCTCTAAAACGTTGTAAACAAATGTATTACAACAGTTTTGTCCATGGGAACAGCGTAGAACTTATTATTACAACAGTTTCTTATAGTTCCCCATGAAACTTAGTGAGAACTTAGCCCCGTAATAATAGTTCACCTCAATTTCTTTTAAACTACGCATTTCCCATTGAATAAAACGGTTCTGTTAGCTCTAAAACGTTGTAAACAAACGTATTACAACAGTTTTGGCCATGGGAACAGCGTAGAACTTATTATTACAACGGATTCTTATAGTTCCCCATGAAACTTAGTGAAAACTTAGCCCCGTAATAAGAGTTCACCTCAATTTCTTTTAAACAACGCATTTCCCATTGAATAAAACGGTTCTGTTAGCTCTAAAACGTTGTAAACAAACGTATTACAACAGTTTTTTCCATGGGAACAGCGTAGAACTTATTATTACAACGGTTTCTTATAGTTCCCCATGAAACTTAGTGAAAACTTAGCCCCGTAATAAGAGTTCACCTCAATTACTTTTAGACTATGCATTTCCCATTGAATAAAACGGTTCTGTTAGCTCTAAAACGTTGTAAACAAACGTATTACAACAGTTTTGTCGATGGGAACAGCGTAGAACTTATTATTACAACGGTTTCTTATAGTTCCCCATGAAACTTAGTGAAAACTTAGCCCCGTAATAAGAGTTCACCTCAATTTCTTTTAAACTACGCATTTCCCATTGAATAAAACGGTTCTGTTAGCTCTAAAACGTTGTAAACAAACGTATTACAACAGTTTTGTCGATGGGAACAGCGTAGAACTTATTATTACAACGGTTTCTTATAGTTCCCCATGAAACTTAGTGAAAACTTAGCCCCGTAATAAGAGTTCACCTCAATTTCTTTTAAACTACGCATTTGCCATTGAAGAAAACGGTTCTGTTAGCTCTAAAACGTTGTAAACAAACGTATTACAACAGTTTTGTCCATGGGAACAGCGTAGAACTTATTATTACAACGGTTTCTTATAGTTCCCCATGAAACTTAGTGAAAACTTAGCCCCGTAATAAGAGTTCACCTCAATTTCTTTTAAACTACGCATTTCCCATTGAATAAAACGGTTCTGTTAGCTCTAAAACGTTATAAACAAACGTATTACAACAGTTTTGTCCATGGGAACAGGGTAGAACTTATTATTACAACGGTTTCTTATAGTTCCCCATGAAACTTAGTGAAAACTTAGCCCCGTAATAAGAGTTCACCTCAATTTCTTTTAAACTACGCATTTCCCATTGAATAAAACGGTTCTGTTATCTCTAAAACGTTGTAAAAAAACGTATTACAACAGTTTTGTCCATGGGAACAGCGTAGAACTTATTATTACAACGGTTTCTTATAGTTCCCCATGAAACTTAGTGAAAACTTAGCCCCGTAATAAGAGTTCACATCAATTTCTTTTAAACTACGCATTTCCCATTGAATAAAACGGTTCTGTTAGCTCTAAAACGTTGTAAACAAACGTATTACAACAGTTTGTCCATGGGAACAGCGTAGAACTTATTATTACAACGGTTTCTTATAGTTCCCCATGAAACTTAGTGAAAACTTAGCCCCGTAATAAGAGTTCACCTCAATTTCTTTTAAACTACGCATTTCCCATTGAATAAAACGGTTCTGTTAGCTCTAAAACGTTGTAAACAAATGTATTACAACAGTTTTGTCCATGGGAACAGCGTAGAACTTATTATTACAACAGTTTCTTATAGTTCCCCATGAAACTTAGTGAGAACTTAGCCCCGTAATAATAGTTCACCTCAATTTCTTTTAAACTACGCATTTCCCATTGAATAAAACGGTTCTGTTAGCTCTAAAACGTTGTAAACAAACGTATTACAACAGTTTTGGCCATGGGAACAGCGTAGAACTTATTATTACAACGGATTCTTATAGTTCCCCATGAAACTTAGTGAAAACTTAGCCCCGTAATAAGAGTTCACCTCAATTTCTTTTAAACAACGCATTTCCCATTGAATAAAACGGTTCTGTTAGCTCTAAAACGTTGTAAACAAACGTATTACAACAGTTTTTTCCATGGGAACAGCGTAGAACTTATTATTACAACGGTTTCTTATAGTTCCCCATGAAACTTAGTGAAAACTTAGCCCCGTAATAAGAGTTCACCTCAATTACTTTTAGACTATGCATTTCCCATTGAATAAAACGGTTCTGTTAGCTCTAAAACGTTGTAAACAAACGTATTACAACAGTTTTGTCGATGGGAACAGCGTAGAACTTATTATTACAACGGTTTCTTATAGTTCCCCATGAAACTTAGTGAAAACTTAGCCCCGTAATAAGAGTTCACCTCAATTTCTTTTAAACTACGCATTTCCCATTGAATAAAACGGTTCTGTTAGCTCTAAAACGTTGTAAACAAACGTATTACAACAGTTTTGTCGATGGGAACAGCGTAGAACTTATTATTACAACGGTTTCTTATAGTTCCCCATGAAACTTAGTGAAAACTTAGCCCCGTGATAAGAGTTCACCTCAATTTCTTTTAAACTACGCATTTCCCATTGAATAAAACGGTTCTGTTAGCTCTAAAACGTTGTAAACAAACGTATTACAACAGTTTTGTCCATGGGAACAGCGTAGAACTTAATATTACAACAATTTCTTATAGTTCCCCATGAAACTTAGTGAAAACTTAGCCCCGTAATAAGAGTTCACCTCAATTTCTTTTAAACTACGCATTTCCCATTGAATAAAACGGTTCTGTTAGCTCTAAAACGTTGTAAACAAACGTATTACAACAGTTTTGTCGATGGGAACAGCGTAGAACTTATTATTACAACGGTTTCTTATAGTTCCCCATGAAACTTAGTGAAAACTTAGCCCCGTAATAAGAGTTCACCTCAATTTCTTTTAAACTACGCATTTCCCATTGAATAAAACGGTTCTGTTAGCTCTAAAACGTTGTAAACAAACGTATTACAACAGTTTTGTCCATGGGAACAGCGTAGAACTTATTATTACAACGGTTTCTTATAGTTCCCCATGAAACTTAGTGAAAACTTAGCCCCGTAATAAGAGTTCACCTCAATTTCTTTTAAACTACGCATTTCCCATTGAATAAAACGGTTCTGTTAGCTCTAAAACGTTGTAAACAAACGTATTACAACAGTTTTGTCCATGGGAACAGTGTAGAACTTATTATTACAACGGTTTCTTATAGTTCCCCATGAAACTTAGTGAAAACTTAGCCCCGTAATGAGAGTTCACCTCAATTTCTTTTAAACTACGCATTTCCCATTGAATAAAACGGTTCTGTTAGCTCTAAAACGTTGTAAACAAACGTATTAAAACAGTTTTGTCCATGGAAACAGCATAGAACTTATTATTACAACGGTTTCTTATAGTTCCCCATGAAACTTAGTGAACACTTAGCCCCGTAATAAGAGTTCACCTCAATTTCTTTTAAACTACGCATTTCCCATTGAATAAAACGGTTCTGTTAGCTCTAAAACGTTGTAAACAAACGTATTACAACAGTTTTGTCCATGGGAACAGCGTAGAACTTATTATTACAACGGTTTCTT
The DNA here is from genome assembly GCA_963924455.1 of Pelagia noctiluca. Lineage (NCBI taxonomy): Eukaryota > Metazoa > Cnidaria > Scyphozoa > Semaeostomeae > Pelagiidae > Pelagia > Pelagia noctiluca. Next base: position 5,845,145 of record OZ004323.1, read on the forward strand.
ATAGTTTCCCATGAAACTTAGTGAAAACTTAGCCCCGTAATAAGAGTTCACCTCAATTTCTTTTAAACTACGCATTTCCCATTGAATAAAATGGTTCTGTTAGCTCTAAAACGTTGTAAACAAACGTATTACAACAGTTTTGTCCATGGGAACAGCGTAGAACTTATTATTACAACGGTTTCTTATAGTTTCCCATGAAACTTAGTGAGAACTTAGCCCCGTAATAACAGTTCACCTCAATTTCTTTAAAACTACGCATTTCCCATTGAATAAAACGGTTCTGTTAGCTCTAAAACGTTGTAAACAAACGTATTACAACAGTTTTGTCCATGGGAACAGCGTAGAACTTATTATTACAACGGTTTCTTATAGTTCCCCATGAAACTTAGTGAAAACTTAGCCCCGTGATAAGAGTTCACCTCAATTTCTTTTAAACTACGCATTTCCCATTGAATAAAACGGTTCTGTTAGCTCTAAAACGTTGTAAACAAACGTATTACAACAGTTTTGTCCATGGGAACTGCGTAGAACTTATTATTACAACGGTTTCTTATAGTTCCCCATGAAACTTAGTGAAAACTTAGCCCCGTAATAAGAGTTCACCTCAATTTCTTTTAAACTACGCATTTCCCATTGAATAAAACGGTTCTGTTAGCTCTAAAACGTTGTAAACAAACGTATTACAACAGTTTTGTCCATGGGAACAGCGTAGAACTTATTATTACAACGGTTTCTTATAGTTCCCCATGAAACTTAGTGAAAACTTAGCCCCGTAATGAGAGTTCACCTCAATTTCTTTTAAACTACGCATATCCCATTGAATAAAACGGTTCTGTTAGCTCTAAAACGTTGTAAACAAACGTATTAAAACAGTTTTGTCCATGGAAACAGCATAGAACTTATTATTACAACGGTTTCTTATAGTTCCCCATGAAACTTAGTGAACACTTAGCCCCGTAATAAGAGTTCACCTCAATTTCTTTTAAACTACGCATTTCCCATTGAATAAAACGGTTCTGTTAGCTCTAAAACGTTGTAAACAAACGTATTACAACAGTTTTGTCCATGGGAACAGCGTAGAACTTATTATTACAACGGTTTCTTATAGTTTCCCATGAAACTTAGTGAAAACTTAGCCCCGTAATAAGAGTTCACCTCAATTTCTTTTAAACTACGCATTTCCCATTGAATAAAATGGTTCTGTTAGCTCTAAAACGTTGTAAACAAACGTATTACAACAGTTTTGTCCATGGGAACAGCGTAGAACTTATTATTACAACGGTTTCTTATAGTTTCCCATGAAACTTAGTGAGAACTTAGCCCCGTAATAAGAGTTCACCTCGATTTCTTTTAAACTACGCATTTCCCATTGAATAAAACGGTTCTGTTAGCTCTAAAACGTTGTAAACAAACGTATTACAACAGTTTTGTCGATGGGAACAGCGTAGAACTTATTATTACAACGGTTTCTTATAGTTCCCCATGAAACTTAGTGAAAACTTAGCCCCGTGATAAGAGTTCACCTCAATTTCTTTTAAACTACGCATTTCCCATTGAATAAAACGGTTCTGTTAGCTCTAAAACGTTGTAAACAAACGTATTACAACAGTTTTGTCCATGGGAACTGCGTAGATCTTATTATTACAACGGTTTTTTATAGTTCCCCATGAAACTTAGTGAAAACTTAGCCCCGTAATAAGAGTTCACCTCAATTTCTTTTAAACTACGCATTTCCCATTGAATAAAACGGTTCTGTTAGCTCTAAAACGTTGTAAACAAACGTATTACAACAGTTTTGTCCATGGGAACAGCGTAGAACTTATTATTACAACGGTTTCTTATAGTTCCCCATGAAACTTAGTGAAAACTTAGCCCCGTAATAAGAGTTCACCTCAATTTCTTTTAAACTACGCATTTCCCATTGAATAAAACGGTTCTGTTAGCTCTAAAACGTTGTAAACAAACGTATTACAACAGTTTTGTCCATGGGAACAGCGTAGAACTTATTATTACAACGGTTTCTTATCGTTTCCCATGAAACTTAGTGAAAACTTAGCCCCGTAATAAGAGTTCACCTCAATTTCTTTTAAACTACGCATTTCCCATTGAATAAAACTGTTCTCTTAGCTCTAAAACGTTGTAAACAAACGTATTACAACAGTTTTGTCAATGGGAACAGCGTAGAACTTATTATTACAACGGTTTCTTATAGTTCCCCATGAAACTTAGTGAAAACTTAGCCCCGTAATAAGAGTTCACCTCAATTTCTTTTAAACTACGCATTTCCCATTGAATAAAACGGTTCTGTTAGCTCTAAAACGTTGTAAACAAACGTATTACAACAGTTTTGTCCATGGGAACAGCGTAGAACTTATTATTACAACGGTTTCTTATAGTTCCCCATGAAACTTAGTGAAAACTTAGCCCCGTAATAAAAGTTCCCCTAAATTTCTTTTAAACTACGCATTTCCCATTGAATAAAACGGTTCTGTTAGCTCTAAAACGTTGTAAACAAACGTATTACAACAGTTTTGTCCATGGGAACAGCGTAGAACTTATTATTACAACGGTTTCTTATAGTTCCCCATGAAACTTAGTGAAAACTTAGCCCCGTAATAAGAGTTCACCTCAATTTCTTTTAAACTACGCATTTCCCATTGAATAAAACGGTTCTGTTAGCTCTAAAACGTTATAAACAAACGTATTACAACAGTTTTGTCCATGGGAACAGGGTAGAACTTATTATTTTAACGGTTTCTTATAGTTCCCCATGAAACTTAGTGAAAACTTAGCCCCGTAAGAAGAGTTCACCTCAATTTCTTTTAAACTACGCCTTTCCCATTGAATAAAACGGTTCTGTTATCTCTAAAACGTTGTAAACAAACGTATTACAACAGTTTTGTCCATGGGAACAGCGTAGAACTTATTATTACAACGGTTTCTTATAGTTCCCCATGAAACTTAGTGAAAACTTAGCCCCGTAATAAGAGTTCACCTCAATTTCTTTTAAACTACGCATTTCCCATTGAATAAAACGGTTCTGTTAGCTCTAAAACGTTGTAAACAAACGTATTACAACAGTTTTGTCCATGGGAACAGCGTAGAACTTATTATTACAACGGTTTCTTATAGTTCCCCATGAAACTTAGTGAAAACTTAGCCCCGTAATAAGAGTTCACCTCAATTTCTTTTAAACTACGCATTTCCCATTGAATAAAACGGTTCGGTTAGCTCTAAAACGTTGTAAACAAATGTATTACAACAGTCTTGTCCATGGGAACAGCGTAGAACTTATTATTACAACAGTTTCTTATAGTTCCCCATGAAACTTAGTGAGAACTTAGCCCCGTAATAATAGTTCACCTCAATTTCTTTTAAACTACGCATTTCCCATTGAATAAAACGGTTCTGTTAGCTCTAAAATGTTGTAAACAAACGTATTACAACAGTTTTGGCCATGGGAACAGCGTAGAACTTATTATTACAACGGTTTCTTATAGTTCCCCATGAAACTTAGTGAAAACTTAGCCCCGTAATAAGAGTTCACCTCAATTTCTTTTAAACTACGCATTTCTCATTGAATAAAACGGTTCTGTTAGCTCTAAAACGTTGTAAACAAACGTATTACAACAGTTTTGTCCATGGGAACAGCGTAGAACTTATTATTACAACGGTTTCTTATAGTTCCCCATGAAACTTAGTGAAAACTTAGCCCCATAATAAGAGTTCACCGCAATTTCTTTTAAACTACGCATTTCCCATTGAATAAAACGGTTCTGTTAGCTCTAAAACGTTGTAAACAAACGTATTACAATAGTTTTGTCCATGGGAACAGCGTAGAACTTATTATTACAACGGTTTCTTATAGTTCCCCATGAAACTTAGTGAAAACTTAGCCCCGTAATAAGAGTTCACCTCAATTTCTTTTAAACTACGCATTTCCCATTGAATAAAACGGTTCTGTTAGCTCTAAAACGTTGTAAACAAACGTATTACAACAGTTTTGTCCATGGGAACAGCGTAGAACTTATTATTACAACGGTTTCTTATAGTTCCCCATGAAACTTAGTGAAAACTTAGCCCCGTAATAAGAGTTCACCTCAATTTCTTTTAAACTACGCATTTCCCATTGAATAAAACGGTTCTGTTAGCTCTAAAACGTTGTAAACAAACGTATTACAACAGTTTTGTCCATGGGAACAGCGTAGAACTTATTATTACAATGGTTTCTTATAGTTCCTCATGAAACTTAGTGAAAACTTAGCCCCGTAATAAGAGTTCACCTCAATTTCTTTTAAACTACGCATTTCCCATTGAATAAAACGGTTCTGTTAGCTCTAAAACGTTGTAAACAAACGTATTACAACAGTTTTGTCCATAGGAACAGCGTAGAACTTATTATTACAACGGTTTCTTATAGTTCCCCATGAAACTTAGTGAAAACTTAGCCCCGTAATAAGAGTTCACCTCAATTTCTTTTAAACTACGCATTTCCCATTGAATAAAACGGTTCTGTTAGCTCTAAAACGTTGTAAACAAACGTATTACAACAGTTTTGTCCATGGGAACAGCGTAGAACTTATTATTACAACGGTTTCTTATAGTTCCCCATGAAACTTAGTGAAAACTTAGCCCCGTAATAAGAGTTCACCTCAATTTCTTTTAAACTACGCATTTCCCATTGAATAAAACGGTTCTGTTAGCTCTAAGATGTTGTAAACAAACGTATTACAACAGTTTTGTCCATGGGAACAGCGTAGAACTTATTATTACAACGGTTTCTTATAGTTCCCCATGAAACTTAGTGAACACTTAGCCCCGTAATAAGAGTTCACCTCAATTTCTTTTAAACTACGCATTTCCCATTGAATAAAACGGTTCTGTTAGCTCTAAAACGTTGTGAACAAACGTATTACAACAGTTTTGTCCATTGGAACAGCGTAGAACTTATTATTACAACGGTTTCTTATAGTTCCCCATGAAACTTAGTGAAAACTTAGCCCCGTAATAAGAGTTCACCTCAATTTCTTTTAAACTACGCATTTCCCATTGAATAAAACGGTTATGTTAGCTCTAAAACGTTATAAACAAACGTATTACAACAGTTTTGTCCATGGGAACAGGGTAGAACTTATTATTACAACGGTTTCTTATAGTTCCCCATGAAACTTAGTGAAAACTTAGCCCCGTAATAAGAGTTCACCTCAATTTCTTTTAAACTACGCATTTCCCATTGAATAAAACGGTTCTGTTAGCTCTAAAACGTTGTAAACAAACGTATTACAACAGTTTTGTCCATGGGAACAGCGTAGAACTTATTATTACAACGGTTTCTTATAGTTCCCCATGAAACTTAGCGAAAACTTAGCCCCGTAATAAGAGTTCACCTCAATTTCTTTTAAACTACGCATTTCCCATTGAATAAAACGGTTCTGCTAGCTCTAAAACGTTGTAAACAAACGTATTACAACAGTTTTGTCCATGGGAACAGCGTAGAACTTATTATTACAACGGTTTCTTATAGTTCCCCATGAAACTTAGTGAAAACTTAGCCCCGTGATAAGAGTTCACCTCAATTTCTTTTAAACTACGCATTTCCCATTGAATAAAACGGTTCTGTTAGCTCTAAAACGTTGTAAACAAACGTATTACAACAGTTTTGTCCATGGGAACAGCGTAGAACTTATTATTACAACGGTTTCTTATAGTTCCCCATGAAACTTAGTGAAAACTTAGCCCCGTAATAAGAGTTCACCTCAATTTCTTTTAAACTACGCATTTCCAATTGAATAAAACGGTTCTGTTAGCTCTAAAACGTTGTGAACAAACGTATTACAACAGTTTTGTCCATTGGAACAGCGTAGAACTTATTATTACAACGGTTTCTTATAGTTCCCCATGAAACTTAGTGAAAACTTAGCCCCGTAATAAGAGTTCACCTCAATTTCTTTTAAACTACGCATTTCCCATTGAATAAAACGGTTCTGTTAGCTCTAAAACGTTGTAAACAAACGTATTACAACAGTTTTGTCCATGGGAACAGCGTAGAACTTATTATTACAACGGTTTCTTATAGCTCCCCATGAAACTTAGTGGAAACTTAATCCCGTAATAACAGTTCACCTCAATTTCTTTTAAACTACGCATTTCCCATTGAATAAAACGGTTCTGTTAGCTCTAAAACGTTGTAAACAAACGTATTACAACAGTTTTGTCCATTGGAACAGCGTAGAACTTATTATTACAACGGTTTCTTATAGTTCCCCATGAAACTTAGTGAAAACTTAGCCCCGTAATAAGAGTTCACCTCAATTTCTTTTAAACTACGCATTTCCCATTGAATAAAACGGTTCTGTTAGCTCTAAAACGTTGTAAACAAACGTATTACAACAGTTTTGTCCATGGGAACAGCGTAGAACTTATTATTACAACGGTTTCTTATAGTTCCCCATGAAACTTAGTGAAAACTTAGCCCCGTAATAAGAGTTCACCTCAATTTCTTTTAGACTACGCATTTCCCATTGAGTAAAACGGTTCTGTTAGCTCTAAAACGTTGTAAACAAACGTATTACAACAGTTTTGTCCATGGGAACAGCGTAGAACTTATTATTACAACGGTTTCTTATAGTTCCCCATGAAACTTAGTGAAAACTTAGCCCCGTAATAAGAGTTCACCTCAATTTCTTTTAGACTACGCATTTCCCATTGAATAAAACGGTTCTGTTAGCTCTAAAACGTTGTAAACAAACGTATTACAACAGTTTTGTCCATGGGAACAGCGTAGAACTTATTATTACAACGGTTTCTTATAGTTCCCCATGAAACTTAGTGAAAACTTAGCCCCGTAATAAGAGTTCACCTCAATTTCTTTTAAACTATGAATTTCCCATTGAATAAAACGGTTCTGTTAGCTCTAAAACGTTGTAAACAAACGTATTACAACAGTTTTGTCCATTGGAACAGCGTAGAACTTATTATTACAACGGTTTCTTATAGTTCCCCATGAAACTTAGTGAAAACTTAGCCCCGTAATAAGAGTTCACCTCAATTTCTTTTAAACTACGCATTTCCCATTGAATAAAACGGTTCTGTTAGCTCTAAAACGTTGTAAACAAACGTATTACAACAGTTTTGTCCATGGGAACAGCGTAGAACTTATTATTACAACGGTTTCTTATAGTTCCCCATGAAACTTAGTGAAAACTTAGCCCCGTAATAAGAGTTCACCTCAATTTCTTTTAGACTACGCATTTCCCATTGAATAAAACGGTTCTGTTAGCTCTAAAACGTTGTAAACAAACGTATTACAACAGTTTTGTCCATGGGAACAGCGTAGAACTTATTATTACAACGGTTTCTTATAGTTCCCCATGAAACTTAGTGAAAACTTAGCCCCGTAATAAGAGTTCACTTCAATTTCTTTTAGACTACGCATTTCCCATTGAATAAAACGGTTCTGTTAGCTCTAAAACGTTGTAAACAAACGTATTACAACAGTTTTGTCCATGGGAACAGCGTAGAACTTATTATTACAACGGTTTCTTATAGTTCCCCATGAAACTTAGTGAAAACTTAGCCCCGTAATAAGAGTTCACCTCAATTTCTTTTAAACTACGCATTTCCCATTGAATAAAATGGTTCTGTTAGCTCTAAGACGTTATAAACTAACGTATTACAACAGTTTTGTCCATGGGAACAGGGTAGAACTTATTATTACAACGGTTTCTTATAGTTCCCCATGAAACTTAGTGAAAACTTAGCCCCGTAATAAGAGTTCACCTCAATTTCTTTTAAACTACGCATTTCCCATTGAATAAAACGGTTCTGTTATCTCTAAAACGTTGTAAACAAACGTATTACAACAGTTTTGTCCATGGGAACAGCGTAGAACTTATTATTACAACGGTTTCTTATAGTTCCCCATGAAACTTAGTGAAAACTTAGCCCCGTAATAAGAGTTCACCTCAATTTCTTTTAAACTACGCATTTCCCATTGAATAAAACGGTTCTGTTAGCTCTAAAACGTTGTAAACAAACGTATTACAACAGTTTTGTCCATAGGAACAGCGTAGAACTTATTATTACAACGGTTTCTTATAGTTCCCCATGAAACTTAGTGAAAACTTAGCCCCGTAATAAGAGTTCACCTCAATTTCTTTTAAACTACGCATTTCCCATTGAATAAAACGGTTCTGTTAGCTCTAAAACGTTGTAAACAAATGTATTACAACAGTTTTGTCCATGGGAACAGCGTAGAACTTATTATTACAACAGTTTCTTATAGTTCCCCATGAAACTTAGTGAGAATTTAGCCCCGTAATAATAGTTCACCTCAATTTCTTTTAAACTACGCATTTCCCATTGAATAAAACGGTTCTGTTAGCTCTAAAACGTTGTAAACAAACGTATTACAACAGTTTTGGCCATGGGAACAGCGTAGAACTTATTATCACAACGGATTCTTATAGTTCCCCATGAAACTTAGTGAAAACTTAGCCCCGTAATAAGAGTTCACCTCAATTTCTTTTAAACTACGCATTTCCCATTGAATAAAACGGTTCTGTTAGCTCTAAAACGTTGTAAACAAACGTATTACAACAGTTTTGTCCATGGGAACAGCGTAGAACTTATTATTACAACGGTTTCTTATAGTTCCCCATGAAACTTAGTGAAAACTTAGCCCCGTAATAAGAGTTCACCGCAATTTCTTTTAAACTACGCATTTCCCATTGAATAAAACGGTTCTGTTAGCTCTAAAACGTTGTAAACAAACGTATTACAATAGTTTTGTCCATGGGAACAGCGTAGAACATATTATTACAACGGTTTCTTATAGTTCCCCATGAAACTTAGTGAAAACTTAGCCCCGTAATAAGAGTTCACCTCAATTTCTTTTAAACTACGCATTTCCCATTGAATAAAACGGTTCTGTTAGCTCTAAAACGTTGTAAACAAACGTATTACAACAGTTTTGTCCATGGGAACAGCGTAGAACTTATTATTACAACGGTTTCTTATAGTTCCCCATGAAACTTAGTGAAAACTTAGCCCCGTAATAAGAGTTCACCTCAATTTCTTTTAAACTACGCATTTCCCATTGAATAAAACGGTTCTGTTAGCGCTAAAACGTTGTAAACAAACGTATTACAACAGTTTTGTCCATGGGAACAGCGTAGAACTTATTATTACAACGGTTTCTTATAGTTTCCCATGAAACTTAGTTAAAACTTAGCCCCGTAATAAGAGTTCACCTCAATTTCTTTTAAACTACGCATTTCCCATTGAATAAAACGGTTCTGTTAGCTCTAAAACGTTGTAAACAAACGTATTACAACAGTTTTGTCCATGGGAACAGCGTAGAACTTATTATTACAACGGTTTCTTATAGTTCCCCATGAAACTTAGTGAAAACTTAGCCCCGTAATAAGAGTTCACCTCAATTTCTTTTAAACTACGCATTTCCCATTGAATAAAACGGTTCTGTTAGCTCTAAAACGTTGTAAACAAACGTATTACAACAGTTTTGTCCATGGGAACAGCGTAGAACTTATTATTACAACGGTTTCTTATAGTTCCCCATGAAACTTAGTGAAAACTTAGCCCCGTAATAAGAGTTCACCTCAATTTCTTTTAAACTACGCATTTCCCATTGAATAAAACGGTTCTGTTAGCTCTAAGATGTTGTAAACAAACGTATTACAACAGTTTTGTCCATGGGAACAGCGTAGAACTTCTTATTACAACGGTTTCTTATAGTTCCCCATGAAACTTAGTGAAAACTTAGCCCCGTAATAAGAGTTCACCTCAATTTCTTTTAAACTACGCATTTCCCATTGAATAAAACGGTTCTGTTAGCTCTAAAACGTTGTAAACAAACGTATTACAACAGTTTTGTCCATTGGAACAGCGTAGAACTTATTATTACAACGGTTTCTTATAGTTCCCCATGAAACTTAGTGAAAACTTAGCCCCGTAATAAGAGTTCACCTCAATTTCTTTTAAACTACGCATTTCCCATTGAATAAAACGGTTCTGTTAGCTCTAAAACGTTGTAAACAAACGTATTACAACAGTTTTGTCCATGGGAACAGCGTAGAACTTATTATTACAACGGTTTCTTATAGTTCCCCATGAAACTTAGTGGAAACTTAATCCCGTAATAAGAGTTCACCTCAATTTCTTTTAAACTACGCATTTCCCATTGAATAAAACGGTTCTGTTAGCTCTAAAACGTTGTAAACAAACGTATTACAACAGTTTTGTCCATTGGAACAGCGTAGAACTTATTATTACAACGGTTTCTTATAGTTCCCCATGAAACTTAGTGAAAACTTAGCCCCGTAATAAGAGTTCACCTCACTTTCTTTTAAACTACGCATTTCCCATTGAATAAAACGGTTCTGTTAGCTCTAAAACGTTGTAAACAAACGTATTACAACAGTTTTGTCCATTGGAACAGCGTAGAACTTATTATTACAACGGTTTCTTATAGTTCCCCATGAAACTTAGTGAAAACTTAGCCCCGTAATAAGAGTTCACCTCAATTTCTTTTAAACTACGCATTTCCCATTGAATAAAACGGTTCTGTTAGCTCTAAAACGTTGTAAACAAACGTATTACAACAGTTTTGTCCATGGGAACAGCGTAGAACTTATTATTACAACGGTTTCTTATAGTTCCCCATGAAACTTAGTGAAAACTTAGCCCCGTAATAAGAGTTCACCTCAATTTCTTTTAAACTACGCATTTCCCATGGAATAAAAGGGTTCTGTTAGCTCTAAAACGTTGTAAACAAACGTATTACAACAGTTTTGTCCATGGGAACAGCGTAGAACTTATTATTACAACGGTTTCTTATAGTTCCCCATGAAACTTAGTGAAAACTTAGCCCCGTAATAAGAGTTCACCTCAATTTCTTTTAAACTACGCATTTCCCATTGAATAAAACGGTTCTGTTAGCTCTAAAACGTTGTAAACAAACGTATTACAACAGTTTTGTCCATGGGAACAGCGTAGAACTTATTATTACAACGGTTTCTTATAGTTCCCCATGAAACTTAGTGAAAACTTAGCCCCGTAATAAGAGTTCACCTCAATTTCTTTTAGACTACGCATTTCCCATTGAATAAAACGGTTCTGTTAGCTCTAAAACGTTGTAAACAAACGTATTACAACAGTTTTGTCCATGGGAACAGCGTAGAACTTATTATTACAACGGTTTCTTATAGTTCCCCATGAAACTTAGTGAAAACTTAGCCCCGTAATAAGAGTTCACCTCAATTTCTTTTAAACTACGCATTTCCCATTGAATAAAACGGTTCTGTTAGCTCTAAAACGTTGTAAACAAACGTATTACAACAGTTTTGTCCATGGGAACAGCGTAGAACTTATTATTACAACGGTTTCTTATAGTTCCTCATGAAACTTAGTAAAAACTTAGCCCCGTAATAAGAGTTCACCTAAAATTCTTTTAAACTACGCATTTCCCATTGAATAAAACGGTTCTGTTAGCTCTAAAACGTTGTAAACAAACGTATTACAACAGTTTTGTCCATGGGAACAGCGTAGAACTTATTATTACAACGGTTTCTTATAGTTCCCCATGAAACTTAGTGAAAACTTAGCCCCGTAATAAGAGTTCACCTCAATTTCTTTTAAACTACGCATTTCCCATTGAATAAAACGGTTCTGTTAGCTCTAAAACGTTGTAAACAAACGTATTACAACAGTTTTGTCCATGGGAACAGCATAGAACTTATTATTACAACGGTTTCTTATAGTTCCCCATGAAACTTAGTGAAAACTTAGCCCCGTAATAAGAGTTCACCTCAATTTCATTTAAACTACGCATTTCCCATTGCATAAAACGGTTCTGTTAGCTCTAAAACGTTGTTAACAAACGTTATACAACAGTTTTGTCCATGGGAACAGCGTAGAACTTATTATTACAACGGTTTCTTATAGTTCCCCATGAAACTTAGTGAAAACTTAGCCCCGTAATAAGAGTTCACCTCAATTTCTTTTAAACTACGCATTTCCCATTGAATAAAACGGTTCTGTTAGCTCTAAAACGTTGTAAACAAACGTATTACAACAGTTTTGTCCATGGGAACAGCGTAGAACTTATTATTACAACGGTTTCTTATAGTTCCCCATGAAACTTAGTGAAAACTTAGCCCCGTAATAAGAGTTCACCTCAATTTCTTTTAAACTACGCATTTCCCATTGAATAAAACGGTTCTGTTAGCTCTAAAACGATGTAAACAAACGTATTACAACAGTTTTGTCCATGGGAACAGCGTAGAACTTATTATTACAACGGTTTCTTATAGTTCCCCATGAAACTTAGTGAAAACTTAGCCCCGTAATAAGAGTTCACCTAAAATTCTTTTAAACTACGCATTTCCCATTGAATAAAACGGTTCTGTTAGCTCTAAAACGTTGTAAACAAACGTATTACAACAGTTTTGTCCATGGGAACAGCGTAGAACTTATTATTACAACGGTTTCTTATAGTTCCCCATGAAACTTAGTGAAAACTTAGCCCCGTAATAAGAGTTCACCTCAATTTCTTTTAAACTACGCATTTGCCATTGAATAAAACGGTTCTGTTAGCTCTAAAACGTTGTAAACAAACGTATTACAACAGTTTTGTCCATGGGAACAGCATAGAACTTATTATTACAACGGTTTCTTATAGTTCCCCATGAAACTTAGTGAAAACTTAGCCCCGTAATAAGAGTTCACCTCAATTTCTTTTAAACTACGCATTTCCCATTGAATAAAACGGTTCTGTTAGCTCTAAAACGTTGTTAACAAACGTTATACAACAGTTTTGTCCATGGGAACAGCGTAGAACTTATTATTACAACGGTTTCTTATAGTTCCCCATGAAACTTAGTGAAAACTTAGCCCCGTAATAAGAGTTCACCTCAATTTCTTTTAAACTACGCATTTCCCATTGAATAAAACGGTTCTGTTAGCTCTAAAACGTTGTAAACAAACGTATTACAACAGTTTTGTCCATGGGAACAGCGTAGAACTTATTATTACAACGGTTTCTTATAGTTCCCCATGAAACTTAGTGAAAACTTATCCTCGTAATAAGAGTTCACCTCAATTTCTTTTAAACTAAGCATTTCCCATTGAATAAAACGGTTCTGTTAGCTCTAAAACGATGTAAACAAACGTATTACAACAGTTTTGTCCATGGGAACAGCGTAGAACTTATTATTACAACGGTTTCTTATAGTTCCCCATGAAACTTAGTGAAAACTTAGTCCCGTAATAAGAGTACACCTCAATTTCTTTTAAACTACGCATTTCCCATTGAATAAAACGGTTCTGTTAGCTCTAAAACGTTGTAAAAAAACGTATTACAACAGTTTTGTCCATGGGAACAGCGTAGAACTTATTATTACAACCGTTTTTTATAGTTCCCCATGAAACTTAGTGAAAACTTAACCCTGTAATAAGAGTTCACCTCAATTTCTTTTAAACTACGCATTTCCCATTGAATAAAACGGTTCTGTTAGCTCTAAAATGTTGTAAACAAACGTATTACAACAGTTTTGTCCATAGGAACAGCGTAGAACTTATTATTACAACGGTTTCTTATAGTTCCCCATGAAACTTAGTGAAAACTTAGCCCCGTAATAAGAGTTCACCTCAATTTCTTTTAAACTACGCATTTCCCATTGAATAAAACGGTTCTGTTAGCTCTAAAACGTTGTAAACAAACGTATTACAACAGTTTTGTCCATGGGAACAGCGTAGAACTTATTATTACAACGGTTTCTTATAGTTCCCCATGAAACTTAGTGAAAACTTAGCCCCGTAATAAAAGTTCACCTCAATTTCTTTTAAACTACGCATTTCCCATTGAATAAAACGGTTCTGTTAGCTCTAAGATGTTGTAAACAAAAGTATTACAACAGTTTTGTCCATGGGAACAGCGTAGAACTTATTATTACAACGGTTTCTTATAGTTCCCCATGAAACTTAGTGAAAACTTAGCCCCGTAATAAGAGTTCACCTCAATTTCTTTTAAACTACGCATTTCCCATTGAATAAAACGGTTCTGTTAGCTCTAAAACGTTGTAAACAAACGTATTACAACAGTTTTGTCCATGGGAACAGCGTAGAACTTATTATTACAACGGTTTCTTATAGTTCCCCATGAAACTTAGTGAAAACTTAGCCCCGTAATAAGAGTTCACCTCAATTTCTTTTAAACTACGCATTTCCCATTGAATAAAACGGTTCTGTTAGCTCTAAGATGTTGTAAACAAAAGTATTACAACAGTTTTGTCCATGGGAACAGCGTAGAACTTATTATTACAACGGTTTCTTATAGTTCCCCATGAAACTTAGTGAAAACTTAGCCCCGTAATAAGAGTTCACCTCAATTTCTTTTAAACTACGCATTTCCCATTGAATAAAACGGTTCTGTTAGCTCTAAAACGTTGTAAACAAACGTATTACAACAGTTTTGTCCATGGGAACAGCGTAGAACTTATTATTACAACGGTTTCTTATAGTTCCCCATGAAACTTAGTGAAAACTTAGCCCCGTAATAAGAGTTCACCTCAATTTCTTTTAAACTACGCATTTCCAATTGAATAAAACGGTTCTGTTAGCTCTAAAATGTTGTAAACAAACGTATTGCAACAGTTTTGTCCATGGGAACAGCGTAGAACTTATTATTACAACGGTTTCTTATAGTTCCCCATGAAACTTAGTGGAAACTTAATCCCGTAATGAGAGTTCACCTCAATTTCTTTTAAACTACGCATTTCCCATTGAATAAAACGGTTCTGTTAGCTCTAAACAGTTGTAAACAAACGTATTACAACAGTTTTGTCCATTGGAACAGCGTAGAACTTATTATTACAACGGTTTCTTATAGTTCCCCATGAAACTTAGTGAAAACTTAGCCCCGTAATAAGAGTTCACCTCAATTTCTTTTAAACTACGCATTTCCCATTGAATAAAACGGTTCTGTTAGCTCTAAAACGTTGTAAACAAACGTATTACAACAGTTTTGTCCATGGGAACAGCGTAGAACTTATTATTACAACGGTTTCGTATAGTTCCCCATGAAACTTAGTGAAAACTTAGCCCCGTAATAAGAGTTCACCTCAATTTCTTTTAAACTACGCATTTCCCATTGAATAAAACGGTTCTGTTAGCTCTAAAACGTTGTAAACAAACGTATTACAACAGTTTTATCCATTGGAACAGCGTAGAACTTATTATTACAATGGTTTCTTATAGTTCCCCATGAAACTTAGTGAAAACTTAGTCCCGTAATAAGAGTTCACCTCAATTTCTTTTAAACTACGCATTTCCCATTGAATAAAACGGTTCTGTTAGCTCTAAAATGTTGTAAACAAACGTATTACAACAGTTTTGTCCATAGGAACAGCGTAGAACTTATTATTACAACGGTTTCTTATAGTTCCCCATGAAACTTAGTGAAAACTTAGCCCCGTAATAAGAGTTCACCTCAATTTCTTTTAAACTACGCATTTCCCATTGAATAAAACGGTTCTGTTAGCTCTTAAACGTTGTAAACAAACGTATTACAACAGTTTTGTCCATGGGAACAGCGTAGAACTTATTATTACAACGGTTTCTTATAGTTCCCCGTGAAACTTAGTGAAAACTTAGCCCCGTAATAAGAGTTCACCTCAATTTCTTTTAAACTACGCATTTGCCATTGAATAAAACGGTTCTGTTAGCTCTAAGATGTTGTAAACAAACGTATTACAACAGTTTTGTCCATGGGAACAGCGTAGAACTTATTATTACAACGGTTTCTTATAGTTCCCCATGAAACTTAGTGAAAACTTAGCCCCGTTATAAGAGTTCACCTCAATTTCTTTTAAACTACGCATTTCCCATTGAATAAAACGGTTCTGTTAGCTCTAAAACGTTGTAAACAAACGTATTACAACAGTTTTGTCCATGGGAACAGCGTAGAACTTATTATTACAACGGTTTCTTATAGTTCCCCATGAAACCTAGTGAAAACTTAGCCCCGTAATAAGAGTTCACCTCAATTTCTTTTAAACTACGCATTTCCCATTGAATAAAACGGTTCTGTTAGCTCTAAAACGTTGTAAACAAACGTATTACAACAGTTTTGTCCATGGGAACAGCGTAGAACTTTTTATTACAACGGTTTCTTATAGTTCCCCATGAAACTTAGTGGAAACTTAATCCCGTAATGAGAGTTCACCTCAATTTCTTTTAAACTACGCATTTCCCATTGAATAAAACGGTTCTGTTAGCTCTAAAACGTTGTAAACAAACGTATTACAACAGTTTTGTCCATGGGAACAGCGTAGAACTTATTATTACAACGGTTTTTTTATAGTTCCCCATGAAACTTAGTGGAAACTTAATCCCGTAATGAGAGTTCACCTCAATTTCTTTTAAACTACGCATTTCCCATTGAATAAAACGGTTCTGTTAGCTCTAAACAGTTGTAAACAAACGTATTACAACAGTTTTGTCCATTGGAACAGCGTAGAACTTATTATTACAACGGTTTCTTATAGTTCCCCATGAAACTTAGTGAAAACTTAGCCCCGTAATAAGAGTTCACCTCAATTTCTTTTAAACTACGCATTTCTCATTGAATAAAACGAATCTGTTAGCTCTAAAACGTTGTAAACAAACGTATTACAACAGTTTTGTCCATGGGAACAGCGTAGAACTTATTATTACAACGGTTTCTTATATTTCCCCATGAAAATTAGTGAAAACTTAGCCCCGTAATAAGAGTTCACCTCTTTTTATTTTAAACTACGCATTTCCCATTGAATAAAACGGTTCTGTTAGCTCTAAAACGTTGTAAACAAACGTATTACAACAGTTTTGTCGATGGGAACAGCGTAGAACTTATTATTACAACGGTTTCTTATAGTTCCCAATGAAACTTAGTGAAAACTTAGCCCCGTAATAAGAGTTCACCTCAATTTCTTTTAGACTACGCATTTCCCATTGAATAAAACGGTTTTGTTAGCTCTAAAACGTTGTAAACAAACGTATTACAACAGTTTTGTCCATGGGAACAGCGTAGAACTTATTATTACAACGGTTTCTTATAGTTCCCCATGAAACTTAGTGAAAACTTAGCCCCGTAATAAAAGTTCACCTCAATTTCTTTTAAACTACGCATTTCCCATTGAATAAAACGGTTCTGTTAGCTCTAAAACGTTGTAAACAAAAGTATTACAACAGTTTTGTCCATGGGAACAGCGTAGAACTTATTATTACAACGGTTTCTTATAGTTCCCCATGAAACTTAGTGAAAACTTAGCCACGTAATAAGAGTTCACCTCAATTTCTTTTAAACTACGCATTTCCCATTGAATAAAACGGTTCTGATAGCTCTAAAACGTTGTAAACAAACGTATTACAACAGTTTTGTCCATGGGAACAGCGTAGAACTTATTATTACAACGGTTTCTTATAGTTCCCCATGAAACTTAGTGAAAACTTAGTCCCGTAATAAGAGTTCACCTCAATTTCTTTTAAACTACGCATTTCCCATTGAATTAAACGGTTCTGTTAGCTCTAAAACGTTGTAAAAAAACGTATTACAACAGTTTTGTCCATGGGAACAGCGTAGAACTTATTATTACAACGGTTTCTTATAGTTCCTCATGAAACTTAGTAAAAACTTAGCCCCGTAATAAGAGTTCACCTAAATTTCTTTTAAACTACGCATTTCCCATTGAATAAAACGGTTCTGTTAGCTCTAAAACGTTGTAAACAAACGTATTACAACAGTTTTGTCCATGGGAACAGCGTAGAACTTATTATTACAACGTTTTCTTATAGTTCCCCATGAAACTTAGTGAAAACTTAGCCCCGTAATAAGAGTTCACCTCAATTTCTTTTAAACTACGCATTTCCCATTGAATAAAACTGTTCTGTTAGCTCTAAAACGTTGTAAACAAACGTATTACAACAGTTTTGTCCATGGGAACAGCGTAGAACTTATTATTACAACGGTTTCTTATAGTTCCCCATGAAACTTAGTGAAAACTTAGCCCCGTAATAAGAGTTCACCTCAATTTCTTTTAAACTACGCATTTCCCATTGAATAAAACGGTTCTGTTAGCTCTAAAACGTTGTTAACAAACGTTATACAACAGTTTTGTCCATGGGAACAGCGTAGAACTTATTATTACAACGGTTTCTTATAGTTCCCCATGAAACTTAGTGAAAACTCAGCCCCGTAATAAGAGTTCACCTCAATTTCTTTTAAACTATGCATTTCCCATTGAATAAAACGGTTCTGTTAGCTCTAAAACAGTGTAAACAAACGTATTACAACAGTTTTGTCCATGGGAACAGCATAGAACTTATTATTACAACGGTTTCTTATAGTTCCCCATGAAACTAAGTGAAAACTTAGCCCCGTAATAAGAGTTCACCTCAATTTCTTTTAAACTACGCATTTCCCATTGAATAAAACGGTTCTGTTAGCTCTAAAACGTTGTAAACAAAAGTATTACAACAGTTTTGTCCATGGGAACAGCGTAGAACTTATTATTACAACGGTTTCTTATAGTTCCCCATGAAACTTAGTGAAAACTTAGCCACGTAATAAGAGTTCACCTCAATTTCTTTTAAACTACGCATTTCCCATTGAATAAAACGGTTCTGATAGCTCTAAAACGTTGTAAACAAACGTATTACAACAGTTTTGTCCATGGGAACAGCGTAGAACTTATTATTACAACGGTTTCTTATAGTTCCCCATGAAACTTAGTGAAAACTTAGTCCCGTAATAAGAGTTCACCTCAATTTCTTTTAAACTACGCATTTCCCATTGAATAAAACGGTTCTGTTAGCTCTAAAACGTTGTAAAAAAACGTATTACAACAGTTTTGTCCATGGGAACAGCGTAGAACTTATTATTACAACGGTTTCTTATAGTTCCTCATGAAACTTAGTAAAAACTTAGCCCCGTAATAAGAGTTCACCTAAATTTCTTTTAAACTACGCATTTCCCATTGAATAAAACGGTTCTGTTAGCTCTAAAACGTTGTAAACAAACGTATTACAACAGTTTTGTCCATGGGAACAGCGTAGAACTTATTATTACAACGTTTTCTTATAGTTCCCCATGAAACTTAGTGAAAACTTAGCCCCGTAATAAGAGTTCACCTCAATTTCTTTTAAACTACGCATTTCCCATTGAATAAAACGGTTCTGTTAGCTCTAAAACGTTGTAAACAAACGTATTACAACAGTTTTGTCCATGGGAACAGCGTAGAACTTATTATTACAACGGTTTCTTATAGTTCCCCATGAAACTTAGTGAAAACTTAGCCCCGTAATAAGAGTTCACCTCAATTTCTTTTAAACTACGCATTTCCCATTGAATAAAACGGTTCTGTTAGCTCTAAAACGTTGTTAACAAACGTTATACAACAGTTTTGTCCATGGGAACAGCGTAGAACTTATTATTACAACGGTTTCTTATAGTTCCCCATGAAACTTAGTGAAAACTCAGCCCCGTAATAAGAGTTCACCTCAATTTCTTTTAAACTATGCATTTCCCATTGAATAAAACGGTTCTGTTAGCTCTAAAACAGTGTAAACAAACGTATTACAACAGTTTTGTCCATGGGAACAGCATAGAACTTATTATTACAACGGTTTCTTATAGTTCCCCATGAAACTAAGTGAAAACTTAGCCCCGTAATAAGAGTTCACCTCAATTTCTTTTAAACTACGCATTTCCCATTGAATAAAACGGTTCTGTTAGCTCTAAAATGTTGTAAACAAACGTATTACAACAGTTTTGTCCATAGGAACAGCGTAGAACTTATTATTACAACGGTTTCTTATAGTTCCCCATGAAACTTAGTGAAAACTTAGCCCCGTAATAAGAGTTCACCTCAATTTCTTTTAAACTACGCATTTCCCATTGAATAAAACGGTTCTGTTAGCTCTAAAACGTTGTAAACAAACGTATTACAACAGTTTTGTCCATGGGAACAGCGTAGAACTTATTATTACAACGGTTTCTTATAGTTCCCCATGAAACTTAGCGAAAACTTAGTCCCGTAATAAGAGTTCACCTCAATTTCTTTTAAACTACGCATTTCCCATTGAATAAAACGGTTCTGTTAGCTCTAAAACGTTGTAAAAAAACGTATTACAACAGTTTTGTCCATGGGAACAGCGTAGAACTTATTATTACAACGGTTTCTTATAGTTCCTCATGAAACTTAGTAAAAACTTAGCCCCGTAATAAGAGTACACCTCAATTTCTTTTAAACTACGCATTTCCCATTGAATAAAACGGTTCTGTTAGCTCTAAAACGTTGTAAACAAACGTATTACAACAGTTTTGTCCATGGGAACAGCGTAGAACTTATTATTACAACGTTTTCTTATAGTTCCCCATGAAACTTAGTGAAAACTTAGCCCCGTAATAAGAGTTCACCTCAATTTCTTTTAAACTACGCATTTCCCATTGAATAAAACGGTTCTGTTAGCTCTAAAACGTTGTAAACAAACGTATTACAACAGTTTTGTCCATGGGAACAGCGTAGAACTTATTATTACAACGGTTTCTTATAGTTCCCCATGAAACTTAGTGAAAACTTAGCCCCGTAATAAGAGTTCACCTCAATTTCTTTTAAACTACGCATTTCCCATTGAATAAAACGGTTCTGTTAGCTCTAAAACGTTGTTAACAAACGTTATACAACAGTTTTGTCCATGGGAACAGCGTAGAACTTATTATTACAACGGTTTCTTATAGTTCCCCATGAAACTTAGTGAAAACTTAGCCCCGTAATAAGAGTTCACCTCAATTTCTTTTAAACTATGCATTTCCCATTGAATAAAACGGTTCTGTTAGCTCTAAAACGTTGTAAACAAACGTATTACAACAGTTTTGTCCATGGGAACAGCATAGAACTTATTATTACAACGGTTTCTTATAGTTCCCCATGAAACTTAGTGAAAACTTAGCCCCGTAATAAGAGTTCACCTCAATTTCTTTTAAACTACGCATTTCCCATTGAATAAAACGGTTCTGTTAGCTCTAAAACGTTGTAAACAAACGTATTACAACAGTTTTGTCCATGGGAACAGCGTAGAACTTATTATTACAACGGTTTCTTATAGTTCCCCATGAAACTTAGTGAAAACTTAGCCCCGTAATAAGAGTTCACCTCAATTTCTTTTAAACTACGCATTTCCCATTGAATAAAACGGTTCTGTTAGCTCTAAAACGTTGTTAACAAACGTTATACAACAGATTTGTCCATGGGAACAGCGTAGAACTTATTATTACAACGGTTTCTTATAGTTCCCAATGAAACTTAGTGAAAACTTAGCCCCGTAATAAGAGTTCACCTCAATTTCTTTTAAACTATGCATTTCCCATTGAATAAAACGGTTCTGTTAGCTCTAAAACGGTGTAAACAAACGTATTACAACAGTTTTGTCCATGGGAACAGCATAGAACTTATTATTACAACGGTTTCTTATAGTTCCCCATGAAACTAAGTGAAAACTTAGCCCCGTAATAAGAGTTCACCTCAATTTCTTTTAAACTACGCATTTCCCATTGAATAAAACGGTTCTGTTAGCTCTAAAATGTTGTAAACAAACGTATTACAACAGTTTTGTCCATAGGAACAGCGTAGAACTTATTATTACAACGGTTTCTTATAGTTCCCCATGAAACTTAGTGAAAACTTAGCCCCGTAATAAGAGTTCACCTCCATTTCTTTTAAACTACGCATTTCCCATTGAATAAAACGGTTCTGTTAGCTCTAAAACGTTGTAAACAAACGTATTACAACAGTTTTGTCCATGGGAACAGCGTAGAACTTATTATTACAACGGTTTCTTATAGTTCCCCATGAAACTTAGCGAAAACTTAGTCCCGTAATAAGAGTTCACCTCAATTTCTTTTAAACTACGCATTTCCCATTGAATAAAACGGTTCTGTTAGCTCTAAAACGTTGTAAAAAAACGTATTACAACAGTTTTGTCCATGGGAACAGCGTAGAACTTATTATTACAACGGTTTCTTATAGTTCCTCATGAAACTTAGTAAAAACTTAGCCCCGTAATAAGAGTTCACCTAAATTTCTTTTAAACTACGCATTTCCCATTGAATAAAACGGTTCTGTTAGCTCTAAAACGTTGTAAACAAACGTATTACAACAGTTTTGTCCATGGGAACAGCGTTGAACTTATTATTACAACGTTTTCTTATAGTTCCCCATGAAACTTAGTGAAAACTTAGCCCCGTAATAAGAGTTCACCTCAATTTCTTTTAAACTACGCATTTCCCATTGAATAAAACGGTTCTGTTAGCTCTAAAACGTTGTAAACAAACGTATTACAACAGTTTTGTCCATGGGAACAGCGTAGAACTTATTATTACAACGGTTTCTTATAGTTCCCCATGAAACTTAGTGAAAACTTAGCCCCGTAATAAGAGTTCACCTCAATTTCTTTTAAACTACGCATTTCCCATTGAATAAAACGGTTCTGTTAGCTCTAAAACGTTGTTAACAAACGATATACAACAGTTTTGTCCATGGGAACAGCGTAGAACTTATTATTACAACGGTTTCTTATAGTTCCCCATGAAACTTAGTGAAAACTTAGCCCCGTAATAAGAGTTCACCTCAATTTCTTTTAAACTATGCATTTCCCATTGAATAAAACGGTTCTGTTAGCTCTAAAACGTTGTAAACAAACGTATTACAACAGTTTTGTCCATGGGAACAGCATAGAACTTATTATTACAACGGTTTCTTATAGTTCCCCATGAAACTTAGTGAAAACTTAGCCCCGTAATAAGAGTTCACCTCAATTTCTTTTAAACTACGCATTTCCCATTGAATAAAACGGTTCTGTTAGCTCTAAAACGTTGTAAACAAACGTATTACAACAGTTTTGTCCATGGGAACAGCGTAGAACTTATTATTACAACGGTTTCTTATAGTTCCCCATGAAACTTAGTGAAAACTTAGCCCCGTAATAAGAGTTCACCTCAATTTCTTTTAAACTACGCATTTCCCATTGAATAAAACGGTTCTGTTAGCTCTAAAACGTTGTTAACAAACGTTATACAACAGATTTGTCCATGGGAACAGCGTAGAACTTATTATTACAACGGTTTCTTATAGTTCCCAATGAAACTTAGTGAAAACTTAGCCCCGTAATAAGAGTTCACCTCAATTTCTTTTAAACTATGCATTTCCCATTGAATAAAACGGTTCTGTTAGCTCTAAAACGGTGTAAACAAACGTATTACAACAGTTTTGTCCATGGGAACAGCATAGAACTTATTATTACAACGGTTTCTTATAGTTCCCCATGAAACTAAGTGAAAACTTAGCCCCGTAATAAGAGTTCACCTCAATTTCTTTTAAACTACGCATTTCCCATTGAATAAAACGGTTCTGTTAGCTCTAAAATGTTGTAAACAAACGTATTACAACAGTTTTGTCCATAGGAACAGCGTAGAACTTATTATTACAACGGTTTCTTATAGTTCCCCATGAAAGTTAGTGAAAACTTAGCCCCGTAATAAGAGTTCACCTCAATTTCTTTTAAACTACGCATTTCCCATTGAATAAAACGGTTCTGTTAGCTCTAAAACGTTGTAAACAAACGTATTACAACAGTTTTGTCCATGGGAACAGCGTAGAACTTATTATTACAACGGTTTCTTATAGTTCCCCATGAAACTTAGCGAAAACTTAGTCCCGTAATAAGAGTTCACCTCAATTTCTTTTAAACTACGCATTTCCCATTGAATAAAACGGTTCTGTTAGCTCTAAAACGTTGTAAAAAAAACGTATTACAACAGTTTTGTCCATGGGAACAGCGTAGAACTTATTATTACAACGGTTTCTTATAGTTCCTCATGAAAATTAGTAAAAACTTAGCCCCGTAATAAGAGTTCACCTAAATTTCTTTTAAACTACGCATTTCCCATTGAATAAAACGGTTCTGTTAGCTCTAAAACGTTGTAAACAAACGTATTACAACAGTTTTGTCCATGGGAACAGCGTTGAACTTATTATTACAACGTTTTCTTATAGTTCCCCATGAAACTTAGTGAAAACTTAGCCCCGTAATGAGAGTTCACCTCAATTTCTTTTAAACTACGCATTTCCCATTGAATAAAACGGTTCTGTTAGCTCTAAAACGTTGTAAACAAACGTATTACAACAGTTTTGTCCATGGGAACAGCGTAGAACTTATTATTACAACGGTTTCTTATAGTTCCCCGTGAAACTTATTGAAAACTTAGCCCCGTAATAAGAGTTCACCTCAATTTCTTTTAAACTACGCATTTCCCATTGAATAAAACGGTTCTGTTAGCTCTAAAACGTTGTTAACAAACGTTATACAACAGTTTTGTCCATGGGAACAGCGTAGAACTTATTATTACAACGGTTTCTTATAGTTCCCCATGAAACTTAGTGAAAACTTAGCCCCGTAATAAGAGTTCACCTCAATTTCTTTTAAACTATGCATTTCCCATTGAATAAAACGGTTCTGTTAGCTCTAAAACGTTGTAAACAAACGTATTACAACAGTTTTGTCCATGGGAACAGCATAGAACTTATTATTACAACGGTTTCTTATAGTTCCCCATGAAACTTAGTGAAAACTTAGCCCCGTAATAAGAGTTCACCTCAATTTCTTTTAAACTACGCATTTCCCATTGAATAAAACGGTTCTGTTAGCTCTAAAATGTTGTAAACAAACGTATGACAACAGTTTTGTCCATAGGAACAGCGTAGAACTTATTATTACAACGGTTTCTTATAGTTCCCCATGAAACTTAGTGAAAACTTAGCCCCGTAATAAGAGTTCACCTCAATTTCTTTTAAACTACGCATTTCCCATTGAATAAAACGGTTCTGTTAGCTCTAAAACGTTGTAAACAAACGTATTACAACAGTTTTTGTCCATGAGAACAGCGTAGAACTTATTATTACAACGATTTCTTATAGTTTCCCATGAAACTTAGTAAAAACTTAGCCCCGTAATAAGAGTTCACCTCAATTTCTTTTAAACTACGCATTTCTTATTGAATAAAACGGTTCTGTTAGCTCTAAAACGTTGTAAACAAACGTTTTACAACAGTTTTGTCCATGGGAACAGCGTAGAACTTATTATTACAACGGTTTCTTATAGTTCCTCATGAAACTTAGTAAAAACTTAGCCCCGTAATAAGAGTTCACCTAAATTTCTTTTAAACTACGCATTTCCCATTTAATAAAACGGTTCTGTTAGCTCTAAAACGTTGTAAACAAACGTATTACAACAGTTTTCTCCATGGGAACAGCGTAGAACTTATTATTACAACGGTTTCTTATAGTTCCCCATGAAACGTAGTGAAAACATAGCCCCGTAATAAGAGTTCACCTCAATTTCTTTTAAACTACGCACTTCCCATTGAATAAAACGGTTCTGTTAGCTCTAAAACGTTGTAAACAAACGTATTACAACAGTTTTGTCCATGGGAACAGCGTAGAACTTATTATTACAACGGTTTCTTATAGTTCCCCATGAAACTTAGTGAAAACTTAGCCACGTAATAAGAGTTCACCTCAATTTCTTTTAAACTACGCATTTCCCATTGAATAAAACGGTTCTGTTAGCTCTAAAACGTTGTAAACAAACGTATTACAACAGTTTTGTCCATGGGAACAGCGTAGAACTTATTATTACAACGGTTTCTTATAGTTCCCCATGAAACTTAGTGAAAACTTAGCCCCGTAATAAGAGTACACCTCAATTTCTTTTAAACTACGCATTTCCCATTGAATAAAACGGTTCTGTTAGCTCTAAAACGTTGTAAACAAACGTATTACAACAGTTTTGTCCATGGGAACAGCGTAGAACTTATTCTTACAACGGTTTCTTAAAGTTCCCCATGAAATTTAGTGAAAACTTAGCCCCGTAATAAGAGTTCACCTCAATTTCTTTTAAACTACGCATTTCCCATTGAATAAAACGGTTCTGTTAGCTCTAAAACGTTGTAAACAAACGTATTACAACAGTTTTGTCCATGGGAACAGCGTCGAACTTATTATTACAACGGTTTCTTATAGTTCCCCATGAAAATTAGTGAAAACTTAGCCCCGTAATAAGAGTTCACCTCAATTTCTTTTAGACTACGCATTTCCCATTGAATAAAACGGTTCTGTTAGCTCTAAAACGTTTTAAACAAACGTATGACAACAGTTTTGTCCATGGGAAGCGCGTAGAACTTATTATTACAACGGTTTCTTATAGTTCCCCATGAAACTTAGTGAAAACTTAGCCCCGTAATAAGAGTTCACCTCAATTTCTTTTAAACTACGCATTTCCCATTGAACAAAACGGTTCTGTTAGCTCTAAAACGTTGTTAACAAATGTTATACAACAGTTTTGTCCATGGGAACAGCGTAGAACTTATTATTACAACGGTTTCTTATAGTTCCCCATGAAACTTAGTGAAAACTTAGCCCGGTAATAAGAGTTCACCTCAATTTCTTTTAAACTACGCATTTCCCATTGAATAAAACGGTTCTGTTAGCTCTAAAACGTTGTAAACAAACGTATTACAACAGTTTTGTCCATGGAAACAGCGTAGAACTTATTATTACAACGTTTTCTTATAGTTCCCCATGAAACTTAGTGAAAACTTAGCCCCGTAATAAGAGTTCACCTCAATTTCTTTTAAACTACGCATTTCCCATTGAATAAAACGGTTCTGTTAGCTCTAAAACGTTGTAAACAAACGTATTACAACAGTTTTGTCCATGGGAACAGCGTAGAACTTATTATTACAACGGTTTCTTATAGTTCCCCATGAAACTTAGTGAAAACTTAGCCCCGTAATAAGAGTTCACCTCAATTTCTTTTAAACTACGCATTTCCCATTGAATAAAACGGTTCTGTTAGCTCTAAAACGTTGTTAACAAACGTTATACAACAGTTTTGTCCATGGGAACAGCGTAGAACTTATTATTACAACGGTTTCTTATAGTTCCCCATGAAACTTAGTGAAAACTTAGCCCCGTAATAAGAGTTCACCTCAATTTCTTTTAAACTATGCATTTCCCATTGAATAAAACGGTTCTGTTAGCTCTAAAACGGTGTAAACAAACGTATTACAACAGTTTTGTCCATGGGAACAGCATAGAACTTATTATTACAACGGTTTCTTATAGTTCCCCATGAAACTAAGTGAAAACTTAGCCCCGTAATAAGAGTTCACCTCAATTTCTTTTAAACTACGCATTTCCCATTGAATAAAACGGTTCTGTTAGCTCTAAAATGTTGTAAACAAACGTATTACAACAGTTTTGTCCATAGGAACAGCGTAGAACTTATTATTACAACGGTTTCTTATAGTTCCCCATGAAACTTAGTGAAAACTTAGCCCCGTAATAAGAGTTCACCTCAATTTCTTTTAAACTACGCATTTCCCATTGAATAAAACGGTTCTGTTAGCTCTAAAACGTTGTAAACAAACGTATTACAACAGTTTTGTCCATGGGAACAGCGTAGAACTTATTATTACAACGGTTTCTTATAGTTCCCCATGAAACTTAGCGAAAACTTAGTCCCGTAATAAGAGTTCACCTCAATTTCTTTTAAACTACGCATTTCCCATTGAATAAAACGGTTCTGTTAGCTCTAAAACGTTGTAAAAAAACGTATTACAACAGTTTTGTCCATGGGAACAGCGTAGAACTTATTATTACAACGGTTTCTTATAGTTCCTCATGAAACTTAGTAAAAACTTAGCCCCGTAATAAGAGTTCACCTAAATTTCTTTTAAACTACGCACTTCCCATTGAATAAAACGGTTCTGTTAGCTCTAAAACGTTGTAAACAAACGTATTACAACAGTTTTGTCCATGGGAACAGCGTTGAACTTATTATTACAACGTTTTCTTATAGTTCCCCATGAAACTTAGTGAAAACTTAGCCCCGTAATAAGAGTTCACCTCAATTTCTTTTAAACTACGCATTTCCCATTGAATAAAACGGTTCTGTTAGCTCTAAAACGTTGTAAACAAACGTATTACAACAGTTTTGTCCATGGGAACAGCGTAGAACTTATTATTACAACGGTTTCTTATAGTTCCCCATGAAACTTAGTGAAAACTTAGCCCCGTAATAAGAGTTCACCTCAATTTCTTTTAAACTACGCATTTCCCATTGAATAAAACGGTTCTGTTAGCTCTAAAACGTTGTTAACAAACGTTATACAACAGTTTTGTCCATGGGAACAGCGTAGAACTTATTATTACAACGGTTTCTTATAGTTCCCCATGAAACTTAGTGAAAACTTAGCCCCGTAATAAGAGTTCACCTCAATTTCTTTTAAACTATGAATTTCCCATTGAATAAAACGGTTCTGTTAGCTCTAAAACGTTGTAAACAAACGTATTACAACAGTTTTGTCCATGGGAACAGCATAGAACTTATTATTACAACGGTTTCTTATAGTTCCCCATGAAACTTAGTGAAAACTTAGCCCCGTAATAAGAGTTCACCTCAATTTCTTTTAAACTACGCATTTCCCATTGAATAAAACGGTTCTGTTAGCTCTAAAACGTTGTAAACAAACGTATTACAACAGTTTTGTCCATGGGAACAGCGTAGAACTTATTATTACAACGGTTTCTCATAGTTCCCCATGAAACTTAGTGAAAACTTAGCCCCGTAATAAGAGTTCACCTCAATTTCTTTTAAACTACGCATTTCCCATTGAATAAAACGGTTCTGTTAGCTCTAAAACGTTGTTAACAAACGTTATACAACAGTTTTGTCCATGGGAACAGCGTAGAACTTATTATTACAACGGTTTCTTATAGTTCCCCATGAAACTTAGTGAAAACTTAGCCCCGTAATAAGAGTTCACCTCAATTTCTTTTAAACTATGCATTTCCCATTGAATAAAACGGTTCTGTTAGCTCTAAAACGGTGTAAACAAACGTATTACAACAGTTTTGTCCATGGGAACACCATAGAACTTATTATTACAACGGTTTCTTATAGTTCCCCATGAAACTAAGTGAAAACTTAGCCCCGTAATAAGAGTTCACCTCAATTTCTTTTAAACTACGCATTTCCCATTGAATAAAACGGTTCTGTTAGCTCTAAAATGTTGTAAACAAACGTATTACAACAGTTTTGTCCATAGGAACAGCGTAGAACTTATTATTACAACGGTTTCTTATAGTTCCCCATGAAACTTAGTGAAAACTTAGCCCCGTAATAAGAGTTCACCTCAATTTCTTTTAAACTACGCATTTCCCATTGAATAAAACGGTTCTGTTAGCTCTAAAACGTTGTAAACAAACGTATTACAACAGTTTTGTCCATGGGAACAGCGTAGAACTTATTATTACAACGGTTTCTTATAGTTCCCCATGAAACTTAGTGAAAACTTAGCCCCGTAATAAGAGTTCACCTCAATTTCTTTTAAACTATGCATTTCCCATTGAATAAAACGGTTCTGTTAGCTCTAAAACGTTGTAAACAAACGTTTTACAACAGTTTTGTCCATGGGAACAGCGTAGAACTTATTATTACAACGGTTTCTTATAGTTCCTCATGAAACTTAGTAAAAACTTAGCCCCGTAATAAGAGTTCACCTAAATTTCTTTTAAACTACGCATTTCCCATTTAATAAAACGGTTCTGTTAGCTCTAAAACGTTGTAAACAAACGTATTACAACAGTTTTGTCCATGGGAACAGCGTAGAACTTATTATTACAACGGTTTCTTATAGTTCCCCATGAAACGTAGTGAAAACTTAGCCCCGTAATAAGAGTTCACCTCAATTTCTTTTAAACTACGCACTTCCCATTGAATAAAACGGTTCTGTTAGCTCTAAAACGTTGTAAACAAACGTATTACAACAGTTTTGTCCATGGGAACAGCGTAGAACTTATTATTACAACGGTTTCTTATAGTTCCCCATGAAACTTAATGAAAACTTAGCCCCGTAATAAGAGTTCACCTCAATTTCTTTTAAACTACGCATTTCCCATTGAATAAAACGGTTCTGTTAGCTCTAAAACGTTGTAAACAAACGTATTACAACAGTTTTGTCCATGGGAACAGCGTAGAACTTATTATTACAACGGTTTCTTATAGTTCCCCATGAAACTTAGTGAAAACTTAGCCCCGTAATAAGAGTACACCTCAATTTCTTTTAAACTACGCATTTCCCATTGAATAA
Organism: Pelagia noctiluca; assembly: GCA_963924455.1. Taxonomy (NCBI): domain Eukaryota; kingdom Metazoa; phylum Cnidaria; class Scyphozoa; order Semaeostomeae; family Pelagiidae; genus Pelagia; species Pelagia noctiluca. The sequence goes on from OZ004323.1 coordinate 5,875,413, forward strand.
AACGGTTCTGTTAGCTCTAAAACGTTGTAAACAAACGTATTACAACAGTTTTGTCCATGGGAACAGCGTAAAACTTATTCTTACAACGGTTTCTTAAAGTTCCCCATGAAATTTAGTGAAAACTTAGCCCCGTAATAAGAGTTCACCTCAATTTCTTTTAAACTACGCATTTCCCATTGAATAAAACGGTTCTGTTAGCTCTAAAACGTTGTAAACAAACGTATTACAACAGTTTTGTCCATGGGAACAGCGTCGAACTTATTATTACAACGGTTTCTTATAGTTCCCCATGAAAATTAGTGAAAACTTAGCCCCGTAATAAGAGTTCACCTCAATTTCTTTTAGACTACGCATTTCCCATTGAATAAAACGGTTCTGTTAGCTCTAAAACGTTTTAAACAAACGTATGACAACAGTTTTGTCCATGGGAAGCGCGTAGAACTTATTATTACAACGGTTTTTTATAGTTCCCCATGAAACTTAGTGAAAACTTAGCCCCGTAATAAGAGTTCACCTCAATTTCTTTTAAACTACGCATTTCCCATTGAATAAAACGGTTCTGTTAGCTCTAAAACGTTGTTAACAAACGTTATACAACAGTTTTGTCCATGGGAACAGCGTAGAACTTATTATTACAACGGTTTCTTATAGTTCCCCATGAAACTTAGTGAAAACTTAGCCCCGTAATAAGAGTTCACCTCAATTTCTTTTAAACTATGCATTTCCCATTGAATAAAACGGTTCTGTTAGCTCTAAAACGTTGTAAACAAACGTATTACAACAGTTTTGTCCATGGGAACAGCATAGAACTTATTATTACAACGGTTTCTTATAGTTCCCCATGAAACTTAGTGAAAACTTAGCCCCGTAATAAGAGTTCACCTCAATTTCTTTTAAACTACGCATTTCCCATTGAATAAAACGGTTCTGTTAGCTCTAAAACGTTGTAAACAAACGTATTACAACAGTTTTGTCCATGGGAACAGCGTAGAACTTATTATTACAACGGTTTCTTATAGTTCCCCATGAAACTTAGTGAAAACTTAGCCCCGTAATAAGAGTTCACCTCAATTTCTTTTAAACTACGCATTTCCCATTGAATAAAACGGTTCTGTTAGCTCTAAAACGTTGTTAACAAACGTTATACAACAGTTTTGTCCATGGGAACAGCGTAGAACTTATTATTACAACGGTTTCTTATAGTTCCCCATGAAACTTAGTGAAAACTTAGCCCCGTAATAAGAGTTCACCTCAATTTCTTTTAAACTATGCATTTCCCATTGAATAAAACGGTTCTGTTAGCTCTAAAACGGTGTAAACAAACGTATTACAACAGTTTTGTCCATGGGAACAGCATAGAACTTATTATTACAACGGTTTCTTATAGTTCCCCATGAAACTAAGTGAAAACTTAGCCCCGTAATAAGAGTTCACCTCAATTTCTTTTAAACTACGCATTTCCCATTGAATAAAACGGTTCTGTTAGCTCTAAAATGTTGTAAACAAACGTATTACAACAGTTTTGTCCATAGGAACAGCGTAGAACTTATTATTACAACGGTTTCTTATAGTTCCCCATGAAACTTAGTGAAAACTTAGCCCCGTAATAAGAGTTCACCTCAATTTCTTTTAAACTACGCATTTCCCATTGAATAAAACGGTTCTGTTAGCTCTAAAACGTTGTAAACAAACGTATTACAACAGTTTTGTCCATGGGAACAGCGTAGAACTTATTATTACAACGGTTTCTTATAGTTCCCCATGAAACTTAGTGAAAACTTAGCCCCGTAATAAGAGTTCACCTCAATTTCTTTTAAACTACGCATTTCCCATTGAATAAAACGGTTCTGTTAGCTCTAAAACGTTGTAAACAAACGTATTACAACAGTTTTTGTCCATGAGAACAGCGTAGAACTAATTATTACAACGATTTCTTATAGTTTCCCATGAAACTTAGTAAAAACTTAGCCCCGTAATAAGAGTTCACCTCAATTTCTTTTAAACTACGCATTTCTTATTGAATAAAACGGTTCTGTTAGCTCTAAAACGTTGTAAACAAACGTTTTACAACAGTTTTGTCCATGGGAACAGCGTAGAACTTATTATTACAACGGTTTCTTATAGTTCCTCATGAAACTTAGTAAAAACTTAGCCCCGTAATAAGAGTTCACCTAAATTTCTTTTAAACTACGCATTTCCCATTTAATAAAACGGTTCTGTTAGCTCTAAAACGTTGTAAACAAACGTATTACAACAGTTTTGTCCATGGGAACAGCGTAGAACTTATTATTACAACGGTTTCTTATAGTTCCCCATGAAACGTAGTGAAAACTTAGCCCCGTAATAAGAGTTCACCTCAATTTCTTTTAAACTACGCACTTCCCATTGAATAAAACGGTTCTGTTAGCTCTAAAACGTTGTAAACAAACGTATTACAACAGTTTTGTCCATGGGAACAGCGTAGAACTTATTATTACAACGGTTTCTTATAGTTCCCCATGAAACTTAGTGAAAACTTAGCCCCGTAATAAGAGTTCACCTCAATTTCTTTTAAACTACGCATTTCCCATTGAATAAAACGGTTCTGTTAGCTCTAAAACGTTGTAAACAAACGTATTACAACAGTTTTGTCCATGGGAACAGCGTAGAACTTATTATTACAACGGTTTCTTATAGTTCCCCATGAAACTTAGTGAAAACTTAGCCCCGTAATAAGAGTACACCTCAATTTCTTTTAAACTACGCATTTCCCATTGAATAAAACGGTTCTGTTAGCTCTAAAACGTTGTAAACAAACGTATTACAACAGTTTTGTCCATGGGAACAGCGTAAAACTTATTCTTACAACGGTTTCTTAAAGTTCCCCATGAAATTTAGTGAAAACTTAGCCCCGTAATAAGAGTTCACCTCAATTTCTTTTAAACTACGCATTTCCCATTGAATAAAACGGTTCTGTTAGCTCTAAAACGTTGTAAACAAACGTATTACAACAGTTTTGTCCATGGGAACAGCGTCGAACTTATTATTACAACGGTTTCTTATAGTTCCCCATGAAAATTAGTGAAAACTTAGCCCCGTAATAAGAGTTCACCTCAATTTCTTTTAGACTACGCATTTCCCATTGAATAAAACGGTTCTGTTAGCTCTAAAACGTTTTAAACAAACGTATGACAACAGTTTTGTCCATGGGAAGCGCGTAGAACTTATTATTACAACGGTTTCTTATAGTTCCCCATGAAACTTAGTGAAAACTTAGCCCCGTAATAAGAGTTCACCTCAATTTCTTTTAAACTACGCATTTCCCATTGAATAAAACGGTTCTGTTAGCTCTAAAACGTTGTTAACAAACGTTATACAACAGTTTTGTCCATGGGAACAGCGTAGAACTTATTATTACAACGGTTTCTTATAGTTCCCCATGAAACTTAGTGAAAACTTAGCCCCGTAATAAGAGTTCACCTCAATTTCTTTTAAACTATGCATTTCCCATTGAATAAAATGGTTCTGTTAGCTCTAAAACGTTGTAAACAAACGTATTACAACAGTTTTGTCCATGGGAACAGCATAGAACTTATTATTACAACGGTTTCTTATAGTTCCCCATGAAACTTAGTGAAAACTTAGCCCCGTAATAAGAGTTCACCTCAATTTCTTTTAAACTACGCATTTCCCATTGAATAAAACGGTTCTGTTAGCTCTAAAACGTTGTAAACAAACGTATTACAACAGTTTTGTCCATGGGAACAGCGTAGAACTTATTATTACAACGGTTTCTTATAGTTCCCCATGAAACTTAGTGAAAACTTAGCCCCGTAATAAGAGTACACCTCAATTTCTTTTAAACTACGCATTTCCCATTGAATAAAACGGTTCTGTTAGCTCTAAAACGTTGTAAACAAACGTATTACAACAGTTTTGTCCATGGGAACAGCGTAAAACTTATTCTTACAACGGTTTCTTAAAGTTCCCCATGAAATTTAGTGAAAACTTAGCCCCGTAATAAGAGTTCACCTCAATTTCTTTTAAACTACGCATTTCCCATTGAATAAAACGGTTCTGTTAGCTCTAAAACGTTGTAAACAAACGTATTACAACAGTTTTGTCCATGGGAACAGCGTCGAACTTATTATTACAACGGTTTCTTATAGTTCCCCATGAAAATTAGTGAAAACTTAGCCCCGTAATAAGAGTTCACCTCAATTTCTTTTAGACTACGCATTTCCCATTGAATAAAACGGTTCTGTTAGCTCTAAAACGTTTTAAACAAACGTATGACAACAGTTTTGTCCATGGGAAGCGCGTAGAACTTATTATTACAACGGTTTCTTATAGTTCCCCATGAAACTTAGTGAAAACTTAGCCCCGTAATAAGAGTTCACCTCAATTTCTTTTAAACTACGCATTTCCCATTGAATAAAACGGTTCTGTTAGCTCTAAAACGTTGTTAACAAACGTTATACAACAGTTTTGTCCATGGGAACAGCGTAGAACTTATTATTACAACGGTTTCTTATAGTTCCCCATGAAACTTAGTGAAAACTTAGCCCCGTAATAAGAGTTCACCTCAATTTCTTTTAAACTATGCATTTCCCATTGAATAAAACGGTTCTGTTAGCTCTAAAACGTTGTAAACAAACGTATTACAACAGTTTTGTCCATGGGAACAGCGTAGAACTTATTATTACAACGGTTTCTTATAGTTCCCCATGAAACTTAGCGAAAACTTAGTCCCGTAATAAGAGTTCACCTCAATTTCTTTTAAACTACGCATTTCCCATTGAATAAAACGGTTTTGTTAGCTCTAAAACGTTGTAAAAAAACGTATTACAACAGTTTTGTCCATGGGAACAGGGTAGAACTTATTATTACAACGGTTTCTTATAGTTCCTCATGAAACTTAGTAAAAACTTAGCCCCGTAATAAGAGTTCACCTAAATTTCTTTTAAACTACGCATTTCCCATTGAATAAAACGGTTCTGTTAGCTCTAAAACGTTGTAAACAAACGTATTACAACAGTTTTGTCCATGGGAACAGCGTTGAACTTATTATTACAACGTTTTCTTATAGTTCCCCATGAAACTTAGTGAAAACTTAGCCCCATAATAAGAGTTCACCTCAATTTCTTTTAAACTACGCATTTCCCATTGAATAAAACGGTTCTGTTAGCTCTAAAACGTTGTAAACAAACGTATTACAACAGTTTTGTCCATGGGAACAGCGTAGAACTTATTATTACAACGGTTTCTTATAGTTCCCCATGAAACTTAGTGAAAACTTAGCCCCGTAATAAGAGTTCACCTCAATTTCTTTTAAACTACGCATTTCCCATTGAATAAAACGGTTCTGTTAGCTCTAAAACGTTGTTAACAAACGTTATACAACAGTTTTGTCCATGGGAACAGCGTAGAACTTATTATTACAACGGTTTCTTATAGTTCCCCATGAAACTTAGTGAAAACTTAGCCCCGTAATAAGAGTTCACCTCAATTTCTTTTAAACTATGCATTTCCCATTGAATAAAACGGTTCTGTTAGCTCTAAAACGTTGTAAACAAACGTATTACAACAGTTTTGTCCATGGGAACAGCATAGAACTTATTATTACAACGGTTTCTTATAGTTCCCCATGAAACTTAGTGAAAACTTAGCCCCGTAATAAGAGTTCACCTCAATTTCTTTTAAACTACGCATTTCCCATTGAATAAAACGGTTCTGTTAGCTCTAAAATGTTGTAAACAAACGTATTACAACAGTTTTGTCCATCGGAACAGCGTAGAACTTATTATTACAACGGTTTCTTATAGTTCCCCATGAAACTTAGTGAAAACTTAGCCCTGTAATAAGAGTTCACCTCAATTTCTTTTAAACTACGCATTTCCCATTGAATAAAACGGTTCTGTTAGCTCTAAAACGTTGTAAACAAACGTATTACAACAGTTTTTGTCCATGAGAACAGCGTAGAACTTATTATTACAACGATTTCTTATAGTTTCCCATGAAACTTAGTGAAAACTTAGCCCCGTAATAAGAGTTCACCTCAATTTCTTTTAAACTACGCATTTCCCATTGAATAAAACGGTTCTGTTAGCTCTAAAACGTTGTAAACAAACGTATTACAACAGTTTGTCCATGAAAACAGCGTAGAACTTATTATTACAACGGTTTCTTATAGTTTCCCATGAAACTTAGTGAAAACTTAGCCCCGTAATAAGAGTGCACCTCAATTTCTTTTAAACTACGCATTTCCCATTGAATAAAACGGTTCTGTTAGCTCTAAAACGTTATAAACAAACGTATTACAACAGTTTTGTCCATGGGAACAGCGTAGAACTTATTATTACAACGGTTTCTTATAGTTCCCCATGAAACTTAGTGAAAACTTAGCCCCGTAATAAGAGTTTACCTCAATTTCTTTTAGATTACGCATTTCCCATTGAATAAAACGGTTCTGTTAGCTCTAAAACGTTGTAAACAAACGTATTACAACAGTTTTGTCCATCGGAACAGCGTAGAACTTATTATTACAACGGTTTCTTATAGTTCCCCATGAAACTTAGTGAAAACTTAGCCCCGTAATAAGAGTTCACCTCAATTTCTTTTAAACTACGCATTTCCCATTGAATAAAACGGTTCTGTTAGCTCTAAAACGTTGTAAACAAACGTATTACAACAGTTTTGTCCATGGGAACAGCGTAGAACTAATTATTACAACGGTTTCTTATAGTTCCCCATGAAACTTAGTGAAAACTTAGCCCCGTAATTAGAGTTCACCTCAATTTCTTTTAAACTACGCATTTCCCATTGAATAAAACGGTTCTGTTAGCTCTAAAACGTTGTAAACAAACGTATTACAACAGTTTTGTCCATGGGAACAGTGAGAACTTATTATTACAACGGTTTTTTATAGTTCCCCATGAAACTTAGTGAAAACTTAGCCCTGTAATAAGAGTTCACCTTAATTTCTTTTAAACTACGCATTTCCCATGGAATAAAACGGTTCTGTTAGCTCTAAAACGTTGTAAACAAACGTATTACAACAGTTTTGTCCATGAGAACAGCGTAGATCTTATTATTACAACGGTTTCTTATAGTTCCCCATGAAACTTAGTGAAAACTTAGCCCCGTAATAAGAGTTTACCTCAATTTCTTTTAAACTACGCATTTCCCATTGAATAAAACGGTTCTGTTAGCTCTAAAACGTTGTAAACAAACGTATTACAACAGTTTTGTCCATGGAAATAGCGTAGAACTTATTATTACAACGGTTTCTTATAGTTCCCCATGAAACTTAGTAAAAACTTAGCCCCGTAAAAAGAGTTCACCTCAATTTCTTTTAAACTACGCATTTCCCATTAAATAAAACGGTTCTTTTAGCTCTAAAACGTTGTAAACAAACGTATTACAACAGTTTTGTCCATGGGAACAGCGTAGAACTTATTATTACAACGGTTTCTTATAGTTCCCCATGAAACTTAGTGAAAACTTAGCCCCGTAATAAGAGTTCACCTCAATTTCTTTTAAACTACGCATTTCCCATTGAATAAAACGGTTCTGTTAGCTCTAAAACGTTGTAAACAAACGTATTACAACAGTTTTGTCCATGGGAACAGCGTAGAACTTATTATTACAACGGTTTCTTATAGTTCCCCATGAAACTTAGTGAAAACTTAGCCCCGTAATAAGAGTTCACCTCAATTTCTTTTAAACTACGCATTTCCCATTGAATAAAACGGTTCTGTTAGCTCTAAAACGTTGTAAACAAACGTATTACAACAGTTTTGTCCATGGGAACAGCGTAGAACTTATTATTACAACGGTTTCTTATAGTTTCCCATGAAACTAAGTGAAAACTTAGCCCCGTAATAAGAGTTCACCTCAATTTCTTTTAAACTACGCATTTCCCATTGAATAAAACGGTTCTGTTAGCTCTAAAACGTTGTAAACAAACGTATTACAACAGTTTTGTCCATGGGAACAGCGTAGAACTTATTATTACAACGGTTTCTTATAGTTCCCCATGAAACTTAGTGAAAACTTAGCCCCGTAATAAGAGTGCACCTCAATTTCTTTTAAACTACGCATTTCCCATTGAATAAAACGGTTCTGTTAGCTCTAAAACGTTGTAAACAAACGTATTACAACAGTTTTGTCCGTGGGAACAGCGTAGAACTTATTATTACAACGGTTTCTTATAGTTCCCCATGAAACTTAGTGAAAACTTAGCCCCGTAATAAGAGTTCACCTCAATTTCTTTTAGACTACGCATTTCCCATTGAATAAAACGGTTCTGTTAGCTCTAAAACGTTGTAAACAAACGTATTACAACAGTTTTGTCCATGGGAACATCGTAGAACTTATTATTACAACGGTTTCTTATAGTTCCCCATGAAACTTAGTGAAAACTTAGCCCCGTAATAAGAGTTCACCTCAATTTCTTTTAAACTACGCATTTCCCATTGAATAAAACGGTTCTGTTAGCTCTAAAACGTTGTAAACAAACGTATTACAACAGTTTTGTCCATGGGAACAGCGTACAACTTATTATTACAACGGTTTCTTATAGTTCCCCATGAAACTTAGTGAAAACTTACCCCGTAATAAGAGTTCACCTCAATTTCTTTTAAACTACGCATTTCCCATTGAATAAAACGGTTCTGTTAGCTCTAAAACGTTGTAAACAAACGTATTACAACAGTTTTGTCCATGGGAACAGCGTAGAACTTATTATTACAACGGTTTCTTATAGTTCCCCATGAAACTTAGTGAAAACTTAGCCCCGTAATAAGAGTTCACCTAAATTTCTTTTAAACTACGCATTTCCCATTGAATAAAACGGTTCTGTTAGCTCTAAGATGTTGTAAACAAACGTATTACAACAGTTTTGTCCATGGGAAGAGCGTAGAACTTATTATTACAACGGTTTCTTATAGTTCCCCATGAAACTTAGTGAAAACTAAGCCCCGTAATAAGAGTTCACCTAAATATCTTTTAAACTACGCATTTCCCATTGAATAAAACGGTTCTGTTAGCTCTAAAACGTTGTAAACAAACGTATTACAACAGTTTTGTCCATGGGAACAGCGGAGAACTTATTATTACAACGGTTTCTTATAGTTCCCCATGAAACTTAGTGAAAACTTAGCCCCGTAATAAGAGTTCACCTCAATTTCTTTTAAACAACGCATTTCCCATTGAATAAAACGGTTCTGTTAGCTCTAAAACGTTGTAAACAAACGTATTACAACAGTTTTGTCCATGGGAACAGCGTAAGACTTATTATTACAACGGTTTCTTATAGTTCCCCATGAAACTTAGTGAAAACTTAACCCCGTAATAAGAGTTCACCTCAATTTCTTTTAGACTACGCATTTCCCATTGAATAAAACGGTTCTGTTAGCTCTAAAACGTTGTAAACAAACGTATTACAACAGTTTTGTCCATGGGAACAGCGTAGAACATATTATTACAACGGTTTCTTATGGTTCCCCATGAAACTTAGTGAAAACTTAGCCCCGTAATAAGAGTTCACCTCAATTTCTTTTAAACTACGCATTTCCCATTGAATAAAACGGTTCTGTTAGCTCTAAAACGTTGTAAACAAACGTATTACAACAGTTTTGTCCGTGGGAACAGCGTAGAACTTATTATTACAACGGTTTCTTATAGTTCCCCATGAAACTTAGTGAAAACTTAGCCCCGTAATAAGAGTTCACCTCAATTTCTTTTAAACTACGCATTTCCCATTGAATAAAACGGTTCTGTTAGCTCTAAAACGTTGTAAACAAACGTATTACAACAGTTTTATCCATGGGAACAGCGTAGAACTTATTATTACAACGGTTTCTTATAATTCCCCATGAAACTTAGTGAAAACTTTGTCCCGTAATAAGAGTTCACCTCAATTTCTTTTAAACTACGCATTTCCCATTGAATAAAACGGTTCTGTTAGCTCTAAAACGTTGTAAACAAACGTATTAAAACAGTTTTGTCCATGGAAACAGCGTAGAACTTATTATTACAACGGTTTCTTATAGTTCCTCATGAAACTTAGTAAAAACTTAGCCCCGTAATAAGAGTTCACCTAAATCTCTTTTAAACTACGCATTTCCCATTGAATAAAACGGTTCTGTTAGCTCTAAAACGTTGTAAACAAACGTATTACAACAGTTTTGTCCATGGGAACAGCGTAGAACTTATTATTACAACGGTTTCTTATAGTTCCCCATGAAACTTAGTGAAAACATAGCCCCGTAAGAAGAGTTCACCTCAATTTCTTTTAAACTACGCATTTCACATTGAATAAAACGGTTCTGTTAGCTCTAAAACGTTGTAAACAAACGTATTACAACAGTTTTGTCCATGGGAACAGCGTAGAACTTATTATTACAACGGTTTCTTATAGTTCCCCATGAAACTTAGTGAAAACTTAGCCCCGTAATAAGAGTTCACCTCAATTTCTTTTAAACTACGCATTTCCCATTGAATAGAACGGTTCTGTTAGCTCTAAAACGTTGTAAACAAACGTATTACAACAGTTTTGTCCATGAGAACAGCGTAGAACTTATTATTACAACGGTTTCTTATAGTTCAACATGAAACTTAGTGAAAACTTAGCCCCGTAATAAGAGTTCACCTCAATTTCTTTTAAACTACGCATTTCCCATTGAATAAAACGGTTCTGTTAGCTCTAAAACGTTATAAACAAACGTATTACAACAGTTTTGTCCATGGGAACAGCGTAGAACTTATTATTACAACGGTTTCTTATAGTTCCCCATGAAACTTAGTGAAAACTTAGCCCCGTAATAAGAGTTCACCTCAATTTCTTTTAAACTACGCATTTCCCATTGAATAAAACGGTTCTTTTAGCTCTAAAACGTTGTAAACAAACGTATTACAACAGTTTTGTCCATGGGAACAGCGTACAACTTATTATTACAACGGTTTCTTATAGTTCCCCATGAAACTTAGTGAAAACTTAGCCCCCTAATAAGAGTAAACCTCAATTTCTTTTAAACTACGCATTTCCCATTGAATAAACAGTTCTGTTAGCTCTAAAACGTTGTAAACAAACGTATTACAACAGTTTTGTCCATGGGAACAGCGTAGAACTTATTATTACAACGGTTTCTTATAGTTCCCCATGAAACTTAGTGAAAACTTAAACCCGTAATAAGAGTTCACCTCAATTTCTTTAAACTACGCATTTCCCATTGAATAAAACGGTTCTGTTAGCTCTAAAACGTTGTAAACAAACGTATTACAACAGGTTTGTCCATGGGAACAGCGTAGAACTTATTATTACAACGGTTTCTTATAGTTCCCCATGAAACTTAGTGAAAACTTAGCCCCGTAATGAGAGTTCACCTCAATTTCTTTTAAACTACGCATTTCCCATTGAATAAAACGGTTCTGTTAGCTCTAAAACGTTGTAAACAAACGTATTACAACAGTTTTGTCTATGAGAACAGCGTAGAACTTATTATTACAACGATTTCTTATAGTTCCCCATGAAACTTAGTAAAAACTTAGCACCGTAATAAGAGTTCACCTCAATTTCTTTTAAACTACGCATTTCTTATTGAATAAAACGGTTCTGTTAGCTCTAAAACGTTGTAAACAAACGTATTACAACAGTTTTGTCAATGGGAATAGCGTAGAACTTATTATTACAACGGTTTCTTATAGTTCCCCATGAAACTTAGTGAAAACTTAGCCCCGTAATAAGAGTTCACCTCAATTTCTTTTAAACTACGCATTTCCCATTAAATAAAACGGTTCTGTTAGCTCTAAAACGTTGTAAACAAACGTATTACAACAGTTTTGTCCATGGGAACAGCGTAGAACTTATTATTACAACGGTTTCTTATAGTTCCCCATGAAACTTAGTGAAAACTTAGCCCCGTAATAAGAGTTCACCTCAATTTCTTTTAAACTACGCATTTCCCATTGAATAAAACGGTTCTGTTAGCTCTAAAACGTTGTAAACAAACGTATTACAACAGTTTTGTCCATGGGAACAGCGTAGAACTTATTATTACAACGGTTTCTTATAGTTCCCCATGAAACTTAGTGAAAACTTAGCCCCGTAATAAGAGTTCATCTCAATTTCTTTTAAACTACGCATTACCCATTGAATAAAACGGTTCTGTTAGCTCTAAAACGTTGTAAACAAGCGTATTACAACAGTTTTGTCCATGGGAACAGCGTAGAACTTATTATTACAACGGTTTCTTATAGTTCCCCATGAAACTTAGTGAAAACTTAGCCCCGTAATAAGAGTTCACCTCAATTTCTTTTAAACAACGCATTTCCCATTGAATAAAACGGTTCTGTTAGCTCTAAAACGTTGTAAACAAACGTATTACAACAGTTTTGTCCATGGGAACAGCGTAGAACTTATTATTACAACGGTTTCTTATAGTTCCCAATGAAACTTAGTGAAAACTTAGCCCCGTAATAAGAGTTCACCTCAATTTCTTTTAGACTACGCATTTCCCATTGAATAAAACGGTTCTGTTAGCTCTAAAACGTTGTAAACAAGCGTATTACAACAGTTTTGTCCATGGGAACAGCGTAGAACTTATTATTACAACGGTTTCTTATAGTTCCCCATGAAACTTAGTGAAAACTTAGCCCCGTAATAAGAGTTCACCTCAATTTCTTTTAAACTACGCATTTCCCATTAAATAAAACGGTTCTGTTAGCTCTAAAACGTTGTAAACAAACGTATTACAACAGTTTTGTCCATGGGAACAGCGTAGAACTTATTATTACAACGGTTTCTTATAGTTCCCCATGAAACTTAGTGAAAACTTAGCCCCGTAATAAGAGTTCACCTCAATTTCTTTTAAACTACGCATTTCCCATTGAATAAAACGGTTCTGTTAGCTCTAAAACGTTGTTAACAAACGTATTACAACAGTTTTGTCCATGGGAGCAGCGTAGAACTTATTATTACAACTGTTTCTTATAGTTCCCCATGAAACCTAGTGAAAACTTAGCCCCGTAATAAGAGTTCACCTCAATTTCTTTTAAACTACGCATTTCCCATTGAATAAAACGGTTCTGTTAGCTCTAAAACGTTGTAAACAAACGTATTACAACAGTTTTGTCCATGGGAACAGCGTAGAACTTATTATTACAACGGTTTCTTATAGTTCCCCATGAAACTTAGTGAAAACTTAGCCCCGTAATAAGAGTTCACCTCAATTTCTTTTAAACTACGCATTTCCCATTGAATAAAACGGTTCTGTTAGCTCTAAAACGTTGTAAACAAACGTATTACAACAGTTTTGTCCATGGGAACAGCGTAGAACTTATTATTACAACGGTTTCTTATAGTTCCCAATGAAACTTAGTGAAAACTTAGCCCCGTAATGAGAGTTCACCTCAATTTCTTTTAAACTACGCATTTCCAATTGAATAAAACGGTTCTGTTAGCTCTAAAACGTTGTAAACAAACGTATTACAACAGTTTTGTCCATGAGAACAGCGTAGAACTTATTATTACAACGATTTCTTATAGTTCCCCATGAAACTTAGTAAAAACTTAGCCCCGTAATAAGAGTTCACCTCAATTTCTTTTAAACTACGCATTTCTTACTGAATAAAACGGTTCTGTTAGCTCTAAAACGTTGTAAACAAACGTATTACAACAGTTTTGTCCATGGGAACAGCGTAGAACTTATTATTACAACGGTTTCTTATAGTTCCCCATGAAACTTAGTGAAAACTTAGCCCCGTAATAAGAGTTCACCTCAATTTCTTTTAAACTACGCATTTCCCATTAAATAAAACGGTTCTGTTAGCTCTAAAACGTTGTAAACAAACGTATTACAACAGTTTTGTCCATGGGAACAGCGTAGAACTTATTATTACAACGGTTTCTTATAGTTCCCCATGAAACTTAGTGAAAACTTAGCCCTGTAATAAGATTTCACCTCAATTTCTTTTAAACTACGCATTTCCCATTGAATAAAACGGTTCTGTTAGCTCTAAAACGTTGTAAACAAACGTATTACAACAGTTTTGTCCATGGGAACAGCGTAGAACTTATTATTACAACGGTTTCTTATAGTTCCCCATGAAACTTAGTGAAAACTTAGCCCCGTAATAAGAGTTCACCTCAATTTCTTTTAAACTACGCATTTCTTATTGAATAAAACGGTTCTGTTAGCTCTAAAACGTTGTAAACAAACGTATTACAACAGTTTTGTCAATGGGAATAGCGTAGAACTTATTATTACAACGGTTTCTTATAGTTCCCCATGAAACTTAGTGAAAACTTAGCCCCGTAATAAGAGTTCACCTCAATTTCTTTTAAACTACGCATTTCCCATTGAATAAAACGGTTCTGTTAGCTCTAAAACGTTGTAAACAAACGTATTACAACAGTTTTGTCCATGGGAACAGCGTAGAACTTATTATTACAACGGTTTCTTATAGTTCCCCATGAAACTTAGTGAAAACTTAGCCCCGTAATAAGAGTTCACCTCAATTTCTTTTAAACTACGCATTTCTTATTGAATAAAACGGTTCTGTTAGCTCTAAAACGTTGTAAACAAACGTATTACAACAGTTTTGTCAATGGGAATAGCGTAGAACTTATTATTACAACGGTTTCTTATAGTTCCCCATGAAACTTAGTGAAAACTTAGCCCCGTAATAAGAGTTCACCTCAATTTCTTTTAAACTACGCATTTCCCATTAAATAAAACGGTTCTGTTAGCTCTAAAACGTTGTAAACAAACGTATTACAACAGTTTTGTCCATGGGAACAGCGTAGAACTTATTATTACAACGGTTTCTTATAGTTCCCCATGAAACTTAGTGAAAACTTAGCCCCGTAATAAGAGTTCACCTCAATTTCTTTTAAACTACGCATTTCCCATTGAATAAAACGGTTCTGTTAGCTCTAAAACATTGTAAACAAACGTATTACAACAGTTTTGTCCATGGGAACAGCGTAGAACTTATTATTACAACGGTTTCTTATAGTTCCCCATGAAACTTAGTGAAAACTTAGCCCCGTAATAAGAGTTCATCTCAATTTCTTTTAAACTACGCATTACCCATTGAATAAAACGGTTCTGTTAGCTCTAAAACGTTGTAAACAAGCGTATTACAACAGTTTTGTCCATGGGAACAGCGTAGAACTTATTATTACAACGGTTTCTTATAGTTCCCCATGAAAATTAGTGAAAACTTAGCCCCGTAATAAGAGTTCACCTCAATTTCTTTTAGACTACGAATTTCCCATTGAATAAAACGGTTCTGTTAGCTCTAAAACGTTGTAAACACACGTATTACAACAGTTTTGTCCATAGGAACAGCGTAGAACTTATTATTACAACGGTTTCTTATTGTTCCCCATGAAACTTAGTGAAAACTTAGCCCCGTAATAAGAGTTCACCTCAATTTCTTTTAAACTACGCATTTCCCATTGAATAAAACGGTTCTGTTAGCTCTAAACATTGTTAACAAACGTATTACAACAGTTTTGTCCATGGGAACAGCGTAGAACTTATTATTACAACGGTTTCTTATAGTTCCCCATGAAACTTAGAAAAAACTTAGCCCCGTAATAAGAGTTCACCTCAATTTCTTTTAAACTACGCATTTCCCATTGAATAAAACGGTTCTGTTAGCTCTAAAACGTTGTAAACAAACGTATTACAACAGTTTTGTCCATGGGAACAGCGTAGAACTTATTATTACAACGGTTTCTTATAGTTCCCCATGAAACTTAGTGAAAACTTAGCCCCGTAATAAGAGTTCATCTCAATTTCTTTTAAACTACGCATTACCCATTGAATAAAACGGTTCTGTTAGCTCTAAAACGTTGTAAACAAGCGTATTACAACAGTTTTGTCCATGGGAACAGCGTAGAACTTATTATTACAACGGTTTCTTATAGTTCCCCATGAAACTTAGTGAAAACTTAGCCCCGTAATAAGAGTTCACCTCAATTTCTTTTAAACAACGCATTTCCCATTGAATAAAACGGTTCTGTTAGCTCTAAAACGTTGTAAACAAACGTATTACAACAGTTTTGTCCATGGGAACAGCGTAGAACTTATTATTACAACGGTTTCTTATAGTTCCCAATGAAACTTAGTGAAAACTTAGCCCCGTAATAAGAGTTCACCTCAATTTCTTTTAGACTACGCATTTCCCATTGAATAAAACGGTTCTGTTAGCTCTAAAACGTTGTAAACAAACGTATTACAACAGTTTTGTCCATGGGAACAGCGTAGAACTTATTATTACAACGGTTTCTTATAGTTCCCCATGAAACTTAGTGAAAACTTAGCCCCGTAATAAGAGTTCACCTAAATTTCTTTTAAACTACGCATTTCCCATTGAATAAAACGGTTCTGTTAGCTCTAAAACGTTGTAAACAAACGTATTACAACAGTTTTGTCCATGGGAACAGCCTAGAACTTATTATTACAACGGTTTCTTATAGTTCCCCATGAAATTTAGTGAAAACTTAGCCCCGTAATAAGAGTTCACCTCAATTTCTTTTAAACTACGCATTTCCCATTGAATAAAACGGTTATGTTAGCTCTAAAACGTTGTAAACAAACGTATTACAACAGTTTTATCCATGGGAACAGCGTAGAACTTATTATTACAACGGTTTCTTATAGTTCCCCATGAAACTTAGTGAAAACTTAGTCCCGTAATAAGAGTTCACCTCAATTTCTTTTAAACTACGCATTTCCCATTGAATAAAACGGTTCTGTTAGCTCTAAAACGTTGTAAACAAACGTATTACAACAGTTTTGTCCATGGAAACAGCGTAGAACTTATTATTACAACGGTTTCTTATAGTTCCTCATGAAACTTAGTAAAAACTTAGCCCTGTAATAAGAGTTCACCTAAATCTCTTTTAAACTACGCATTTCCCATTGAATAAAACGGTTCTGTTATCTCTAAAACGTTGTAAACAAACGTATTACAACAGTTTTGTCCATGGGAACAGCGTAGAACTTATTATTACAACGGTTTCTTATAGTTCCCCATGAAACTTAGTGAAAACTTAGCCCCGTAATAAGAGTTCACCTCAATTTCTTTTAAACTACGCATTTCCCATTGAATAAAACGGTTCTGTTAGCTCTAAAACGTTGTAAACAAACGTATTACAACAGTTTTGTCCATGGGAACAGCGTAGAACTTATTATTACAACGGTTTCTTATAGTTCCCCATGAAACTTAGTGAAAACTTAGCCCCGTAATAAGAGTTCACCTCAATTTCTTTTAAACTACGCATTTCCCATTGAATAAAACGGTTCTGTTAGCTCTAAAACGTTGTTAAGAAATGTTATACAACAGTTTTGTCCATGGAAACAGCGTAGAACTTATTATTACAACGGTTTCTTATAGTTCCCCATGAAACTTAGTGAAAACTTAGCCCCGTAACAAGAGTTCACCTCAATTTCTTTTAAACTACGCATTTCCCATTAAATAAAACGGTTCTTTTAGCTCTAAAACGTTGTAAACAAACGTATTACAACAGTTTTGTCCATGGGAACAGCGTAGAACTTATTATTACAACGGTTTCTTATAGTTCCCCATGAAACTTACTGAAAACTTAGCCCCCTAATAAGAGTACACCTCAATTTCTTTTAAACTACGCATTTCCCATTGAATAAAACGGTTCTGTTAGCTCTAAAACGTTGTAAACAAACGTATTACAACAGTTTTGTCCATGGGAACAGCGTAGAACTTATTATTACAACTGTTTCTTATAGTTCCCCATGAAACTTAGTGAAAACTTAGCCCCGTA
Source organism: Pelagia noctiluca (assembly GCA_963924455.1). Classification (NCBI taxonomy): domain Eukaryota; kingdom Metazoa; phylum Cnidaria; class Scyphozoa; order Semaeostomeae; family Pelagiidae; genus Pelagia; species Pelagia noctiluca. The sequence goes on from OZ004323.1 coordinate 5,893,207, forward strand.
ATAAGAGTTCACCTCAATTTCTTTTAAACTACGCATTTCCCATTGAATAAAACGGTTCTGTTAGCTCTAAAACGTTGTAAACAAACGTATTACAACAGTTTTGTCCATGGGAACAGCGTAGAACTTATTATTACAACGGTTTCTTATAGTTCCCAATGAAACTTAGTGGAAACTTAGCCCCGTAATGAGAGTTCACCTCAATTTCTTTTAAACTACGCATTTCCCATTGAATAAAACGGTTCTGTTAGCTCTAAAACGTTGTAAACAAACGTATTACAACAGTTTTGTCCATGAGAACAGCGTAGAACTTATTATTACAACGATTTCTTATAGTTCCCCATGAAACTTAGTAAAAACTTAGCCCCGTAATAAGAGTTCACCTCAATTTCTTTTAAACTACGCATTTCTTATTGAATAAAACGGTTCTGTTAGCTCTAAAACGTTGTAAACAAACGTATTACAACAGTTTTGTCCATGGGAACAGCGTAGAACTTATTATTACAACGGTTTCTTATAGTTCCCCATGAAACTTAGTGAAAACTTAGCCCCGTAATAAGAGTTCACCTCAATTTCTTTTAAACTACGCATTTCCCATTAAATAAAACGGTTCTGTTAGCTCTAAAACGTTGTAAACAAACGTATTACAACAGTTTTGTCCATGGGAACAGCGTAGAACTTATTATTACAACGGTTTCTTATAGTTCCCCATGAAACTTAGTGAAAACTTAGCCCCGTAATAAGATTTCACCTCAATTTCTTTTAAACTACGCATTTCCCATTGAATAAAACGGTTCTGTTAGCTCTAAAACGTTGTAAACAAACGTATTACAACAGTTTTGTCCATGGGAACAGCGTAGAACTTATTATTACAACGGTTTCTTATAGTTCCCCATGAAACTTAGTGAAAACTTAGCCCCGTAATAAGAGTTCACCTCAATTTCTTTTAAACTACGCATTTCTTATTGAATAAAACGGTTCTGTTAGCTCTAAAACGTTGTAAACAAACGTATTACAACAGTTTTGTCAATGGGAATAGCGTAGAACTTATTATTACAACGGTTTCTTATAGTTCCCCATGAAACTTAGTGAAAACTTAGCCCCGTAATAAGAGTTCACCTCAATTTCTTTTAAACTACGCATTTCCCATTGAATAAAACGGTTCTGTTAGCTCTAAAACGTTGTAAACAAACGTATTACAACAGTTTTGTCCATGGGAACAGCGTAGAACTTATTATTACAACTGTTTCTTATAGTTCCCCATGAAACTTAGTGAAAACTTAGCCCCGTAATAAGAGTTCACCTCAATTTCTTTTAAACTACGCATTTCCCATTGAATAAAACGGTTCTGTTAGCTCTAAAACGTTGTAAACAAACGTATTACAACAGTTTTGTCCATGGGAACAGCGTAGAACTTATTATTACAACGGTTTCTTATAGTTCCCAATGAAACTTAGTGGAAACTTAGCCCCGTAATGAGAGTTCACCTCAATTTCTTTTAAACTACGCATTTCCCATTGAATAAAACGGTTCTGTTAGCTCTAAAACGTTGTAAACAAACGTATTACAACAGTTTTGTCCATGAGAACAGCGTAGAACTTATTATTACAACGATTTCTTATAGTTCCCCATGAAACTTAGTAAAAACTTAGCCCCGTAATAAGAGTTCACCTCAATTTCTTTTAAACTACGCATTTCTTATTGAATAAAACGGTTCTGTTAGCTCTAAAACGTTGTAAACAAACGTATTACAACAGTTTTGTCCATGGGAACAGCGTAGAACTTATTATTACAACGGTTTCTTATAGTTCCCCATGAAACTTAGTGAAAACTTAGCCCCGTAATAAGAGTTCACCTCAATTTCTTTTAAACTACGCATTTCCCATTAAATAAAACGGTTCTGTTAGCTCTAAAACGTTGTAAACAAACGTATTACAACAGTTTTGTCCATGGGAACAGCGTAGAACTTATTATTACAACGGTTTCTTATAGTTCCCCATGAAACTTAGTGAAAACTTAGCCCCGTAATAAGATTTCACCTCAATTTCTTTTAAACTACGCATTTCCCATTGAATAAAACGGTTCTGTTAGCTCTAAAACGTTGTAAACAAACGTATTACAACAGTTTTGTCCATGGGAACAGCGTAGAACTTATTATTACAACGGTTTCTTATAGTTCCCCATGAAACTTAGTGAAAACTTAGCCCCGTAATAAGAGTTCACCTCAATTTCTTTTAAACTACGCATTTCTTATTGAATAAAACGGTTCTGTTAGCTCTAAAACGTTGTAAACAAACGTATTACAACAGTTTTGTCAATGGGAATAGCGTAGAACTTATTATTACAACGGTTTCTTATAGTTCCCCATGAAACTTAGTGAAAACTTAGCCCCGTAATAAGAGTTCACCTCAATTTCTTTTAAACTACGCATTTCCCATTGAATAAAACGGTTCTGTTAGCTCTAAAACGTTGTAAACAAACGGTTTACAACAGTTTTGTCCATGGGAACAGCGTAGAACTTATTATTACAACGGTTTCTTATAGTTCCCAATGAAACTTAGTGAAAACCTAGCCCCGTAATAAGAGTTCACCTCAATTTCTTTTAAACTACGCATTTCTTATTGAATAAAACGGTTCTGTTAGCTCTAAAACGTTGTAAACAAACGTATTACAACAGTTTTGTCAATGGGAATAGCGTAGAACTTATTATTACAACGGTTTCTTATAGTTCCCCATGAAACTTAGTGAAAACTTAGCCCCGTAATAAGAGTTCACCTCGATTTCTTTTAAACTACGCATTTACCATTAAATAAAACGGTTCTGTTAGCTCTAAAACGTTGTAAACAAACGTATTACAACAGTTTTGTCCATGGGAACAGCGTAGAACTTATTATTACAACGGTTTCTTATAGTTCCCCATGAAACTTAGTGAAAACTTAGCCCCGTAATAAGAGTTCACCTCAATTTATTTTAAACTACGCATTTCCCATTGAATAAAACGGTTCTGTTAGCTCTAAAACATTGTAAACAAACGTATTACAACAGTTTTGTCCATGGGAACAGCGTAGAACTTATTATTACAACGGTTTCTTATAGTTCCCCATGAAACTTAGTGAAAACTTAGCCCCGTAATAAGAGTTCATCTCAATTTCTTTTAAACTACGCATTACCCATTGAATAAAACGGTTCTGTTAGCTCTAAAACGTTGTAAACAAGCGTATTACAACAGTTTTGTCCATGGGAACAGCGTAGAACTTATTATTACAACGGTTTCTTATAGTTCCCCATGAAAATTAGTGAAAACTTAGCCCCGTAATAAGAGTTCACCTCAATTTCTTTTAGACTACGAATTTCCCATTAAATAAAACGGTTTTGTTAGCTCTAAAACGTTGTAAACACACGTATTACAACAGTTTTGTCCATAGGAACAGCGTAGAACTTATTATTACAACGGTTTCTTATTGTTCCCCATGAAACTTAGTGAAAACTTAGCCCCGTAATAAGAGTTCACCTCAATTTCTTTTAAACTACGCATTTCCCATTGAATAAAACGGTTCTGTTAGCTCTAAACATTGTTAACAAACGTATTACAACAGTTTTGTCCATGGAAACAGCGTAGAACTTATTATTACAACGGTTTCTTATAGTTCCCCATGAAACTTAGTGAAAACTTAGCCCCGTAATAAGAGTTCACCTCAATTTCTTTTAAACTACGTATTTCCCATTTAATAAAACGGTTCTGTTAGCTCTAAAACTTTGTTAACAAACGTATTACAACAGTTTTGTCCATGGAAACAGCGTAGAACTTATTATTACAACGGTTTCTTATAGTTCCCCATGAAACTTAGTGAAAACTTAGCCCCGTAATAAGAGTTCACCTCAATTTCTTTTAAACTACGCATTTCCCATTGAATAAAACGGTTCTGTTAGCTCTAAAACGTTGTAAACAAACATATTACAACAGTTTTGTCCATAGGAACAGCGTAGAACTTATTATTACAACGGTTTCTTATAGTTCCCCATGAAAATTAGAGAAAACTTAGCCCCCTAATAAGAGTTCACCTCTTTTTATTTTAAACAACGCATTTCCCATTGAATAAAACGGTTCTGTTAGCTCTAAAACGTTGTAAACAAACGTATTACAACAGTTTTGTCCATAGGAACAGCGTAGAACTTATTATTACAACAGTTTCTTATAGTTCCCCATGAAAATTAGTGAAAACTTAGCCCCCTAATAAGAGTTCACCTCTTTATATTTTAAACAACGCATTTCCCATTGAATAAAACGGTTCTGTTAGCTCTAAAACGTTGTAAACAAACGTATTACAACAGTTTTGTCCATAGGAACAGCGTAGAACTTATTATTACAACGCTTTCTTATAGTTCCCCATGAAAATTAGTGAAAACGTAGCCCCCTAATAAGAGTTCACCTCTTTTTATTTTAAACAACGCATTTCCCATTGAATAAAACGGTTCTGTTAGCTCTAAAACGTTGTAAACAAACATATTACAACAGTTTTGTCCATGGAAACAGCGTAGAACTTATTATTACAACGGTTTCTTATAGTTCCCCATGAAAATTAGTGAAAACTTAGCCCCGTAATAAGAGTTCACCTCAATTTCTTTTAAACAACGCATTTCCCATTGAATAAAACGGTTCTGTTAGCTCTAAAACGTTGTAAACAAACGTATTACAACAGTTTTGTCCATGGGAACAGCGTAGAACTTATTATTACAACGGTTTCTTATAGTTCCCCATGAAACTTAGTGAAAACTTAGCCCCGTAATAAGAGTTCACCTCAATTTCTTTTAGACTACGCATTTCCCATTGAATAAAACGGTTCTGTTAGCTCTAAAACGTTGTAAACAAACGTATTACAACAGTTTTGTCCATGGGAACAGCGTAGAACTTATTATTACAACGGTTTCTTATAGTTCCCCATGAAACTTAGTGAAAACTTAGCCCCGTAATAAGAGTTCACCTCAATTTCTTTTAAACTACGCATTTCCCATTGAATAAAACGGTTCTGTTAGCTCTAAGATGTTGTAAACAAACGTATTACAACAGTTTTGTCCATGGGAACAGCGTAGAACTTATTAGTACAACGGTTTCTTATAGTTCCCCATGAAACTTAGTGAAAACTTAGCCCCGTAATAAGAGTTCACCTCAATTTCTTTTAAACTACGCATTTCCCATTGAATAAAACGGTTCTGTTAGCTCTAAAACGTTGTAAACAAACGTATTACAACTGTTTTATCCATGGGAACAGCGTAGAACTTATTATTACAACGGTTTCTTATAGTTCCCCATGAAACTTAGTGAAAACTTAGTCCCGTAATAAGAGTTCACCTCAATTTCTTTTAAACTACGCATTTCCCATTGAATAAAACGGTTCTGTTAGCTCTAAAACGTTGTAAACAAACGTATTACAACAGTTTTGTCCATGGAAACAGCGTAGAACTTATTATTACAACGGTTTCTTATAGTTCCTCATAAAACTTAGTAAAAACTTAGCCCCGTAATAAGAGTTCACCTAAATTTCTTTTAAACTACGCATTTCCCATTGAATAAAACGGTTCTGTTAGCTCTAAAACGTTGTAAACAAACGTATTACAACAGTTTTGTCCATGGGAACAGCGTAGAACTTATTATTACAACGGTTTCTTATAGTTCCCCATGAAACTTAGTGAAAACTTAGCCCCGTAATAAGAGTTCACCTCAATTTCTTTTAAACTACGCATTTCCCATTGAATAAAACGGATCTGTTAGCTCTAAAACGTTGTAAACAAACGTATTACAACAGTTTTGTCCATGGGAACAGCGTAGAACTTATTATTACAACGGTTTCTTATAGTTCCCCATGAAACTTAGTGAAAACTAAGCTCCGTAATAAGAGTTCACCTCAATTTCTTTTAAACTACGCATTTCCCATTGAATAAAACGGTTCTGTTAGCTCTAAAACGTTGTTAACAAATGTTATACAACAGTTTTGTCCATGGGAACAGCGTAGAACTTATTATTACAACGGTTTCCTATAGTTCCCCATGAAACTTAGTGAAAACTTAGCCCGGTAATAAGAGTTCACCTCAATTTCTTTTAAACTACGCATTTCCCATTGAATAAAACGGTTCTGTTAGCTCTAAAACGTTGTAAACAAACGTATTACAACAGTTTTGTCCATGGGAACAGCGTAGAACTTATTATTACAACGGTTTCTTATAGTTCCCCATGAAACTTAGTGAAAACTTAGCCCCGTAATAAGAGTTCACCTCAATTTCTTTTAAACTACGCATTTCCCATTGAATAAAAATGTTCTGTTAGCTCTAAAACGTTGTAAACAAACGTATTACAACAGTTTTGTCCATGGGAACAGCGTAGAACTTATTATTACAACGGTTTCTTATAGTTCCCCATGAAACTGAATGAAAACTTAGCCCCCTAATAAGAGAACACCTCAATTTCTTTTAAACTACGCATTTCTCATTGAATAAAACGGTTCTGTTAGCTCTAAAACGTTGTAAACAAACGTATTACAACAGTTTTGTCCATGGGAACAGCGTAGAACTTATTATTACAACGGTTTCTTATAGTTCCCCATGAAACTTAGTGAAAACTTAGCCCCGTAATAAGAGTTCACCTCAATTTCTTTTAAACTACGCATTTCCCATTGAATAAAACGGTTCTGTTAGCTCTAAAACGTTGTAAACAAACGTATTACAACAGTTTTGTCCATGGGAACAGCGTAGAACTCATTATTACAACGGTTTCTTATAGTTCCCCATGAAACTTAGTGAAAACTTAGCCCCGTAATGAGAGTTCACCTCAATTTCTTTTAAACTACGCATTTCCCATTGAATAAAACGGTTCTGTTAGCTCTAAAACGTTGTAAACAAACGTATAACAACAGTTTTGTCCATGAGAAGCGTAGAACTTATTATTACAACGATTTCTTATAGTTCCCCATGAAACTTAGTAAAAACTTAGCCCCGTAATAAGAGTTCACCTAAATTTCTTTTAAACTACGCATTTCCCATTGAATAAAACGGTTCTGTTAGCTCTAAAACGTTGTAAACAAACGTATTACAACAGTTTTGTCCATAGGAACAGCGTAGAACTTATTATTACAACGGTTTCTTATAGTTCCCCATGAAACTTAGTGAAAACTTAGCCCCGTAATAAGAGTTCACCTCAATTTCTTTTAAACTACGCATTTCCCATTGAATAAAACGGTTCTGTTAGCTCTAAAACGTTGTAAACAAACGTATTACAACAGTTTTGTCCATGGAAACAGCGTAGAACTTATTATTACAACGGTTTCTTATAGTTCCCCATGAAACTTAGTGAAAACTTAGCCCCGTAATAAGAGTTCACCTCAATTTCTTTTAAACTACGCATTTCCCATTGAATAAAACGGTTCTGTTAGCTCTAAAACATTGTAAACTAACGTATTACAACAGTTCTGTCCATGGGAACAGCGTAGAATTTATTATTACAACGGTTTCTTATAGTTCCCCATGAAACTTAGTGAAAACTAAGCCCCGTAATAAGAGTTCACCTAAATATCTTTTAAACTACGCATTTCCCATTGAATAAAACGGTTCTGTTAGCTCTAAAACGTTGTAAACAAACGTATTACAACAGTTTTGTCCATGAGAAGCGTAGAACTTATTATTACAACGATTTCTTATAGTTCCCCATGAAACTTAGTGAAAACTTAGCCCCGTAATAAGAGTTCACCTCAATTTCTTTTAAACTACGCATTTCCCATTGAATAAAACGGTTCTGTTAGCTCTAAAACGTTGTAAACAAACGTATTACAACAGTTTTGTCCATGGAAACAGCGTAGAACTTATTATTACAACGGTTTCTTATAGTTCCCCATGAAACTTAGTGAAAACTTAGCCCCGTAATAAGAGTTCACCTCAATTTCTTTTAAACTACGCATTTCCCATTGAATAAAACGGTTCTGTTAGCTCTAAAACATTGTAAACTAACGTATTACAACAGTTCTGTCCATGGGAACAGCGTAGAATTTATTATTACAACGGTTTCTTATAGTTCCCCATGAAACTTAGTGAAAACTTAGCCCCGTAATAAGAGTTCACCTAAATTTCTTTTAAACTACGCATTTCCCATTGAATAAAACGGTTCTGTTAGCTCTTAAACGTTGTAAACAAACGTATTACAACAGTTTTGTCCATAGGAACAGCGTAGAACTTATTATTACAACGGTTTCTTATAGTTCCCCATGAAACTTAGTGAAAACTTAGCCCCGTAATAAGAGTTCACCTCAATTTCTTTTAAACTACGCATTTCCCATTGAATAAAACGGTTCTGTTAGCTCTAAAACGTTGTAAACAAACGTATTACAACAGTTTTGTCCATGGAAACAGCGTAGAACTTATTATTACAACGGTTTCTTATAGTTCCCCATGAAACTTAGTGAAAACTTAGCCCCGTAATAAGAGTTCACCTCAATTTCTTTTAAACTACGCATTTCCCATTGAATAAAACGGTTCTGTTAGCTCTAAAACGTTGTAAACAAACGTATTACAACAGTTTTGTCCATAGGAACAGCGTAGAACTTATTATTACAACGGTTTCTTATAGTTCCCCATGAAACTTAGTGAAAACTTAGCCCCGTAATAAGAGTTCACCCCAATTTCTTTTAAACTACGCATTTCCCATTGAATAAAACGGTTCTGTTAGCTCTAAAACGTTGTAAACAAACGTATTACAACAGTTTTGTCCATGGGAACAGCGTAGAACTTATTATTACAACGGTTTCTTATAATTCCCCATGAAACTTAGTGGAAACTTAGCCCCGTAATGAGAGTTCAGCTCAATTTCTTTTAAACTACGCATTTCCCATTGAATAAAACGGTTCTGTTAGCTCTAAAACGTTGTAAACAAACGTATTACAACAGTTTTGTCCATAGGAACAGCGTAGAACTTATTATTACAACGGTTTCTTATAGTTCCCCATGAAACTTAGTGAAAACTTAGCCCCGTAATAAGAGTTCACCTCAATTTCTTTTAAACTATGCATTTCCCATTGAATAAAACGGTTCTGTTAGCTCTAAAACGTTGTAAACAAACGTATTACAACAGTTTTGTCCATGGGAACAGCGTAGAACTTATTATTACAACGGTTTCTTATAGTTCCCCATGAAACTTAGTGAAAACTTAGCCCCGTAATAAGAGTTCACCTCAATTTCTTTTAAACTACGCATTTCCCATTGAATAAAACGGTTCTGTTAGCTCTAAAACGTTGTAAGCAAACGTATTACAACAGTTTTGTCCATAGGAACAGCGTAGAACTTATTATTACAACGGTTTCTTATAGTTCCCCATGAAAATTAGTGAAAACTTAGCCCCCTAATAAGAGTTCACCTCTTTTTATTTTAAACAACGCATTTCCCATTGAATAAAACAGTTCTGTTAGCTCTAAAACATTGTAAACAAACGTATTACAACAGTTTTGTCCATGGAAACAGCGTAGAACTTATTATTACAACGGTTTCTTATAGTTCCCCATGAAAATTAGTGAAAACTTAGCCCCGTAATAAGAGTTCACCTCCTTTTATTTTAAACAACGCATTTCCCATTGAATAAAACGGTTCTGTTAGCTCTAAAACGTTGTAAACAAACGTATTACAACAGTTTTGTCCATGGGAACAGCGTAGAACTTATTATTACAACGGTTTCTTATAGTTCCCCATGAAACTTAGTGAAAACTTAGCCCCGTAATAAGAGTTCATCTAAATTTCTTTTAAACTACGCATTTCCCATTGAATAAAACGGTTCTGTTCGCTCTAAAACGTTGTAAACAAACGTATTACAACAGTTTTGTCCATGGGAACAGCGTAGAACTTATTATTACAACGGTTTCTTAAAGTTCCCCATGAAACTTAGTGAAAACTTAGCCCCGTAATAAGAGTTCACCTCAATTTCTTTTAAACTACGCATTTCCCATTGAATAAAACGGTTCTGTTAGCTCTAAAACGTTGCAAACAAACGTATTACAACAGTTTTGTCCATGGGAACAGCGTAGAACTTATTATTACAACGGTTTCTTATAGTTCCCCATGAAACTTAGTGAAAACTTAGCCCCGTAATAAGAGTTCACCTCAATTTCTTTTAAACTACGCATTTCCCATTGAATAAAACGGTTCTGTTAGCTCTAAAACGTTGTAAACAAACGTATTACAACCGTTTTATCCATGGGAACAGCGTAGAACTTATTATTACAACGGTTTCTTATAGTTCCCCATGAAACTTAGTGAAAACTTAGTCCCGTAATAAGAGTTCACCTCAATTTCTTTTAAACTACGCATTTCCCATTGAATAAAACGGTTCTGTTAGCTCTAAAACGTTGTAAACAAACGTATTACAACAGTTTTGTCCATGGAAACAGCGTAGAACTTATTATTACAACGGTTTCTTATAGTTCCTCATGAAACTTAGTAAAAACTTAGCCCCGTAATAAGAGTTCACCTATATTTCTTTTAAACTACGCATTTCCCATTGAATAAAACGGTTCTGTTAGCTCTAAAACGCTGTAAACAAGCGTATTACAACAGTTTTGTCCATGGCAACAGCGTAGAACTTATTATTACAACGGTTTCTTATAGTTCCCCATGAAACTTAGTGAAAACTTAGCCCCGTAATAAGAGTTCACCTCAATTTCTTTTAAACTACGCATTTCCCATTGAATAAAACGGTTCTGTTAGCTCTAAAACGTTGTAAACAAACGTATTACAACAGTTTTGTCCATTGGAACAGCGTAGAACTTATTATTACAACGGTTTCTTATAGTTCCCCATGAAACTTAGTGAAAACTTAGCCCCGTAATAAGAGTTCACCTCAATTTCTTTTAAACTACGCATTTCCCATTGAATAAAACGGTTCTGTTAGCTCTAAAACGTTGTAAACAAACGTATTACAACAGTTTTGTCCATGGGAACAGCGTAGAACTTATTATTACAACGGTTTCTTATAGTTCCCCATGAAACTTAGTGAAAACTTAGCCCCGTAATAAGAGTTCACCTCAATTTCTTTTAAACTACGCATTTCCCATTGAATAAAACGGTTCTGTTAGCTCTAAAACGTTGTAAACAAACGTATTACAACAGTTTTATCCATGGGAACAGCGTAGAACTTATTATTACAACGGTTTCTTATAGTTCCCCATGAAACTTAGTGAAAACTTAGTCCCGTAATAAGAGTTCACCTCAATTTCTTTTAAACTACGCATTTCCCATTGAATAAAACGGTTCTGTTAGCTCTAAAACGTTGTAAACAAACGTATTACAACAGTTTTGTCCATGGAAACAGCGTAGAACTTATTATTACAACGGTTTCTTATAGTTCCTCATGAAACTTAGTAAAAACTTAGCCCCGTAATAAGAGTTCACCTAAATTTCTTTTAAACTACGCATTTCCCATTGAATAAAACGGTTCTGTTAGCTCTAAAACGCTGTAAACAAGCGTATTACAACAGTTTTGTCCATGGCAACAGCGTAGAACTTATTATTACAACGGTTTCTTATAGTTCCCCATGAAACTTAGTGAAAACTTAGCCCCGTAATAAGAGTTCACCTCAATTTCTTTTAAACTACGCATTTCCCATTGAATAAAACGGTTCTGTTAGCTCTAAAACGTTGTAAACAAACGTATTACAACAGTTTTGTCCATTGGAACAGCGTAGAACTTATTATTACAACGGTTTCTTATAGTTCCCCATGAAACTTAGTGAAAACTTAGCCCCGTAATAAGAGTTCACCTCAATTTCTTTTAAACTACGCATTTCCCATTGAATAAAACGGTTCTGTTAGCTCTAAAACGTTGTTAACAAATGTTATACAACAGTTATGTCCATGGGAACAGCGTAGAACTTATTATTACAACGGTTTCTTATAGTTCCCCATGAAACTTAGTGAGAACTTAGCCCGGTAATAAGAGTTCACCTCAATTTCTTTTAAACTACGCATTTCCCATTGAATAAAACGGTTCTGTTAGCTCTAAAACGTTGTAAACAAACGTATTACAACAGTTTTGTCCATGGGAACAGCGTAGAACTTATTATTACAACGGTTTCTTATAGTTCCCCATGAAACTTAGTGAAAACTTAGTCCCGTAATAAGAGTTCACCTCAATTTCTTTTAAACTACGCATTTCCCATTGAATAAAACGGTTCTGTTAGCTCTAAAACGTTGTAAACAAACGTATTACAACAGTTTTGTCCATGGAAACAGCGTAGAACTTATTATTACAACGGTTTCTTATAGTTCCTCATGAAACTTAGTAAAAACTTAGCCCCGTAATAAGAGTTCACCTAAATTTCTTTTAAACTACGCATTTCCCATTGAATAAAACGGTTCTGTTAGCTCTAAAACGCTGTAAACAAGCGTATTACAACAGTTTTGTCCATGGCAACAGCGTAGAACTTATTATTACAACGGTTTCTTATAGTTCCCCATGAAACTTAGTGAAAACTTAGCCCCGTAATAAGAGTTCACCTCAATTTCTTTTAAACTACGCATTTCCCATTGAATAAAACGGTTCTGTTAGCTCTAAAACGTTGTAAACAAACGTATTACAACAGTTTTGTCCATTGGAACAGCGTAGAACTTATTATTACAACGGTTTCTTATAGTTCCCCATGAAACTTAGTGAAAACTTAGCCCCGTAATAAGAGTTCACCTCAATTTCTTTTAAACTACGCATTTCCCATTGAATAAAACGGTTCTGTTAGCTCTAAAACGTTGTTAACAAATGTTATACAACAGTTATGTCCATGGGAACAGCGTAGAACTTATTATTACAACGGTTTCTTATAGTTCCCCATGAAACTTAGTGAGAACTTAGCCCGGTAATAAGAGTTCACCTCAATTTCTTTTAAACTACGCATTTCCCATTGAATAAAACGGTTCTGTTAGCTCTAAAACGTTGTAAACAAACGTATTACAACAGTTTTGTCCATGGGAACAGCGTAGAACTTATTATTACAACGGTTTCTTATAGTTCCCCATGAAACTTAGTGAAAACTTAGCCCCGTAATAAGAGTTCACCTCAATTTCTTTTAAACTACGCATTTCCCATTGAATAAAACGGTTCTGTTAGCTCTAAAACGTTGTAAACAAACGTATTACAACAGTTTTGTCCATGGGAACAGCGTAGAACTTATTATTACAACGGTTTCTTATAGTTCCCCATGAAACTTAGTGAAAACTTAGCCCCGTAATAAGAGTTCACCTCAATTTCTTTTAAACTACGCATTTCCCATTGAATAAAACGGTTCTGTTAGCTCTAAAACGTTGTTAACAAATGTTATACAACAGTTTTGTCCATGGGAACAGCGTAGAACTTATTATTACAACGGTTTCTTATAGTTCCCCATGAAACTTAGTGAAAACTTAGCCCCGTAATAAGAGTTCACCTCAATTTCTTTTAAACTAGGCATTTCCCATTGAATAAAACGGTTCTGTTAGCTCTAAAACGTTGTAAACAAACGTATTACAACAGTTTTGTCCATGGGAACAGCGTAGAATTTATTATTACAACGGTTTCTTATAGTTCCCCATGAAACTTAGTGAAAACTTAGCCCCGTAATAAGAGTTCACCTCAATTTCTTTTAAACTACGCATTTCCCATTGAATAAAAATGTTCTGTTAGCTCTAAAACGTTGTAAACAAACGTATTACAACAGTTTTGTCCATGGGAACAGCGTAGAACTTATTATTACAACGGTTTCTTATAGTTCCCCATGAAACTTAATGAAAACTTAGCCCCCTAATAAGAGTACACCTCAATTTCTTTTAAACTACGCATTTCTCATTGAATAAAACGGTTCTGTTAGCTCTAAAACGTTGTAAACAAACGTATTACAACAGTTTTGTCCATGGGAACAGCGTAGAACTTATTATTACAACGGTTTCTTATAGTTCCCCATGAAACTTAGTGAAAACTTAGCCCAGTAATAAGAGTTCACCTCAATTTCTTTTAAACTACGCATTTCCCATTGAATAAAACGGTTCTGTTAGCTCTAAAACGTTGTAAACAAACGTATTACAACAGTTTTGTCCATGGGAACAGCGTAGAACTTATTATTACAACGGTTTCTTATAGTTCCCCATGAAACTTAGTGAAAACTTAGCCCTGTAATGAGGGTTCACCTCAATTTCTTTTAAACTACGCATTTCCCATTGAATAAAACGGTTCTGTTAGCTCTAAAACGTTGTAAACAAACGTATTACAACAGTTTTGTCCATGAGAACAGCGTAGAACTTATTATTACAACGATTTCTTATAGTTCCCCATGAAACTTAGTAAAAACTTAGCCCCGTAATAAGAGTTCACCTCAATTTCTTTTAAACTACGCATTTCCCATTGAATAAAACGGTTCTGTTAGCTCTAAAACGTTGTAAACAAACGTATTACAACAGTTTTGTCCATGGAAACAGCGTAGAACTTATTATTACAACGGTTTCTTATAGTTCCCCATGAAACTTAGTGAAAACTTAGCCCCGTAATAAGAGTTCACCTCAATTTCTTTTAAACTACGCATTTCCCATTGAATAAAACGGTTCTGTTAGCTCTAAAACGTTGTAAACAAACGTATTACAACAGTTTTGTCCATAGGAACAGCGTAGAACTTATTATTACAACGGTTTCTTATAGTTCCCCATGAAACTTAGTGAAAACTTAGCCCCGTAATAAGAGTTCACCTCAATTTCTTTTAAACTACGCATTTCCCATTGAATAAAACGGTTCTGTTAGCTCTAAAACGTTGTAAACAAACGTATTACAACAGTTTTGTCCATGGGAACAGCGTAGAACTTATTATTACAACGGTTTCTTATAGTTCCCCATGAAACTTAGTGAAAACTTAGCCCCGTAATAAGAGTTCACCTCAATTTCTTTTAAACTACGCATTTCCCATTGAATAAAACGGTTCTGTTAGCTCTAAAACGTTGTAAACAAACGTATTACAACAGTTTTGTCCATAGGAACAGCGTAGAACTTATTATTACAACGGTTTCTTATAGTTCCCCATGAAACTTAGTGAAAACTTAGCCCCGTAATAAGAGTTCACCTCAATTTCTTTTAAACTACGCATTTCCCATTGAATAAAACGGTTCTGTTAGCTCTAAAACGTTGTAAACAAACGTATTACAACAGTTTTGTCCATGGGAACAGCGTAGAACTTATTATTACAACGGTTTCTTATAGTTCCCCATGAAACTTAGTGAAAACTTAGCCCCGTAATAAGAGTTCACCTCAATTTCTTTTAAAGTACGCATTTCCCATTGAATAAAAATGTTCTGTTAGCTCTAAAACGTTGTAAACAAACGTATTACAACAGTTTTGTCCATGGGAAAAGCGTAGAACTTATTATTACAACGGTTTCTTATAGTTCCCCATGAAACTTAGTGAAAACTTAGCCCCGTAATAAGAGTTCACCTCAATTTCTTTTAAACTACGCATTTCTCATTGAATAAAACGGTTCTGTTAGCTCTAAAACGTTGTAAACAAACGTATTACAACAGTTTTGTCCATGGGAACAGCGTAGAACTTATTATTACAACGGTCTCTTATAGTTCCCCATGAAACTTAGTGAAAACTTAGCCCCGTAATAAGAGTTCACCTCAATTTCTTTTAAACTACGCATTTCCCATTGAATAAAACGGTTCTGTTAGCTCTAAAACGTTGTAAACAAACGTATTACAACAGTTTTGTCCATGGGAACAGCGTAGAACTTATTATTACAACGGTTTCTAATAGTTCCCCATGAAACTTAGTGAAAACTTAGCCCCGTAATGAGAGTTCACCTCAATTTCTTTTAAACTACGCATTTCCCATTGAATAAAACGGTTCTGTTAGCTCTAAAACGTTGTAAACAAACGTATTACAACAGTTTTGTCCATGAGAACAGCGTAGACCTTATTATTACAACGATTTCTTATAGTTCCCCATGAAACTTAGTAAAAGCTTAGCCCCGTAATAAGAGTTCACCTAAATTTCTTTTAAACTACGCATTTCCCATTGAATAAAACGGTTCTGTTAGCTCTAAAACGTTGTAAACAAACTTATTACAACAGTTTTGTCCATAGGAACAGCGTAGAACTTATTATTACAACGGTTTCTTATAGTTCCCCATGAAACTTAGTGAAAACTTAGCCCCGTAATAAGAGTTTACCTCAATTTCTTTTAAACTACGCATTTCCAATTGAATAAAACGGTTCTGTTAGCTCTAAAACGTTGTAAACAAACGTATTACAACAGTTTTGTCCATGGAAACAGCGTAGAACTTATTATTACAACGGTTTCTTATAGTTCCCCATGAAACTTAGTGAAAACTTAGCCCCGTAATAAGAGTTCACCTCAATTTCTTTTAAACTACGCATTTCCCATTGAATAAAACGGTTCTGTTAGCTCTAAAACGTTGTAAACAAACGTATTACAACAGTTTTGTCCATAGGAACAGCGTAGAACTTATTATTACAACGGTTTCTTATAGTTCCCCATGAAAATTAGTGAAAACTTAGCCCCCTAATAAGAGTTCACCTCTTTTTATTTTAAACAACGCATTTCCCATTGAATAAAACGGTTCTATTTGCTCTAAAACGTTGTAAACAAACGTATTACAACAGTTTTGTCCATGGGAACAGCGTAGAACTTATTATTGCAACGGTTTCTTATAGTTCCCCATGAAAATTAGTGAAAACTTAGCCCCGTAATAAGAGTTCACCTCAATTTCTTTTAAACTACGCATTTCCCATTGAATAAAACGGTTCTTTTAGCTCTAAAACGTTGTAAACAAACGTATTACAACAGTTTTGTCCATGGGAACAGCGTAGAACTTATTATTACAACGGTTTCTTATAGTTCCCCATGAAACTCAGTGAAAACTTAGCCCCGTAATGAGAGTTCACCTCAATTTCTTTTAAACTACGCATTTCCCATTGAATAAAACGGTTCTGTTAGCTCTAAAACGTTGTAAACAAACGTATTACAACAGTTTTGTCCATAGGAACAGCGTAGAACTTATTATTACATTGGTTTCTTATAGTTCCCCATGAAACTTAGTGAAAACTTAGCCCCATAATAAGAGTTTACCTCAATTTCTTTTAAACTACGCATTTCCCATTGAATAAAACGGTTCTGTTAGCTCTAAAACGTTGTAAACAAACGTATTACAACAGTTTTGTCCATGGAAACAGCGTAGAACTTATTATTACAACGGTTTCTTATAGTTCCCCATGAAACTTAGTGAAAACTTAGCCCCGTAATAAGAGTTCACCTCAATTTCTTTTAAACTACGCATTTCCCATTGAATAAAACGGTTCTGTTAGCTCTAAAACGTTGTAAACAAACGTATTACAACAGTTTTGTCCATAGGAACAGCGTAGAACTTATTATTACAACGGTTTCTTATAGTTCCCCATGAAAATTAGTGAAAACTTAGCCCCCTAATAAGAGTTCACCTCTTTTTATTTTAAACAACGCATTTCTCATTGAATAAAATGGTTCTGTTTGCTCTAAAACGTTGTAAACAAACGTATTACAACAGTTTTGTCCATGGGAACAGCGTAGAACTTATTATTGCAACGGTTTCTTATAGTTCCCCATGAAAATTAGTGAAAACTTAGCACAGTAATAAGAGTTCACCTCAATTTCTTTTAAACTACGCATTTCCCATTGAATAAAACGGTTCTTTTAGCTCTAAAACGTTGTAAACCAACGTATTACAACAGTTTTGTCCATGGGAACAGCGTAGAACTTATTATTACAACGGTTTCTTATAGTTCCCCATGAAACTCAGTGAAAACTTAGCCCCGTAATGAGAGTTCACCTCAATTTCTTTTAAACTACGCATTTCCCATTGAATAAAACGGTTCTGTTAGCTCTAAAACGTTGTAAACAAACGTATTACAACAGTTTTGTCCATGAGAACAGCGTAGAACTTATTATTACAACGATTTCTTATAGTTCCCCATGAAACTTAGTAAAAACTTAGCCCCGTAATAAGAGTTCACCTCAATTTCTTTTAAACTACGCATTTCTTATTGAATAAAACGGTTCTGTTAGCTCTAAAACGTTGTAAACAAACGTATTACAACAGTTTTGTCCATGGGAATAGCGTAGAACTTATTATTACAACGGTTTCTTATAGTTCCCCATGAAACTTAGTGAAAACTTAGCCCCGTAATAACAGTTCACCTCAATTTCTTTTAAACTACGCATTTCCCATTAAATAAAACGGTTCTGTTAGCTCTAAAACGTTGTAAACAAACGTATTACAACAGTTTTGTCCATGGGAACAGCGTAGAACTTATTATTACAACGGTTTCTTATAGTTCCCCATGAAACTTAGTGAAAACTTAGCCCCGTAATAAGAGTTCATCTCAATTTCTTTTAAACTACGCATTACCCATTGAATAAAACGGTTCTGTTAGCTCTAAAACGTTGTAAACAAGCGTATTACAACAGTTTTGTCCATGGGAACAGCGTAGAACTTATTATTACAACGGTTTCTTATATTTCCCCATGAAAATTAGTGAAAACTTAGCCCCGTAATAAGAGTTCACCTCAATTTCTTTTAGACTACGAATTTCCCATTGAATAAAACGGTTCTGTTAGCTCTAAAACGTTGTAAACAAACGTATTACAACAGTTTTGTCCATAGGAACAGCGTAGAACTTATTATTACAACGGTTTCTTATAGTTCCCCATGAAACTTAGTGAAAACTTAGCCCCGTAATAAGAGTTCACCTCAATTTCTTTTAAACTACGCATTTCCCATTGAATAAAACGGTTTTGTTAGCTCTAAAACGTTGTAAACAAACGTATTAAAACAGTTTTGTCCATAGGAACAGCGTAGAACTTATTATTACAACGGTTTCTTATAGTTCCCCATGAAACTTAGTGAAAACTTAGCCCCGTAATAAGAGTTTACCTCAATTTCTTTTAAACTACGCATTTCCCATTGAATAAAACGGTTCTGTTAGCTCTAAAACGTTGTAAACAAACGTATTACAACAGTTTTGTCCATGGAAACAGCGTAGAACTTATTATTACAACGGTTTCTTATAGTTCCCCATGAAACTTAGTGAAAACTTAGCCCCGTAATAAGAGTTCACCTCAATTTCTTTTAAACTACGCATTTCCCATTGAATAAAACGGTTCTGTTAGCTCTAAAACGTTGTAAACAAACGTATTACAACAGTTTTGTCCATAGGAACAGCGTAGAACTTATTATTACAACGGTTTCTTATAGTTCCCCATGAAAATTAGTGAAAACTTAGCCCCCTAATAAGAGTTCACCTCTTTTTATTTTAAACAACGCATTTCCCATTGAATAAAACGGTTCTGTTTGCTCTAAAACGTTGTAAACAAACGTATTACAACAGTTTTGTCCATGGGAACAGCGTAGAACTTATTATTGCAACGGTTTCTTATAGTTCCCCATGAAACTTAGTGAAAACCTAGCACCGTAATAAGAGTTCACCTCAATTTCTTTTAAACTACGCATTTCCCATTGAATAAAACGGTTCTTTTAGCTCTAAAACGTTGTAAACAAACGTATTACAACAGTTTTGTCCATGGGAACAGCGTAGAACTTATTATTACAACGGTTTCTTATAGTTCCCCATGAAACTCAGTGAAAACTTAGCCCCGTAATGAGAGTTCACCTCAATTTCTTTTAAACTACGC
The DNA here is from genome assembly GCA_963924455.1 of Pelagia noctiluca. Classification (NCBI taxonomy): domain Eukaryota; kingdom Metazoa; phylum Cnidaria; class Scyphozoa; order Semaeostomeae; family Pelagiidae; genus Pelagia; species Pelagia noctiluca. The sequence goes on from OZ004323.1 coordinate 5,912,924, forward strand.
ATTTCCCATTGAATAAAACGGTTCTGTTAGCTCTAAAACGTTGTAAACAAACGTATTACAACAGTTTTGTCCATGAAAACAGCGTAGAACTTATTATTACAACGATTTCTTATAGTTCCCCATGAAACTTAGTAAAAACTTAGCCCCGTAATAAGAGTTCACCTCAATTTCTTTTAAACTACGCATTTCTTATTGAATAAAACGGTTCTGTTAGCTCTAAAACGTTGTAAACAAACGTATTACAACAGTTTTGTCCATGGGAATAGCGTAGAACTTATTATTACAACGGTTTCTTATAGTTCCCCATGAAACTTAGTGAAAACTTAGCCCCGTAATAAGAGTTCACCTCAATTTCTTTTAAACTACGCATTTCCCATTAAATAAAACGGTTCTGTTAGCTCTAAAACGTTGTAAACAAACGTATTACAACAGTTTTGTCCATGGGAACAGCGTAGAACTTATTATTACAACGGTTTCTTATAGTTCCCCATGAAACTTAGTGAAAACTTAGCCCCGTAATAAGAGTTCATCTCAATTTCTTTTAAACTACGCATTACCCATTGAATAAAACGGTTCTGTTAGCTCTAAAACGTTGTAAACAAGCGTATTACAACAGTTTTGTCCATGGGAACAGCGTAGAACTTATTATTACAACGGTTTCTTATATTTCCCCATGAAAATTAGTGAAAACTTAGCCCCGTAATAAGAGTTCACCTCAATTTCTTTTAGACTACGATTTTCCCATTGAATAAAACGGTTCTGTTAGCTCTAAAACGTTTTAAACAAACGTATTACAACAGTTTTGTCCATGGGAACAGCGTAGAACTTATTATTACAACGGTTTCTTATAGTTCCCCATGAAACTTAGTGAAAACTTAGCCCCGTAATAGGAGTTCACCTCAATTTCTTTTAAACTACGCATTTCCCATTGAATAAAACGGTTCTGTTAGCTCTAAAACGTTGTAAACAAACGTATTACAACAGTTTTGTCCATAGGAACAGCGTAGAACTTATTATTACAACGGTTTCTTATTGTTCCCCATGAAACTTAGTGAAAACTTAGCCCCGTAATAAGAGTTCACCTCAATTTCTTTTAAACTACGCATTTCCCATTGAATAAAACGGTTCTGTTAGCTCTAAAACGTTGTTAACAAACGTATTACAACAGTTTTGTCCATGGAAACAGCGTAGAACTTATTATTACAACGGTTTCTTATAGTTCCCCATGAAACTTAGTGAAAACTTGGCCCCGTAATAAGAGTTCACCTCAATTTCTTTTAAACTACGTATTTCCCATTTAATAAAACGGTTCGGTTAGCTCTAAAACGTTGTAAACAAACGTATTACAACAGTTTTGTCCATGAGAACAGCGTAGAACTTATTATTACAACGGTTTCTTATAGTTCCCCATGAAACTTAGTGAAAACTAAGCCCCGTAATAAGAGTTCACCTCAATTTCTTTTAGACTTCGCATTTCCCATTGAATAAAATGGTTCTGTTAGCTCTAAAACGTTTTAAACAAACGTATTACAACAGTTTTGTCCACGGGAACAGCGTAGAACTTATTATTACAACGGTTTCGTATAGTTCCCCATGAAACTTAATGAAAACTTAGCCCCGTAATAAGAGTTCACCTCAATTTCTTTTAAACTACGCATTTCCCATTGAATAAAACGGTTCTGTTAGCTCTAAAACGTTGTAAACAAACGTATTACAACAGTTTTGTCCATAGGAACAGCGTAGAACTTATTATTACAACGGTTTCTTATAATTTCCCTATGAAACTTAGTGAAAACTTAGCCCCGTAATAAGAGTTCACCTCAATTTCTTTTAAACTACGCATTTCCCATTGAATAAAACGGTTCTGTTAGCTCTAAAACGTTGTAAACAAACGTATTACAACAGTTTTGTCCATGGAAACAGCGTAGAACTTATTATTACAACGGTTTCTTATAGTTCCCCATGAAACTTAGTGAAAACTTAGCCCCGTAATAAGAGTTCACCTCAATTTCTTTTAAACTACGCATTTCCCATTGAATAAAACGGTTCTGTTAGCTCTAAAACGTTGTAAACAAACGTATTACAACAGTTTTGTCCATAGGAACAGCGTAGAACTTATTATTACAACGGTTTCTTATAGTTCCCCATGAAACTTAGTGAAAACTTAGCCCCGTAATAAGAGTTCACCTCAATTTCTTTTAAACTATGCATTTCCCATTGAATAAAACGGTTCTGTTAGCTCTAAAACGTTGTAAACAAACGTATTACGCCAGTTTTCTCCATGGAAACAGCGTAGAACTTATTATTACAACGGTTTCTTATAGTTCCCCATGAAACTTAGTGAAAACTTAGCCCCGTAATAAGAGTTCACCTCAATTTCTTTTAAACTACGTATTTCCCATCTAATAAAACGGTTCTGTTAGCTCTAAAACGTTGTAAACAAACGTATTACAACAGTTTTGTCCATGAGAACAGCGTAGAACTTATTAGTACAACGGTTTCTTATAGTTCCCCATGAATCTTAGTGAAAACTTAGCCCCGTAATGAGAGTTCACCTCAATTTCTTTTAAACTACGCATTTCCCATTGAATAAAACGGTTCTGTTAGCTCTAAAACGTTGTAAACAAACGTATTACAACAGTTTTGTCCATGGGAACAGCGTAGAACTTATTATTACAACGGTTTCTTATAGTTCCCCATGAAACTTAGTGAAAACTTAGCCCCGTAATAAGAGTTCACCTCAATTTCTTTTAAACAACGCATTTCCCATTGAATAAAACGGTTCTGTTAGCTCTAAAACGTTGTAAACAAACGTATTACAACAGTTTTGTCCATGGGAACAGCGTAGAACTTATTATTACAACGGTTTCTTATAGTTCCCCATGAAACTTAGTGAAAACTTAGCCCCGTAATAAGAGTTCACCTCAATTTCTTTTAAACTACGCATTTCTCATTGAATAAAACGGTTCTGTTAGCTCTAAAACGTTGTAAACAAACGTATTACAACAGTTTTGTCCATGAGAACAGCGTAGAACTTATTATTACAACGGTTTCTTATAGTTCCCCATGAAACTTAGTGAAAACTTAGCCCCGTAATAAGAGTTCACCTTAATTTCTTTTAAACTACGCATTTCCCATTGAATAAAATGGTTCTGTTAGCTCTAAAACGTTGTAAACAAACGTATTACAACAGTTTTGTCCATGGGAACAGCGTAGAACTTATTATTACAACGGTTTCTTATAGTTCCCCATGAAACTTATTGAAAACTTAGCCCCCTAATAAGAGTTCACCTCAATTTCTTTTAAACTACGCATTTCCCATTGAATAAAACGGTTCTGTTAGCTCTAAAACGTTGTAAACAAACGTATTACAACAGTTTTGTCCATGGGAACAGCGTAGAACTTATTATTACAACGGTTTCTTATAGTTCCCCATGAAACTTAGTGAAAACTTAGCCCCGTAATAAGAGTTCACCTCAATTTCTTTTAAACTACGCATTTCTCATTGAATAAAACGGTTCTGTTAGCTCTAAAACGTTGTAAACAAACGTATTACAACAGTTTTGTCCATGAGAACAGCGTAGAACTTATTATTACAACGGTTTCTTATAGTTCCCCATGAAACTTAGTGAAAACTTAGCCCCGTAATAAGAGTTCACCTCAATTTCTTTTAAACTACGCATTTCCCATGGAATAAAACGGTTCTGTTAGCTCTAAAACGTTGTAAACAAACGTATTACAACAGTTTTGTCCATGGGAATAGCGTAGAACTTATTATTACAACGGTTTCTTATAGTTCCCCATGAAACTTAGTGAAAACTTAGCCCCGTAATAAGAGTTCATCTCGATTTCTTTTAAATTACGCATTTCCCATTGAATAAAATGTTTCTGTTAGCTCTAAAACGTTGTAAACAAACGTATTACAACAGTTTTGTCCATGGGAACAGGGTAGAACTTATTATTACAACGGTTTCTTATAGTTCCCCATGAAACTTAGTGAAAACTTAGCCCCGTAATAAGAGTTCACCTCAATTTCTTTTAAACTACGCATTTCCCATTGAATAAAACGGTTCTGTTAGCTCTAAAACGTTGTAAACAAACGTATTACAACAGTTTTGTCCATGGGAACAGCTTAGAACTTATTATTACAACGGTTTCTTATAGTTCCCCATGAAACTTAGTGAAAACTTAGCCCCGTAATAAGAGTTCACCTCAATTTCTTTTAAACTACGCATTTCCCATTGAATAAAACGGTTCTGTTAGCTCTAAAACGTTGTAAACAAACGTATTACAACAGGTTTGTCCATGGGAACAGCGTAGAATGTATTATTACAACGGTTTCTTATAGTTCCCCATGAAACTTAGTGAAAACTTAGCCCCGTAATAAGAGTTCACCTCAATATCTTCTAAACTACGCATTTTCCATTGAATAAAACGGTTCTGTTAGCTCTAAAACGTTGTAAACAAACGTATTACAACAGTTTTGTCCATGGGAACAGCGTAGAACTTATTATTACAACGGTTTCTTATAGTTTCCGATGAAACTTAGTGAAAACTTAGCCCCGTTATAAGAGTTCACCTCAATTTCTTTTAAACTACGCATTTCCCATTGAATAAAACGGTTCTGTTAGCTCTAAAACGTTGTAAACGAACGTATTACAACTGTTTTGTCCATGGGAACAGCGTAGAACTTATTATTACAACGGTTTCTTATAGTTCCCCATGAAACTTAGTGAAAACTTAGCCCCGTAATAAGAGTTCAGCTCAATTTCTTTTAAACTACGCATTTCCCATTGAATAAAACGGTTCTGTTAGCTCTAAAACGTTGTAAACAAACGTATTACAACAGTTTTGTCCATGGGAACAGCGTAGAACTTATTATTACAACGGTTTCTTATAGTTCCCCATGAAACTTAGTGAAAACTTAGCCCCGTAATAAGAGTTCACCTCAATTTCTTTTAAACTACGCATTTCTCATTGAATAAAACGGTTCTGTTAGCTCTAAAACGTTGTAAACAAACGTATTACAACAGTTTTGTCCATGAGAACAGCGTAGAACTTATTATTACAACGGTTTCTTATAGTTCCCCATGAAACTTAGTGAAAACTTAGCCCCGTAATAAGAGTTCACCTCAATTTCTTTTAAACTACGCATTTCCCATTGAATAAAACGGTTCTGTTAGCTCTAAAACGTTGTTAACAAACGTATTACAACAGTTTTGTCCATGGGAATAGCGTAGAACTTATTATTACAACGGTTTCTTATAGTTCCCCATGAAACTTAGTGAAAACTTAGCCCCGTAATAAGAGTTCATCTCGATTTCTTTTAAATTACGCATTTCCCATTGAATAAAATGTTTCTGTTAGCTCTAAAACGTTGTAAACAAACGTATTACAACAGTTTTGTCCATGGGAACAGCGTAGGACTTATTATTACAACGGTTTCTTATAGTTCCCCATGAAACTCAGTGAAAACTTAGCCCCGTAATAAGAGTTCACCTCAATTTCTTTTAAACTACGCATTTCCCATTGAATAAAACGGTTCTGTTAGCTCTAAAACGTTGTAAACAAACGTATTACAACAGTTTTGTCCATGGGAACAGCTTAGAACTTATTATTACAACGGTTTCTTATAGTTCCCCATGAAACTTAGTGAAAACTTAGCCCCGTAATAAGAGTTCACCTCAATTTCTTTTAAACTACGCATTTCCCATTGAATAAAACGGTTCTGTTAGCTCTAAAACGTTGTAAACAAACGTATTACAACAGGTTTGTCCATGGGAACGGCGTAGAACGTATTATTACAACGGTTTCTTATAGTTCCCCATGAAACTTAGTGAAAACTTAGCCCCGTAATAAGAGTTCACCTCAATATCTTCTAAACTACGCATTTTCCATTGAATAAAACGGTTCTGTTAGCTCTAAAACGTTGTAAACAAACGTATTACAACAGTTTTGTCCATGGGAACAGTGTAGAACTTATTATTACAACGGTTTCTTATAGTTCCCGATGAAACTTAGTGAAAACTTAGCCCCGTTATAAGAGTTCACCTCAATTTCTTTTAAACTACGCATTTCCCATTGAATAAAACGGTTCTGTTAGCTCTAAAACGTTGTAAACGAACGTATTACAACTGTTTTGTCCATGGGAACAGCGTAGAACTTATTATTACAACGGTTTCTTATAGTTCCCCATGAAACTTAGTGAAAACTTAGCCCCGTAATAAGAGTTCAGCTCAATTTCTTTTAAACTACGCATTTCCCATTGAATAAAACGGTTCTGTTAGCTCTAAAACGTTGTAAACAAACGTATTACAACAGTTTTGTCCATGGGAACAGCGTAGAACTTATTATTACAACGGTTTCTTATAGTTCCCCATGAATCTTAGTGAAAAGTTAGCCCGTAATAAGAGTTCACCTTTTTTTTTTTTTAAACTACGCATTTCCCATTGAATAAAATGGTTCTGTTAGCTCTAAAACGTTGTAAACAAACGTATTACAACAGTTTTGTCCATGGGAACAGCGTAGAACTTATTATTACAACGGTTTCTTATAGTTCCCCATGAAACTTAGTGAAAACTTAGCCCCGTAATAAGAGTTCACCTCAATTTCTTTTAAAGTACGCATTTCCCATTGAATAATACGGTTCTGTTAGCTCTAAAACGTTGTAAACAAACGTATAACAACAGTTTTGTCCATGGGAACAGCGTAGAACTTATTATTACAACGGTTTCTTATAGTTCCCCATGAAACTTAGTGAAAACTTAGCCCCGTAATAAGAGTTCACCTCAATTTCTTTTAAACTACGCATTTCCCATTGAATAAAATGTTTCTGTTAGCTCTAAAACGTTGTAAACAAACGTATTACAACAGTTTTGTTCATGGGAACAGCGTAGAACTTATTGTTACAACGGTTTCTTATAGTTCCCCATGAAACTTAGTGAAAACTTAGCCCCGTAAAAAGAGTTCACCTCAATTTCTTTTAAACTACGCATTTCCCATTGAATAATACGGTTCTGTTAGCTCTAAAACGTTTTAAACAAACGTATTACAACAGTTTTGTCCATGGGAACAGCGTAGAACTTATTATTACAACGGTTTCTTATAGTTCCCCATGAAACTTAGTGAAAACTTAGCCCCGTAATAAGAGTTCACCTCAATTTCTTTTAAACTACGCATTTCCCATTGAATAAAATGTTTCTGTTAGCTCTAAAACGTTGTAAACAAACGTATTACAACAGTTTTGTCCATGGGAACAGCGTAGAACTTATCATTACAACGGTTTCTTATAGTTCCCCATGAAACTTAGTGAAAACTTAGCCCCGTAATAAGAGTTCACCTCAATTTCTTTTAAACTACGCATTTCCCATTGAATAAAACGTTTCTGTTAGCTCTAAAACGTTGTAAACAAACGTATTACAACGGTTTTATCGATGGGAACAGCGTATAACTTACTATTACAACGGTTTCTTATAGTTCCCCATGAAACTTAGTGAAAACTTAGCCCCGTAATAAGAGTTCACCTCAATTTCTATTAAACTACGCATTTTCCATTGAATAAAACGGTTCTGTTAGCTCTAAAACGTTGTAAACAAACGTATTACAACAGTTTTGTCCATGGGAACAGCGTAGAACTTATTATTACAACGGTTTCTTATAGTTCCTCATGAAACTTAGTGAAAACTTAGCCCCGTAATAAGAGTTCACCTCAATTTCTTTTAAACTACGCATTTCCCATTGAATAAAACGGTTTTGTTAGCTCTAAAACGTTGTAAACAAACGTATTACAACAGGTTTGTCCATGGGAACAGCGTAGAACGTATTATTACAACGGTTTCTTATAGTTCCCCATGAAACTTAGTGAAAACTTAGCCCCGTAATAAGAGTTCACCTCAATATCTTTTAAACTACGCATTTTCCATTGAATAAAACGGTTCTGTTAGCTCTAAAACGTTGTAAACAAACGTATTACAACAGTTTTGTCCATGGGAACAGCGTAGAACTTATTATTACAACGGTTTCTTATAGTTCCCGATGAAACTTAGTGAAAACTTAGCCCCGTAATAAGAGTTCACCTCAATTTCTTTTAAACTACGCATTTCCCATTGAATAAAACGGTTCTGTTAGCTCTAAAACGTTGTAAACGAACGTATTACAACAGTTTTGTCCATGGGAACAGCGTAGAACTTATTATTACAACGGTTTCTTATAGTTCCCCATGAAACTTAGTGAAAACTTAGCCCCGTAATAAGAGTTCACCTCAATTTCTTTTAAACTACGCATTTCCCATTGAATAAAACGGTTCTGTTAGCTCTAAAACGTTGTAAACAAACGTATTACAACAGTTTTGTCCATGGGAACAGCGTAGAACTTATTATTACAACGGTTTCTTATAGTTCCCCATGAATCTTAGTGAAAACTTAGCCCGTAATAAGAGTTCACCTCAATTTCTTTTAAACTACGCATTTCCCATTGAATAAAATGGTTCTGTTAGCTCTAAAACGTTGTAAACAAACGTATTACAACAGTTTTGTCCATGGGAACAGCGTAGAACTTATTATTACAACGGTTTCTTATAGTTCCCCATGAAACTAAGTGAAAACTTAGCCCCGTAATAAGAGTTCACCTCAATATCTTTTAAACTACGCATTTCCCATTGAATAATACGGTTCTGTTAGCTCTAAAACGTTGTAAACAAACGTATTACAACAGTTTTGTCCATGGGAACAGCGTAAAACTTATTATTACAACGGTTTCTTATAGTTCCCCATGAAACTTAGTGAAAACTTAGCCCCGTAATAAGAGTTCACCTCAATTTCTTTTAAACTACGCATTTCCCATTGAATAAAATGTTTCTGTTTGCTCTAAAACGTTGTAAACAAACGTATTACAACAGTTTTATCGATGGGAACAGCGTATAACTTACTATTACAACGGTTTCTTATAGTTCCCCATGAAACTTAGTGAAAACTTAGCCCCGTAATAAGAGTTCACCTCAATTTCTTTTAAACTACGCATTTTCCATTGAATAAAACGGTTCTGTTAGCTCTAAAACGTTGTAAACAAACGTATTACAGCAGTTTTGTCCATGGGAACAGCGTAGAACTTATTATTACAACGGTTTCTTATAGTTCCCCATGAAACTTAGTGAAAACTTAGCCCCGTAATAAGAGTTCACCTCAATTTCTTTTAAACTACGCATTTCCCATTAAATAAAATGGTTCTGTTAGCTCTAAAACGTTGTAAACAAACGTATTACAACAGTTTTGTCCATGGGAACAGCGTAGAACTTATTATTACAACGGTTTCTTATAGGTCCCCATGAAACTTAGTGAAAACTTAGCCCTGTAATAAGAGTTCACCTCGATTTCTTTTAAACTACGCATTTCCCATGGAATAAAACGGTTCTGTTAGCTCTAAAACGTTGTAAACAAACGTATTACAACAGGTTTGTCCATGGGAACAGCGTAGAACTTATTATTACAACGGTTTCTTATAGTTCCCCATGAAACTTAGTGAAAACTTAGCCCCGTAATAAGAGTTCACCTCAATTTCTTTTCGACTACGCATTTCCCATTGAATAAAACGGTTCTGTTAGCTCTAAAACGTTGTAAACAAACGTATTACAACAGTTTTGTCCATGAGAACAGCGTAGAACTTATTATTACAATGGTTTCTTATAGTTCCCCATGAAACTTAGTCAAAACTTAGCCCCGTAATAAGAGTTCACCTCAATTTCTTTTAAACTACGCATTTCTCATTGAATAAAACGGTTCTGTTAGCTCTAAAACGTTGTAAACAAACGTATTACAACAGTTTTGTCCATGGGAACAGCGTAGAACTTATTATTACAACGGTTTCTTATAGTTCCCCATGAAACTTAGTGAAAACTTAGCCCCGTAATAAGAGTTCACCTCAATTTCTTTTAAACTACGCATTTCCCATTGAATAAAATGTTTCTGTTAGCTCTAGAACGTTGTAAACAAACGTATTACAACGGTTTTATCGATGGGAACAGCGTATAACTTACTATTACAACGGTTTCTTATAGTTCCCCATGAAACTTAGTGAAAACTTAGCCCCGTAATAAGAGTTCACCTCAATTTCTATTAAACTACGCATTTTCCATTGAATAAAACGGTTCTGTTAGCTCTAAAACGTTGTAAACAAACGTATTACAACAGTTTTGTCCATGGGAACAGCGTAGAACTTATTATTACAACGGTTTCTTATAGTTCCCCATGAAACTTAGTGAAAACTTAGCCCCGTAATAAGAGTTCACCTCAATTTCTTTTAAACTACGCATTTCCCATTGAATAAAACGGTTTTGTTAGCTCTAAAACGTTGTAAACAAACGTATTACAACAGGTTTGTCCATGGGAACAGCGTAGAACGTATTATTACAACGGTTTCTTATAGTTCCCCATGAAACTTAGTGAAAACTTAGCCCCGTAATAAGAGTTCACCTCAATATCTTTTAAACTACGCATTTTCCATTGAATAAAACGGTTCTGTTAGCTCTAAAACGTTGTAAACAAACGTATTACAACAGTTTTGTCCATGGGAACAGCGTAGAACTTATTATTACAACGGTTTCTTATAGTTCCCGATGAAACTTAGTGAAAACTTAGCCCCGTAATAAGAGTTCACCTCAATTTCTTTTAAACTACGCATTTCCCATTGAATAAAACGGTTCTGTTAGCTCTAAAACGTTGTAAACGAACGTATTACAACAGTTTTGTCCATGGGAACAGCGTAGAACTTATTATTACAACGGTTTCTTATAGTTACCCATGAAACTTAGTGAAAACTTAGCCCCGTAATAAGAGTTCACCTCAATTTCTTTTAAACTACGCATTTCCCATTGAATAAAACGGTTCTGTTAGCTCTAAAACGTTGTAAACAAACGTATTACAACAGTTTTGTCCATGGGAACAGCGTAGAACTTATTATTACAACGGTTTCTTAGAGTTCCCCATGAATCTTAGTGAAAACTTAGCCCGTAATAAGAGTTCACCTCAATTTCTTTTAAACTACGCATTTCCCATTGAATAAAATGGTTCTGTTAGCTCTAAAACGTTGTAAACAAACGTATTACAACAGTTTTGTCCATGGGAACAGCGTAGAACTTATTATTACAACGGTTTCTTATAGTTCCCCATGAAACTTAGTGAAAACTTAGCCCCGTAATAAGAGTTCACCTCAATTTCTTTTAAACTACGCATTTCCCATTGAATAAAACGGTTCTGTTAGCTCTAAAACGTTGTAAACAAACGTATTACAACAGTTTTGTCCATGGGAACATCGTAGAACTTATTATTACAACGGTTTCTTATAGTACCCCATGAAACTTAGTGAAAACTTAGCCCCGTAATAAGAGTTCACTTCAATTTCTTTTAAACTACGCATTCCCCATTGAATAAAACGGTTCTGTTAGCTCTAAAACGTTGTAAACAAACGTATTACAACAGTTTTGTCCATGGGAACAGTGTAAAACTTATTATTACAACCGTTTCTTATAGTTTCCAATGAAACTTAGTGAAAACTTAGCCCCGTAATAAGAGTTCACCTTAATTTCTTTTAAACTACACATCTCCCATTGAATAAAACGGTTCTGTTAGCTCTAAAACGTTGTAAACAAACGTATTACAACAGTTTTGTCCATGGGAACAGCGTAGAACTTATTATTACAACGGTTTCTTATAGTTCCCCATGAAACTTAGTGAAAACTTAGCCCCGTAATAAGAGTTCACCTTAATTTCTTTTAAACTACGCATTTCCCATTGAATAAAACGGTTCTGGTAGCTCTAAAACGTTGTAAACAAACGTATTACAACAGTTTTGTCCATGGGAACAGCGTAGAACTTATCATTACAACGGTTTCTTATAGTTCCCCATGAAACTTAGTGAAAACTTAGCCCCGTAATAAGAGTTCACCTCAATTTCTTTTAAACTACGCATCTCCCTTTGAATAAAACGGTTCTGTTAGCTGTAAAACGTTGTAAACAAACGTATTACAACAGTTTTGTCCATGGGAACAGCGTAGAACTTATTATTACAACGGTTTCTTATAGTTCCCCATGAAACTTAGTGAAAACTTAGCCCCGTAATAAGAGTTCACCTCAATTTCTTTTAAACTACGCATTTCTCATTGAATAAAACGGTTCTGTTAGCTCTAAAACGTTGTAAACAAACGTATTACAACAGTTTTGTCCATGAGAACAGCGTAGAACTTATTATTACAACGGTTTCTTATAGTTCCCCATGAAACTTAGATAAAACTTAGCCCCGTAATAAGAGTTCACCTCAATTTCTTTTAAACTACGCATTTCCCATTGAATAAAACGGTTCTGTTAGCTCTAAAACGTTGTAAACAATTGTATTACAACAGTTTTGTCCATGGGAATAGCGTAGAACTTATTATTACAACGGTTTCTTATAGTTCCCCATGAAACTTAGTGAAAACTAAGCCCCGTAATAAGAGTTCACCTCAATTTCTTTTAAACTACGCATTTCCCATTAAATAAAACGGTTCTGTTAGCTCTAAAACGTTGTAAACGAACGTATTACAACAGTTTTGTCCATGGGAACAACGTAGAACTTATTATTACAACGGTTTCTTATAGTTCCCCATGAAACTTAGTGAAAACTTAGCCCCGTAATAAGAGTTCACCTCAATTTCTTTTAAACTACGCATTTCCCATTGAATAAAACGGTTCTGTTAGCTCTAAAACGTTGTAAACAAACGTATTACAACAGTTTTGTCCATGGGAACAGCGTAGAACTTATTATTACAACGGTTTCTTATAGTTCCCCATGAAACTTAGTGAAAACTTAGCCCCGTAATAAGAGTTCACCTCAATTTCTTTTAAACTACGCATTTCCCATTGAATAAAATGGTTCTGTTAGCTCTAAAACATTGTAAACAAACGTATTACAACAGTTTTGTCCATGGGAACAGCGTAGAACTTATTATTACAACGGTTTCTTATAGTTCCCCATGAAACTTAGTCAAAACTTAGCCCCGTAATAAGAGTTCACCTCAATTTCCTTTAAACTACGCATTTCCCATTAAATAAAACGGTTCTGTTAGCTCTAAAACGTTGTAAACGAACGTATTACAACAGTTTTGTCCATGGGAACAACGTAGAACTTATTATTACAACGGTTTCTTATAGTTCCCCATGAAACTTAGTGAAAACTTAGCCCCGTAATAAGAGTTCACCTCAATTTCTTTTAAACTACGCATTTCCCATTGAATAAAACGGTTCTGTTAGCTCTAAAACGTTGTAAACAAACGTATTACAACAGTTTTGTCCATGAGAACAGCGTAGAACTTATTATTACAACGGTTTCTTATAGTTCCCCATGAAAATTAGTGAAAACTTAGCCCCGTAATAAGAGTTCACCTCAATTTCTTTTAAACTACGCATTTCCCATTAAATAAAACGGTTCTGTTAGCTCTAAAACGTTGTAAACGAACGTATTACAACAGTTTTGTCCATGGGAACAACGTAGAACTTATTATTACAACGGTTTCTTATAGTTCCCCATGAAACTTAGTGAAAACTTAGCCCCGTAATAAGAGTTCAACTCAATTTCTTTTAAACTACGCATTTCCCATTGAATAAAACGGTTCTGTTAGCTCTAAAACGTTGTAAACAAACGTATTACAACAGTTTTGTCCATGGGAGCAGCGTAGAACTTATTATTACAACGGTTTCTTATAGTTCCCCATGAAACTTAGTGAAAACTTAGCCCCGTAATAAGAGTTCACCTCAATTTCTTTTAAACTACGCATTTCCCATTGAATAAAATGGCTCTGTTAGCTCTAAAACGTTGTAAACAAACGTATTACAACAGTTTTGTCCATGGGAACAGCGTAGAACTTATTATTACAATGGTTTCTTATAGTTCCCCATGAAACTTAGTAAAAACTTAGCCCTGTAAAAAGAGTTCACCTCAATTTCTTTTAAACTACGCATTTCCCATTGAATAAAACGGTTCTGTTAGCTCTAAAACGTTGTAAACAAACGTATTCCAACAGTTTTGTCCATGGGAACAGCTTAGAACTTATTATTACAACGGTTTCTTATAGTTCCCCATGAAACTTAGTGAAAACTTAGCCCCGTAATAAGAGTTCACCTCAATTTCTTTTAAACTACGCATCTCCCATTGAATAAAATGGTTCTGTTAGCTCTAAAACGTTGTAAACAAACGTATTACAACAGTTTTGTCCATGGGAACAGCATAGAACTTATTATTACAACGGTTTCTTATAGTTCCCCATGAAACTTAGTGAAACCTTAGCCCCGTAATAAGAGTTCACCTCAATTTCTTTTAAACTAGGCATTTTCCATTGAATAAAACGGTTCTGTTAGCTCTAAAACGTTGTAAACAAACGAATTACAACAGTTTTGTCCATGGGAACAGCGTAGAACTTATTATTACAACGGTTTCTTATAGTTCCCCATGAAACTTAGTGAAAACTTAGCCCCGTAATATGAGTTCACCTCAATTTCTTTTAAACTACGCATTTCCCATTGAATAAAATGTTTCTGTTAGCTCTAAAACGTTGTAAACAAACGTATTACAACAGTTTTGTCCATGGGAACAGCGTAGAACTTATTATTACAACGGTTTCTTATAGTTCCCCATGAAACTTAGTGAAAACTTAGCCCCGTAATAAGAGTTCACCTCAGTTTCTTTTAAACTACGCATTTCCCATTGAATAAAATGGTTCTGTTAGCTCTAAAACGTTGTAAACAAACGTATTACAACAGTTTTGTCCATGGGAACAGCGTAGAACTTATTATTACAACGGTTTCTTATAGTTCCCCATGAAACTTAGTGAAAACTTAGCCCCGTAATAAGAGTTCACCTCAATTTCTTTTAAACTACGCATTTCCCATTGAATAAAACGGTTCTGTTAGCTCTAAAACGTTGTAAACAAACGTATTACAACAGTTTTGTCCATGGGAACAGCGTAGAACTTATTATTACAACGGTTTCTTATAGTTCCCCATGAAACTTAGTGAAAACTTAGCCCCGTAATAAGAGTTCACCTCAATTTCTTTTAAACTACACATTTCCCATTGAATAAAATGGTTCTGTTAGCTCTAAAACGTTGTAAACAAACGTATTACAACAGTTTTGTCCATGGGAACAGCGTAGAACTTATTATTACAACGGTTTCTTATAGTTCCCCATGAAACTTAGTGAAAACTTAGCCCCGTAATAAGAGTTCACCTCAATTTCTTTTAAACTACACATTTCCCATTGAATAAAATGGTTCTGTTAGCTCTAAAACGTTGTAAACAAACGTATTACAACAGTTTTGTCCATGGGAACAGCGTAGAACTTATTATTACAACGGTTTCTTATAGTTCCCCATGAAACTTAGTGAAAACTTAGCCCCGTAATAAGAGTTCACCTCAATTTCTTTTAAACTACGCATTTCCCATTGAATAAAACGGTTCTGTTAGCTCTAAAACGTTGTAAACAAACGTATTACAACAGTTTTGTCAATGGAAACAGCGTAGAACTTATTATTACAACGGTTTCTTATAGTTCCCCATGAAACTTAGTGAAAACTTAGCCCCGTAATAAGAGTTCACCTCAATTTATTTTAAACTACGCATTTCCCATTGAATAAAACGGTTCTGTTAGCTCTAAAACGTTGTAAAAAAACGTATTACAATAATTTTGTCCATGGGAACAGCGTAGAACTTATTATTACAACGGTTTCTTATAGTTCCCCATGAAACTTAGTGAAAACTTAGCCCCGTAATAAGAGTTCACCTCAATTTCTTTTAAACTACGCATTTCCCATTGAATAAAAGGGTTCTGTTAGCTCTAAAACGTTGTAAACAAACGTATTACAACAGTTTTGTCCATGGGAACAGCGTAGAACTTATTATTACAACGGTTTCTTATAGTTCCCCATGAAACTTAGTGAATACTTAGCCCCGTAATAAGAGTTCACCTCAATTTCTTTTAAACTACGCTTTTCCCATTGAATAAAATGGTTCTGTTAGCTCTAAAACGTTGTAAACAAACGTATTACAACAGTTTTGTCCATGGGAACAGCGTAGAATTTATTATTACAACGGTTTCTTATAGTTCCCCATGAAACTTAGTGAAAATTTAGCCCCGTAATAAGAGTTCACCTCGATTTCTTTTAAACTACGCATTTCATATTGAATAATACGGTTCTGTTAGCTCTAAAACGTTGTAAACAAACGTATTACAACAGTTTTGTCCATGGGAACAGCGTAGAACTTATTATTACAACGGTTTCTTATAGTTCCCCGTGAAACTTAGTGAAAACTTAGCCCCGTAATAAGAGTTCACCTCAATTTCTTTTAAACTACGCATTTCCCATTGAATAAAATGTTTCTGTTAGCTCTAAAACGTTGTAAACAAACGTATTACAACAGTTATGTCCATGGGAACAGCGTAGAACTTATTATTACAACGGTTTCTTATAGTTCCCCATGAAACTTAGTGAAAACTTAGCCCTGTAATAAGAGTTCACCTCAATTTCTTTTAAACTACACATTTCCCATTGAATAAAACGGTTCTGTTAGCTCTAAAACGTTGTAAACAAACGTATTACAACAGTTTTATCCATGGGAACAGCGTAGAACTTATTATTACAACGGTTTCTTATAGTTCCCCATGAAACTTAGTGAAAACTTAGCCCCGTAATAAGAGTTCACCTCAATTTCTTTTAAACTACGCATTTCCCATTGAATAAAACGGTTCTGATAGCTCTAAAACGTTGTAAACAAACGTATTACAACAGTTTTGTCCATGGGAACAGCGTAGAACTTATTATTACAACGGTTTCTTATAGTTCCCCATGAAACTTAGTGAAAACTTAGCCCCGTAATAAGAGTTCACCTCGATTTCTTTTAAACTACGCATTTCCCATTGAATAAAATGTTTCTGTTAGCTCTAAAACGTTGTAAACAAACGTATTACAACAGTTTTGTCCATGGGAACAGCGTAGAACTTATTATTACAACGGTTTCTTATAGTTCCCCATGAAACTTAGTGAAAACTTAGCCCCGTAATAAGAGTTCACCTCAATTTCTTTTAAACTAAGCATTTCCCATTGAATAAAACGGTTCTGTTAGCTCTAAAACGTTGCAAACAATTGTATTACAACAGTTTTGTCCATGGGAATAGCGTAGAACTTATTATTACAACGGTTTCTTATAGTTCCCCATGAAACTTAGTGAAAACTTAGCCCGGTAATAAGAGTTCACCTCAATTTCTTTTAAACTATGCATTTCCCATTAAATAAAACGGTTCTGTTAGCTCTAAAATGTTGTAAACGAACGTATTACAACAGTTTTGTCCATGGGAACAACGTAGAACTCATTATTACAACGGTTTCTTATAGTTCCCCATGAAACTTAGTGAAAACTTAGCCCCGTAATAAGAGTTCACCTCAATTCCTTTTAAACTACGCATTTCCCATTGAATAAAACGGTTCTGTTAGCTCTAAAACGTTGTAAACAAACGTATTACAACAGTTTTGTCCATGGGAACAGCGTAGAACTTATTATTACAACGGTTTCTTATAGCTCCCCATGAAACTTAGTGAAAACTTAGCCCCGTAATAAGAGTTCACCTCAATTTCTTTTAAACTACGCATTTCCCATTGAATAAAATGGTTCTGTTAGCTCTAAAACGTTGTAAACAAACGTATTACAACAGTTTTGTCCATGGGAACAGCGTAGAACTTATTATTACAATGGTTTCTTATAGTTCCCCATTAAACTTAGTAAAAACTTAGCCCTGTAAAAAGAGTTCACCTCAATTTCTTTTAAACTACGCATTTCCCATTGAATAAAACGGTTCTGTTAGCTCTAAAACGTTGTAAACAAACGTATTCCAACAGTTCTGTCCATGGGAACAGCGTAGAACTTATTACTTCAACGGTTTCTTATAGTTCTCCATGAAACTTAGTGAAAACTTAGCCCCGTAATAAGAGTTCACCTCAATTTCTTTTAAACTACGCATTTCCCATGGAATAAAACGGTTTTGTTTGCTCTAAAACGTTGTAAACAAACGTATTACAATAGTTCTGTCCATGGGAACAGCGTAGAACTTATTACTTCAACGGTTTCTTATAGTTCCCCATGAAACTTAGTGAAAACTTAGCCCCGTAATAAGAGTTCACCTCAATTTCTTTTAAACTACGCATTTCCCATGGAACAAAATGGTTCTGTTTGCTCTAAAACGTTGTAAACAAACGTATTACAACAGTTCTGTCCATGGGAACAGCGTAGAACTTATTACTTCAACGGTTTCTTATAGTTCTCCATGAAACTTAGTGAAAACTTAGCCCCGTAAAAAGAGTTCACCTCAATTTCTTTTAAACTACGCATTTCCCATGGAATAAAACGGTTCTGTTTGCTCTAAAACGTTGTAAACAATCGTATTACAACACTTCTGTCCATGGGAACAGCGTAGAACTTATTACTTCAACGGTTTCTTATAGTTCTCCATGAAACTTGGTGAAAACTTAGCCCCGTAAAAAGAGTTCACCTCAATTTCTTTTAAACTACGCATTTCCCATGGAAGAAAACGGTTCTGTTTCCTCTAAAACGTTGTAAACAAACGTATTACAACAGTTCTGTCGATTGGAACAGCGTAGAACTTATTATTTCAACAGTTTCTTATAGTTCCCCATGAAACTTAGTGAAAACTTAGCCCCGTAAAAAGAGTAAGAAGAGAGCACACCTACAGAAAAGTATTGTTCTCTTTACTTTAAACATGTGCACCGAGGAATCTTCTACCGTCATCCATGCTATTGAGCACAAAACATACAGGCAGGATGGCCGAGTGGTATAAGGCGCTGCTTTATGGCACCAGTCACTTTGGTGGCTTGGGTTCGAGACCAACACCTGTCATTCTTTTGTCATTCCTGTAAAAAGTATTGTTTTCTTTATTTTGAACACCTGCACATGGTATCTACTACCATCATCCATGCTATTCAGCATACAACATACAGGCAAAATGCTCGAGCGGTCTACGACGCTGCTTTAAGGCACCATTTACTTCGATGGAGTTAGTTTGAGTCCAAATCCAGTCAATTTGTTGACATTCCTATTCAAAGCATGTTTTTTTATTTTGAACTTCTGCACATGGTATCTTTTACCATCATCCATGCTTTTTACCTCAAAACATACAGTCAGGAGGTTCGAGTGGTCTAAGGCACTAGTTTAAGACACCAGTCATTTCGCTGGTGTGGGTTCAAGTCCAACTGCAGTCATTTTGTTGACATTCCTATACAAAATTATGTTTCCTGTATTTTAAACAACTGCAGATGGTTTCTTCTACCATTATGAATGCTAGTGACCACACAACAAACAGGCAGGATGGCCGAGTGGTCTAAGGCGCTGGTTTAAGGCACCAGTCACTTCGGTGGCGTTGGTTCGAGACCCACTCCTGTCATTTTGTTGAAATTCCTATACAAAGTATTATTCTTTCTATTTTGAACATGTTCACCTGGTAACTTCTACCATCATCCATGCTCTTTACGACAAAACATACAGGCAGGATGGCCGAGTGGTCTTAAGTGCTGGTTTAAGGCATAAATCACTTCAGTGGCCTTGGTATGAGTCCCACACCTGACATTTTGTCGGCATTGCTATACAAAGTATCTTATCCTTTTTATTGATTACCTGGAAAAGGTATCTTCTAACATCATCCATGCTATTGAGCACACAACATACAGGCAGGATGGCCGAGTGGTCTAAGGCGCTGGTTTAAGGCACCAGTCACTTCGGTGGCGTGGGTTCGAGTCCCACTCCTGTCAATTTGTTGACATTCCTATACTAAGAATCTTTCCCTTATTTTGAACACTTGCAGATGGTATCTTCTACCATCATGCATGCTATCGACCACAGGGCATACAGGCATAATGGCCGAATGGTCTCAGTTGCTGGTTTAAGGCACCAGTCACTTAGGTGGCGTGGGTTCGAGTCCCACTCCTGTCAATTTGTTGACATTCCTATAAAAAGTATCATTTCCTGTAATTTCAGATGGTATCTTCTTCCATCATCCATGCTATCGACCTTAAAGCATTAAGGCAGGATCGCTGAGTGGTCTAAGGTGCTGGATTAAGGCACCAGTCACTTTGGTGGCGGGGGTTTGAGTTCCAGTCCTGTCATTTTGTTGAAATTCCTATAAAAAGTATTGTCTCCTGTAATTTGAACACCTGCAGATGGTATCTTCTACCATCATCAATGCTCTTTACATCAAAACATACAGGCAGGATGGCCGGTTGGTCTTAGGTGCTGGTTTAAGGCACCTGTCACTTCGGTTGCCTTGGTATGAGTCCCATACCTGACATTTTGTCGGAATTGCTATACAAAGTATTATATCCTTACCTGCAAAAGGTATCTTCTAACATCATCTATACTATTGAGCACACAACATACAGGCAGCATGGCCGAGTGGTCTAAGGCGCTGGTTTAAGGCACCAGTCATTTTGGTGGCGTGGGTTAGAGTCCCACTCCTGTCAATTTGTTGACATTCCTATAAAGAGTATTTTTCCCCTTATATTGATCACCTGCAGATGGTTTGCTTCTACCATCCTGCATGCTATTGACCACAAAACATATCGGCAGGATGGCCGATTGGTCTAAGGTGATGGATTAAGGCACCAGTCATTTTGATCATGTGGGTTCGAGTCCCAGTTCTGTCATTTTGTTGAAATTCATATACAAAGTATTGTTTCCTGTAATTTGAAAACCTGCATATGGTACCTTCTACCATCATTAATGCTAATGACCACACAAAATACTGGCAGGATGACCAAGTGGTCTAAGTCGCTGGTTTAAGGCTTCATTTACTTCGATGGAGTTGGTTCGAGTCCTGCTCCAGTCATTTTGTTGATATTCCTATCCAAAGTAATGTTTCCTTTATTTTAAACACCTGCACATGGTATTATCTACGATCATCGATGCTATTGACCTAAAAACATACAGACAAGATGGCCGAGTGGTCTAAGGCGTTGTTTTAAGGCACCAGTCACTTTGGTGGCGTGGGTTCGACTCCAATTGCAGTCATTTTTTGACATTCCTATACTAAGTATTGTTTCCTGTAATTTGAACACCTCCAGATGGTATCTTCTACAATCATTCATGCTATTGACCTCAAATCATACAGGCAGGATGGCCAAGTGGTATGAGGCGCTGGTTTAAGGCACAAGTCACTTTGGTGGCGTGGGTTCGAGTCCCACTCCTGTCATTTTGTTGAAATTCCTATACAAAGTATTATTGTCTTTATTTTGAACATGTGCACCTGGTAACTTCTACCATCATCCATGCTCTTTACCACAAAACATACAGGTAGGATTGCCTAGTGTTCTTAGGTGCTGGTTTAAGGCACCAGTCCTTTCGGTTGCCTTGGTATGAGTCCCACACCTGACATTTTGTCTGCATTGCTATACAAAGTATTATATCTTTTATATTGAACAACTGGAAAAGGTATCTTCTAACATCATTCATGCTAATGAGCACACAACATACAGGCTGGATGGCTGAGTGGTCTAAGGTGCTGATTTAAGGCATCTTTCTCTTCGACTGAGGGGGTTTGAGTCCCGCTCCAGTCATTTTGTTGATATTCCTATACAAAGTATTGTTTTCTTTATTTTGAACATGTGCACCTCGTATCTTCTACCTTCATGAATGCTAGTGACCACACAACAAATAGGCAGGATGGCCGAGTGGTCCAAGGCACTGGTTTAAGGCACCAGTCAC
This sequence comes from Pelagia noctiluca, assembly GCA_963924455.1. Classification (NCBI taxonomy): domain Eukaryota; kingdom Metazoa; phylum Cnidaria; class Scyphozoa; order Semaeostomeae; family Pelagiidae; genus Pelagia; species Pelagia noctiluca. The sequence continues at coordinate 5,934,706 of OZ004323.1, forward strand.
TTCGGTGGCGTGGATTCGAGTCCCTCTCCTGTCATTTTGTTGAAATTCCTATACAAAGTATTGTTCTCTTTATTTTGAACATGTTCACCTGGTAACTTCTACCATCATCCATGCTCTTTACGACAAAACATACAGGCAGGATGGCCGAGTGGTCTTAAGTGCTGGTTTAAGGCATAAATCACTTCAGTGGCCTTGGTATGAGTCCCACACCTGACATTTTGTCGGCATTGCTATACAAAGTATCTTATCCTTTATATTGATTACCTGGAAAAGGTATCTTCTAACATGATCCATGCTATTGAGCACACAACATACAGGCAAGATGGCCGAGTGGTCTAAGGCGCTGGTTTAAGGCCCTGTCAAGATTCTTCTGTGGCGTGGGTTCGAGTCCCACTCCTGTCAATTTGTTGACATTCCTATACAAAGTATCTTTCCCTTATTTTGACCACTTGCAGATGGTATCTTCTACCATCATGCATGCTATCGACCACAGGGCATACAGGCAGGATGGCCGAATGGTCTCAGGCGCTGGTTTAAGGCACCAGTCACTTAGGTGGCGTGGGTTCGAGTCCCACTCCTGTCAATTTGTTGACATTCCTATAAAAAGTATCATTTCCTGTAATTTCAGATGGTATCTTCTTCCATCATCCATGCTATCGACCTTAAAGCATTAAGGCAGGATCGCAGAGTGGTCTAAGGTGCTGGGTTAAGGCACCAGTCACTTTGGTGGCGGGGGTTCGAGTTCCAGTCCTGTCATTTTGTTGAAATTCCTATAAAAAGTATTGTCTCCTGTAATTTGAATACCTGCAGATGGTATCTTCTACCATCATCAATGCCCTTTACATCAAAACATACAGGCAGGATGGCCGGTTGGTCTTAGGTGCTGGTTTAAGGCACCAGTCACTTCGGTTGCCTTGGTATGAGTCCCATACCTGACATTTTGTCGGAATTGCTATACAAAGTATTATATCCTTACCTGCAAAAGGTATCTTCTAACATAATCTATGCTATTGAGCACACAACATACAGGCAGGATGGCCGAGTGGTCTAAGGCGCTGGTTTAAGGCACCAGTCACTTTGGTGGCGTGGGTTAGAGTTCCACTCCTGTCAATTTGTTGACATTCCTATACAGATATTTTTCCCTTATTTTGAACACCTGCAGATGGTTTCTTCTACCATCATGCATGCTATTGACCACAAAACATACCGGCAGGATGGCCGAGTGGTCTAAGGTGATGGATTAAGGCACCAGTCATTTTGATCGCGTGGGTTCGAGTCCCAGTTCTGTCATTTTGTTGAAATTCCTATACAAAGTATTGTTTCCTGTAATTTGAAAACCTGCATATGGTACCTTCTACCATCATGAATGCTAATGACCACACAAAATACTGGCAGGATGACCAAGTGGTCTAAGTCGCTGGTTTAAGGCTTCATTTACTTCGATGGAGTTGGTTCGAGTCCTGCTCCAGTCATTTTGTTGATATTCCTATCCAAAAATATGTTTCCTTTATTTTAAACACCTGCACATGGTATCTTCTACGATCATCGATGCTATTGACTTAAAAACATACAGGCAAGATGGCCGAGTGGTCTAAGGCGTTGGTTTAAGGCACCAGTCACTTTGGTGGCGTGGGTTCGACTCCAATTGCAGTCATTTTTTGACATTCCTATACAAAGTATTGTTTCCTGTAATTTGAACACCTCCAAATGGTATCTTCTACCATCATTCATGCTATTGACCTCAAATCATACAGGCAGGATGGCCAAGTGGTATGAGGGGCTGGTTTAAGGCACCAGTCACTTTGGTGGCGTTGGTTCGAGTCCCACTCCTGTCATTTTGTTGAAATTCCTATACTAAGTATTATTCCTTTATTTTGAACATGTGCACCTGGTAACTTCTACCATCATCCATGCTCTTTACCACAAAACATACAGGTAGGATTGCCTAGTGTTCTTAGGTGCTGGTTTAAGGCACCAGTCCTTTCGGTTGCCTTGGTATGAGTCCCACACCTGACATTTTGTCTGCATTGCTATACAAAGTGTTATATCTTTTCTATTGAACACCTGGAAAAGGTATCTTCTAACATCATCCTTGCTAATTAGCACACAAAATACAGGCTGGATGGCTGAGTGGTCTAAGTTGCTGGTTTAAGGCATCTTTCTCTTCGACGGAGGGGGTTCGAGTCCTGCTCCAGTCATTTTGTTGATATTCCTATACAAAGTATTGTTTCCTTTATTTTGAACATGTGCACCTCGTATCTTCTACCATTATGAGTGCTAGTGACCACACAACAAAAAGGCAGGATGGGCGAGTTGTTTAAGGCGCTGGTTTAAAGCACCAGTCATTTTGGTGGCGTGGGTTCGAGTCCCACTCCTGTCATTTTGAAGAAATACCTATTCAAAGTATTGTTCTCATTATTTTCAACATGTGCACCTGGTAACTTCTACCGTCATCTATGCTCTTCACCACAAAACATACAGGTAGGATGGCCTAGTGGTCCTAGGTGCTGGTTTAAGGCACCAGTCACTTCAGTTGCCTTGGTATGAGTCCCAGACCTGATATTTGGTCGGCATTGCTATACAAAGTATTATATCATTTATATTGAACACCTGCAAAAGGTATCTTCTATTATCATCCATGCTATTGACTATACAACATACAGGCAGGATGACTGAGTGGTCTAAGGCGCTAGTTTAAGGCATCCTTCTCCTCGATGGAGTGGGTTCGAGTCCCGCTCCAGTCCTTTTGTTAATATTCCTATACAAAGTATTATTTCCTTTATTTTGAACATGTGCACCTGGTAACTTCTACCATCATCCATGCTCTTTACCACAAAACATACAGGTAGGATTGCCTAGTGTTCTTAGGTGCTGGTTTAAGGCACCAGTCACTTCGGTGGCGTGGGTTCGAGTCCCACTTCTGTCATTTTGTTGAAATTCCTATACAAAGTATTGTTCTCTTTACTTTAAACATGTTCACCGGGTATCTTCTACCATCATCCATGCTATTGAGCACAAATCATACAGGCAGGATGGCCGAGTGGTATAAGGCGCTGCTTTATGGCACCAGTCAGGTATGGCTTGGGTTCGAGACCAACACCTTTCATTTTTTGTTATTCCTGTAAAAAGTATTGTTTTTTTTTATTTTGAACACCTGCACATGGTATCTACTACCATCATCTATGCTATTCAGCATACAACATACAGGCAAAATGCTCGAGCGGTCTACGGCGCTGCTTTAAGGCACCATTTACTTCGATGGAGTTAGTTTGAGTCCAAATCCAGTCATTTTGTTGACATTCCTATACAAAGCATGTTTTCTTTATTTCGAACTCCTGCACATGGTATCTTTTACCATCATCCATGCTTTTTACCTCAAAACTTACAGTCAGGAGGTTCGAGTGGTCTAAGGCACTAGTTTAAGACACCAGTCATTTCGCTGACGTGGGTTCGAGTCCAACTGCAGTCATTTTGTTGACATTCCTATACAAAATTATGTTTCCTGTATTTTGAAGAACTGCAGATGGTTTCTTCTACCATTATGAATGCTAGTGACCACACAACAAACAGGCAGGATGGCCGAGTGGTCTAAGGCGCTGGTTTAAGGCACAAGTCACTTTGGTGGCGTGGGATTTGAGACCCACTCCTGTCATTTTGTCGAAATTCCTATACAAAGTATTGTTCTCTTTATTTTGAACATGTTCACCTGGTAACTTTTACCATCATCCATGCTCTTTACGACAAAATATACAGGCAGGATGGCCGAGTGGTCTTAAGTGCTAGTTTAAGGCATAAATCACTTCAGTGATCTTGGTATGAGTCCCACACCTGACATTTTGTCGGCATTGCTATACAAAGTATCTTATCCTTTATACTGATTACCTTGAAAAGGTACCTTCTACCATCATGAATGCTAGTGACCACACAAAATACAGGCAGGATGACCAAGTGGTCTAAGTCGCTGGTGTAAGGCTTCATGTACTTCGATGGAGTTGGTTCGAGTCCTGCTCCAGTCATTTTGTTGATATTCCTATCCAAAGTAATGTTTCCTTTATTTTAAACACCTGCACATGGTATCTTCTACGATTATCGATGCTATTGACTTAAAAACATACAGGCAAGATGGCCGAGTGGTCTAAGGCGTTGGTTTAAGGCACCAGTCACTTTGGTGGCGTGGGTTCGAGTCCAATTGCAGTCATTTTTTGACATTCCTATACAAAGTATTGTTTCCTGTAATTTGAACACCTCCAAATGGTATCTTCTACCATCATTCATGCTATTGACCTCAAATCATACAGGCAGGATGGCCAAGTGGTATGAGGGGCTGGTTTAAGGCACCAGTCACTTTGGTGGCGTGGGTTCGAGTCCCACTCCTGTCATTTTGTTGAAATTCCTATACTAAGTATTATTCCTTTATTTTGAACATGTGCACCTGGTAACTTCTACCATCATTCATGCTCTTTACCACAAAACATACAGATAGGATTGCCTAGTGTTCTTACGTGCTGGTTTAAGGCACCAGTCCTTTCGGTTGCCTTGGTATGAGTCCCACACCTGACATTTTGTCTGCATTGCTATACAAAGTATTATATCTTTTCTATTGAACACCTGGAAAAGGTATCTTCTAACATCATCCATGCTAATTAGCTCACAAAATACAGGCTGGATGGCTGAGTGGTCTAAGGTGCTGGTTTAAGGCATCTTTCTCTTCGACGGAGGGGGTTCGAGTCCCGCTCCAGTCATTTTGTTGATATTCCTATACAAAGTATTGTTTCCTTTATTTTGAACATGTGCACCTCGTATCTTCTACCATTATGAATGCTAGTGACCACACAACAAAAAGGCAGGATGGGCAAGTGGTTTAAGGCGCTGGTTTAAGGCACCAGTCACTTCGGTGGCGTGGGTTCGAGTCCCACTCCTGTCATTTTGTTGAAATACCTATTCAAAGTATTGTTCTCATTATTTTCAACATGTGCCCCTGGTAACTTCTACCGTCATCAATGCTCTTTACCACAAAACATACAGGTAGGATGGCCTAGTGGTCCTAGGTGCTGGTTTAAGGCACCAGTCACTTCCGTTGCCTTGGTATGAGTCCCAGACCTCATATTTGGTCGGCATTGCTATACAAAGTATTATATCATTTATATTGAACACCTGCAAAAGGTATCTTCTATTATCATCCATGCTATTGACCACACAACATACAGGCAGGATGACTGAGTGGTCTAAGGCGCTAGTTTAAGGCATCCTTGTCCTCGATGGAGTGGGTTCGAGTCCCGCTCCAGTCATTTTGTTGATATTCCTATACAAAGTATTATTCTCTTTATTTTGAACATGTGCACCTGGTAACTTCTACCATCATCCATGCTCTTTACCACAAAACATACAGGTAGGATTGCCTAGTGTTCTTAGGTGCTGGTTTAAGGCACCAGTCCTTTCGGTTGCCTTGGTATGAGTCCCACACCTGACATTTTGTCTGCATTGCTATACCAATTATTATATCTTTTATATTGAACCCCTGGAAAAGGTATCTTCTAACATCATCCATGCTAATGAGCACACAACATACAGGCTGGATTGCTGAGTGGTCTAAGGTGCTGGTTTAAGGCATCTTTCTCTTCGACGGAGGGGGTTCGAGTCCTGCTCCAGTCATTTTGTTGATATTCCTATACAAAGTAGTGTTTCCTTTATTTTGAACATGTGCACCTCGTATCTTCTACCATTATGAGTGCTAGTGACCACACAACAAAAAGGCAGGATGAGCGAGTGGTTTAAGGCGCTGGTTTAAGGCACCAGTCATATCGGTGGCGTAGGTTCGAGTCCCACTCCTGTCATTTTGTTGAAATACCTATTCAAAGTATTGTTCTCATTATTTTCAACATGTGCACCTGGTAACTTCTACCGTCATCTATGCTCTTTACCACAAAACATACAGGTAGGATGGCCTAGTGGTCCTAGGTGCTGGTTTAAGGCATCAGTCACTTCAGTTGCCTTGGTATGAGTCCCAGACCTGATATTTTGGTCGGCATTGCTATACAAAGTATTATATCATTTATATTGAACACCTGCAAAAGGTATCTTCTATTATCATCCATGCTATTGACCACACAACATACAGGCAGGATGACTGAGTAGTCTAAGGCGCTAGTTTAAGGCATCCTTCTCCTGGATGGAGTGGGTTCGAGTCCCGCTCCAGTCATTTTGTTGATATTCCTATACAAAGTATTATTTCCTTTATTTTGAACATGTGCACATCGTATCTTCTACCATCATGAATGCTAGTGACCACAAAACAAAAAGGCAGGTTGGCCGAGTGGTCTAAGGCGCTGGTTTAAGGCACCAGTCACTTCGGTGGCGTGGGTTTCTCCACTCTTAAACCAACTCGAGTCAAACGTATTACAACAGTTCTGTCCATGGGAACAGCGTAGAACTTATTATTACAACGGTTTCTTATAGTTCCCCATGAAACTTAGTGAAAACTTAGCCCCGTAATAAGAGTTCACCTCAATTTCTTTTAAACTACGCATTTCCCATGGAATGAAATGGTTCTGTTTGCTCTAAAACGTTGTAAACAAACGTATTACAACAGTTCTGTCGATGTGAACAGCGTAGAACTTATTACTTCAACGGTTTCTTATAGTTCCCCATGAAACTTAGTGAAAACTTATTCCCGTAATAAGAGTTCACCTCAATTTCTTTTAAACTACGCATTTCCCATGGAATAAAACAGTTCTGTATGCTCTAAAACGTTGTAAACAAATGTATTACAACAGCTCTGTCGATGGGAACAGCGTAGAACTTATTACTTCAACGGTTTCTTATAGTTCCCCATGAAAATTAGTGAAAACTTAGCCCCGTAATAAGAGTTCACCTCAATTTCTTTTAAACTATGCATTTCCCATGGAATGAAACGGTTCTGTTTGCTCTAAAACGTTGTTATCAAACGTATTACAACAGTTCTGCCCATGGGAACAGCGTAGAACTTATTACTTCAACGGTTTCTTATAGTTCCCCATGAAACTTAGTGAAAACTTAGCCCCGTAAAAAGAGTTCACCTCAATTTCTTTTAAACTACGCATTTCCCATGGAATAAAACGGTTCTGTTTGCTCTAAAACGTTGTAAACAAACGTATTACAACAGTTGATTTTGATTCCACTGACGTATGGCCTCACTGAGTTTTCTGTTCCCTCCTTTTAAATTCGTGGCATTGTCGGATCTGATTTCTTCTGGCGTTCCTCTTCTGGAAATGAATCTCCTCAGTGAATGTATGAAAGAATCTGTATCTAAGTTGTGGACGATTTCGATGTGTATAGCACGAACAACGAGACATGTATAGAGGACTCTGTACCTTTTAGCCAAACGTCTACCTTGCTTCACCAGAAATGGCCCAAAAAGATCAACACCGACAAAGGTAAATGGCGGCTTGCCAGGAGTTATTCGATCTACTGGAAGGTCTGCCATCTTTTGGTGTCCCGGTGGCTGCAATCTCCTTTTGCAATCGAAACATGAGCTAAGTACACGACGAACTGCAACTCTCCCTTTGATGATCCAAAGTCTTTCCCTGATCACTGCAAGAACATATTCCACACCTGAATGTCCTGAAAGTTGATGATAGTGCCTTATAATCAAGTCAACAATATGATGTTTCTTTGGGAGGATTGCTGGATTTTTGAATTCTTCATTCGCGCTTGGCATGTGCTTCATTCTTCCACCAACACGTAGCATATTATCTTTGAGAAATGGGTCCAATCTCCTCAGCGAGCTTGACTTGTTAACTATCCTATTGAACGTTAACATCTTAATTTCTTCACCATAAATCTCCCTTTGCACACATCGAACAATTTGGTCCTCTGCCATTTTCATCTCTTCTACTGATACTTTTCCATCTTTTACTTCGGCGGTGTTGACTTTCGATCTCAACCACTGTTTAAAACGATATAGCCATACAACTGCCTTTTTCAGACGAAGCCAATCAGAGAATCTTGAAAACAGCAAATCTGTCATGGTTTTGGCTTCTTTCATCTGGACTGCATGAGATGTCATCGTCTTCTTGAGCTCTGGATCGTCTTCTTCCATGTCAATAGACTGTAGCTGATCAACTGGCCAAACGGACATCTTCTGCCATAAGAAACCTGGACCTTGACACCAACGTGTGCTGTTCACAAGTTGCGTCGCATGAAGTCCGCGAGAAGCATCGTCCGCTGGATTCTGTAAGGTATCAACATAAACCCATTGGTTTGGACTTGATCCCGCATGTATGACTGCTATTTTGTTTGCAACAAACGTCTGGAACCGTTTATTCTCATTTTTCACATACCGCAAAACTGCCGTACTATCTGTCCAGAAGAAGGAATTGACAACTTCGACATCCAGCTCTCTTCTAATCATTCTGTCAAGTCGGACTGCAACGGCTGCTGCTGACAACTCCAGTCTCGGAATGGTGATTGGTTTCAAAGGCGTCAGCCTTGACTTGGCAATAAAAAATGAACAATGGATTTTTCCATCTTTGTCTCCACCCGGATGTAAGATACGGCACCATAACCAGCTTCTGATGCATCTGAATATCGATGTAGTTGTGCATTTGTTACTTCGCCAAAATTCCTGGGCTTCATGCATCTTTCCACGTTAAATCCGGCTAATGTAGGTAGCTCTGCGAGCCATCTCTTTCAACTTATGTAATCTCTTCATCCCACCCAAGTTTTTCACGACATAATTGCTGCAGAATCATCTTTGATCGAAGAACGAATGGTGAAATGAAACCCAATGGATCGTAGATAGACGAAATGATACTAAGCATGCCTCTCCTTGTTGCTGGTTTTTCTTTGATGTTGATGTTTTAGAAGAATACGTCTGTTTCTACGTTCCACTGCATTCCTAATGCTCTCTTGACGGGAAGCGAATCTTTCTCAAAGTTGATGCTGTGCAATTCTGTTGACAGCTCTGAGCTTGGGATGGAATCCAAATCCTCACGCCGGTTGCATATCTACTTCGTTAAATGGAACCCACCGAGAGGCAAGAGCCCTGTTACCTGTTCGCACATCCTGAAACCCTGTTCGGTTGTCTTCACTGACTTTAGCCAATCATCAACATAAAAGTTTCGCTGTACAGTGTCAACGACATCCATCGGAAATTTCTCTGCATTGTCTAATGCTGTTCTTCTTAGCGCATACGTCGCACAACTGGGACACCAGACACCACCAAAGAGATGTACCATCATTTGGAATTCTTCAGGCTCCCTTTCAAGATCACCATCAGGATACCAGAGGAATCTAAGGGCATCAACATCATTGGGATCCACCTTGACTTGGTAGAACATCACTTCTAGGTCCGCAATTAGAGCAATTTCTTCTTGCCGAAATCTTAAGAGTACTCCAACGAGCGAGTTGGTTAAATCTGGGCCTTGTAGTATCTTCTCATTAAAGGACTCTCCTTGATATTTTGCAGCACAGTCAAACACAACGCGTACTTTGTCCGGTTTCTGGGAGTGAATGACATTATGATGCGGCAGATACCATGTGACAGAGTTTTCGACTTCGAGCTTATCCTGGGGAACCTTTCGCGCATAGCCTTTGATGAAAAGATCGTCAATGAAATCTGAATATCTTTTCAGCGTCTCGGGATCCTTTAACAGCCGCTTTCTCAGTTGACGAAGTCTATGTTCAGCGATGGGTCGATTGTTCGGAAGACACACTTCTGGGTTTTTCCAGGGTATCGCAATTCGGTAATGGCCATCTACGAGTTGGGAAGACTCTTGGAATACTGACAGGGCCCGTCTATCCTGTAATGACATCATTTTCTGCTCATCAGCAATGCACTCGTTGAAATCGCGATTGAAGTACTGACGCAGCTGTTCACTCAGATCTTCCTCAGAGTATTTTAAGTTTAGTTTGTAGCAGTGCTTTCCGTTTCCGGAAATTCGTCCCATCGATCCATTTAGCGTCCAGCAAAATTTTTTTTTGACAGCATATGGTCCACCGATTTGTCCGGGTATAATCTCAATGATCTCCAATGCTTCTGGTACATCTACGCCAATGAGTAAACCGACATCAGAGTTATCCAGCATGGCAGGCACCTTTACGCTCTCCAAGTAGCACCATTGATCGACGTCATCCTGTCTGGTGATTGCATCCGGTGAGATATTGAGATTTTTCACTGCAAAAACATTTGGGACTTCTACAAATGCACTACCGTCAATATCCATCACTTCCAGATTAGCAATTTTACCATCCAACCTGTCTGCTACGCCATTGATGGTTGTAACTGAAGTGTGACACTTTCTTCCTTTAATCTCCAGCTTCTCCAACAGATCATCACTGCAAAATGATGCGGTCGACCTATTATCCAGTAATGCATACGTGGATATTACCTTGTTTTTCCCTCGCCCTTTTACTTTCACTGGCACGATGGTTAGACCCTTGCCTAAAAGGTCTCTTTGTCAACGTCATCGGCCATGAGAGTGGGAGCATAAGCGGAGATGACTGTGGCATACTGGTTACAAGAGAGTTCGATCCTCAGAGTCATGAGTCGTGGGTTGATTCCAACTGGTTGCTCTTTCAGTTTGGGGAGGAGGCTGTTTCGTATGGCAAAGCCAACTCCGTGGATTCGTGGTTGATCCTCATTAAGGCCTTTCCAGAAGAAGGTAAACTGTCCCTGATCTTCTCTCAGTTGTCCTTCTCCGGCGCGTCGCGTTTCGCTGAGAGCGACGATGTCAAAGTTGAACCTTTCTAGTTCTCTGGCAACCAGGGCGGTCCTTCTCTCTGGGCGATTAGAGTTTGAGTTGTCCATTAGGGTTCGTACATTCCATGCACCAAATTTCAAAGTTTTCTTCGAGTTTCGACCGCTAGGTGGTGATCCTTCTGGATGCGGCTTTCCAGACAGGAGTGTTGAAGCAGACTATGTCTAGGGCACCTTTTCTAGCCCCCTCCCCTGATGGGGTGAGCAGAGCGAATCCTGAATAGGGCTGCTCAGTCGTGGATGCAGCTGCCGAACAACTTCCCTGCTTCGGTTCAGAAGCTGAGCGACTGATCATACATCCACCGCTTCCGTGCCGGTTTCTAACTAAAGGCTTCCAGCCATCACGTAGCCTGCCCCCGTCGCCAGTTGCCGATCGCCGGAAGACTGGTTATAGTTGTGCAGAGGTCCAGTAACACAGACGCCTGTGCGTGGGTTTTTTTAAGGTGAACGCAAAACTACACTGAAGAGCGCACACCGTCCTTGACAGCTCCATATGTTTTTTCCAGTGGCATGGAGGACCACGACGACTGGAGCAGACAGAACTGCTGCAGCCCTCATCTGCTGGCCTGGCCGTTGGGCTGCAAGAGCCTCTTCCGCCCTGGCACACCATTGGGGACTTGGGGTGGGTGTGGATAGCCAGTGACTCGCATGGGTATGGCTTTTTACAGGTTTTATTTTTAGTCCTGAAGGGAGTCCACACACGCCCACCTCACCTGGTCACTGGGATGATCAGGCGGGGAAGCTGGTTTAGTCGCCGACCGCCCGACCCGCGGCAGGTTGTACTGGGTTACGTGGTACCAGTAGCAGATTCAGTGACTCAAATACGTGTGAACCTGACCTTTTACGCTCAGCTTGAAAGTATTCTATCATCAGTACCTCAAAACGACCAGCTGATCCTCCTCGGTGATTTCAACGCCAGGGTTGGACGGGACCATAATGTCTGGAAGGGAACTATTGGCAAAGAAGGAGTGGGCAAGTCTAATGAAATGGTATTCTTCTGCTAACCAAATGCACTGAGCACAATCTGGTGATAACAAACACACTCTTCCGCCAGAAAAACAGGCGTAAAGTCACCTGGCAACACCCCAGATCGAAGCACTGGCACATGATAGACTACGTGATAGTTCGCGCCAGGGACCGAAAACTAGTGCTCAACACGCATGTAGTTACAGGGGCTGATGATTGCTGGACAGATCACCGCCTGCTATGCTCAAACATTGTGATGCAAATCCAACCGAAGAACCGGCGAAACAAAGTGGCCACCAAAAAATTTGCTGTTAACCGTCTTCAAGATCCCGAGTGCGCTGAGAGCCTGCGCCGAAAGATTGAGGAACTTCTACCGGAAACTGCCCCGCCAGACGTAGATGACCACTGGAATTCCATCAAGACTGCTCTTACTACATCTTGCGTGGAAATACTAGGCTTTCAAACCAAAAAGCATCAGGACTGGTTTGATGACAACGATGATGAAATTAGGAGGCTTGTTGACACGAAAAGAAAAAGCTTTCACGCTTACCGGAATAATCCACAGTCCGACACATTGAAGAAACAGTACCGAGAAGCTAAATCTGCCGTCCAAACAGCCACCCGCATTGCTAAAGACAACTGGTGGAAGGACAAAGCAAAGGAAACCCAACTACTCGCAGACCAAAACGACACCCGTGGCTTCTACAACGCAACCAAAGCCATCTACGGACCATCAGAGCAGGGTCAAGCTCCGCTCAAAAGCAAGGATGGTTCCACTTTGCTCAAGAGTAAAGATGAAATCAACAACAGGTGGAAAGAACATTTCGAAGACTTGCTGAACCAAATCAACCCTTTTGACAAAGATGCTCTAAGTACCATCCCGCAATCAACAGTCGACCTATCCTTGGATAAAACTCCAAGCTTATCAGAAGTCAAGCAGGCAGTGAAATCATTGAAGAACCATAAAGCAGCTGGACTCGATCGCATTCCTGCCGAGATCTACAAGGCTGGTGGAAACCTCCTACTCGGCCAACTGCATGAGCTCATCATTAGAATCTGGACTGATCAGAAAGTTCCAGGAGATTTCAAAGACGCTGCAATTGTCAAGGTCTACAAGAAGAAAGGTGACCGTTCAGAGTGCGGGAACTGCAGGGGCATCTCGCTCTTGGCCACCGCTGGAAAGGTACTTGCTCGCATACTGAACACTCGTCTAACACCAGTCGCTGAGAAGACCCTACCTGAATCACAGGCCGGCTTTCGACCTTTCCGTGGCACTACAGACATGATTTTCTCTATGCGTCAACTACAAGAGAAGTGCAGAGAGCAACATCAACCTCTCTATATGGCGTTCATTGACCTCACAAAGGCCTTTGACTCCGTCCCAAGAGAGCTGCTCTGGAAGACACTCACCACCATTGGATGTCCTGTCAAGTTTGTCAAGGTCCTAAGACTTCTCCACGATGACATGAACGCCACAGTTCTCTCTCCTGACTGTGAAAGTGAGCCCTTCCAAGTCAAATCTGGAGTAAAGCAAGGGTGCGTCATTGCTCCTACACTTTTCATCATCTTCATTGCTACCATCATGCACTTGATCAAAGATGAACTCCCCCCTGGAATAGATATCGTATACAGGACGGATGGAGGTGTATTCAATCTCGCACGGTTGAGGTCGAAGAACAAATCCCTACGCACTTCACTCATGGAGTTCCAGTATGCCGATGACAACTGCGTGGCATCCGCCTCGGAAGACCACTTGCAGCAGATCTTGAACGCCTTCTGTCGTGCTTACACCCGGCTAGGTCTCAACATCAATGTCAAGAAGACTCAGATCCTGTACCAACCAAAGCCCGGAACCAGAGTGGACACTGCATCTCCCTCCCTCGCCATTGACAACAAAATGTTAGACAATGTGGACCACTTCCCATATCTTGGAAGCCACCTCTCCTCTAACGTGGATACCCAGGTTGAAGTACAATACAGGCTAAAATGCGCTGGAGCTGCCTACGGCCGCCTCCGGCATAGAGTCTTCCAGAATAGAGACATCCGGACTGACACCAAAATGGCTGTGTACAAGGCCGTCGTGCTCCCAACGCTGCTCTATGCCTCAGAAACCTGGACAACATACCGCCGCCACCTCAAAATCTTGGAGAAATTCCACCAACGCTGTCTTCGGAGCATCCTTCGCATTTCCTGGGGCGATTATCGCACAAATCTAAGTGTCTTGGAGGAAGGTAAAACCACCAGCATTGAAGCCATAATCATCAGAAACCAACTTAGATGGAGTGGCTACCTTGTGCGAATGCCAGATGCTCAGTTACCAAAACAAATGTTCTACGGTCAACTTAAAGACGGAGAGCGGCGTCAGGGCGGTCAGATGAAGAGGTACAAAGATCTCTTAAAAGCCAATCTCAAAAAGTGTGACATCAACACAAGCACCTGGGAGACCGTTGCCAAGGACCGGCCTGTATGGAGACGGATCATTACTCAAGGTTCTGCTACTTTTGAGGCAAAGCGATGCGCAGATCTTGCGGAAAAGAGAAGCAGGAGAAAAGAAAGGCAGCAAAGACCTCCTGCTAACATCCCAAATGAAACAACTTGTCCCCACTGCGGTAGAAACTTTAGAGCCAAAATCGGACTAATCAGCCATCTCCGAACGCACCAGGACCAGTAACTCCGACCACCATCCTCAGTCTCTGAGGGGTCGCCAAGAGAGAGGTTAGACCCTTACTTCCACATCCGGCCCCACTGGCAACACCAACAAACTGTCTGTCATTACTGGGTGAGCTGTTCCCTTGATGCGTATTTTCCTGAACTTTGGGCTGTCGACGGCTCTCCATAAAGACAGCGAGAGGTTGGTTGAGTGATGTCATATGCTTCCGTTTCAAACTGCACCCTTGCACTGAACACGCGCTTCGTCTTTTACAGCCGGCGGAAAAATGAAAAGAAGAGAAACAGTTATCACACAGTCTTTTTGATCTCATGAATTTGAATTCCTCCTCATCAGATTGTTTCTTGAAGCTGTCACATTCGCTGATCTAGTGGCTCCTTTCACAGAAGAAATATTTCAAGTCTCTCTCGACCTTTTCGTGTTTATTTCCAACTTTTGGGACAGCAAAATTCATATTCCTTTGAATGACTACATTATTGGCTGGTTCTGTTCCTTTCTATTACTTTGTCTGTTCCTGTCACTCCTCCTGTTTCTACTTTCAGTATCCATTATGTCTCCAAAGACAGGGTCATTCTTTTCCACTGCAACCTTGCGAACGAGGCGTCTGATATCTCCAATATTTGGATCTCTGCCTTCTTCCCTAATCTCTAACACCTTTGACTGCCAACGGGACTTGACGAACCCAGGGCATCGTCCAATAATTTTCACCAGCTTATCTTCACTATTAATCTGTGTCAATCTTTCCGTGGCTTGCAATGTGATTTCGCAACTCTGCAGGTCATCCGCTAAATCAAGAAGAGCTTCACGATCACCTGGCTTCAAGGCAGGGCCATCTGAAATCTTAGATATCCATGCTTTTGTGACCTTGAACTTATCGCCAAAGCGTTCAGCGAGCAGTCTTTTGGCAGCTCTGTATCCCTCCTCTGGGTCCAGTAGCATGCAATTCTCGATCAATGTTTTGGCCTTTCCTGCACAAAACTGTATCAAAAGCTGCAATCTTCTACTAAAATCGAAAGTATCCTTCTCAACGTTATTCTCAAAACTCTTCAGAAAAGTAAAATATTTCAAAGGATTTCCATCAAAGATTGCAAGCTCGGACTTTGGTAACAGGGATGCAAACGTTAAATTTTTAAGTACTTCGAGGTACTCTCCGCCTAAATCAGGTCTGGGTGTTGAATCAATTTCTGGAGTATTGTAATGTACCCCTCTAGGTTGCTGCTGAAAACGGGCTGGCTGATCAGCGTTTTGAGGACAACGGAAAAAACCGGGACTGGGGTGATGATATTCATCTTTAGGAAAATTTTGAGGATTGATATTTGCATCAGGAATCTGCATGGGAGCATGACAGATAATTGGCCATTGTGAAAGAGCACTATTGGCAACTGACAACCGCGAGGAAAAGTGGCTGGCAACCGGGAAATAAGGAGGAGTACTGGCATTCAATGTCTGCGGGGCACCTTGGCTGGCAACCGGGAACTGGGAAGGAGCACTACTTGCATTCGACGACCGCAAAGCAACACGGCTGGCAACCGGGAACTGGGAAGGAGCACTACTGGCATCCGACGACCGCAAGGCAACGTTGCTGGCAACCGGGAACTGGGAAGGAGCACTACTGGCATCCGACGACCGCAAGGCAACATGGCTGGCAACCGGGAACTGGGAAGGAGCACTACTTGCATCCGACAACCGCAAGGCAACACGGCTGGCAACAGGGAACTGGGAAGGAGCACTACTGGCATCCGACGACCGCAAGGCAACGTGGCTGGCAACCAGGAACTGGGAAGGAGCACTGGCATCAAATGACTGCAAGGCAACATGGCTGGCAACCGGGAACTGGGAAGGAGCACTGGCATCCAACGACTGCAAGGCAATATGGCTGGCAACCGGAAAATGGAAAGGAGTATTTCTGGCATCCAACGATGGCAAGACAACGTGGCTAGAAACCGGGAACTGGGAAGGAGCACTACTGGCATCCAACGACTGCAAAGCAACGTGGCTGGCAACTGGGAGCTTGGAAGGACCACTACTGGCATTCGACGACCGCAAAGCAACGGGGCTGGCAACCGGAAACTGGGAAGGAGCACTACTAGCATCCAACGACTGCAAAGCAACGTGGCTGGCAACTGGGAGCTGCGAAGGAGCACTACTGGCATTCGACGACCGCAAAGCAACGGGGCTGGCAACCGGAAACTGGGAAGGAGCACTGGCATCAAACAACTGCAAAGCAACATGGCTGGCAACCGGGAACTGAAAAGGAGCACTGGCATCCAACGACTGCAAGGCAACATGGCTGGCAACCGGGAACTGGGAAGGAGCACTACTGGCAACCAGTGGAAGGGCTGATGATTTATGATTAACATCATGCTTGCCTTTTCTTCCCTGTGTAATTTCAGAGGCAGAAAATTCATCAAAAACCTTTTCCATAGCATCGATTTTTGCCAGGTTGCTTCTCAAACGAAATTCTTCTTTAATCTGATTGACTTGCAGCTCCTGGTTTTCGAGCGGTTGTTTTTGTTGCAACATTGATGCTTCAGCTAGCAAAGATGCCTTTCGCGCTGCATTCTTCAACACTCTCTTACCAAGTGATGAACGACTATGGGTTCCCTTCGATGACCTAGAAAATCTAGAAAATAAACTCCTTTTACTTTCAACTTGACTTGCCGAATCGTTTGGTAATAGTTGTAATTCGACATTCTTTCCTGGGATATCGTCAGAACGGGTCTGCGGGGCTGGACCCTGAATCGACTCTATTCGCATGGCACAGCGATCTATCATGCAGAGGTACTTCACTTGTGCTTCATGGAAATAGGCCATTGCTTCATCGAGGTCATCTTCACTCTCCAAAGCTGCACGGTATTAGTCGCAGGATTTTTGAACTTCTCAAGCGCTTCATCAAGGCTCCCTTGCATAGCGGTTACTTCTTCCACGGAATTTCCAACTAACAACGCCTTATCAGCTTTACTCATCGCCATCGTCAATACGCGTTTGCAACTTCCCCTGGTTTGCTTCAGACATCTTCTTTTCTCGAAATCGATTCCTTGCCAGTCCAAAGTAACATTTCTTCTTCTGCTACGTTCATCAAGAGTGGGGCTTCCCTGTTCTTCTTGTTCTTCTTGCTCTTCGATAGCAATTCAAATTTCAAACTGATGTAACTCCAGTCGAGCTACAGGGTACACTTTCAAACACGTCTCGACCAAGTAGCCAAACAACGCAGATAAAACAACGGCTGTCGAACGAACTACGGTTTGCTAAATAAATAAATAGATAACAGATTAATAAATACGTAAGTACACAACTAATTATATGAGAATATAAACGAAGTAATCAACGAAACATAGATAGAAACTTAACGAAAACTACTTACAAATTTGTTTGCCCTCGTAGCTATAAAACTTTAACTGTAAACAGGCCTAACTGGCCAGGCAAACGCCCCAAAAGACACGTCTTGTCTTCTATCCATTCGCCGTGAATGATCTTGCAACTGCCAAAGAAACGGGCGCACCAAGCTTTATAGCCACGAGTTTCCCATCATTAATAAAGAAACTACACAAAATACAATGATAACAAGTGCACACGCGGAAAGTAATATAATGAAACATAGGAAAACAGTAGAGCAATACGAACCGACAATGGAACAAAGACAACAGCAAAGCAACATAAACAACAAAATAAAAAAAGTTCATTGCGCACGTAACAGTATTGCTTCCTGTAATTTTAACACCTCAAGATGGTATCTTCTACAATCATCCATGCTATTGACCTCAAAACATGCAGGCAGGATGGCCAAGTGGTATGAGGCGCTGGTTTAAGGCACAAGTCACTTCGGTGGCCTGGGTTCCAGTCCCACTCCGGTCAATTTGTTGACATTCCTATACAAAGTATTGTTTCCTGTATTTTGAACACCTGCACGTGGTATCTTCTACAATCATGAATGCTATTGACCACACATCATACAGGCAGAATGGCCAAGTGGTCTACGGCACTGGTTTAAGGCACCATTTACGTCGATGTAGTTGGTTCGAGTCCCACTCCAATCATTTTGTTGACATTCCTATACAAAGCATGTCTTCTTTATTTTGAACACCTGCCCATGGTATCTTCTACCATCATCCATGCTATCGATCCTAAAACATACAGGCAGGATGGATGAGTGGTATGAGGCGCTAGTTTAAGGCACCAGTCACTTCTATGGCGGGGGTTCAAGTCCAACATCTGTCATTCTATTGACATTCCTATACAAAGTATTGTTTCTTTTTTTTCAAACACCTGCAAATGGTATCTTCTACCATCATTCATGCTATTGACCAAATAACATACAGGCAGGATGGCCGAGTGGTCTTAGGCGCTGGTTTAAGGCACAAGTCACTTCGTTGGCCTGGGTTCGTGTCCCACTCCGGTCAATTTGTTGACATTCCTATACAAAGTATTGTTTCCTGTATTTTGAACACCTGCACATGGTATCAACTACCATCATGGATGCTATTGACCAATCAACATGCTAAGAGGATGGCCGAGTGGTCTAAGGCGCTGGCTTAAGTAACCAGTCCTTTCTGTGGCGTGGGTTTGAGTCCCACTCCCGACATTTTGTCGACATTTTTATACAAAGTATTGTATCCTTTATATTGAAAACCTGCAAATGATATCTTTTACAATCATTCATGCTATTGACCACAAAACATACAGGCAGGATGGCAAAGTTTTATAAGGCGCTGCTTTAGGGCACCAGTCACTTTGGTGGCTTGGGTTCGAGTCCCACTCCTGTCATTTTGTTGAAATTCCTATACAAAGTATTGATCTCTTTATTTTGAACATGTGAACCTGGTATCTTTTACCATCATCCATTCTATTGGCCTCAAAACATACAGGCAGGACGGCTGAGGGGTCTAAGGCGCTGGTTTAAGACACCAGTCATTTCGGTGGCATGGGTTCGAGTCCAACTACAGTCATTTTGTTGACATTCATATACAAAATTATCTTTCCTGTATTTTGAACACCTGCAGATGGTATCTTCTACCATCATGAATGCTAGTGACCACAAAACATACAGGTAGGACGGCCGAGTGGTTTAAGGCGCTGCTTTAAGGCACCAGTCACTTTGGTGGCTTGGGTTCGAGACCAAAACCTGTCATTTTTTTGTCATTCCTGTAAAAAGAATTGTTTTCTTTATTTTGAACACCTGCACATGGTATCTTTTACCATCATCCATGCTCTTTACGACAAAGCATACAGGCAGGATGGCCGAGTGGTCTTAGTTGCTGGTTTAAGACACCAGTCACTTCGGTGGCGTGGTTTTGAATCCCACTCCTGACATTTTGTCGACATTGCTATACAAATTATTGTATCCTTAATATTGAACACCTGCAAATGATATCTTTTACCATCATCAATGCTATTGACCACACAACATACAGGCAGGATGGCAGAATTTTATAAGGCGCTGCTTTAGGGCACCAGTCACTTTGGTGGCTTGGGTTGGAGACCAACACATGTCATTTTTTTGTCATTCCTGTAAAAAGTATTGTTTTCTTTGTTTTGAACACCTGCACATAGTATCTACAACATCATACATGCTATTCAGCATACAACATACAGGCAAAATGCCGGAGTGGTCTAAGGCGCTGCTTGAAGGCACAATTTACTTCGATGGAGTTAGTTTGAGTCCAAATCCAGTCATTTCGTTGACATTCCTATACAAGGCATGTTTCCTTTATTTTGAACTCCTGCACATGGTATCTTTTACCATCATCCATGCTATTTACCTCAAAACATACAGTCAGGATGTCCGAGTGATCTAAGGCACTGGTTTCAGACACCAGTCATTTCGGTGGTGTGGGTTCGACTTCAACTGCAGTCATTTTGTTGACATTCCTATACAAAATTATGTTTCCTGTATTTTGAACACCTGCACATGGTATCTTCTATCATTATGAATGCTAGTGACCACACAATAATCAGGCAGGTTGGCCAAGTGGTCTTAGGCGCTGGTCTTAGGTGGAAGGCTCCAGTCACTTCGGTGGCGTTGGTTGGAGACCCACTCCTGTCATTTTGTTAAAATTCCTATACAAAGTAATGTTCACTTTATTTTGAACATTTCAACCTGTTAACATCTACCATCATCCACGCTCTTTACGAAAAAACATACAGGCAGGATGGCCGAGTTGCCTTAGGTGCTGGTTTAAGGCACCAGTCACTTCAGTGTCCTTGGTATGACTCCCACACCTGACATTTTGTCGGCATTGCTATACAAAGTATTATATCCTTACCTGCAAAAGGTATCTTCTAACATAATCAATGCTATTGAGCACACAATATACAGGCAGGATGGCCAAGTGGTCTAAGGCGCTGGTTTAAGGCACCAGCCACTTCGGTGGCATGGGTTTGAGACCCACTCCTGTCATTTTGTTGAAATCCCTATACAAAGTATTGTTCTCTTTATTTTGAACATGTTCATCTGGTAACTTCTACCATCATCCATGCTCTTTAGGACAAAACATACAGGCAGGATGGCCGAGTGGTCTTAAGTGCTGGTTTAAGGCACCAATCACTTCAGTGGCCTTGGTATGAGTCCCACACCTGACATTTTTTCGGCATTGCTATACAAAGTATCTTATCCTTTATATTGATTACCTGGAAAAGGTATCTTCTAACATCATCCATGCTATTGAGCACACAACATACAGGCAGGATGGCCGAGTGGTCTAAGGCGCTGGTTTAAGGCACCAGTCACTTCGGTGGCGTGGGTTCGAGTCCCACTCCTGTCAATTTGTTGACATTCCTATAAAAAGTATTATTTCCTGTAAGTTCAGATGGTATCTTCTTCCTCATCCATGCTATTGACCTTAAAGCATGCAGGCAGGATGGCTGAGTGGTCTAAGGTGCTGGATTAATGCACTAGTCACATTGGTGGCGGGGGTTCGAGTTCCAGTCGTGTCATTTTGTTGAAATTCCTATAAAAAGTATTGTCTCCTGTAATTTGAACACCTGCAGATGGTATCTTCTACCATCATCAATGCTCTTTACATCAAAACATACAGGCAGGATGGCCAAGTGGTATGAGGCGCTGGTTTAAGGCACCAGTCACTTTGGTGGCACGGGTTCGAGTCCCACTCTTGTCATTTTGTTCAAATTCCTATACAAAGTATTATTCTCTTTATTTTGAACATGTGCACCTGGTAACTTCTACCATCATCCATGCTCTTTACCACAAAACATACAGGTAGGATTGCCTAGTGTTCTTAGGTGCTGGTTTAAGGCACCAGTCCTTTCGGTGTCCTCGGTTTGAGTCCCACACCTGACATTTTGTCTGCATTGCTATACAAAGTATTATATCTTTTCTATTGAACACCTGGAAAAGGTATCTTCTATTATCATCCATGCTATTGACCACACAACATACAGGCAGGATGACTGCGTGGTCTAAGGTGCTGGTTTAAGGCATCTTTCTCTTCGACGGAGTTGGTTCGAGTCCCGCTCCAGTCATTTTGTTGATATTCCTATACAAAGTATTATTTCCTTTATTTTGAACATGTGCACATCGTATCTTCTACCATCATGAATGCTAGTGACCACACAACAAAAAGGCAGGATGGCCGAGTGGTCTAAGGCGCTGGTTTAAGGCAGCAGTCACTTCGGTGGCGTGGGTTCGAGTCCCACTTCTGTTATTTTGTTGAAATTCCTATACAAAGTAATGTTCTTTTTATTTTGAACATTTCAACCTGTTAACATCTACCATCATCCACGCTCTTTACAAAAAAACATACAGGCAGGATGGCCGAGTTGTCTTAGGTGCTGGTTTAAGGCACCAGTCACTTCGGTGTCCTTGGTATGACTCCAACACCTGACATTTTGTCGGCATTGCTATACAAAGTATTATATCCTTACCTGCAAAAGGTATCTTCTAACATAATCCATGCTATTGAGCACACAATATACAGGCAGGATGGCCGAGTGGTCTAAGGCGCTGGTTTAAGGCTTCATTTACTTCGATGGAGTTGGTTCAAGTCCCGCTCCAGTCATTTTGTTGATATTCCTGTCCAAAATAATGTTTCCTTTATTTTAAACACCTGCACATGGTATCTTTTACCATCATCCATGCCTTTGACCTAAAAACATACAGGCAAGATGGTCGAGTGGTCTACGGCGTTGGTTTAAGGCGCCAGTCACTTTTGTGGCGTGGGTTCGACTCCAATAACAGTCATTTTTTGACATTCCTATACAAAATTATCTTTCCTGTATTTTGAACACCTGCAGATGGTATCTTCTACCATTATGAATGCTAGTGAACACACACCAATCAGGCAGGATGGCCGAGTGGTCTAAGGCGCTGGTTTAAGGCACTAGTCTTTTCGGTGGCGTGGGTTCGAGTCCCACTCCTGTCAATTTGTTGACATTCCTATAAAAAGTATTATTTCCTGTAAGTTCAGATGGTATCTTCTTCCTCATCCATGCTATTGACCTTGACCTTTATGGCACCAGTCACTTTGGTGGCTTGGGTTCGAGACCAACACCTGTCATTTTTTTGTCATTCCTGTAAAAAGTATTGTTTTCTTTATTTTGAACACCTGCACATGGTATCTACTACCATCATCTATGCTATTCAGCATACAACATACAGGCAAAATGCTCGAGCGGTCTACGGCGCTGCTTTAAGGCAACATTTACTTCGATGGAGTTAGTTTGAGTCCAAATCCAGTCATTTTGTTGACATTCCTATACAAAGCATGTTTT
This sequence comes from Pelagia noctiluca, assembly GCA_963924455.1. NCBI lineage: Eukaryota > Metazoa > Cnidaria > Scyphozoa > Semaeostomeae > Pelagiidae > Pelagia > Pelagia noctiluca. Next base: position 5,957,802 of record OZ004323.1, read on the forward strand.
CTTTATTTCGAACTCCTGCACATGGTATCTTTTACCATCATCCATGCTTTTTACCTCAAAACTTACAGTCAGGAGGTTCGAGTGGTCTTAGGCATTAGTTTAAGACACCAGTCATTTCGCTGACGTGGGTTCGAGTCCAACTACAGTCATTTTGTTGACATTCCTATACAAAATTATCTTTCCTGTATTTTGAACACCTGCAGATGGTATCTTCTACCATCATGAATGCTAGTGACCACACAATAATCAGGCAGGTTGGCCAAGTGGTCTTAGGCGCTGGTCTTAGGCGGAAGGCTCCAGTCACTTCGGTGGCGTTGGTTCGAGACCCACTCCTGTCATTTTGTTAAAATTCCTATACAAAGTATTGTTCTCTTTACTTTAAACATGTTCACAGGGTATCTTCTACCATCATCTATGCTATTGAGCACAAAACATACAGGCAGGATGGCCGAGTGGTATAAGGCGCTGCTTTATGGCACCAGTCACTTTGGTGGCTTGGGTTCGAGACCAACACCTGTCATTTTTTTGTCATTCCTGTAAAAAGTATTGTTTTCTTTATTTTGAACACCTGCACATGGTATCTACTACCATCATCTATGCTATTCAGCATACAACATACAGGCAAAATGCTCGAGCGGTCTACGGCGCTGCTTTAAGGCAACATTTACTTCGATGGAGTTAGTTTGAGTCCAAATCCAGTCATTTTGTTGACATTCCTATACAAAGCATGTTTTCTTTATTTCGAACTCCTGCACATGGTATCTTTTACCATCATCCATACTTTTTACCTCAAAACTTACAGTCAGGAGGTTCGAGTGGTCTAAGGCACTAGTTTAAGACACCAGTCATTTCGCTGACGTGGGTTCGAGTCCAACTACAGTCATTTTGTTGACATTCCTATACAAAATTATCTTTCCTGTATTTTGAACACCTGCAGATGGTATCTTCTACCATCATGAATGCTAGTGACCACACAACATACAGGTAGGACGGCCGAGTGGTTTAAGGCGCTGCTTTAAGGCACCAGTCACTTTGGTGGCTTGAGTTCGAGACCAAAACCTGTCACTTTTTGTCATTCCTGTAAAAAGAATTGTTTTCTTCATTTTGAACACCTGCACATGGTATCTTTTACCATCATCCATGCTCTTTATGACAAAGCATACAGGCAGGATTGCCGAGTGGTCTTAGTTGCTGGTTTAAGACACCAGTCACTTCGGTGGCGTGGTTTTGAATCCCACACCTGACATTTTGTCGACATTGCTATACAAATTATTGTATCCTTAATATTGAACACCTGCAAATGATAATTTTTACCATCATCCATGCTATTGACCACACAACATACAGGCAGGATGGCAGAGTTTTATAAGGCGCTGCTTTAGGGCACCAGTCACTTTGGTGGCTTGGGTTGGAGACCAACACATGTCATTTTTTTGTCATTCCTGTAAAAAGTATTGTTTTCTTTGTTTTGAACACCTGCACATAGTATCTACAACATCATACATGCTATTCAGCATATAACATACAGGCAAAATGCCGGAGTGGTCCAAGGCGCTGCTTAAAGGCAAAATTTACTTCGATGGAGTTAGTTTGAGTCCAAATCCAGTCATTTTGTTGACATTCCTATACAAGGCATGTTTCCTTTATTTTGAACTCCTGCACATGGTATCTTTTACCATAATCCATGCTATTTACCTCAAAACAAACAGTCAGGATGTCCGAGTGATCTAAGGCACTGGTTTCAGACACCAGTCATTTCGGTGGTGTGGGTTCGACTTCAACTGCAGTCATTTTGTTGACATTCCTATACAAAATTATGTTCCCTGTATTTTGAACACCTGCACATGGTATCTTCTACCATTATGAATGCTAGTGACCACACAATAATCAGGCAGGTTGGCCAAGTGGTCTTAGGCGCTGGTCTTAGGCGGAAGGCTCCAGTCACTTCGGTGGCGTTGGTTGGAGACCCACTCCTGTCATTTTGTTAAAATTCCTATACAAAGTAATGTTCTCTTTATTTTGAACATTTCAACCTGTTAACATCTACCATCATCCACGCTCTTTACGAAAAAACATACAGGCAGGATGGCGGAGTTGTCTTAGGTGCTGGTTTAAGGCACCAGTCACTTCAGTGTCCTTGGTATGACTCCCACACCTGACATTTTGTCGGCATTGCTATACAAAGTATTATATCCTTACCTGCAAAAGGTATCTTCTAACATAATCCATGCTATTGAGCACACAATATACAGGCAGGATGGCCGAGTGGTCTAACGCGCTGGTTTAAGGCACCATTTACTTCGATGGAGTTGGTTTGAGTCAGAATCCAGTCATTTTGGTGACATTCCGATACAAAGCATGTTTTCTTTGTTTTGAATTCCTGCACATTGTATCTTTTACCATCATCCATGCTATTTGCCTCAAAACATACAGTCAGGATGTCCGAGTGGTCTAAGGCACTAGTATAAGACACCAGTCATTTCGGTGGCGTGGGTTTGAGTCCAACTACAGTCATTTTGTTGACATTCCTATACAAAATTATGCTTCCTGTATTTTGAACAGCTGCACATGGTATCTTCTACCATTATGAATGCTAGTGACCACACAATAATCAGGCAGGTTGGCCAAGTGGTCTTAGGCGCTGGTCTTAGGCGGAAGGCTCCAGTCACTTCGGTGGCGTTGGTTCGAGACCCACTCCTGTCATTTTGTTAAAATTCCTATACAAAGTAATGTTCTTTTTATTTTGAACATTTCAACCTGTTAACATCTACCATCATCCACGCTCTTTACAAAAAAACATACAGGCAGGATGGCCGAGTTGTCTTAGGTGCTGGTTTAAGGCACCAGTCACTTCGGTGTCCTTGGTATGACTCCCACACCTGACATTTTGTCGGCATTGCTATACAAAGTATTATATCCTTACCTGCAAAAGGTATCTTCTAACATAATCCGTGCTATTGAGCACACAATATACAAGCAGGATGGCCGACTGGTCTAAGGCGCTGGTTTAAGGCTTCATTTACTTCGATGGAGTTGGTTCAAGTCCCGCTCCAGTCATTTTGTTGATATTCCTGTCCAAAATAATGTTTCCTTTATTTTAAACACCTGCACATGGTATCTTTTACCATCATCCATGCCTTTGACCTAAAAACATACAGGCAAGATGGTCGAGTGGTCTACGGCGTTGGTTTAAGGCGCCAGTCACTTTTGTGGCGTGGGTTCGACTCCAATAACAGTCATTTTTTGACATTCCTATACAAAATTATCTTTCCTGTATTTTGAACACCTGCAGATGGTATCTTCTACCATTATGAATGCTAGTGAACACACACCAATCAGGCAGGATGGCCGAGTGGTCTAAGGCGCTGGTTTAAGGCACTAGTCTTTTCGGTGGCGTGGGTTCGAGTCCCACTCCTGTCAATTTGTTGACATTCCTATAAAAAGTATTATTTCCTGTAAGTTCAGATGGTATCTTCTTCCTCATCCATGCTATTGACCTTGACCTTTATGGCACCAGTCACTTTGGTGGCTTGGGTTCGAGACCAACACCTGTCATTTTTTTGTCATTCCTGTAAAAAGTATTGTTTTCTTTATTTTGAACACCTGCACATGGTATCTACTACCATCATCTATGCTATTCAGCATACAACATACAGGCAAAATGCTCGAGCGGTCTACGGCGCTGCTTTAAGGCAACATTTACTTCGATGGAGTTAGTTTGAGTCCAAATCCAGTCATTTTGTTGACATTCCTATACAAAGCATGTTTTCTTTATTTCGAACTCCTGCACATGGTATCTTTTACCATCATCCATGCTTTTTACCTCAAAACTTACAGTCAGGAGGTTCGAGTGGTCTTAGGCATTAGTTTAAGACACCAGTCATTTCGCTGACGTGGGTTCGAGTCCAACTACAGTCATTTTGTTGACATTCCTATACAAAATTATCTTTCCTGTATTTTGAACACCTGCAGATGGTATCTTCTACCATCATGAATGCTAGTGACCACACAATAATCAGGCAGGTTGGCCAAGTGGTCTTAGGCGCTGGTCTTAGGCGGAAGGCTCCAGTCACTTCGGTGGCGTTGGTTCGAGACCCACTCCTGTCATTTTGTTAAAATTCCTATACAAAGTATTGTTCTCTTTACTTTAAACATGTTCACAGGGTATCTTCTACCATCATCTATGCTATTGAGCACAAAACATACAGGCAGGATGGCCGAGTGGTATAAGGCGCTGCTTTATGGCACCAGTCACTCTGGTGGCTTGGGTTCGAGACCAACACCTGTCATTTTTTTGTCATTCCTGTAAAAAGTATTGTTTTCTTTATTTTGAACACCTGCACATGGTATCTACTACCATCATCTATGCTATTCAGCATACAACATACAGGCAAAATGCTCGAGCGGTCTACGGCGCTGCTTTAAGGCAACATTTACTTCGATGGAGTTAGTTTGAGTCCAAATCCAGTCATTTTGTTGACATTCCTATACAAAGCATGTTTTCTTTATTTCGAACTCCTGCACATGGTATCTTTTACCATCATCCATACTTTTTACCTCAAAACTTACAGTCAGGAGGTTCGAGTGGTCTAAGGCACTAGTTTAAGACACCAGTCATTTCGCTGACGTGGGTTCGAGTCCAACTACAGTCATTTTGTTGACATTCCTATACAAAATTATCTTTCCTGTATTTTGAACACCTGCAGATGGTATCTTCTACCATCATGAATGCTAGTGACCACACAACATACAGGTAGGACGGCCGAGTGGTTTAAGGCGCTGCTTTAAGGCACCAGTCACTTTGGTGGCTTGAGTTCGAGACCAAAACCTGTCACTTTTTGTCATTCCTGTAAAAAGAATTGTTTTCTTCATTTTGAACACCTGCACATGGTATCTTTTACCATCATCCATGCTCTTTATGACAAAGCATACAGGCAGGATTGCCGAGTGGTCTTAGTTGCTGGTTTAAGACACCAGTCACTTCGGTGGCGTGGTTTTGAATCCCACACCTGACATTTTGTCGACATTGCTATACAAATTATTGTATCCTTAATATTGAACACCTGCAAATGATAATTTTTACCATCATCCATGCTATTGACCACACAACATACAGGCAGGATGGCAGAGTTTTATAAGGCGCTGCTTTAGGGCACCAGTCACTTTGGTGGCTTGGGTTGGAGACCAACACATGTCATTTTTTTGTCATTCCTGTAAAAAGTATTGTTTTCTTTGTTTTGAACACCTGCACATAGTATCTACAACATCATACATGCTATTCAGCATATAACATACAGGCAAAATGCCGGAGTGGTCCAAGGCGCTGCTTAAAGGCAAAATTTACTTCGATGGAGTTAGTTTGAGTCCAAATCCAGTCATTTTGTTGACATTCCTATACAAGGCATGTTTCCTTTATTTTGAACTCCTGCACATGGTATCTTTTACCATAATCCATGCTATTTACCTCAAAACAAACAGTCAGGATGTCCGAGTGATCTAAGGCACTGGTTTCAGACACCAGTCATTTCGGTGGTGTGGGTTCGACTTCAACTGCAGTCATTTTGTTGACATTCCTATACAAAATTATGTTCCCTGTATTTTGAACACCTGCACATGGTATCTTCTACCATTATGAATGCTAGTGACCACACAATAATCAGGCAGGTTGGCCAAGTGGTCTTAGGCGCTGGTCTTAGGCGGAAGGCTCCAGTCACTTCGGTGGCGTTGGTTGGAGACCCACTCCTGTCATTTTGTTAAAATTCCTATACAAAGTAATGTTCTCTTTATTTTGAACATTTCAACCTGTTAACATCTACCATCATCCACGCTCTTTACGAAAAAACATACAGGCAGGATGGCGGAGTTGTCTTAGGTGCTGGTTTAAGGCACCAGTCACTTCAGTGTCCTTGGTATGACTCCCACACCTGACATTTTGTCGGCATTGCTATACAAAGTATTATATCCTTACCTGCAAAAGGTATCTTCTAACATAATCCATGCTATTGAGCACACAATATACAGGCAGGATGGCCGAGTGGTCTAACGCGCTGGTTTAAGGCACCATTTACTTCGATGGAGTTGGTTTGAGTCAGAATCCAGTCATTTTGGTGACATTCCGATACAAAGCATGTTTTCTTTGTTTTGAATTCCTGCACATTGTATCTTTTACCATCATCCATGCTATTTGCCTCAAAACATACAGTCAGGATGTCCGAGTGGTCTAAGGCACTAGTATAAGACACCAGTCATTTCGGTGGCGTGGGTTTGAGTCCAACTACAGTCATTTTGTTGACATTCCTATACAAAATTATGCTTCCTGTATTTTGAACAGCTGCACATGGTATCTTCTACCATTATGAATGCTAGTGACCACACAATAATCAGGCAGGTTGGCCAAGTGGTCTTAGGCGCTGGTCTTAGGCGGAAGGCTCCAGTCACTTCGGTGGCGTTGGTTCGAGACCCACTCCTGTCATTTTGTTAAAATTCCTATACAAAGTAATGTTCTTTTTATTTTGAACATTTCAACCTGTTAACATCTACCATCATCCACGCTCTTTACAAAAAAACATACAGGCAGGATGGCCGAGTTGTCTTAGGTGCTGGTTTAAGGCACCAGTCACTTCGGTGTCCTTGGTATGACTCCCACACCTGACATTTTGTCGGCATTGCTATACAAAGTATTATATCCTTACCTGCAAAAGGTATCTTCTAACATAATCCGTGCTATTGAGCACACAATATACAAGCAGGATGGCCGACTGGTCTAAGGCGCTGGTTTAAGGCTTCATTTACTTCGATGGAGTTGGTTCAAGTCCCGCTCCAGTCATTTTGTTGATATTCCTGTCCAAAATAATGTTTCCTTTATTTTAAACACCTGCACATGGTATCTTTTACCATCATCCATGCCTTTGACCTAAAAACATACAGGCAAGATGGTCGAGTGGTCTACGGCGTTGGTTTAAGGCACCAGTCACTTTTGTGGCGTGGGTTCGACTCCAATAACAGTCATTTTTTGACATTCCTATACAAAATTATCTTTCCTGTATTTTGAACACCTGCAGATGGTATCTTCTACCATTATGAATGCTAGTGAACACATACCAATCAGGCAGGATGGCCGAGTGGTCTAAGGTGCTGGTTAAAGGCACCTGTCACTTCGGTGGCGTGGTTTTGAGTCCCACTCCTGACATTTTGTCAACATTGCTATACAAATTATTGTATCCTTTATATTGAACACCTGCAAAAGGTATTTTCTACCCTCATCCATGCTATTGACCACACAACATACAGGCAGGATGACTGAGTGGTCTAAGGCGCTGGTTTAAGGCATCTCTCTCTTCGATGGAGTGGGTTCGAGTCCCGCTCCAGTCATTTTGTTGATATTCCTATACAAAGTATTGTTTCCTTTATTTTGAACATGTGCAGCTCGTATCTTCTACCATCATAAATGCTAGTGACCACACAACAAAAAGACAAGATGGCCGAGTGGTATAAGGCGCTGCTTTATGGCACCAGTCACTTTGGTGGCTTGGGTTCGAGACCAACACCTGTCATTTTTTGTCATTCCTGTAAAAAGTATTGTTTTCTTTATTTTGAACACCTGCACATGGTATCTACTACCATCATCCATGCTATTCAGCATACAACATACAGGCAAAATGCTCGAGCGGTCTACAGCGCTGCTTTGAGGCACCATTTACTTCGATGGAGTTAGTTTGAGTCCTAATCTAGTCATTTTGTTGACATTCCTATACAAAGCATGTTTTCTTTATTTTGAACTCCTGCACATGGTATCTTTTACCATCATCCATGCTTTTTATCTCAAAACTTACAGTCAGGAGGTTCGAGTGGTCTAAGGCACTAGTTTAAGACACCAGTCATTTTGCTGGCGTGGGTTCGAGTCCAACTGCAGTCATTTTGTTGACATTCCTATACAAAATTATGTTTCCTGTATTTTGAACACCTGCAGATGGTATCTTCTACTATTATGAATGCTAGTGACCACACAACAAACAGGCAGGATGGCCGAGTGGTCTAAGGCGCTGGTTTAAGGCACCAGCCACTTCGGTGGCATGGGTCCGAGATCCACTCCTGTCGTTTTGTTGAAATCCCTATACAAAGTATTGTTCTCTTTATTTTGAACATGTTCACCTGGTAACTTCTACCATCATCCATGCTCTTTACGACAAAACATACAGGCAGGATGGCCGAGTGGTCTTAAGTGCTGGTTTAAGGCACCAATCACTTTGGTGGCGTGGGTTCGAGTCCCACTCCTGTCAATTTGTTGACATTCCTATAAAAAGTATTATTTCCTGTAATTTCAGATGGTATCTTCTTCCTCATCCATGCTATTGACCTTAAAGCATGCAGGCAGGATGGCTGAGTGGTCTAAGGTGCTGGATTAAGGCACTAGTCACATTGGTGGCGGGGGTTCGAGTTCCAGTCCTGTCATTTTGTTGAAATTCCTATAAAAAGTATTGTCTCCTGTAATTTGAACACCTGCAGATGGTATCTTCTACCATCATCAATGCTCTTTACATCAAAACATACAGGCAGGATGGCGGGTTGGTCTTAGGTGCTGGTTTAAGGCACCAGTCACTTCGGTTGCCTTGGTATGAGTGCCATACCTGATATTTTGTCGGCATTGCTATACAAAGTATTATATCCTTACCTGCAAAAGGTATCTTCTAACATCATCTATGCTATTGAGCACACAACATAAAGGCTGGATGGCCGAGTGGTCTAAGGCGCTGGTTTAAGGCACCAGTCACTTCAGTGGCGTGGGTTCGAGTCCCACTCCTGTCAATTTGTTGACATTCCTATAAAGAGTATTTTTCCCCTTATTTTGATCACCTGCAGATGGTTTTCTTCTACAATCCTGCATGCTATTGACCACAAAACATATCAGCAGGATGGCCGAGTGGTCTAAGGTGATGGATTAAGGCACCAGTCATTTTGATCGTGTGGGTTCGAGTCCCAGTTCTGTCATTTTGTTGAAATTCCTATAGAAAGTATTGTTTCCTGTAATTTGAAAACCTGCATATTGTACCTTCTACCATCATGAATGCTAATGACCACACAAAATACTGGCAGGATGACCAAGTGGTCTAAGTCGCTGGCTTAAGGCTTCATTTACTTTGATGGAGTTGGTTCGAGTCCTGCTCCAGTCATTTTGTTGATATTCCTATCCAAAGTTATGTTTCCTTTATTTTAAACACCTGCACATGGTATCTTCTACGATCATCGATGCTATTGATTTAAAAACATACAGGCAAGATGGCCGAGTGGTCTAAGGCGTTGGTTTAAGGCACCAGTCACTTTGGTGGCGTGGGTTCGACTCCAATTGCAGTCATTTTTTGACATTCCTATACAAATTATCTTTTCCTGTAATTTGTAATTTGAACACCTCCAAATGGTATCTAGTACCATCATTCATGCTATTGACCTCAAATCATACAGGCAGGATGGCCAAGTGGTATGAGGCGCTGGTTTAAGGCACCAGTCACTTTGGTGGCGTGGGTTCGAGTCCCACTCTTGTCATTTTGTTGAAATTCCTATACAAAATATTATTCTCTTTATTTTGAACATGTGCACCTGGTAACTTCTACCATCATCCATGCTCTTTACCACAAAACATACAGGTAGGATTGCCTAGTGTTCTTAGGTGCTGGTTTAAGGCACCAGTCCTTTCAGTTGCCTTGGTATGAGTCCCACACCTGACATTTTGTCTGCATTGCTATACAAAGTATTATATCTTTTCTATTAAACACCTGGAAAAGATATCTTCTATTATCATCCATGCTATTGACCACACAACATACAGGCAGGATGACTGAGTGGTCTAAGGTGCTGGTTTAAGGCATCTTTCTCTTCGACGGAGTGGGTTCGAGTCCCGCTCCAGTCATTTTGTTGATATTCCTATACAAAGTATTATTTCCTTTATTTTGAACATGTGCACATCGTATCTTCTACCATCATGAATGCTAGTGACCACACAACAAAAAGTCAGGATGGCCGAGTGGTCTAAGGCGCTGGTTTAAGGCAGCAGTCGCTTCGTTGGCGTGGGTTCGAGTCCCACTTCTGTCATTTTGTTGAAATTCCTATACAAAGTATTGTTCTCTTTACTTTAAACATGTTCACAGGGTATCTTCTACCATCATCCATGCTATTGAGCACAAAACATACAGGCAGGATGGCCGAGTGGTATAAGGCGCTGCTTTATGGCACCAGTCACTTTGGTGGCTTGGGTTCGAGACCAACACCTGTCATTTTTTTGTCATTCCTGTAAAAAGTATTGTTTTTTTTTATTTTGAACACCTGCACATGGTATCTACTACCATCATCTATGCTATTCAGCATACAACATACAGGCAAAATGCTCGAGCGGTCTACGGCGCTGCTTTAAGGCACCATTTACTTCGATGGAGTTAGTTTGAGTCCAAATCCAGTCATTTTGTTGACATTCCTATACAAAGCATGTTTTCTTTATCTCGAACTCCTGCACATGGTATCTTTTACCATCATCCATGCTTTATACCTCAAAACTTACAGTCAGGAGGTTCGAGTGGTCTAAGGCACTAGTTTAAGACACCAGTCATCTCGCTGACGTGGGTTCGAGTCCAACTGCAGTCATTTTGTTGACATTCCTATACAAAATTATGTTTCCTGTATTTTGAACATTTGCAGATGGTTTCTTCTACCATTATGAATGCTAGTGACCACACAACAAACAGGCAGGATGGCCGAGTGATCTAAGGCGCTGGTTTAAGGCACCAGTCACTTCGGTGGCGTGGGTTCGAGACCCACTCCTACCATTTTGTTGAAATTCCTATACAAAGTATTGTTCTCTTTATTTTAAACATGTTCACCTGGTAACTTTTACCATCATCCATGCTCTTTACGGCAAAATATACAGGCAGGATGGCCGAGTGGTCTTAAGTGCTGGTTTAAGGCATAAATCACTTCAGTGGCCTTGGTATGAGTCCCACACCTGACATTTTGTCGGCATTGCTATACAAAGTATCTTATCCTTTATATTGATTACCTGGAAAAGGTATCTTCTAACATCATCCATGCTAGTGACAACACAAAATACAGGCAGGATGACGAAGTGGTCTAAGTCGCTGGTTTAAGGCTTCATTTATTTCGATGGAGTTGGTTCGAGTCCTGCTCCAGTCATTTTGTTGATATTCCTATCCAAAGTAATGTTTCCTTTATTTTAAACACCTGCACATGGTATTATCTACGATCATCGATGCTATTGACCTAAAACATACAGGCAAGATGGCCGAGTGATCTAAGGCGTTGGTTTAAGGCACCAGTCACTTTGGTGGCGTGGGTTCGACTCCAATTGCAGTCATTTTTTGACATTCCTATACAAAGGATTGTTTCCTGTAATTTGAACACCTCCAGATGGTATCTTCTACAATCATTCATGCTATTGACCTCAAATCATACAGGCAGGATGGCCAAGTGGTATGAGGCGCTGGTTTAAGGCACCAATCACTTCGGTGGCGTGGGTTCAAGACCCACTCCTATCATTTTGTTGAAATTCCTATACAAAGTATTGTTCTCTTTATTTTGAACATGTTCACCTGGTAACTTTTACCATCATCCATGCTCTTTACGGCAAAATATACAGGCAGGATGGCCGAGTGGTCTTAAGTGCTGATTTAAGGCATAAATCACTTCAGTGGCCTTGGTATGAGTCCCACACCTGACATTTTGTCGGCATTGCTATACAAAGTATCTTATCCTTTATATTGATTACCTGGAAAAGGTATCTTCTAACATCATCCATGCTAGTGACCACACAAAATACAGGCAGGATGACGAAGTGGTCTAAGTGGCTGGTTTAGGGCTTCATTTATTTCGATGGAGTTGTTTCGAGTCCTGCTCCAGTCATTTTGTTGATATTCCTATCCAAAGTAATGTTTCCTTTATTTTAAACACCTGCACATGGTATTATCTACGATCATCGATGCTATTGACCTAAAAACATACAGGCAAGATGGCCGAGTGATCTAAGGCGTTGGTTTAAGGCACCAGTCACTTTGGTGGCGTGGGTTCGACTCCAATTGCAGTCATTTTTTGACATTCCTATACAAAGGATTGTTTCCTGTAATTTGAACACCTCCAGATGGTATCTTCTACAATCATTCATGCTATTGACCTCAAATCATACAGGCAGGATGGCCAAGTGGTATGAGGCGCTGGTTTAAGGCACCAGTCACTTTGGTGGCGTGGGTTCAAGTCCCACTCCTGTCATTTTGTTGAAATTCCTATACAAAGTATTATTCTCTTTATTTTGAACATGTGCACCTGGTAACTTCTACCATAATCCATGCTCTTTACCACAAAACATACAGGTAGGATTGCCTAGTTTTCTTAGGTGCTAGTTTAAGGCACTAGTCCTTTCGGTTGCCTTGGTATGAGTCCCACACCTGACATTTTGTCTGCATTGCTATACAAAGTATTATATCTTTTATATCGAACACCTGGAAAAGGTATCTTCTAACATCATCCATGCTAATGAGCACACAACATACAGGCTGGATGGCTGAGTGGTCTAAGGTGCTGGTTTAAGGCATCTTTCTCTTCGAAGGAGGGGGTTCGAGTCCCGCTCCAGTCATTTTGTTGATATTCCTATACAAAGTATTGTTTCCTTTATTTTGAACATGTGCACCTCGTATCTTCTACCATCATGAATGCTAGTGACCACACAACAAAAAGGCAGGATGGCCGAGTGGTCTAAGGCTCTGGTTTAAGGCACCAGTCACTTCGGTGGCGTGGGTTCGAGCCCCACTTCTGTCATTTTGTTGAAATTCCTATACAAAGTATTGTTCTCTTTATTTTAAACATGTTCACAGGGTATCTTCCACCATCATCTATGCTATTGAGCACAAAACATACAGGCAGGATGGCCGAGTGGTATAAGGCGCTGCTTTATGGCACCAGTCACTTTGGTGGCTTGGGTTCGAGACCAACACCTGTCATTTTTTTGTCATTCCTGTAAAAAGTATTTTTTTCTTTATTTTGAACACCTGCACATGGTATCTACTACCATCATCTATGCTATTCAGCATACAACATACAGGCAAAATGCTCGAGTGGTCTCAGCGCTGCTTTAAGGTACCATTTACTTCGATGGAGTTAGTTTGAGTCCAAATCCAGTCATTTTGTTGACATTCCTATACAAAGCATGTTTTCTTTATTTCGAACTTCTGCACATGGTATCTTTTACCATCATCCATGCTTTTTACCTTAAAACTTACAGTCAGGAGGTTCGAGTGGTCTAAGGCACTAGTTTAAGACACCAGTCATTTCGCTGACGTGGGTTCAAGTCCAACTGCAGTCATTTTGTTGACATTCCTATACAAAATTATGTTTCCTGTATTTTGAACATTTGCAGATGGTTTCTTCTACCATTATGAATGCTAGTGACCACACAGCAAACAGGCAGGATGGCCGAGTGATCTAAGGCGCTGGTTTAAGGCACCAGTCACTTCGGTGGCGTGGGTTGGAGACCCACTCCTATCATTTTGTTGAAATTCCTATACAAAGTATTGTTCTCTTTATTTTGAACATGTTCACCTGGTAACTTTTACCATCATCCATGCTCTTTACGGCAAAATATACAGGCAGGATGGCCGAGTGGTCTTAAGTGCTGGTTTAAGGCATAAATCACTTCAGTGGCCTTGGTATGAGTCCCACACCTGACATTTTGTCGGCATTGCTATACAAAGTATCTTATCCTTTATATTGATTACCTGGAAAAGGTATCTTCTAACATCATCCATGCTAGTGACCACACAAAATACAGGCAGGATGACGAAGTGGTCTAAGTGGCTGGTTTAAGGCTTCATTTATTTCGATGGAGTTGGTTCGAGTCCTGCTCCAGTCATTTTGTTGATATTCCTATCCAAAGTAATGTTTCCTTTATTTTAAACACCTGCACATGGTATTATATACGATCATCGATGCTATTGACCTAAAAACATACAGGCAAGATGGCCGAGTGATCTAAGGCGTTGGTTTAAGGCACCAGTCACTTTGGTGGCGTGGGTTCGAGACCAACACCTGTCATTCTTTTGTCATTCCTGTAAAAAGTATTGTTTTCTTTATTTTGAACACCTGCACATGGTATCTACTACCATCATCCATGCTATTCAGCATACAACATACAGGCAAAATGCTCGAGCGGTCTACGGCGCTGCTTTAAGGCACCATTTACTTTGATGGAGTTAGTTTGAGTCCAAATCCAGTCAATTTGTTGGCATTCCTATACAAAGCATGTTTTTTTATTTTGAACTTCTGCACATGGTATCTTTTACCATCATCCATGCTTTTTACCTCAAAACATACAGTCAGGAGGTTCGAGTGGTCTAAGGCACTAGTTTAAGACACCAGTCATTTCGCTGGTGTGGGTTCAAGTCCAACTGCAGTCATTTTGTTGACATTCCTATACAAAATTATGTTTCCTGTATTTTAAACAACTGCAGATGGTTTCTTCTACCATTATGAATGAATGTGACCACACAACAAACAGGCAGGATGGCCGAATGGTCTAAGGCGCTGGTTTAAGGCACCAGTCACTTCCGTGGCGTTGGTTCGAGACCCACTCCTGTCATTTTGTTGAAATTTCTATACAAAGTATTATTCTTTTTATTTTGAACATGTTCACCTGGTAACTTCTACCATCATCCATGCTCTTTACGACAAAACATACAGGCAGGATGGCCGAGTGGTCTTAAGTGCTGGTTTAAGGCTTAAATCACTTCAGTGGCCTTGGTATGAGTCCCACACCTGACATTTTGTCGGCATTGCTATACAAAGTATCTTATCCTTTTTATTGATTACCTGGAAAAGGTATCTTCTAACATCATCCATGCTATTGAGCACACAACATACAGCCAGGATGGCCGAGTGGTCTAAGGCGCTGGTTTAAGGCACCAGTCACTTCGGTGGCGTTGGTTGGAGTCCCACTCCTGTCAATTTGTTGACATTCCTATACAAAGTATCTTTCCCTTATTTTGAACACTTGCAGATGGTATCTTCTACCATCATGCATGCTATCGACCACAGGGCATACAAGCAGGATGGCCGAATGGTCTCAGGTGCTGGTTTAAGGCACCAGTCACTTAGGTGGCGTAGGTTCGAATTCCACTCCTGTCAATTTGTTGACATTCCTATAAAAAGTATTATTTCCTGTAATTTCAGA
The DNA here is from genome assembly GCA_963924455.1 of Pelagia noctiluca. Lineage (NCBI taxonomy): Eukaryota > Metazoa > Cnidaria > Scyphozoa > Semaeostomeae > Pelagiidae > Pelagia > Pelagia noctiluca. The sequence continues at coordinate 5,973,022 of OZ004323.1, forward strand.
TGGTATCTTCTTCCATCATCCATGCTATCGACCTTAAAGCATTAAGGCAGGATGGCTGAGTGGTCTAAGGTGCTGGATTAAGGCACCAGTCACTTTGGTGGCGGGGGTTCGAGTTCCAGTCCAGTCATTTTGTTGAAATTCCTATAAAAAGTATTGTCTCCTGTAATTTGAACACCTGCAGATGGTATCTTCTACCATCATCAATGCTCTTTACATCAAAACATACAGGCAGGATGGCCGGTTGGTCTTAGGTGCTGGTTTAAGGCACCAGTCACTTCGGTTGCCTTGGTATGAGTCCCATACCTGACATTTTGTCGGAATTGCTATACAAAGTATTATATACTTACCTGCAAAAGGTATCTTCTAACATCATCTATGCTATTGAGCACACAACATACAGGCAGGATAGCCGAGTGGTCTAAGGCGCTGGTTTAAGGCACCAGTAACTTTGGTGGCGTGGGTTAGAGTCCAACTCCTGTCTATTTGTTGACATTCCTATACGGATATTTTTCCCTTATTTTTAACACCTGCAGATGGTTTCTTCTACCATCATGCATGCTATTGACCACAAAACATACCGGCAGGATGGCCGAGTGGTCTAAGGTGATGGATTAAGGCACCAGTCATTTTGATCGCGTGGGTTGGAGTCCTAGTTCTGTCATTTTGTTGAAATTCCTATACAAAGTATTGTTTCCTGTAATTTGAAAACCTGCATATTGTACCTTCTACCATCATGAATGCTAGTGACCGCACAAATTACAGGCAGGATGACCAAGTGGTCTAAGTCGCTGGTTTAAGGCTTCATTTACTTCGATGGAGTTGGTTCGAGTCCTGCTCCAGTCATTTTGTTGATATTCCTATCCAAAGTAATTTTTCCTTTATTTTAAACACCTGCACATGGTATCTTCTACGATCATCGATACTATTGACCTAAAAACATACAGGCAAGATGGCCGAGTGGTCTAAGACGTAGGTTCGACTCCAATTGCAGTCATTTTTTGACATTCCTATACAAAGTATTGTTTCCTGTAATTTGAACACCTCCAGATGGTATCTAGTACAATCATTCATGCTATTGACCTCAAATCATACAGGCAGGATGGCCAAGTGGTATGAGGCGCTGGTTTAAGGCACCAGTCACTTTGGTGGCGTCGGTTCGAGTCCCACTCCTGTCATTTTGTTGAAATTCCTATACAAAGTATTATTCTCTTTATTTTGAACATGTGCACCTGGTAACTTCTACCATCATCCATGCTCTTTACCACTAAACATACAGGTAGGATTTCCTAGTGTTCTTAGGTGCTGGTTTAAGGCACCAGTCCTTTCAGTTGCCTTGGTATGAGTCCCACACCTGACATTTTGTCTGCATTGCTATACAAAGTATTATATCTTTTATATTGAACACCTGGAAAAGGTATCTTCTAACATCATCCATGCTAATGAGCACACAGCATACAGGCTGGATGGCTGAGTGGTCTAAGGTGCTGGTTTAAGGCATCTTTCTCTTCGACGGAGGGGGTTCGAGTCCCGCTCAAGTCATTTTGTTGATATTCCTATACAAAGTATTGTTTCCTTCATTTTGAACATGTGCACCTCGTATCTTCTACCATCATGAATGCTAGTGACCACACAACAAAAAGGCAGGTTGGCCGAGTGGTCTAAGGCGCTGGCTTAAGGCAGCAGTCACTTCGGTGCGGGGGTTCGAGTCCCAATTCTGTCATTTTGTTGAAATTCCTATACAAAGTATTGTTCTCTTTATTTTAAACATGTTCACCGGGTATCTTCTACCATCATCCATGCTATTGAGCACAAAACATACAGGCAGAATGGCCGAGTGGTAGAACACGCTGCTTTATGGCACCAGTCACTTTGGTGGCTTGGGTTTGAGACCAACACCTGTCATTTTTTTGTCATTCTTGTAAAAAGTATTGTTTTCTTTATTTTGAACACCTGCACATGGTATCTACTACCATCATCTATGCTATTCAGCATACAATATACAGGCAAAATGCTCGAGCGGTCTACGGCGCTGCTTTAAGGCACCATTTACTTCGATTGAGTTAGTTTGAGTCCAAATCCAGTCATTTTGTTGACATTCCTATACAAAGCATGTTTTCTTTATTTTGAACTCCTGCACATGGTATCTTTTACCATCATCCATGCTTTTTACCTCAAAACTTACAGTCAGGAGGTTCGAGTGGTCTAAGGCACTAGTTTAAGACACCAGTCAATTTGCTGGCGTGGGTTCGTGTCCAACTGCAGTCATTTTGTTGACATTCCTATACAAAATTATGTTTCCTGTATTTTGAACACCTGCAGATGGTATCTTCTACCATTATGAATGCTAGTGACCACAAAACAAACAGGCAGGATGGCTGAGTGGTCTAAGGCGCTGGTTTGAGGCACCAGGCACTTCGGTGGCGTGGGTTCGAGACCCACTCCTGTCATTTTGTTGAAATTCCTATACAAAGTATTGTTCTCTTTATTTTGAACATGTTCACCTGGTAACTTCTACCATCATCCATGCTCTTTACGATAAAACATACAGGCAGGATGGCCGAGGTGTCTTAAGTGCTGGTTTAAGGCATAAATCACTTCAGTGGCCTTGGTATGAGTCCCACACCTGGCATTTTGTCGGCATTGCTATACAAAGTATCCTATCCTTTATATTGATTACCTGGAAAAGGTATCTTCTAACATCATCCATGCTATTAAGCATTCAACATACAGGCAGAATGTGGCGTGGGTTCGACTCCAATAACAGTCATTTTTTGACATTCCTATACAAAATTATCTTTCCTGTATTTTGAACACCTGCAGATCGTATCTTCTACCATTATGAATGTTAGTGAACACACACCAAACAGGCAGGATGGCCGAGTGGTCTAAGGTGCTGGTTAAAGGCACCTGTCACTTCGGTGGCGTGGTTTTGAGTCCCGCTCCACTCATTTTGTTGATATTCCTATACAAAGTATTGTTTCCTTTATTTTGAACATGTGCACCTCGTATCTTCTACCATCATTAATGCTAGTGACCACACACAAACAAAAAGGCAGGATGGCCGAGTGGTATAAGGCGCTGCTTTATGGCACCAGTCACTTTGGTGGCTTGGGTTCGAGACCAACACCTGTCATTTTTTTGTCATTCCTGTAAAATGTATTGTTCTCTTTATTTTGAACACCTGCATATGGTATCTACTACCATCATCCATGCTCTTTACGACAAAACATACAGGCAGGATGGCCGAGTGGTCTTAAGTGCTGGTTTAAGGCACCAGTCACTTTGGTGGCTTGGGTTCGAGACCAACACCTGTCAATTTGTTGACATTCCTATAAAAAGTATTATTTCCTGTAATTTCAGATGGTATCTTCTTCCATCATCCATGCTATTGACCTTAAAGAATGCAGGCAGGATAGCTGAGTGGTCTAAGGTGCTGGATTAAGGCACTAGTCACATCGGTGGCGGGGGTTCGAGTTCCAGTCCTGTCATTTTGTTGAAATTCCTATAAAAAGTATTGTCTCCTGTAATTTAAACACCTGCAGATGGTATCTTCTACCATCATCCATGCTCTTTACCACAAAACATACAGGTAGGATGGCCGGTTGGTCTTAGGTGCTGGTTTAAGGCACCGGTCACTTCGGTGGCGTGGGTTCGAGTCCCACTCCTGTCAATTTGCTGACATTCCTATACAAAGTATTATTCTCTTTATTTTGAACATGTGCACCTGGTAACTTCTACCATCATCCATGCTCTTTACCACAAAACATACAGGTAGGATTGCCTAGTGTTCTTAGGTGCTGGTTTAAGGCACCAGTCCTTTCGGTGTCCTCGGTTTGAGTCCCCCACCTGACATTTTGTCTGCATTGCTATACAAAGTATTATATCTTTTCTATTGAACACCTGGAAAAGGTATCTTGTATTATCATCCATGCTATTGACCACACAACATACAGGCAGGATGACTGAGTGGTCTAAGGTGCTGGTTTAAGGCATCTTTCTCTTCGACGGAGTTGGTTCGAGTCCCGCTCCAGTCATTTTGTTGATATTCCTATACAAAGTATTATTTCCTTTATTTTGAACATGTGCACATCGTATCTTCTACCATCATGAATGCTAGTGACCACACAACAAAAAGGCAGGATGGCCGAGTGGTCTAAGGCGCTGGTTTAAGGCAGCAGTCACTTCGGTGGCGTGGGTTCGAGTCCCACTTCTGTCATTTTGTTGAAATTCCTATACAAAGTATTGTTCTCTTTATTTTAAACATGTTCACCGTTTATCTTCTACCATCATCCATGCTATTGAGCACAAAACATACAGGCAGGATGGCCGAGTGGTATAAGCCGCTGCTTTATGGCACCAGTCACTTTGGTGGCTTGGGTTCGAGACCAACACCTGTCATTTTTTTGTCATTCCTGTAAAAAGTATTGTTTTCTTTATTTTGAACACCTGCACATGGTATCTACTACCATCATCCATGCTATTCAGCATACAATATACAGGCAAAATGCTCGAGCGGTCTACGGCGCTGCTTTAAGGCACCATTTACTTCGATGGAATTAGTTTGAGTCCAAATCCAGTCATTTTGTTGACATTCCTATACAAAGCATGTTTTCTTTATTTTGAACTCCTGCACATGGTATCTTTTACCATCATCCATGCTTTTTACCTCAAAACTTACAGTCAGGAGGTTCGAGTGGTCTAAGGCACTAGTTTAAGACACCAGTCAATTTGCTGGCGTGGGTTCGTGTCCAACTGCAGTCATTTTGTTGACATTCCTATACAAAATTATGTTTCCTGTATTTTGAACACCTGCATGGGGTATCTTCTACCATTATGAATGCTAGTGACCACAAAACAAACAGGCAGGATGGCTGAGTGGTCTAAGGCGCTGGTTTGAGGCACCAGGCACTTCGGTGGCGTGGGTTCGAGACCCACTCCTGTCATTTTGTTGAAATTCCTATACAAAGTATTGTTCTCTTTATTTTGAACATGTTCACCTGGTAACTTCTACCATCATCCATGCTCTTTACGATAAAACATACAGGCAGGATGGCCGAGGTGTCTTAAGTGCTGGTTTAAGGCACCAATCTCTTCAGTGGCCTTGGTATGAGTCCCACACCTGACATTTTGTCGGCATTGCTATACAAAGTATCATATCCTTTATATTGATTACCTGGAAAAGGTATCTTCTAACATCATCCATGCTATTAAGCATTCAACATACAGGCAGAATGGCCGAATGGTCTCAGGCGCTGGTTAAAGGCACCAGTCACTTAGGTGGCGTGGGTTCGAGTCCCACTCCTGTCAATTTGTTGACATTCCTATAAAAAGTATTATTTCCTGTAATTTCAGATGGTATCTTCTTCCATCATCCATGCTATTGACCTTAAAGCATGCAGGCAGGATGGCTGAGTGGTCTAAGGTGCTGGATTAAGGCACTAGTCACTTTGGTGGCGGGGGTTCGAGTTCCAGTCCTGTCATTTTGTTGAAATTCCTATAAAAAGTATTGTCTCCTGTAATTTGAATACCTGCAGATGGAATCTTCTACCATCATCAATTCTCTTTACATCAAAACATACAGGCAGGATGGCCGGTTGGTCTTAGGTGCTGGTTTAAGGCACCAGTCACTTCGGTTGCCTTGGTATGAGTCCCATACCTGACATTTTGTCAACATTGCTATACAAAGTATTATATCCTTACCTGCAAAAGGTATCTTCTAACATCATCTATGCTATTGAGCACACAACATACAGGCAGGATGGCCGAGTGGTCTAAGGCGCTGGTTTAAGGCACCAGTAACTTTGGTGGCGTGGGTTAGAGTCCAACTCCTGTCAATTTGTTGACATTCCTATACAGATATTTTTCCCTTATTTTTAACACCTGCAGATGGTTTCTTCTACCATCATGCATGCTATTGACCACAAAACATACCGGCAGGATGGCCGAGTGGTCTAAGGTGATGGATTAAGGCACCAGTCATTTTGATCGCGTGGGTTGGAGTCCTAGTTCTGTCATTTTGTTGAAATTCCTATACAAAGTATTGTTTCCTGTAATTTGAAAACCTGCATATGGTACCTTCTACCATCATGAATGCTAGTGACCGCACAAATTACAGGCAGGATGACCAAGTGGTCTAAGTCGCTGGTTTAAGGCTTCATTTACTTCGATGGAGTTGGTTCGAGTCCTGCTCCAGTCATTTTGTTGATATTCCTATCCAAAGTAATTTTTCCTTTATTTTAAACACCTGCACATGGTATCTTCTACGATCATCGATGCTATTGACCTAAAAACATACAGGCAAGATGGCCGAGTGGTCTAAGGCGTAGGTTCGACTCCAATTGCAGTCATTTTTTGACATTCCTATACAAAGTATTGTTTCCTGTAATTTGAACACCTCCAGATGGTATCTAGTACAATCATTCATGCTATTGACCTCAAATCATACAGGCAGGATGGCCAAGTGGTATGAGGCGCTGGTTTAAGGCACCAGTCACTTTGGTGGCGTGGGTTCGAGTCCCACTCCTGTCATTTTGTTGAAATTCCTATACAAAGTATTATTCTCTTTATTTTGAACATGTGCACCTGGTAACTTCTACCATCATCCATGCTCTTTACCACAAAACATACAGGTAGGATTTCCTAGTGTTCTTAGGTGCTGGTTTAAGGCACCAGTCCTTTCGGTGTCCTCGGTTTGAGTCCCACACCTGACATTTTGTCTGCATTGCTATACAAAGTATTATATCTTTTCTATTGAACACCTGGAAAAGGTATCTTCTATTATCATCCATGCTATTGACCACACAGCATACAGGCTGGATGACTGAGTGGTCTAAGGTGCTGGTTTAAGGCATCTTTCTCTTCGATGGAGTTGGTTCGAGTCCCGCTCCAGTCATTTTGTTGATATTCCTATACAAAGTATTATTTCCTTTATTTTGAACATGTGCACATCGTATCTTCTACCATCATGAATGCTAGTGACCACACAACAAAAAGGCAGGATGGCCGAGTGGTCTAAGTCGCTGGTTTAAGGCAGCAGTCACTTCGGTGGCGTGGGTTCGAGTCCCACTTCTGTCATTTTGTTGAAATTCCTATACAAAGTATTGTTCTCTTTATTTTAAACATGTTCACCGTTTATCTTCTACCATCATCCATGCTATTGAGCACAAAACATACAGGCAGGATGGCCGAGTGGTATAAGGCGCTGCTTTATGGCACCAGTCACTTTGGTGGCTTGGGTTCGAGACCAACACCTGTCATTTTTTTGTCATTCCTGTAAAAAGTATTGTTTTCTTTATTTTGAACACCTGCACATGGTATCTACTACCATCATCCATGCTATTCAGCATACAATATACAGGCAAAATGCTCGAGCGGTCTACGGCGCTGCTTTAAGGCACCATTTACTTCGATGGAGTTAGTTTGAGTCCAAATCCAGTCATTTTGTTGACATTCCTATACAAAGCATGTTTTCTTCATTTTGAACTCCTGCACATGGTATCTTTTACCATCATCCATGCTTTTTACCTCAAAACTTACAGTCAGGAGGTTCGAGTGGTCTAAGGCACTAGTTTAAGACACCAGTCAATTTGCTGGCGTGGGTTCGTGTCCAACTGCAGTCATTTTGTTGACATTCCTATACAAAATTATGTTTACTGTATTTTGAACACCTGCATGGGGTATCTTCTACCATTATGAATGCTAGTGACCACAAAACAAACAGGCAGGATGGCTGAGTGGTCTAAGGCGCTGGTTTGAGGCACCAGGCACTTCGGTGGCGTGGGTTCGAGACCCACTCCTGTCATTTTGTTGAAATTCCTATACAAAGTATTGTTCTCTTTATTTTGAACATGTTCACCTGGTAACTTCTACCATCATCCATGCTCTTTACGATAAAACATAGAGGCAGGATGGCCGAGGTGTCTTAAGTGCTGGTTTAAGGCACCAATCACTTCAGTGGCCTTGGTATGAGTCCCACACCTGACATTTTGTCGGCATTGCTATACAAAGTATCCTATCCTTTATATTGATTACCTGGAAAAGGTATCTTCTAACATCATCCATGCTATTAAGCATTCAACATACAGGCAGAATGGCCGAATGGTCTCAGGCGCTTGTTAAAGGCACCAGTCACTTAGGTGGCGTGGGTTCGAGTCCCTCTCCTGTCAATTTGTTGACATTCCTATAAAAAGTATTATTTCCTGTAATTTCAGATGGTATCTTCTTCCATCATCCATGCTATTGACCTTAAAGCATGCAGGCAGGATGGCTGAGTGGTCTAAGGTGCTGGATTAAGGCACTAGTCACTTTGGTGGCGGGGGTTCGAGTTCCAGTCCTGTCATTTTGTTGAAATTCCTATAAAAAGTATTGTCTCCTGTAATTTGAACACCTGCAGATGGTATCTTCTACCATCATCAATTCTCTTTACATCAAAACATACAGGCAGGATGGCCGGTTGGTCTTAGGTGCTGGTTTAAGGCACCAGTCACTTCGGTTGCCTTGGTATGAGTCCCATACCTGACATTTTGTCAACATTGCTATACAAAGTATTATATCCTTACCTGCAAAAGGTATCTTCTAACATCATCTATGCTATTGAGCACACAACATACAGGCAGGATGGCCGAGTGGTCTAAGGCGCTGGTTTAAGGCTTCATTTACTTCGATGAAGTTAGTTTGAGTCCAAATCCAGTCATTTTGTTGACATTCCTATACAAGGCATGTTTCCTTTATTTTGAACTCCTGCACATGGTATCTTTTACCATCATCCATGCTATTTACCTCAAAAATTACAGTCAGGATGTCCGAGTGGTCTAAGGCAGTGGTTTCAGACACCAGTCATTTCGGTGGTGTGGGTTCGACTTCAACTGCAGTCATTTTGTTGACATTCCTATACAAAATTATGTTTCCTGTATTTTGAACACCTGCAGATGGTATCTTCTACCATTATGAATGCTAGTGACCATTCAATAATCAGGCATGTTGGCCAAGTGGTCTTAGGCGCTGGTCTTAGGCGGAAGGCTCCAGTCACTTCGGTGGCGTTGGTTCGAGACCCACTCCTGTCATTTTGTTAAAATTCCTATACAAAGTAATGTTCTCTTTATTTTGAACATTTAGACCTGTTAACATCTACCATCATCCACGCTCTTTACGAAAAAACATACAGGCAGGATGGCCGAGTTGTCTTAGGTGCTGGTTTAAGGCACCAGTCACTTCGGTGTCCTTGGTATGACTCCTACACCTGACATTTTGTCGGCATTGCTATACAAAGTATTATATCCTTAACTGCAAAAGGTATCTTCTAACATAATCCATGCTATTGAGCACACAATATACAGGCAGGATGGCCGAGTGGTCTAAGGCGCTGGCTTAAGGCACCATTTACTTCGATGGAGTTGGTTTGAGTCAGAATCCAGTCATTTTGGTGACATTCTGATACAAAGCATGTTTTCTTTGTTTTGAATTCCTGCACATGGTATCTTTTACCATCATCCATGCTATTTGCCTCAAAACATACAGTCAGGATGTCCGAGTGGTCTAAGGCCCTAGTATAAGACACCAGTCATTTCGGTGGCGTGGGTTTGAGTCCAACTACAGTCATTTTGTTGACATTCCTATACAAAATTATGTTTCCTGTATTTTGAACAGCTGCAGGTGGTTTCTTCTACCATCATGAATGCTAGTGACCACACAATAATCAGGCAGGTTGGCCAAGTGGTCTTAGGCGCTGGTCTTAGGCGGAAGGCTCCAGTCACTTCGCTGGCGTTGGTTCGAGACCCACTCCTGTCATTTTGTTAAAATTCCTATACAAAGTAATGTTCTCTTTATTTTGAACATTTCAACCTGTTAACATCTACCATCATCCACGCTTCTTTCGAAAAAACATACAGGCAGGATGGCCGAGTTGTCTTAGGTGCTGGTTTAAGGCACCAGTCATTTCGGTGTCCTTGGTATGACTCCCACACCTGACATTTTGTCGGCATTGCTATACAAAGTATTATATCCTTTCCTGCAAAAGGTATCTTCTAACATAATCCATGCTATTGAGCACACAATATACAGGCAGGATGGCCGAGTGGTCTAAGGCGCTGGTTTAAGGCTTCATTTACTTCGATGGAGTTGGTTCAAGTCCTGCTCCAGTCATTTTGTTGATATTCCTGTCCAAAATAATGTTTTCTTTATTTTAAACACCTGCACATCGTATCTTTTACCATCATCCATGCCTTTGACCTAAAAACATACAGGCAAGATGGCCGAGTGGTCTACAGCTTCGGTTTAAGGCATCAGTCACTTTTGTGGCGTGGGTTCGACTCCAATAACAGTCATTTTTTGACATTCCTATACCAAATTATCTTTCCTGTATTTTGAACACCTGCAGATCGTATCTTCTACCATTATGAATGTTAGTGAACACACACCAAACAGGCAGGATGGCCGAGTGGTCTAAGGTGCTGGTTAAAGGCACCTGTCACTTCGGTGGCGTGGTTTTGAGTCCCGCTCCAGTCATTTTGTTGATATTCCTATACAAAGTATTGTTTCCTTACTTTTGAACATGTGCACCTCGTATCTTCTACCATCATGAATGCTAGTGACCACACACAAACAAAAAGGCAGGATGGCCGAGTGGTATAAGGCGCTGCTTTATGGCACCAGTCACTTTGGTGGCTTGGGTTCGAGACCAACACCTGTCATTTTTTTGTCATTCCTGTAAAAAGTATTGTTTTCTTTATTTTGAACACCTGCACATGGTATCTACTACCATCATCCATGCTCTTTACGACAAAACATACAGGCAGGATGGCCGAGTGGTCTTAAGTGCTGGTTTAAGGCACCAGTCACTTTGGTGGCTTTGGTTCGAGACCAACACCTGTCAATTTGTTGACATTCCTATAAAAAGCATGTTTTCTTTATTTTGAACTCCTGCACATGGTATCTTTTACCATCATCCATGCTTTTTACCTCAAAACATACAGTCAGGAGGTTCGAGTGGTCTAAAGCACTAGTTTAAGACACTAGTCATTTTGCTGGCGTGGGTTCAAGTCCAACTGCAGTCATTTTGTTGACATTCCTATACAAAATTATGTTTCCTGTATTTTGAACATTTGCAGATGGTTTCTTCTACCATTATGAATGCTAGTGACCACACAACAAACAGGCAGGATGGCCGAGTGGTCTTAAGTGCTTGTTTAAGGCATAAATCACTTCATTGATCTTGGTATGAGTCCCACACCTGACATTTTGTCGGCATTGGTATACAAAGTATCTTATCCTTTATACTGATTACCTGGAAAAGGTATCTTCTAACATCATCCATGCTAGTGACCACACAAAATACAGGCAGGATGACGAAGTTGTCTAAGTCGCTGGTTTAAGGCTTCATTTATCTCGATGGAGTTGGTTCGAGTCCTGCTCCAGTCATTTTGTTGATATTCCTATCCAAAGTAATGTTTCCTTTATTTTAAACACCTGCACATGGTATTATCTACGATCATCGATGCTATTGACCTAAAAACATACAGGCAAGATGGCCAAGTGGTCTATGGCGTTATTTTAAGGCACCAGTCACTTTGGTGGCGTGGGTTCGACTCCAATTGCAGTCATTTTTCGACATTCCTATACTAAGTATTGTTTCCTGTAATTTGAACACCTCCAGATGGTATCTTCTACAATCATTCATGCTATCGACCTCAAATCATACAGGCAGGATGGCCAAGTGTAATGAGGCGCTGGTTTAAGGCACCAGTCACTTTGGTGGCGTGGGTTCGAGTCCCACTCCTGTCATTTTGTTGAAATTCCTATACAAAGTATTATTCTCTTTATTTTGAACATGTGCACCTGGTAACTTCTACCATCATCCATGCTCTTTACCACAAAACAAACAGGTAGGATTGCCTAGTGTTCTTAGGTGCTGGTTTAAGGCACCAGTCCTTTCGGTTGCCTTGGTATGAGTCCCAAACCTGACATTTTGTCTGCATTGCTATACAAAGTATTATATCTTTTATATTGAACACCTGGAAAAGGTATCTTCTAACTTCATCCATGCTATTGACCACACAACATACAGGCAGGATGACTGAGTGGTCTAAGGCGCTAGTTTAAGGCATCCCTCTGCTCGATGGAGTGGGTTCGAGTCCCGCTCCAATCATTTTGTTGATATTCCTATACAAAGTATTATTTCCTTTATTTTGAACATGTGCACATCGTATCTTCTACCATCATGAATGCTAGTGACCACACAACAAAAAGGCAGGATGGCCGAGTGGACTAAGGCGCTGGTTTAAGGCAGCAGTCACTTCGGTGGCGTGGGTTCGAGTCTCAATTCTGTCATTTTGTTGAAATTCCTATACAAAGTATTGCTCTCTTTATTTTAAACATGTTCACCGGGTATCTTCTACAATCATCCCTGCTATTGAGAACAAAACATACAGGCAGGATGGCCGAGTGGTATAAGGCGCTGCTTTATGGCACCAGTCACATTGGTGGCTTAGGTTTGAAACCAATACCTGTCATTTTTTTGTCATTCTTGTAAAAAGTATTGTTTTCTTTATTTTGAACACCTGCACATGGTATCTACTACCATCATCCATGCTATTCAGCATACAACATACAGGCAAAATGCTCGAGCGGTCTACGGCGCTGCTTTAAGGCACCATTTACTTCGATGGAGTTAGTTTGAGTCCAAATCCAGTCATTTTGTTGACATTCCTATACAAAGCAAGTTTCCTTTATTTTGAACTCCTGCACATGGTATCGTTTACCATCATCCATGCTTTTTACCTCAAAACTTACAGTCAGGAGGTTCGAGTGGTTTAAGGCACTAGTTTAAGATACCAGTCATTTCGCTGGCGTGGGTTCGAGTCCAACTGCAGTCATTTCTTGACATTCCTATACAAAGTATTGTTTCCTGTAATTTGAACACCTCCAAATGGTATCTTCTACCATCATTCATGCTATTGACCACAAAACATACAGGCAGGATGGCTAAGCGGTATGAGGCGCTGGTTTAAGGCACCAGTCACTTTGGTGGCGTCGGTTCGAGTCCCACTCCTGTCATTTTGTTGAAATTCCTATTCAAAGTATTTTTCTCATTATTTTCAACATGTGCACCTGGTAACTTCTACCATCTTCCATGCTCTTTATTACAAAACCTACAGGTAGGATTGCCTAGTGTTCTTAGGTGCTGGTTTAAGGCACCAGTCCTTTCGGTTGCCTTGGTATGAGTCCCACACCTGACATTTTGTCTGCATTGCTATACAAAGTATTATATCTTTTATATTGAACACCTGGAAAAGGTATTTTCTAACATCATCCATGCTAATGAGCACACAACATACAGGCTGGATGGCTGAGTGGTCTAAGGTGCTGGTTTAAGGCATCTTTCTCTTCGACGGAGGGGGTTCGAGTCCCGCTCCAGTCATTTTGTTGATATTCCTATACAAAGTATTATTTCCCTTATTTTGAACATGTGCACCTCGTATCTTCTACCATTATGAGTGCTAGTGACCACACAACAAAAAGGCAGGATGGGCGAGTGGTTTAAGGCGCTGGTTTAAGGCACCAGTCACTTCGGTGGCGTGGGTTCGAGTCCCTCTTCTGTCATTTTGTTGAAATTCCTATACAAAGTATTGTTCTCTTTACTTTAAACATGTTCACCGGATATCTTCTACCATTATCCATGCTTTTGAGCACAAAACATACAGGCAGGATGGCCGAGTGATATAAGGCGCTGCTTTATGGCACCAGTCACTTTGGTGGCTTGGGTTCGAGACCAACACCTGTCATTTTTTGTCATTCCTGTAAAAAGTATTGTTTTCTTTATTTTGAACACCTGCACATGGTATCTACTACCATCATCCATGCTATTCAGCATACAACATACAGGCAAAATGCTCGAGCGGTCTACGGCGCTGCTTTAAGGCACCATTTACTTCGATGAAGTTAGTTTGAGTTCAAATCCAGTCATTTTGTTGACATTCCTATACAAAGCATGTTTTCTTTATTTTGAACTCCTGTACATGGTATCTTTTACCATCATCCATGCTTTTTACCTCAAAAATTACAGTCAGGAGGTTCGAGTGGTCTAAGGCACTAGTTTAAGACACCAGTCATTTCGCTGGCGTGGGCTCGAGTCCAACTGCAGTCATTTTGTTGACATTCCTATACAAAATTATGTTTCCTGTATTTTGAACAACTGCAGATGGTTTCTTCTACTATTATGAATGCTAGTGACCACATAACAAACAGGCAGGATGGCCGAGTGGTCTAAGGCGCTGGTTTAAGGCACCAGTCACTTAGGTGGCGTGGGTTCGAGACCCACTCCTGTCATCTTGTTGAAATTCCTTTACAAAGTATTGTTCTCTTTATTTTGAACATGTTCACCTGGTAACTTCTACCATCATCCATGCTCTTTACGACAAAACATACAGGCAGGATGGCCGAGTGGTCTTAAGTGCTGGTTTAAGGCATAAATCACTTCAGTGGCCTTGGTATGAGTCCCACACCTGACATTTTGTCGGCATTGCTATACAAAGTATCTTATCCTTTATATTGATTACCTGGAAAAGGTATCTTCTAACATCATCCATGCTAGTGACCACACAAAATACAGGCAGGATGACCAAGTGGTCTAAGTCGCTGGTTTAAGGCTTCATTTATTTCGATGGAGTTGGTTCGAGTCCTGCTCCATTCATTTTGTTGATATTCCTATCCAAAGTAATGTTTCCTCTATTTTAAACACCTGCACATGGTATCTTCTACGATCATCGATGCTATTGACCTAAAAACATACAGGTAAGATGGCCGAGTGGTCTAAGGCGTTGGTTTAAGGCACCAGTCACTTTGGTGGCGTGGGTTCGACTCCAATTGCAGTCATTTTTTGACATTCCTACACAAAGTATTGTTTCCTGTAATTTGAACACCTCCAGATGGTTTCTTCTACCATCATTCATGCTATTGACCTCAAATCATACAGGCTGGATGGCCGAATGGTCTCAGGGGCTGGTTTAAGGCACCAGTCACTTATGTGGCGTGGGTTCGAATCCAACTCCTGTCAATTTGTTGACATTCCTATAAAAAGTATTATTCGCTGTAATTCAAGATGGTATCTTCTTCCATCATCCATGCTATCGACCTTAAGGCATACAGGCAGGATCACTTTGGTGGCGGGGGTTCAAGTTCCAGTCCTGTCATTTTGTTGAAATTCCTATAAAAAGTATTGTCTCCTGTAATTTGAACACCTGCAGATGGTATCTTCTACCATCATCAATGCTCTTTACATCAAAACATACAGGCAGGATGGCCGGTTGGTCTTAGGTGCTGGTTTAAGGCACCAGTCACTTCGGTTGCCTTGGTATGAGTCCCATACCTGACATTTTGTCGGCATTGCTATACAAAGTATTATATCCTTTATATTGAACACCCGCAAAAGGTATCTTCTATTATCATCCATGCTATTGACCACACAACATACAGGCACTGTTTTTTTATATTACTAAGGCGCTGGTTTAAGGCATCTTTCTCTTCGATGGAGTGGGTTTGAGTCCCACTCCAGTCATTTAGTTGATATTCCTATACAAAGTATTCTTTCCTTTATTTTGAACACCTGCACATGGTTTCTTTTACCATCATCCATGCTATTGACCTTAAAACATACAGGCAAGATGGCTGAGTGGTCTAAGGTGCTGGTTAAAGGCACCAGTCACTTCGGTGGCGTGGTTTTAAGTCCCACTCCTGACATTTTGTCGACATTGCTATACAAATTATTGTATCCTTTATAATGAACACCTGCAAATGATATCTTTTACCATCATCCATGCTTTTGACCACAAAACATACAGACAGGATTGCGGAGTGGTATAAGGCGCTGCTTTATATGATATAGGGTACCAGTCACTTTGGTGGCTTGGGTTTGAGACCAACCCCCGTCATTTTTTTGTCATTCCTGTAAAAAGTATTGTTTTCTTTATTTTGAACACCTGCACATGGTATCTACTACCATCATTCATGCTATTCAGCATACAACATACAGGCAAAATGGCCGAGTGGTCTACGGCGCTGCTTAAGGCACCATTTACTTCGATGGAGTTGGTTTGAGTCCCAATCCAGTCATTTTGTTGACATTCCTATACAAGCATGTTTCCTTTATTTTGAACTCCTGCACATGGTATCTTTTACCATCCCAAGCTATTTACCTCACAACATACAGTCAGGATGTCCAAGTGGTCGAAGGCACTGGTTTAAGACAACAGTCATTTCGGTGGCGTGGGTTCAAGTCCAATTGCAGTCATTTTGTTGACATTCCTATACAAAATTATGTTTCCTGTATTTTGAACACCTGCAGATGGTATCTTCTACCATTATGAATGCTAGTGACCTCACACCAAACAGGCAGGATGGCCGCTTGGTCTAAGGCGCTGGTTTAAGGCACCAGTCGATTCGGTTGCATTGGTGCGAATCCCACTCGTGTCAATTTGTTGACATTCCTATACAAAGTATTTTTTCTCTTATTTTGAACACCGGCTGATGGTATCTTCTACCATCATGCATCCTATTGACCACAGAACGTACAGGCAGGATTGCCGAGTGGTCTCAGGCGCTGGTTTAAGGCACGAGTCACTTCGGAGGCGTGGGTTCGAATCCTACTCCTGTCAATTTGTTGACATTCCTATAAAAAGTATTATTTCCTGTAATTTGAACAGCTGCAGATGGTATCTTCTTCCATTATCCATGCTATTGACAATAAAACATTCAGGGAGGATTGCCGAGTGGTCTTAAGTGCTGGTTTAAGGCACCAGTCAGTTCGCTGGCGTCCCACTCCTGTCAATTTGTTGACATTCCTATACAAAGTATTGTTTCCTGTATTTTTAACACCTGCACATGGTATGTACTATCATTATGAATGCTATTGACCACACTACATACAAGCAGGATGGCCGACTGGTCTAAGGCGCTGGTTTAAGGCATCATTTAAGTCGATGGAGTGGGTTTGAGTCTCAATCCAGTCAAGTTGTTGACATTCCTATACAAAGTAGAGTTTTCTTTATTTTGAACACCTGCACACGGTATCCATGCTATTGACCTCAAAATATACAGGCAGGATGGCCGAGTGGTCTAACTTGCTAGTTTAAGGCACCAGTCACTTTGATTGTGTGGGTTTGCGTCTGACTACAGTCAGTTTGTTAACATTCCTATACAAAGTATTGTTTCCTGTATTTTGAACACCTGCACATGGTATGAGCTACCATTTTCCATGCTATTGACGACAAAACATACAGGCAGAATGGCGGAGTTGTCTACAGCGCTGGTTTAAAGTAACATTTACTTCTGATGGAGTCAGTTCGAGTTCCACTCCTGTCGTTTTGTTGACATTCCTATAAAAAGCTTGTTTCCCTTATTTTGAACACCTGCATATGGTATCTTCTATCATAATCCATGCTATTGATCACATATCATACAGGCAGGATGGCTGAGTGGGCTAGGGTGCCGGTTTAAGATACCAGTCACGTCGGGGGTGTGGGCTGGAGTCCCACTCCTGTGATTTTGTTAACATTGCCTTTTAAAGTATTGTATCCTCATATATTTAACACCTGCAAATGGTAACTTCTACCATAATCCATGCTATTGACCACAAAACCTACAGGCAGGATAAACGATTGGTCTAAGGCGCTTGTTTCAGACACCAGTCTCTTCTGTGGCGAGGGTTTGAGTCCCACATGTCTCATTTTGTTTACATTCCTATACAAAGTATTGTTTCCTGTATTTTGAAACCTGCACCTGGTATCATTTACCATTATCGTTGCTATTGACCTCAAAACATACAGGCAAGATGGCCGATAGGTCTAAGGTACTGGTTTAAGGCACCAGTCACTTCCCTGGTGTGGGTTCGAGTCCAACACCAGTCGTTTTGTTGACATTCCTATACAAAGTATTGTTTCCTGTATTTCAAAAAAACCTGTACATGGTATCTTCTACCATTATCCGTGCTTTTAATTAGACAACATACTGACAGAATGGCCGAGTGGTCTATGTCGCTGACTTAAGGCACCAGCCACTTTTGAGAGGTGGGTCTAAGTCCCACTCCGGTCATTTTGTTGACATTTCTATAAGAAGTATTGTTTCCTATATTTGGAACACCTGCACATGGCATCTTGTACCATCATTCATGCTATTGATCACAAAACATACAGGCAAGATGGCCGAGTGGTCTAAGGTGGTAATTAAATGCACCAGTCACTTCGGTGGCGTTGGTTTGAGTCCCACTCCAGTCATTTTATTGACACTTCTATGCAAAGTATTGTTTTCTTTTATTTAGAAAACCGCACATGGTATCTTTCACCATTATCCATGCTATTGACCACGAAACATACAGGTAGGATTGCCGAGTGGAATGAGGTGGTGGTTTAAGGCACCAGTCACTTCGGTGGCGTGGGTTCGAGTCCCACTCCTGTCATTTTGTTGAAATTCCTATTCAAAGTATTTTTCTCATTATTTTCTGTTGACATTTCACCATTCTGTTGACATTTCACCATTTCACCACGAAACATACAGGTAGGATTGCCGAGTGGAATGAGGCGTTGGTTTAAGGCACCAGTCACTTTGGTGGCGTGGGTTCGACTCCAATTGCAGTCATTTTTTGACATTCCTATACAAAGTATTGTTTCCTGTAATTTGAACACCTCCAGATGGTATCTTCTACAATCATTCATGCTATTGACCTCAAATCATACCGGCAGGATGGCCAAGTGGTATGAGGCGCTGGTTTAAGGCACCAGTCACTTTGGTGGCGTGGGTTCGAGTCCCACTCCTGTCATTTTGTTGAAATTCCTATACAAAGTATTATTCTCTTTATTTTGAACATGTGCACCTGGTAACTTCTAGCATCATCCATGCTTTTTACCACAAAACATACAGGTAGGATTGCCTAGTGTTCTTAGGTGCTGGTTTTAGGCACCAGTCCTTTCGGTTGCCTTGGTATGAGTCCCACACCTGACATTTTGTCTGCATTGCTATACAAAGTATTATATCTTTTATATTGAACACCTGGAAAAGGTATCTTCTAACATCATCCATGCTAATGAGCACACAACATACAGGCTGGATGGCTGAGTGGTCTAAGGTGCTGGTTAAAGGCATCTTTCTCTTCCACGGAGGGGGTTCGAGTCCGACTCCAGTCATTTTGTTGATATTCCTATACAAAGTATTGTTTCCTTTATTTTGAACATGTGCACCTCGTATCTTCTACCATCATGAATGCTAGTGACCACACAACAAAAAGGCAGGATGGCCGAGTGGTCTAAGGCGCTGGTTTAAGGCACCAGTCACTTCGGTGGCGTGGGTTCGAGTCCCACTCCTGTCATTTTGTTGAAATTCCTATTCAAAGTATTTTTCTCATTATTTTCAACATGTGCACCTGGTAACTTCTAACGTCATCTATGCTCTTTACCACAAAACATACAGGTAGGATGGCCTAGTGGTCCTAGGTGCTGGTTTAAGGCACCAGTCACTTCGGTTGCCTTGGTATGAGTCCCAGACCTGATATTTGGTCGGCATTGCTATACAAAGTATTATATCATTTATATTGAACACCTGCAAAAGGTATCTTCTATTATCATCCATGCTATTGACCACACAACATACAGGCAGGATGACTGAGTGGTCTAAGGCGCTAGTTTAAGGCATCCTTCTCCTCGATGGAGTGGGTTTGAGTCCCGCTCCAGTCATTTTGTTGATATTCCTATACAAAGTATTATTTCCTTTATTTTGAACATGTGCACATCGTATCTTCTACCATCATGAATGCTAGTGACCACACAACAAAAAGGCAGGATGACCGAGTGGTCTAAGGCGCTGGTTTAAGGCAGCAGTCACCTCGGTGGCGTGGGTTCGAGTCCCACTTCTGTCATTTTGTTGAAATTCCTATAAAAAGTATTGTTCTCTTTACTTTAAACATGTGCACCGAGGAATCTTCTACCATCATCCATGCCATTGAGCACAAAACATACAGGCAGGATGGCCGAGTGGTATAAGGCGCTGCTTTATGGCACCAGTCACTTTGTTGGATTGGGTTCGAGACCAACACCTGTCATTCTTTTGTCATTCCTGTAAAAAGTATTGTTTTCTTTATTTTGAACACCTGCACATGGTATCTACTACCATCATCCATGCTATTCAGCATACAACATACAGGCAAAATGCTCGAGCGGTCTACGGCGCTGCTTTAAGGCACCATTTACTTCGATGGAGTTAGTTTGAGTCCAAATCCAGTCAATTTGTTGACATTCCTATACAAAGCATGTTTTCTTTATTTTGAACTCCTGCACATGGTATCTTTTACCATCATCCATGCTTTTACCTCAAAACATACAGTCAGGAGGTTCGAGTGGTCTAAGGCACTAGTTTAAGACACCAGTCATTTCGCTGGCGTGGGTTCAAGTTCAACTACAGTCATTTTGTTGACATTCCTATACAAAATTATGTTTCCTGTATTTTGAACAACTGCAAATGGTTTCTTCTACCATTATGAATGCTAGTGACCACACAACATACAGGCAGGATGGCCGAGTGGTCTAAGGCGCTGATTTAAGGCACCAGTCACTTTGGCGGCGTGGGTTCGAGACCCACTCCTGTCATTTTGTTGAAATTCCTATACAAAGTATTGTTCTCTTTATTTTGAACATGTTCACCTGGTAACTTCTACCATCATCCATGCTCTTTACGACAAAACATACAGGCAGGATGGCCGAGTGGTCTTAAGTGCTGGTTTAAGGCATAAATCACTTCAGTGGCCTTGGTATGAGTCCCACACCTGACATTTTGTCGGCATTGCTATACAAAGTATCTTATCCTTTATATTGATTACCTGGAAAAGGTATCTTCTAACATAATCCATGCTATTGAGCACACAACATACAGGCAGGACGGCCAAGTGGTCTAAGGCGCTGGTTTAAGGCACCAGTCACTTCGGTGGCGTGGGTTCGAGTCCCACTCCCGTCAATTTGTTGACATTCCTATACAAAGTATCTTTCCTTTATTTTGAACACTTGCAGATGGTATCTTCTACCATCATGCATGCTATCGACCACAAGGCATACAGGCAGGATGGCAAAATGGTTTCAGGCGCTGATTTAAGGCACCAGTCACTTAGGTGGCGTGGGTTCGAATCCTACTCCCTTTTATTTTTTGACATTCCTATAAAAAGTATTATTTCCTGTAATTTCAGATGGTATCTTCTTCCATCATCCATGCTATCGACCTTAAAGCATTAAGGCAGGATGGCTGAGTGGTCTAAGGTGCTGGATTAAGGCACCAGTCACTTTGGTGGCGGGGGTTCGAGTTCCAGTCCTGTCATTTTGTTGAAGTTCCTATAAAAAGTATTGTCTCCTGTAATTTGAACACCTGCAGATGGTATCTTCTACCATCATCAATGCTCTTTACATCAAAACATACAGGCAGGATGGCCGGTTGGTCTTAGGTGCTGGTTTAAGGCACCAGTCACTTCGGTTGCCTTGGTATGAGTCCCATACCTGACATTTTGTCGGAATTGCTTTACAGAGTATTATATCCTTACCTGCAAAAGGTATCTTCTAACATCATCTATGCTATTGACCACACTACATACAAGCAGGATGGCCGACTGGTCTAAGGCGCTGGTTTAAGGCATCATTTAAGTCGATGGAGTGGGTTTGAGTCTCAATCCAGTCAAGTTGTTGACATTCCTATACAAAGTAGAGTTTTCTTTATTTTGAACACCTGCACACGGTATCCATGCTATTGACCTCAAAATATACAGGCAGGATGGCCGAGTGGTCTAACTTGCTAGTTTAAGGCACCAGTCACTTTGATTGTGTGGGTTTGCGTCTGACTACTCTTTATTTTGAACATGTGCACCTGGTAACTTCTACCATCATCCATGCTCTTTACCACAAAACATAAAGGTAGGATTGCCTAGTGTTCTTAGGTGCTGGTTTAAGGCACCAGTTCTTTCGGTTGCCTTGGTATGAGTCCCACACCTGACATTTTGTCTGCATTGCTATACAAAGTATTATATCTTTTATATTCAACAGCTGGAAAAGTAATCTTCTAACATCATCCATGCTAATGAGCACACAGCATACAGGCTGGATGGCTGAGTGGTCTAAGGTGCTGGTTTAAGGCATCTTTCTCTTCCACGGAGGGGGTTCGAGTCCCGCTCCAGTCATTTTGTTGATATTCCTATACAAAGTATTGTTTCCTTTATTTTGAACATGTGCACCTCGTATCTTCTACCATCATGAATGCTAGTGACCACACAACAAAAAGGCAGGATGGCCGAGTGGTCTAAGGCGCTGGTTTAAGGCACCAGTCACTTCGGTGGCGTGGGTTCGAGTCCCACTCCTGTCATTTTGTTGAAATTCCTATTTAAAGTATTGTTCTCATTATTTTCAACATGTGCACCTGGTAACTTTTACCGTCATTTATGCTCTTTACCACAGAACATACAGGTAGGATGCCCTAATGGTCCTAGGTGCTGGTTTAAGGCAACAGTCACTTCGGTTGCCTTGGTATGAGTCCCAGACCTGATATTTGGTCGGCATTGCTATACAAAGTATTATATCATTTATATTGAACACCTGCAAAAGGTATCTTCTATTATCATCCATGCTATTGACCACACAACATACAGGCAGGATGACTGAGTGGTCTAAGGCGCTAGTTTAAGGCATCCTTCTTCTCGATGGAGTGGGCTCGAGTCCCGCTCCAGTCATTTTGTTGATATTCCTATACAAAGTATTATTTCCTTTATTTTGAACATGTGCACATCGTATCTTCTAGCATCATGAATGCTAGTGACCACACAACAAAAAGGCAGGATGGCCGAGTGGACTAAGGCGCTGGTTTAAGGCAGCAGTCACTTCGGTGGCGTGGGTTCGAGTCTCAATTCTGTCATTTTGTTGAAATTCCTATACAAAGTATTGTTCTCTTTACTTTAAACATGTTCACCGGGTATCTTCTACCATCATCCCTGCTATTGAGCACAAAACATACAGGCAGGACGGCCGAGTGGTATAAGGCGCTGCTTTATGGCACCAGTCTCTTTGGTGGCTTGGGTTTGAGACCAACACCTGTCATTTTTTTGTCATTCTTGTAAAAAGTATTGTTTTCTTTATTTTGAACACCTGCACATGGTATCTACTACCATCATCCATGCTATTCAGCATACAACATACAGGCTAAATGCTCGAGCAGTCTACGGCGCTGCTTTAAGGCACCATTTACTTCGATGGAGTTAGTTTGAGTCCAAATCCAGTCATTTTGTTGACATTCCTATACAAAGCATGTTTTCTTTATTTTGAACTCCTGCACATGGTATCGTTTACCATCATCCATGCTTTTTACCTCAAAACTTACAGTCAGGAGGTTCGAGTGGTCTAAGGCACTAGTTTAAGACACCAGTCATTTCGCTGGCGTGGGTTCGAGTCCAACTGCAGTCATTTTGTTGACATTCCTATACAAAATTATGTTTCCTGTATTTTGAACAACTGCAGATGGTTTCTTCTACTATTATGAATGCTAGTGACCACATAACAAACAGGCAGGATGGCCGAGTGGTCTAAGGCGCTGGTTTAAGGCACCAGTCACTTAGGTGGCGTGGGTTCGAGACCCACTCCTGTCATCTTGTTGAAATTCCTTTACAAAGTATTGTTCTCTTTATTTTGAACATGTTCACCTGGTAACTTCTACCATCATCCATGCTCTTTACGACAAAACATACAGGCAGGATGGCCGAGTGGTCTTAAGTGCTGGTTTAAGGCATAAATCACTTCAGTGGCCTTGGTATGAGTCCCACACCTGACATTTTGTCGGCATTGCTATACAAAGTATCTTATCCTTTATATTGATTACCTGGAAAAGGTATCTTCTAACATCATCCATGCTAGTGACCACACAAAATACAGGCAGGATGACCAAGTGGTCTAAGTCGCTGGTTTAAGGCTTCATTTATTTCGATGGAGTTGGTTCGAGTCCTGCTCCATTCATTTTGTTGATATTCCTATCCAAAGTAATGTTTCCTCTATTTTAAACACCTGCACATGGTATCTTCTACGATCATCGATGCTATTGACCTAAAAACATACAGGTAAGATGGCCGAGTGGTCTAAGGCGTTGGTTTAAGGCACCAGTCACTTTGGTGGCGTGGGTTCGACTCCAATTGCAGTCATTTTTTGACATTCCTATACAAAGTATTGTTTCCTGTAATTTGAACACCTCCAGATGGTTTCTTCTACCATCATTCATGCTATTGACCTCAAATCATACAGGCTGGATGGCCGAATGGTCTCAGGGGCTGGTTTAAGGCACCAGTCACTTATGTGGCGTGGGTTCGAATCCAACTCCTGTCAATTTGTTGACATTCCTATAAAAAGTATTATTCGCTGTAATTCAAGATGGTATCTTCTTCCATCATCTATGCTATCGACCTTAAGGCATACAGGCAGGATCACTTTGGTGGCGGGGGTTCAAGTTCCAGTCCTGTCATTTTGTTGAAATTCCTATAAAAAGTATTGTCTCCTGTAATTTGAACACCTGCAGATGGTATCTTCTACCATCATCAATGCTCTTTACATCAAAACATACAGGCAGGATGGCCGGTTGGTCTTAGGTGCTGGTTTAAGGCACCAGTCACTTCGGTTGCCTTGGTATGAGTCCCATACCTGACATTTTGTCGGCATTGCTATACAAAGTATTATATCCTTTATATTGAACACCCGCAAAAGGTATCTTCTATTATCATCCATGCTATTGACCACACAACATACAGGCACTGTTTTTTTATATTACTAAGGCGCTGGTTTAAGGCATCTTTCTCTTCGATGGAGTGGGTTTGAGTCCCACTCCAGTCATTTTGTTGATATTCCTATACAAAGTATTCTTTCCTTTATTTTGAACACCTGCACATGGTTTCTTTTACCATCATCCATGCTATTGACCTTAAAACATACAGGCAAGATGGCTGAGTGGTCTAAGGTGCTGGTTAAAGGCACCAGTCACTTCGGTGGCGTGGTTTTAAGTCCCACTCCTGACATTTTGTCGACATTGCTATACAAATTATTGTATCCTTTATAATGAACACCTGCAAATGATATCTTTTACCATCATCCATGCTTTTGACCACAAAACATACAGACAGGATTGAGGAGTGGTATAAGGCGCTGCTTTATATGATATAGGGTACCAGTCACTTTGGTGGCTTGGGTTTGAGACCAACCCCCGTCATTTTTTTGTCATTCCTGTAAAAAGTATTGTTTTCTTTATTTTGAACACCTGCCCATGGTATCTACTACCATCATTCATGCTATTCAGCATACAACATACAGGCAAAATGGCCGAGTGGTCTACGGCGCTGCTTAAGGCACCATTTACTTCGATGGAGTTGGTTTGAGTCCCAATCCAGTCATTTTGTTGACATTCCTATACAAGCATGTTTCCTTTATTTTGAACTCCTGCACATGGTATCTTTTACCATCCCAAGCTATTTACCTCACAACATACAGTCAGGATGTCCAAGTGGTCGAAGGCACTGGTTTAAGACAACAGTCATTTCGGTGGCGTGGGTTCAAGTCCAATTGCAGTCATTTTGTTGACATTCCTATACAAAATTATGTTTCCTGTATTTTGAACACCTGCAGATGGTATCTTCTACCATTATGAATGCTAGTGACCTCACACCAAACAGGCAGGATGGCCGCGTGGTCTAAGGCGCTGGTTTAAGGCACCAGTCGATTCGGTTGCATTGGTGCGAATCCCACTCGTGTCAATTTGTTGACATTCCTATACAAAGTATTTTTTCTCTTATTTTGAACACCGGCTGATGGTATCTTCTACCATCATGCATCCTATTGACCACAGAACGTACAGGCAGGATGGCCGAGTGGTCTCAGGCGCTGGTTTAAGGCACGAGTCACTTCGGAGGCGTGGGTTCGAATCCTACTCCTGTCAATTTGTTGACATTCCTATAAAAAGTATTATTTCCTGTAATTTGAACAGCTGCAGATGGTATCTTCTTCCATTATCCATGCTATTGACAATAAAACATTCAGGGAGGATTGCCGAGTGGTCTTAAGTGCTGGTTTAAGGCACCAGTCAGTTCGCTGGCGTCCCACTCCTGTCAATTTGTTGACATTCCTATACAAAGTATTGTTTCCTGTATTTTTAACACCTGCACATGGTATGTACTATCATTATGAATGCTATTGACCACACTACATACAAGCAGGATGGCCGACTGGTCTAAGGCGCTGGTTTAAGGCATCATTTAAGTCGATGGAGTGGGTTTGAGTCTCAATCCAGTCAAGTTGTTGACATTCCTATACAAAGTAGAGTTTTCTTTATTTTGAACACCTGCACACGGTATCCATGCTATTGACCTCAAAATATACAGGCAGGATGGCCGAGTGGTCTAACTTGCTAGTTTAAGGCACCAGTCACTTTGATTGTGTGGGTTTGCGTCTGACTACAGTCAGTTTGTTAACATTCCTATACAAAGTATTGTTTCCTGTATTTTGAACACCTGCACATGGTATGAGCTACCATTTTCCATGCTATTGACGACAAAACATACAGGCAGAATGGCGGAGTTGTCTACAGCGCTGGTTTAAAGTAACATTTACTTCTGATGGAGTCAGTTCGAGTTCCACTCCTGTCGTTTTGTTGACATTCCTATAAAAAGCTTGTTTCCCTTATTTTGAACACCTGCATATGGTATCTTCTATCATAATCCATGCTATTGATCACATATCATACAGGCAGGATGGCTGAGTGGGCTAGGGTGCCGGTTTAAGATACCAGTCACGTCGGGGGTGTGGGCTGGTCTCCCACTCCTGTGATTTTGTTAACATTGCCTTTTAAAGTATTGTATCCTCATATATTTAACACCTGCAAATGGTAACTTCTACCATAATCCATGCTATTGACCACAAAACCTACAGGCAGGATAAACGATTGGTCTAAGGCGCTTGTTTCAGACACCAGTCTCTTCTGTGGCGAGGGTTTGAGTCCCACATGTCTCATTTTGTTTACATTCCTATACAAAGTATTGTTTCCTGTATTTTGAAACCTGCACCTGGTATCATGTACCATTATCGTTGCTATTGACCTCAAAACATATAGGCAAGATGGCCGATAGGTCTAAGGTACTGGTTTAAGGCACCAGTCACTTCCCTGGTGTGGGTTCGAGTCCAACACCAGTCGTTTTGTTGACATTCCTATACAAAGTATTGTTTCCTGTATTTCAAAAAAACCTGTACATGGTATCTTCTACCATTATCCGTGCTTTTAATTAGACAACATACTGACAGAATGGCCGAGTGGTCTATGTCGCTGACTTAAGGCACCAGCCACTTTTGAGAGGTGGGTCTAAGTCCCACTCCGGTCATTTTGTTGACATTTCTATAAGAAGTATTGTTTCCTATATTTGGAACACCTGCACATGGCATCTTGTACCATCATTCATGCTATTGATCACAAAACATACAGGCAAGATGGCCGAGTGGTCTAAGGTGGTAATTAAATGCACCAGTCACTTCGGTGGCGTTGGTTTGAGTCCCACTCCAGTCATTTTATTGACACTTCTATGCAAAGTATTGTTTTCTTTTATTTAGAAAACCGCACATGGTATCTTTTACCATTATCCATGCTATTGACCACGAAACATACAGGTAGGATTGCCGAGTGGAATGAGGTGGTGGTTTAAGGCACCAGTCACTTCGGTGGCGTGGGTTCGAGTCCCACTCCTGTCATTTTGTTGAAATTCCTATTCAAAGTATTTTTCTCATTATTTTCTGTTGACATTTCACCATTCTGTTGACATTTCACCATTTCACCACGAAACATACAGGTAGGATTGCCGAGTGGAATGAGGCGTTGGTTTAAGGCACCAGTCACTTTGGTGGCGTGGGTTCGACTCCAATTGCAGTCATTTTTTGACATTCCTATACAAAGTATTGTTTCCTGTAATTTGAACACCTCCAGATGGTATCTTCTACAATCATTCATGCTATTGACCTCAAATCATACCGGCAGGATGGCCAAGTGGTATGAGGCGCTGGTTTAAGGCACCAGTCACTTTGGTGGCGTGGGTTCGAGTCCCACTCCTGTCATTTTGTTGAAATTCCTATACAAAGTATTATTCTCTTTATTTTGAACATGTGCACCTGGTAACTTCTAGCATCATCCATGCTTTTTACCACAAAACATACAGGTAGGATTGCCTAGTGTTCTTAGGTGCTGGTTTTAGGCACCAGTCCTTTCGGTTGCCTTGGTATGAGTCCCACACCTGACATTTTGTCTGCATTGCTATACAAAGTATTATATCTTTTATATTGAACACCTGGAAAAGGTATCTTCTAACATCATCCATGCTAATGAGCACACAACATACAGGCTGGATGGCTGAGTGGTCTAAGGTGCTGGTTAAAGGCATCTTTCTCTTCCACGGAGGGGGCTCGAGTCCGACTCCAGTCATTTTGTTGATATTCCTATACAAAGTATTGTTTCCTTTATTTTGAACATGTGCACCTCGTATCTTCTACCATCATGAATGCTAGTGACCACACAACAAAAAGGCAGGATGGCCGAGTGGTCTAAGGCGCTGGTTTAAGGCACCAGTCACTTCGGTGGCGTGGGTTCGAGTCCCACTCCTGTCATTTTGTTGAAATTCCTATTCAAAGTATTTTTCTCATTATTTTCAACATGTGCACCTGGTAACTTCTAACGTCATCTATGCTCTTTACCAGAAAACATACAGGTAGGATGGCCTAGTGGTCCTAGGTGCTGGTTTAAGGCACCAGTCACTTCGGTTGCCTTGGTATGAGTCCCAGACCTGATATTTGGTCGGCATTGCTATACAAAGTATTATATCATTTATATTGAACACCTGCAAAAGGTATCTTCTATTATCATCCATGCTATTGACCACACAACATACAGGCAGGATGACTGAGTGGTCTAAGGCGCTAGTTTAAGGCATCCTTCTCCTCGATGGAGTGGGTTTGAGTCCCGCTCCAGTCATTTTGTTGATATTCCTATACAAAGTATTATTTCCTTTATTTTGAACATGTGCACATCGTATCTTCTACCATCATAAATGCTAGTGACCACACAACAAAAAGGCAGGATGACCGAGTGGTCTAAGGCGCTGGTTTAAGGCAGCAGTCACTTCGGTGGCGTGGGTTCGAGTCCCACTTCTGTCATTTTGTTGAAATTCCTATACAAAGTATTGTTCTCTTTACTTTAAACATGTGCACCGAGGAATCTTCTACCATCATCCATGCCATTGAGCACAAAACATACAGGCAGGATGGCCGAGTGGTATAAGGCGCTGCTTTATGGCACCAGTCACTTTGTTGGATTGGGTTCGAGACCAACACCTGTCATTCTTTTGTCATTCCTGTAAAAAGTATTGTTTTCTTTATTTTGAACACCTGCACATGGTATCTACTACCATCATCCATGCTATTCAGCATACAACATACAGGCAAAATGCTCGAGCGGTCTACGGCGCTGCTTTAAGGCACCATTTACTTCGATGGAGTTAGTTTGAGTCCAAATCCAGTCAATTTGTTGACATTCCTATACAAAGCATGTTTTCTTTATTTTGAACTCCTGCACATGGTATCTTTTACCATCATCCATGCTTTTACCTCAAAACATACAGTCAGGAGGTTCGAGTGGTCTAAGGCACTAGTTTAAGACACCAGTCATTTCGCTGGCGTGGGTTCAAGTTCAACTACAGTCATTTTGTTGACATTCCTATACAAAATTATGTTTCCTGTATTTTGAACAACTGCAAATGGATTCTTCTACCATTATGAATGCTAGTGACCACACAACATACAGGCAGGATGGCCGAGTGGTCTAAGGCGCTGATTTAAGGCACCAGTCACTTCGGCGGCGTGGGTTCGAGACCCACTCCTGTCATTTTGTTGAAATTCCTATACAAAGTATTGTTCTCTTTATTTTGAACATGTTCACCTGGTAACTTCTACCATCATCCATGCTCTTTACGACAAAACATACAGGCAGGATGGCCGAGTGGTCTAAGGCGCTGGTTTAAGGCACCAGTCACTTCGGTGGCGTGGGTTCGAGTCCCTCACCTGACATTTTGTCGGCATTGCTATACAAAGTATCTTATCCTTTATATTGATTACCTGGAAAAGGTATCTTCTAACATCATCCATGCTATTGAGCACACAACATACAGGCAGGATGGCCAAATGGTTTCAGGCGCTGGTTTAAGGCACCAGTCACTTAGGTGGCGTGGGTTCGAATCCCACTCCCTTTAATTTGTTGACATTCCTATAAAAAGTATTATTTCTCTGTAATTTCAGATGGTATCCTCCTCCATCATCCATGCTATCGACCTTAAAGCATTAAGGCAGGATGGCTGAGTGGTCTAAGGTGCTGGATTAAGGCACCAGTCACTTTGGTGGCTTGGGTTCGAGTTCCAGTCCTGTCATTTTATTGAAATTCCTATAAAAAGTATTGTCTCCAGTAATTTGAACACCTGCAGATGGTATCTTCTACCATCATCAATGCTCTTTACATCAAAACATACAGGCAGGATGGCCGGTTGGTCTTAGGTGCTGGTTTAAGGCACCAGTCACTTCGGTTGCCTTGGTATGAGTCCCATACCTGACATTTTGTCGGAATTGCTATACAAAGTATTATATCCTTACCTGCAAAAAGTATCTTCTAACATCATCTATGCTATTGACCACACTACATACAAGCAGGATGGCCGACTGGTCTAAGGCGCTGGTTTAAGGCATCATTTAAGTCGATGGAGTGGGTTTGAGTCTTAATCCAGTCAAGTTGTTGACATTCCTATACAAAGTAGAGTTCTCTTTACTTTAAACATGTGCACCGAGGAATCTTCTACCATCATCCATGCCATTGAGCACAAAACATACAGGCAGGATGGCCGAGTGGTATAAGGCGCTGCTTTATGGCACCAGTCACTTTGGTGGCTTGGGTTCGAGACCAACACCTGTCATTCTTTTGTCATTCCTGTAAAAAGTATTGTTTTCTTTATTTTGAACACCTGCACATGGTATCTATTACCATCATCCATGCTATTCAGCATACAACATACAGGCAAAATGCTCGAGCGGTCTACGGCGCTGCTTTAAGGCACCATTTACTTCGATGGAGTTAGTTTGAGTCCAAATCCAGTCAATTTGTTGGCATTCCTATACAAAGCATGTTTTCTTTATTTTGAACTCCTGCACATAGTATCTTTTACCATCATCCATGCTTTTTACCTCAAAACATACAGTCAGGAGGTTCGAGTGGTCTAAGGCACTAGTTTAAGACACCAGTCATTTCGCTGGCGTGGGTTCAAGTCCAGCTACAGTCATTTTGTTGACATTCCTATACAAAATTATGTTTCCTGTATTTTGAACAACTGCATATGGTTTCTTCTACCATTATGAATGCTAGTGACCACACAACAAACAGGCAGGATGGCCGAGTGGTCTAAGGCGCTGGTTTAAGGCACCAGTCACTTCGGCGGCGTGGGTTCGAGACCCACTCCTGTCATTTTGTTGAAATTCCTATACAAAGTATTGTTCTCTCTATTTTGAACATGTTCACCTGGTAACTTCTACCATCATCCATGCTCTTTACGACAAAACATACAGGCAGGATGGCCGAGTGGTCTTAAGTGCTGGTTTAAGGCATAAATCACTTCAGTGGCCTTGGTATGAGTCCCACACCTGACATTTTGTCGGCATTGCTATACAAAGTATCTTATCCTTTATATTGATTACCTGGAAAAGGTATCTTCTAACATCATCCATGCTATTGAGCACACAACATACAGGCAGGACGGCCGAGTGGTCTAAGGCGCTGGTTTAAGGCACCAGTCACTTCGGTGGCGTGGGTTCGAGTCCCACTCCTGTCAATTTGTTGACATTCCTATACAAAGTATC
This sequence comes from Pelagia noctiluca, assembly GCA_963924455.1. NCBI lineage: Eukaryota > Metazoa > Cnidaria > Scyphozoa > Semaeostomeae > Pelagiidae > Pelagia > Pelagia noctiluca. The sequence goes on from OZ004323.1 coordinate 6,004,983, forward strand.
TTTCCCTTATTTTGAACACTTGCAGATGGTATCTTCTACCATCATGCATGCTATCGACCACAGGGCATACAGGCAGGATGGCCAAATGGTCTCAGGCGCTGGTTTAAGGCACCAGTCACTTAGGTGGCGTGGGTTCGAATCCTACTCCCTTTTATTTTTTGACATTCCTATAAAAAGTATTATTTCCTGTAATTTCAGATGGTATCTTCTTCCATCATCCATGCTATCGACCTTAAAGCATTAAGGCAGGATGGCTGAGTGGTCTAAGGTGCTGGATTAAGGCACCAGTCACTTTGGTGGCGGGGGTTCGAGTTTCAGTCCTGTCATTTTGTTGAAGTTCCTATAAAAAGTATTGTCTCCTGTAATTTGAACACCTGCAGATGGTATCTTCTACCATCATCAATGCTCTTTACATCAAAACATACAGGCAGGATGGCCGGTTGGTCTTAGGTGCTGGTTTAAGGCACCAGTCACTTCGGTTGCCTTGGTATGAGTCCCATACCTGACATTTTGTCGGAATTGCTTTACAGAGTATTATATCCTTACCTGCAAAAGGTATCTTCTAACATCATCTATGCTATTGACCACACTACATACAAGCAGGATTGCCGACTGGTCTAAGGCGCTGGTTTAAGGCATCATTTAAGTCGATGGAGTGGGTTTGAGTCTCAATCCAGTCAAGTTGTTGACATTCCTATACAAAGTAGAGTTTTCTTTATTTTGAACACCTGCACACGGTATCCATGCTATTGACCTCAAAATATACAGGCAGGATGGCCGAGTGGTCTAACTTGCTAGTTTAAGGCACCAGTCACTTTGATTGTGTGGGTTTGCGTCTGACTACTCTTTATTTTGAACATGTGCACCTGGTAACTTCTACCATCATCCATGCTCTTTACCACAAAACATAAAGGTAGGATTGCCTAGTGCTCTTAGGTGCTGGTTTAAGGCACCAGTTCTTTCGGTTGCCTTGGTATGAGTCCCACACCTGACATTTTGTCTGCATTGCTATACAAAGTATTATATCTTTTATATTCAACAGCTGGAAAAGGTATCTTCTAACATCATCCATGCTAATGAGCAAACAGCATACAGGCTGGATGGCTGAGTGGTCTAAGGTGCTGGTTTAAGGCATCTTTCTCTTCGACGGAGGGGGTTCGAGTCCCGCTCCAGTCATTTTGTTGATATTCCTATACAAAGTATTGTTTCCTTTATTTTGAACATGTGCACCTCGTATCTTCTACCATCATGAATGCTAGTGACCACACAACAAAAAGGCAGGATGGCCGAGTGGTCTAAGGCGCTGGTTTAAGGCACCAGTCACTTCGGTGGCGTGGGTTCGAGTCCCACTCCTGTCATTTTGTTGAAATTCCTATTTAAAGTATTGTTCTCATTATTTTCAACATGTGCACCTGGTAACTTTTACCGTCATTTATGCTCTTTACCACAGAACATACAGGTAGGATGCCCTAATGGTCCTAGGTGCTGGTTTAAGGAAACAGTCACTTCGGTTGCCTTGGTATGAGTCCCAGACCTGATATTTGGTCGGCATTGCTATACAAAGTATTATATCATTTATATTGAACACCTGCAAAAGGTATCTTCTATTATCATCCATGCTATTGACCACACAACATACAGGCAGGATGACTGAGTGGTCTAAGGCGCTAGTTTAAGGCATCCTTCTTCTCGATGGAGTGGGCTCGAGTCCCGCTCCAGTCATTCTGTTGATATTCCTATACAAAGTATTATTTCCTTTATTTTGAACATGTGCACATCGTATCTTCTAGCATCATGAATGCTAGTGACCACACAACAAAAAGGCAGGATGGCCGAGTGGACTAAGGCGCTGGTTTAAGGCAGCAGTCACTTCGGTGGCGTGGGTTCGAGTCTCAATTCTGTCATTTTGTTGAAATTCCTATACAAAGTATTGTTCTCTTTACTTTAAACATGTTCACCGGGTATCTTCTACCATCATCCCTGCTATTGAGCACAAAACATACAGGCAGGACGGCCGAGTGGTATAAGGCGCTGCTTTATGGCACCAGTCTCTTTGGTGGCTTGGGTTTGAGACCAACACCTGTCATTTTTTTGTCATTCTTGTAAAAAGTATTGTTTTCTTTATTTTGAACACCTGCACATGGTATCTCCTACCATCATCCATGCTATTCAGCATACAACATACAGGCAAAATGCTCGAGCAGTCTACGGCGCTGCTTTAAGGCACCATTTACTTCGATGGAGTTAGTTTGAGTCCAAATCCAGTCATTTTGTTGACATTCCTATACAAAGCATGTTTTCTTTATTTTGAACTCCTGCACATGGTATCGTTTACCATCATCCATGCTTTTTACCTCAAAACTTACAGTCAGGAGGTTCGAGTGGTCTAAGGCACTAGTTTAAGACACCAGTCATTTCGCTGGCGTGGGTTCGAGTCCAACTGCAGTCATTTTGTTGACATTCCTATACAAAATTATGTTTCCTGTATTTTGAACACCTGCAGATGGTATCTTCTACCATTATGAATGCTAGTGACCACAAAACAAACAGGCAGGATGGCCGAGTGGTCTAAGGCACTTGTTTAAGGCACCAGTCACTTCGGTGGCGTGGGTTCGAGACCCACTCTTGTCTTTTTGTTGAAATTCCTATACAAAGTATTGTTCTCTTTATTTTGAACATGTTCACCTGGTAACTTTTACCATCATCCATGCTCTTTACGACAAAACATACAGGCAGGATGGCCGAGTGGTCTTAAGTGCTGGTTTAAGGCAGCAATCACTTTAGTGGCCTTGGTATGAGTCCCACACCTGACATTTTGTCGGCATTGCTATACAAAGTATCTTATCCTTTATATTGATTACCTGGAAAAGGTATCTTCTAACATCATCCTTGCTATTGAGCACTCAACATACAGGCAGGATGGCCCAGTGGTCTAAGGCGCTGGTTTAAGGCACCAGTCACTTCGGTGGCGTGGGTTTGAGTCCCACTCCTGTGAATTTGTTGACATTCCTATACAAAGTATTTTTCCCTTATTTTGAACACTTGCAGATGGTATCTTTTACCATCATGCATGCTATTGACCACATGACATACAGGCAGGATGGCCGAATGGTCTCAGGCGCTGGTTTAAGGCACCAGTCACTTATCACGAGTCCCACTCCTGTCAATTTGTTGACATTCCTATAAAAAGTATTATTTCCTGTAATCTCAGATGGTATCTTTTTCCATCATCCATGCTATTAACTTTAAAGCATGCAGGCAGGATGGCTGAGTGGTCTAAGGTGCTGGATTAAGGCACTAGTCTCTTTGGTGGCGGGGGTTCGAGTTCCAGTCCTGTCATTTTGTTGAAATTCCTATAAAAAGTATTGTCTCCTGTAATTTGAACACCTGCAGATGGTATCTTCTACCATCATCAATGCTCTTTACATCAAAACATACAGGCAGGATGGCCGGTTGGTCTTAGGTGCTGGTTTAAGGCACCAGTCACTTCGGTTGCCTTGGTATGAGTCCCATACCTGACATTTTGTCGGCATTGCTATACAAAGTATTATATCCTTACCTGCAAAAGGTATCTTCTAACATCATCTATGCTATTGAGCACACAACATACAGGCAGGATGGCCGAGTGGTCTAAGGCGCTGGTTTAAGGCACCAGTCACTTCGGTGGCGTGGGCTCGAGTCCCACTCCTGTCAATTTGTTGACATTCCTATACAGAGTATTTTTTCCCTTATTTCGAACACCTGCAGATGGTATCTTCTACCATCATGCATGCTATTGACCACAAAACGTACCGGCAGGATGGCCTAGTGGTCTAAGGTGATGGTTTAAGGCACCAGTCACTTTGGTGGCGTGGGTTCGACTCCAATTGCAGTCATTTTTTGACATTCCTATACAAAGTATTGTTTCCTGTAATTTGAACACCTCCAGATGGTATCTTCTACCATCATCCATGCTATTGACCTCAAATCATAACAGGAAGGATGGCCAAGTGGTATGAGGCGCTGGTTTAAGGCACAAGTCACTTTGGTGGCGTGGGTTCGAGTCCCACTCCTGTCATTTTGTTGAAATTCCTATACAAAGTATTATTCTCTTTATTTTGAACATGTGCACCTGGTAACTTCTACCATCATCCATGCTCTTTACCACAAAACATACAGGTAGGATTACCTAGTGTTCTTAGATGCTGGTTAAAGGCACCAGTCCTTTCCATTGCCTTGGTATGAGTCCCACACCTGTTTTTTTATCTGCATTGCTATACAAAGTATTATATCTTTTATATTGAACACCTGGTAAAGGTATCTTCTAACATCATCCATGCTAATGAGTACACATCATACAGGCTGGATGGCTGAGTGGTCTAAGGTGCTGGTTTAAGGCACCAGTCACTTCGGTGGCATGGGTGCGAATCCCACTCGTGTCAATTTGTTGACATTCCTATACAAAGTATTTTTTCTCTTATTTTGCACACCTGCAAATGGTATCTTCTACCATCATGCATGCTATTGACTACAAAACATACAGGCAGGATGGCCGAGTGGTCTAAGGCGCTGGTTTAAGGTATCAGTCACTTTGGTGGCGTGGGTGCGAGTCCCACTCCTGTCAATCTGTTGAAATTCCTATATAAAGTTTTGTTTACTGTAATTTGAACACCTGCAGATGGTATCTTCTACCATCATCAATGCTCTTTACATCAAAACATACAGGCAGGATGGCCGGTTGGTCTTAGGTGCTGGTTTAAGGCAACAGTCACTTCGGTTGCCTTGGTATGAGTCCCATACCTGACATTTTGTCGCATTGCTATACAAAGTATTATATCCTTTATATTGAACACCCGCAAAAGGTATCTTCTATTATCATCCATGCTATTGACCACACAACATACAGGCACTGTTTTTTTATATTACTAAGGCGCTGGTTTAAGGCATCTTTCTCTTCGATGGAGTGGGTTTGAGTCCCACTCCAGTCATTTTGTTGATATTCCTATACAAAGTATTCTTTCCTTTATTTTGAACACCTGCACATGGTTTCTTTTACCATGATCCATGCTATTGACCTTAAAACATACAGGCAAGATGGCTGAGTGGTCTAAGGTGCTGGTTAAAGGCACCTTCACTTCGGTGGCGTGGTTTTAAGTCCCACTCCTGACATTTTGTCGACATTGCTATACAAATTATTGTATCCTTTATAATGAACACCTGCAAATGATATCTTTTACCATCATCCATGCTTTTGACCACAAAACATACAGACAGGATGGCGGAGTGGTATAAGGCGCTGCTTTATATGGTATAGGGTACCAGTCACTTTGGTGGCTTGGGTTTGAGACCAACCCCCGTCATTTTTTTGTCATTCCTGTAAAAAGTATTGTTTTCTTTATTTTGAACACCTGCAAATGGTATCTACTACCATCATCCATGCTATTCAGCATACAACATACAGGCAAAATGCTCGAGCAGTCTACGGCGCTGCTTTAAGGCACCATTTACTTCGATGGAGTTAGTTTGAGTCCAAATCCAGTCATTTTGTTGACATTCCTATACAAAGTATTATTCTCTTTATTTTGAACATGTGCACCTGGTAACTTCTAGCATCATCCATGCTTTTTACCACAAAACATACAGGTAGGATTGCCTAGTGTTCTTAGGTGCTGGTTTTAGGCACCAGTCCTTTCGGTTGCCTTGGTATGAGTCCCACACCTGACATTTTGTCTGCATTGCTATACAAAGTATTATATCTTTTATATTGAACACCTGGAAAAGGTATCTTCTAACATCATCCATGCTAATGAGCACACAACATACAGGCTGGATGGCTGAGTGGTCTAAGGTGCTGGTTAAAGGCATCTTTCTCTTCGACGGAGGGGGTTCGAGTCCCGCTCCAGTCATTTTGTTGATATTCCTATACAAAGTATTGTTTCCTTTATTTTGAACATGTGCACCTCGTATCTTCTACCATCATGAATGCTAGTGACCACACAACAAAAAGGCAGGATGGCCGAGTGGTCTAAGGCGCTGGTTTAAGGCACCAGTCACTTCGTCGGCGTGGGTTCGAGTCCCACTCCTGTCATTTTGTTGAAATTCCTATTCAAAGTATTTTTCTCATTATTTTCAACATGTGCACCTGGTAACTTCTAACGTCATCTATGCTCTTTACCACAAAACATACAGGTAGGATGGCCTAGTGGTCCTAGGTGCTGGTTTAAGGCACCAGTCACTTCGGTTGCCTTGGTATGAGTCCCAGACCTGATATTTGGTCGGCATTGCTATACAAAGTATTATATCATTTATATTGAACACCTGCAAAAGGTATCTTCTATTATCATCCATGCTATTGACCACACAACATACAGGCAGGATGACTGAGTAGTCTAAGGCGCTAGTTTAAGGCATCCTTCTCCTCGATGGAGTGGGTTTGAGTCCCGCTCCAGTCATTTTGTTGATATTCCTATACAAAGTATTATTTCCTTTATTTTGAACATGTGCACATCGTATCTTCTACCATCATGAATGCTAGTGACCACACAACAAAAAGGCAGGATGACCGAATGGTCTAAGGCGCTGGTTTAAGGCAGCAGTCACCTCGGTGGCGTGGGTTCGAGTCCCACTTCTGTCATTTTGTTGAAATTCCTATACAAAGTATTGTTCTCTTTTCTTTAAACATGTGCACCGAGGAATCTTCTACCATCATCCATGCCATTGAGCACAAAACATACAGGCAGGATGGCCGAGTGGTATAAGGCGCTGCTTTATGGCACCAGTCACTTTGTTGGATTGGGTTCGAGACCAACACCTGTCATTCTTTTGTCATTCCTGTAAAAAGTTTTGTTTTCTTTATTTTGAACACCTGCACATGGTATCTACTACCATCATCTATGCTATTGAGCACACAACATACAGGCAGGATGGCCGAGTGGTCTAAGGCGCTGGTTTAAGGCACCAGTCACTTCGGTGGCGTGGGCTCGAGTCCCACTCCTGTCAATTTGTTGACATTCCTATACAGAGTATTTTTTCCCTTATTTTGAACACCTGCAGATGGTATCTTCTACCATCATGCATGCTATTGACCACAAAACGTACCGGCAGGATGGCCTAGTGGTCTAAGGTGATGGTTTAAGGCACCAGTCACTTTGGTGGCGTGGGTTCGACTCCAATTGCAGTCATTTTTTGACATTCCTATACAAAGTATTGTTTCCTGTAATTTGAACACCTCCAGATGGTATCTTCTACCATCATCCATGCTATTGACCTCAAATCATAACAGGCAGGATGGCCAAGTGGTATGAGGCGCTGGTTTAAGGCACAAGTCACTTTGGTGGCGTGGGTTCGAGTCCCACTCCTGTCATTTTGTTGAAATTCCTATACAAAGTATTATTCTCTTTATTTTGAACATGTGCACCTGGTAACTTCTACCATCATCCATGCTCTTTACCACAAAACATACAGGTAGGATTACCTAGTGTTCTTAGATGATGGTTAAAGGCACCAGTCCTTTCCATTGCCTTGGTATGAGTCCCACACCTGTTTTTTTATCTGCATTGCTATACAAAGTATTATATCTTTTATATTGAACACCTGGTAAAGGTATCTTCTAACATCATCCATGCTAATGAGTACACATCATACAGGCTGGATGGCTGAGTGGTCTAAGGTGCTGGTTTAAGGCACCAGTCACTTCGGTGGCATGGGTGCGAATCCCACTCGTGTCAATTTGTTGACATTCCTATACAAAGTATTTTTTCTCTTATTTTGCACACCTGCAAATGGTATCTTCTACCATCATGCATGCTATTGACTACAAAACATACAGGCAGGATGGCCGAGTGGTCTAAGGCGCTGGTTTAAGGTATCAGTCACTTTGGTGGCGTGGGTGCGAGTCCCACTCCTGTCAATCTGTTGAAATTCCTATATAAAGTTTTGTTTACTGTAATTTGAACACCTGCAGATGGTATCTTCTACCATCATCAATGCTCTTTACATCAAAACATACAGGCAGGATGGCCGGTTGGTCTTAGGTGCTGGTTTAAGGCAACAGTCACTTCGGTTGCCTTGGTATGAGTCCCATACCTGACATTTTGTCGCATTGCTATACAAAGTATTATATCCTTTATATTGAACACCCGCAAAAGGTATCTTCTATTATCATCCATGCTATTGACCACACAACATACAGGCACTGTTTTTTTATATTACTAAGGCGCTGGTTTAAGGCATCTTTCTCTTCGATGGAGTGGGTTTGAGTCCCACTCCAGTCATTTTGTTGATATTCCTATACAAAGTATTCTTTCCTTTATTTTGAACACCTGCACATGGTTTCTTTTACCATGATCCATGCTATTGACCTTAAAACATACAGGCAAGATGGCTGAGTGGTCTAAGGTGCTGGTTAAAGGCACCTTCACTTCGGTGGCGTGGTTTTAAGTCCCACTCCTGACATTTTGTCGACATTGCTATACAAATTATTGTATCCTTTATAATGAACACCTGCAAATGATATCTTTTACCATCATCCATGCTTTTGACCACAAAACATACAGACAGGATGGCGGAGTGGTATAAGGCGCTGCTTTATATGGTATAGGGTACCAGTCACTTTGGTGGCTTGGGTTTGAGACCAACCCCCGTCATTTTTTTGTCATTCCTGTAAAAAGTATTGTTTTCTTTATTTTGAACACCTGCAAATGGTATCTACTACCATCATCCATGCTATTCAGCATACAACATACAGGCAAAATGCTCGAGCAGTCTACGGCGCTGCTTTAAGGCACCATTTACTTCGATGGAGTTAGTTTGAGTCCAAATCCAGTCATTTTGTTGACATTCCTATACAAAGTATTATTCTCTTTATTTTGAACATGTGCACCTGGTAACTTCTAGCATCATCCATGCTTTTTACCACAAAACATACAGGTAGGATTGCCTAGTGTTCTTAGGTGCTGGTTTTAGGCACCAGTCCTTTCGGTTGCCTTGGTATGAGTCCCACACCTGACATTTTGTCTGCATTGCTATACAAAGTATTATATCTTTTATATTGAACACCTGGAAAAGGTATCTTCTAACATCATCCATGCTAATGAGCACACAACATACAGGCTGGATGGCTGAGTGGTCTAAGGTGCTGGTTAAAGGCATCTTTCTCTTCGACGGAGGGGGTTCGAGTCCCGCTCCAGTCATTTTGTTGATATTCCTATACAAAGTATTGTTTCCTTTATTTTGAACATGTGCACCTCGTATCTTCTACCATCATGAATGCTAGTGACCACACAACAAAAAGGCAGGATGGCCGAGTGGTCTAAGGCGCTGGTTTAAGGCACCAGTCACTTCGTCGGCGTGGGTTCGAGTCCCACTCCTGTCATTTTGTTGAAATTCCTATTCAAAGTATTTTTCTCATTATTTTCAACATGTGCACCTGGTAACTTCTAACGTCATCTATGCTCTTTACCACAAAACATACAGGTAGGATGGCCTAGTGGTCCTAGGTGCTGGTTTAAGGCACCAGTCACTTCGGTTGCCTTGGTATGAGTCCCAGACCTGATATTTGGTCGGCATTGCTATACAAAGTATTATATCATTTATATTGAACACCTGCAAAAGGTATCTTCTATTATCATCCATGCTATTGACCACACAACATACAGGCAGGATGACTGAGTGGTCTAAGGCGCTAGTTTAAGGCATCCTTCTCCTCGATGGAGTGGGTTTGAGTCCCGCTCCAGTCATTTTGTTGATATTCCTATACAAAGTATTATTTCCTTTATTTTGAACATGTGCACATCGTATCTTCTACCATCATGAATGCTAGTGACCACACAACAAAAAGGCAGGATGACCGAGTGGTCTAAGGCGCTGGTTTAAGGCAGCAGTCACCTCGGTGGCGTGGGTTCGAGTCCCACTTCTGTCATTTTGTTGAAATTCCTATACAAAGTATTGTTCTCTTTACTTTAAACATGTGCACCGAGGAATCTTCTACCATCATCCATGCCATTGAGCACAAAACATACAGGCAGGATGGCCGAGTGGTATAAGGCGCTGCTTTATGGCACCAGTCACTTTGTTGGATTGGGTTCGAGACCAACACCTGTCATTCTTTTGTCATTCCTGTAAAAAGTTTTGTTTTCTTTATTTTGAACACCTGCACATGGTATCTACTACCATCATCCATGCTATTCAGCATACAACATACAGGCAAAATGCTCGAGCGGTCTACGGCGCTGCTTTAAGGCACCATTTACTTCGATGGAGTTAGTTTGAGTCCAAATCCAGTCAATTTGTTGACATTCCTATACAAAGCATGTTTTCTTTATTTTGAACTCCTGCACATGGTATCTTTTACCATCATCCATGCTTTTACCTCAAAACATACAGTCAGGAGGTTCGAGTGGTCTAAGGCACTAGTTTAAGACACCAGTCATTTCGCTGGCGTGGGTTCAAGTTCAACTACAGTCATTTTGTTGACATTCCTATACAAAATTATGTTTCCTGTATTTTGAACAACTGCAAATGGTTTCTTCTACCATTATGAATGCTAGTGACCACACAACATACAGGCAGGATGGCCGAGTGGTCTAAGGCGCTGATTTAAGGCACCAGTCACTTCGGCGGCGTGGGTTCGAGACCCACTCCTGTCATTTTGTTGAAATTCCTATACAAAGTATTGTTCTCTTTATTTTGAACATGTTCACCTGGTAACTTCTACCATCATCCATGCTCTTTACGACAAAACATACAGGCAGGATGGCCGAGTGGTCTTAAGTGCTGGTTTAAGGCATAAATCACTTCAGTGGCCTTGGTATGAGTCCCACACCTGACATTTTGTCGGCATTGCTATACAAAGTATCTTATCCTTTATATTGATTACCTGGAAAAGGTATCTTCTAACATCATCCATGCTATTGAGCACACAACATACAGGCAGGACGGCCGAGTGGTCTAAGGCGCTGGTTTAAGGCACCAGTCACTTCGGTGGCGTGGGTTCGAGTCCCACTCCTGTCAATTTGTTGACATTCCTATACAAAGTATCTTTCCTTTATTTTGAACACTTGCAGATGGTATCTTCTACCATCATGCATGCTATCGACCACAGGGCATACAGGCAGGATGGCCAAATGGTTTCAGGCGCTGGTTTAAGGCACCAGTCACTTAGGTGGCGTGGGTTCGAATCCCACTCCCTTTAATTTGTTGACATTCCTATAAAAAGTATTATTTCTCTGTAATTTCAGATGGTATCTTCTTCCATCATCCATGCTATCGACCTTAAAGCATTAAGGCAGGATGGCTGAGTGGTCTAAGGTGCTGGATTAAGGCACCAGTCACTTTGGTGGCGTGGGTTCGAGTTCCAGTCCTGTCATTTTATTGAAATTCCTATAAAAAGTATTGTCTCCAGTAATTTGAACACCTGCAGATGGTATCTTCTACCATCATCAATGCTCTTTACATCAAAACATACAGGCAGGATGGCCGGTTGGTCTTAGGTGCTGGTTTAAGGCACCAGTCACTTCGGTTGCCTTGGTATGAGTCCCATACCTGACATTTTGTCGGAATTGCTATACAAAGTATTATATCCTTACCTGCAAAAGGTATCTTCTAACATCATCTATGCTATTGACCACACTACATACAAGCAGGATGGCCGACTGGTCTTAGGCGCTGGTTTAAGGCATCATTTAAGTCGATGGAGTGGGTTTGAGTCTTAATCCAGTCAATTTGTTGACATTCCTATACAAAGTAGAGTTCTCTTTACTTTAAACATGTGCACCGAGGAATCTTCTACCATCATCCATGCCATTGAGCACAAAACATACAGGCAGGATGGCCGAGTGGTATAAGGCGCTGCTTTATGGCACCAGTCACTTTGGTGGCTTGGGTTTGAGACCAACACCTGTCATTCTTTTGTCATTCCTGTAAAAAGTATTGCTTTCTTTATTTTGAACACCTGCACATGGTATCTATTACCATCATCCATGCTATTCAGCATACAACATACAGGCAAAATGCTCGAGCGGTCTACGGCGCTGCTTTAAGGCACCATTTACTTCGATGGAGTTAGTTTGAGTCCAAATCCAGTCAATTTGTTGGCATTCCTATACAAAGCATGTTTTCTTTATTTTGAACTCCTGCACATAGTATCTTTTACCATCATCCATGCTTTTTACCTCAAAACATACAGTCAGGAGGTTCGAGTGGTCTAAGGCACTAGTTTAAGACACCAGTCATTTCGCTGCGTGGGTTCAAGTCCAGCTACAGTCATTTTGTTGACATTCCTATACAAAATTATGTTTCCTGTATTTTGAACAACTGCAAATGGTTTCTTCTACCATTATGAATGCTAGTGACCACACAACAAACAGGCAGGATGGCCGAGTGGTCTAAGGCGCTGATTTAAGGCACCAGTCACTTCAGCGGCGTGGGTTCGAGACCCACTCCTATCATTTTGTTGAAATTCCTATGCAAAGTATTGTTCTCTTTATTTTGAACATGTTCACCTGGTAACTTCTACCATCATCCATGCTCTTTACGACAAAACATACAGGCAGGATGGCCGAGTGGTCCTAAGTGCTGGTTTAAGGCATAAATCACTTTAGTGGCCTTGGTATGAGTCCCACACCTGACATTTTGTCGGTATTGCTATACAAAGTATCTTATCCTTTATATTGAATACCTGGAAAAGGTATCTTCTAACATCATCCATGCTATTGAGCACACAACATACAGGCAGGACGGCCGAGTGGTCTAAGGCGCTGGTTTAAGGCACCAGTCACTTCGGTGGCGTGGGTTCGAGTCCCACTCCTGTCAATTTGTTTACATTCCTATACAAAGTATCTTTCCTTTATTTTGAACACTTGCAGATGGTATCTTCTACCATCATGCATGCTATCGACCACAGGGCATACAGGCAGGATGGCCAAATGGTCTCAGGCGCTGGTTTAAGGCACCAGTCACTTATGTGGCGTGGGTTCGAATCCCACTCCCTTTAATTTGTTGACATTCCTATAAAAAGTATTATTTCTGTAATTTCAGATGGTATCTTCTTCCATCATCCATGCTTTCGACCTTAAAGCATTAAGGCAGGATGGCTGAGTGGTCTAAGGTGCTGGATTAAGGCACCAGTCACTTTGGTGGCGGGGGTTCGAGTTCCAGTCCTGTCATTTTATTGAAATTCCTATAAAAAGTATTGTCTCCAGTAATTTGAACACCTGCAGATGGTATCTTCTACCATCATCAATGCTCTTTACATCAAAACATACAGGCAGGATGGCCGGTTGGTCTTAGGTGCTGGTTTAAGGCACCAGTCACTTCGGTTGCCTTGGTATGAGTCCCATACCTGACATTTTGTCGGAATTGCTATACAAAGTATTATATCCTTACCTGCAAAAGGTATCTTCTAACATCATCTATGCTATTGACCACACTACATACAAGCAGGATGGCCGACTGGTCTAAGGCGCTGGTTTAAGGCATCATTTAAGTCGATGGAGTGGGTTTGAGTATTAATCCAGTCAAGTTGTTGACATTCCTATACAAAGTAGAGTTCTCTTTACTTTAAACATGTGCACCGAGGAATCTTCTACCATCATCCATGCTATTGAGCATAAAACATACAGGCAGGATGGCCGAGTGGTATAAGGCGCTGCTTTATGGCACCAGTCACTTTGGTTGCTTGGGTTCGAGACCAACACCTGTCATTCTTTTGTCATTCCTGTAAAAAGTATTGTTTTCTTTATTTTGAACACCTGCACATGGTATCTACTACCATCATCCATGCTATTCAGCATACAACATACAGGCAAAATGCTCGAGCGGTCTACGGCGCTGCTTTAAGGCACCATTTACTTCGATGGAGTTAGTTTGAGTCCAAATCCAGTCAATTTGTTGACATTCCTATACAAAGCATGTTTTCTTTATTTTGAACTCCTGCACATGGTATCTTTTACCATCATCCATGCTTTTTACCTCAAAACATACAGTCAGGAGGTTCGAGTGGTCTAAGGCACTAGTTTAAGACACCAGTCATTTCGCTGGCGTGGGTTCAAGTCCAACTACAGTCATTTTGTTGACATTCCTTTACAAAATTATGTTTCCTGTATTTTGAACAACTGCAAATGGTTTCTTCTACCATTATGAATGCTAGTGACCACACAACAAACAGGCAGGATGGCCGAGTGGTCTAAGGCGCTGGTTTAAGGCACCAGTCACTTCGGCGGCGTGGGTTCGAGACCCACTCCTGTCATTTTGTTGAAATTCCTATACAAAGTATTGTTCTCTCTATTTTGAACATGTTCACCTGGTAACTTCTACCATCATCCATGCTCTTTACGACAAAACATACAGGCAGGATGGCCGAGTGGTCTTAAGTGCTGGTTTAAGGCATAAATCACTTCAGTGGCCTTGGTATGAGTCCCACACCTGACATTTTGTCGGCATTGCTATACAAAGTATCTTATCCTTTATATTGATTACCTGGAAAAGGTATCTTCTAACATCATCCATGCTATTGAGCACACAACATACAGGCAGGACGGCCGAGTGGTCTAAGGCGCTGGTTTAAGGCACCAGTCACTTCGTTGGCGTGGGTTCGAGTCCCACTCCTGTCAATTTGTTGACATTCCTATACAAAGTATCTTTCCCTTATTTTGAACACTTGCAGATGGTATCTTCTACCATCATGCATGCTATCGACCACAGGGCATACAGGCAGGATGGCCAAATGGTCTCAGGCGCTGGTTTAAGGCACCAGTCACTTAGGTGGCGTGGGTTCGAATCCTACTCCCTTTTATTTGTTGACATTCCTATAAAAAGTATTATTTCCTGTAATTTCAGATGGTATCTTCTTCCATCATCCATGCTATCGACCTTAAAGCATTAAGGCAGGATGGCTGAGTGGTCTAAGGTGCTGGATTAAGGCACCAGTCACTTTGGTGGTGGGGGTTCGAGTTCCAGTCCTGTCATTTTGTTGAAGTTCCTATAAAAAGTATTGTCTCCTGTAATTTGAACACCTGCAGATGGTATCTTCTACCATCATCAATGCTCTTTACATCAAAACATACAGGCAGGATGGCCGGTTGGTCTTAGGTGCTGGTTTAAGGCACCAGTCACTTCGGTTGCCTTGGTATGAGTCCCATACCTGACATTTTGTCGGAATTGCTATACAGAGTATTATATCCTTACCTGCAAAAGGTATCTTCTAACATCATCTATGCTATTGACCACACTACATACAAGCAGGATGGCCGACTGGTCTAAGGCGCTGGTTTAAGGCATCATTTAAGTCGATGGAGTGGGTTTGAGTCTCAATCCAGTCAAGTTGTTGACATTCCTATACAAAGTAGAGTTTTCTTTATTTTGAACACCTGCACACGGTATCCATGCTATTGACCTCAAAATATACAGGCAGGATGGCCGAGTGGTCTAACTTGCTAGTTTAAGGCACCAGTCACTTTGATTTTGTGGGTTTGCGTCTGACTACTCTTTATTTTGAACATGTGCACCTGGTAACTTCTACCATCATCAATGCTCTTTACCACAAAACATAAAGGTAGGATTGCCTAGTGTTCTTAGGTGCTGGTTTAAGGCACCAGTTCTTTCGGTTGCCTTGGTATGAGTCCCACACCTGACATTTTGTCTGCATTGCTATACAAAGTATTATATCTTTTATATTCAACAGCTGGAAAAGGTATCTTCTAACATCATCCATGCTATTGACCACACAACATACAGGCAGGATGACTGAGTGGTCTAAGGCGCTAGTTTAAGGCATCCTTCTTCTCGATGGAGTGGGCTCGAGTCCCGCTCCAGTCATTTTGTTGATATTCCTATACAAAGTATTATTTCCTTTATTTTGAACATGTGCACATCGTATCTTCTAGCATCATGAATGCTAGTGACCACACAACAAAAAGGCAGGATGGCCGAGTGGACTAAGGCGCTGGTTTAAGGCAGCAGTCACTTCGGTGGCGTGGGTTCGAGTCTCAATTCTGTCATTTTGTTGAAATTCCTATACAAAGTATTGTTCTCTTTACTTTAAACATGTTCACCGGGTATCTTCTACCATCATCCCTGCTATTGAGCACAAAACATACAGGCAGGACGGCCGAGTGGTATAAGGCGCTGCTTTATGGCACCAGTCTCTTTGGTGGCTTGGGTTTGAGACCAACACCTGTCATTTTTTTGTCATTCTTGTAAAAAGTATTGTTTTCTTTATTTTGAACACCTGCACATGGTATCTACTACCATCATCCATGCTATTCAGCATACAACATACAGGCAAAATGCTCGAGCAGTCTACGGCGCTGCTTTAAGGCACCATTTACTTCGATGGAGTTAGTTTGAGTCCAAATCCAGTCATTTTGTTGACATTCCTATACAAAGCATGTTTTCTTTATTTTGAACTCCTGCACATGGTATCGTTTACCATCATCCATGCTTTTTACCTCAAAACTTACAGTCAGGAGGTTCGAGTGGTCTAAGGCACTAGTTTAAGACACCAGTCATTTCGCTGGCGTGGGTTCGAGTCCAACTGCAGTCATTTTGTTGACATTCCTATACAAAATTATGTTTCCTGTATTTTGAACACCTGCAGATGGTATCTTCTACCATTATGAATGCTAGTGACCACAAAACAAACAGGCAGGATGGCCGAGTGGTCTAAGGCACTTGTTTAAGGCACCAGTCACTTCGGTGGCGTGGGTTCGAGACCCACTCTTGTCATTTTGTTGAAATTCCTATACAAAGTATTGTTCTCTTTATTTTGAACATGTTCACCTGGTAACTTTTACCATCATCCATGCTCTTTACGACAAAACATACAGGCAGGATGGCCGAGTGGTCTTAAGTGCTGGTTTAAGGCAGCAATCACTTTAGTGGCCTTGGTATGAGTCCCACACCTGACATTTTGTCGGCATTGCTATACAAAGTATCTTATCCTTTATATTGATTACCTGGAAAAGGTATCTTCTAACATCATCCTTGCTATTGAGCACTCAACATACAGGCAGGATGGCCCAGTGGTCTAAGGCGCTGGTTTAAGGCACCAGTCACTTCGGTGGCGTGGGTTTGAGTCCCACTCCTGTGAATTTGTTGACATTCCTATACAAAGTATTTTTCCCTTATTTTGAACACTTGCAGATGGTATCTTTTACCATCATGCATGCTATTGACCACATGACATACAGGCAGGATGGCCGAATGGTCTCAGGCGCTGGTTTAAGGCACCAGTCAGTTATCACGAGTCCCACTCCTGTCAATTTGTTGACATTCCTATAAAAAGTATTATTTCCTGTAATCTCAGATGGTATCTTTTTCCATCATCCATGCTATTAACTTTAAAGCATGCAGGCAGGATGGCTGAGTGGTCTAAGGTGCTGGATTAAGGCACTAGTCTCTTTGGTGGCGGGGGTTCGAGTTCCAGTCCTGTCATTTTGTTGAAATTCCTATAAAAAGTATTGTCTCCTGTAATTTGAACACCTGCAGATGGTATCTTCTACCATCATCAATGCTCTTTACATCAAAACATACAGGCAGGATGGCCGGTTGGTCTTAGGTGCTGGTTTAAGGCACCAGTCACTTCGGTTGCCTTGGTATGAGTCCCATACCTGACATTTTGTCGGCATTGCTATACAAAGTATTATATCCTTACCTGCAAAAGGTATCTTCTAACATCATCTATGCTATTGAGCACACAACATACAGGCAGAATGGCCGAGTGGTCTAAGGCGCTGGTTTAAGGCACCAGTCACTTCGGTGGCGTGGGTTCGAGTCCCACTCCTGTCAATTTGTTGACATTCCTATACAGAGTATTTTTTCCCTTATTTTGAACACCTGCAGATGGTATCTTCTACCATCATGCATGCTATTGACCACAAAACGTACCGGCAGGATGGCCTAGTGGTCTAAGGTGATGGTTTAAGGCACCAGTCACTTTGGTGGCGTGGGTTCGACTCCAATTGCAGTCATTTTTTGACATTCCTATACAAAGTATTGTTTCCTGTAATTTGAACACCTCCAGATGGTATCTTCTACCATCATCCATGCTATTGACCTCAAATCATAACAGGCAGGATGGCCAAGTGGTATGAGGCGCTGGTTTAAGGCACAAGTCACTTTGGTGGCGTGGGTTCGAGTCCCACTCCTGTCATTTTGTTGAAATTCCTATACAAAGTATTATTCTCTTTATTTTGAACATGTGCACCTGGTAACTTCTACCATCATTCATGCTCTTTACCACAAAACATACAGGTAGGATTACCTAGTGTTCTTAGATGCTGGTTTAAGGCACCAGTCCTTTCCATTGCCTTGGTATGAGTCCCACACCTGTTTTTTTATCTGCATTGCTATACAAAGTATTATATCTTTTATATTGAACACCTGGTAAAGGTATCTTCTAACATCATCCATGCTAATGAGTACACATCATACAGGCTGGATGGCTGAGTGGTCTAAGGTGCTGGTTTAAGGCACCAGTCACTTCGGTGGCATGGGTGCGAATCCCACTCGTGTCAATTTGTTGACATTCCTATACAAAGTATTTTTTCTCTTATTTTGAACACCTGCAAATGGTATCTTCTACCATCATGCATGCTATTGACTACAAAACATACAGGCAGGATGGCCGAGTGGTCTAAGGCGCTGGTTTAAGGCATCAGTCACTTTGGTGGCGTGGGTGCGAGTCCCACTCCTGTCAATCTGTTGAAATTCCTATAAAAAGTTTTGTTTACTGTAATTTGAACACCTGCAGATGGTATCTTCTACCATCATCAATGCTCTTTACATCAAAACATACAGGCAGGATGGCCGGTTGGTCTTAGGTGCTGGTTTAAGGCAACAGTCACTTCGGTTGCCTTGGTATGAGTCCCATACCTGACATTTTGTCGCATTGCTATACAAAGTATTATATCCTTTATATTGAACACCCGCAAAAGGTATCTTCTATTATCATCCATGCTATTGACCACACAACATACAGGCACTGTTTTTTTATATTACTAAGGCGCTGGTTTAAGGCATCTTTCTCTTCGATGGAGTGGGTTTGAGTCCCACTCCAGTCATTTTGTTGATATTCCTATACAAAGTATTCTTTCCTTTATTTTGAACACCTGCACATGGTTTCTTTTACCATCATCCATGCTATTGACCTTAAAACATACAGGCAAGATGGCTGAGTGGTCTAAGGTGCTGGTTAAAGGCACCAGTCACTTCGGTGGCGTGGTTTTAAGTCCCACTCCTGACATTTTGTCGACATTGCTATACAAATTATTGTATCCTTTATAATGAACACCTGCAAATGATATCTTTTACCATCATCCATGCTTTTGACCACAAAACATACAGACAGGATGGCGGAGTGGTATAAGGCGCTGCTTTACATGGTATAGGGTACCAGTCACTTTGGTGGCTTGGGTTTGAGACCAACACCTGTCATTTTTTGTCATTCCTGTAAAAAGTATTGTTTTCTTTATTTTGAACACCTGCACATGGTATCTACTACCATCATTCATGCTATTCAGCATACAACATACAGGCAAAATGGCCGAGTGGTCTACGGCGCTGCTTAAGGCACCATTTACTTCGATGGAGTTGGTTTGAGTCCCAATCCAGTCATTTTGTTGACATTCCTATACAAGCATGTTTCCTTTATTTTGAACTCCTGCACATGGTATCTTTTACCATCCCAAGCTATTTACCTCACAACATACAGACAGGATGTCCAAATGGTCGAAGGCACTGGTTTAAGACAACCGTCATTTCGGTGGCGTGGGTTCAAGTCCAATTGCAGTCATTTTGTTGACATTCCTATACAAAATTATGTTTCCTGTATTTTGAACACCTGCAGATGGTATCTTCTACCATTATGAATGCTAGTGACCTCACACCAAACAGGCAGAATGGCCGCGTGGTCTAAGGCGCTGGTTTAAGGCACCAGTCGATTCGGTTGCATTGGTGCGAATCCCACTCGTGTCAATTTGTTGACATTCCTATACAAAGTATTTTTTCTCTTATTTTGAACACCTGCTGATGGTATCTTCTACCATCATGCATCCTATTGACAACAGAACGTACAGGCAGGATGGCCGAGTGGTCTCAGGCGCTGGTTTAAGGCACGAGTCACTTCGGAGGCGAGGGTTCGAATCCTACTCCTGTCAATTTGTTGACATTCCTATAAAAAGTATTATTTCCTGTAATTTGAACAGCTGCAGATGGTATCTTCTTCCATTATCCATGCTATTGACAATAAAACATTCAGGGAGGATGGCCGAGTGGTCTTAAGTGCTGGTTTAAGGCACCAGTCAGTTCGCTGGCGTCCCACTCCTGTCAATTTGTTGACATTCCTATACAAAGTATTGTTTCCTGTATTTTTAACACCTGCACATGGTATCTACTATCATTATGAATGCTATTGACCACACTACATACAAGCAGGATGGCCGACTGGTCTAAGGCGCTGGTTTAAGGCATCATTTAAGTCGATGGAGTGGGTTTGAGTCTCAATCCAGTCAAGTTGTTGACATTCCTATACAAAGTAGAGTTTTCTTTATTTTGAACACCTGCACACGGTATCCATGCTATTGACCTCAAAATATACAGGCAGGATGGCCGAGTGGTCTAACTTGCTAGTTTAAGGCACCAGTCACTTTGATTGTGTGGGTTTGCGTCTGACTACAGTCAGTTTGTTAACATTCCTATACAAAGTATTGTTTCCTGTATTTTGAACACCTGCCCATGGTATGAGCTACCATTTTCCATGCTATTGACGACAAAACATACAGGCAGAATGGCGGAGTTGTCTACAGCGCTGGTTTAAAGTAACATTTACTTCTGATGGAGTCAGTTCGAGTTCCACTCCTGTCGTTTGGTTGACATTCCTATAAAAAGCTTGTTTCCCTTATTTTGAACACCTGCATATGGTATCTTCTATCATAATTCATGCTATTGATCACATATCATACAGGCAGGATTGCTGAGTGGGCTAGGGTGCCGGTTTAAGATACCAGTCACGTCGGGGGTGTGGGCTGGAGTCCCACACCTGTGATTTTGTTAACATTGCTTTTTAAAGTATTGTATCCTTATATATTTAACACCTGCAAATGGTAACTTCTACCATAATCCATGCTATTGACCACAAAACCTACAGGCAGGATAAACGATTGGTCTAAGGCGCTGGTTTCAGACACCAGTCTCTTCTGTGGCGAGGGTTTGAGTCCCACATGTCTCATTTTGTTTACATTCCTATACAAAGTATTGTTTCCTGTATTTTGAAACCTGCACCTGGTATCA
The DNA here is from genome assembly GCA_963924455.1 of Pelagia noctiluca. NCBI lineage: Eukaryota > Metazoa > Cnidaria > Scyphozoa > Semaeostomeae > Pelagiidae > Pelagia > Pelagia noctiluca. Next base: position 6,026,247 of record OZ004323.1, read on the forward strand.
TTTACCATTATCGTTGCTATTGACCTCAAAACATACAGGCAAGATGACCGATAGGTCTAAGGTACTGGTTTAAGGCACCAGTCACTTCCCTGGTGTGGGTTCGAGTCCAACACCAGTCGTTTTGTTGACATTCCTATACAAAGTATTGTTTCCTGTATTTCAAAAAAACCTGTACATGGTATCTTCTACCATTATCCGTGCTTTTAATTAGACAACATACTGACAGAATGGCTGAGTGGTCTATGTCGCTGACTCAAGGCACCAGCCGCTTTTGAGAGGTGGGTCTAAGTCCCACTCCGGTCATTTTGTTGACATTTCTATAAGAAGTATTGTTTCCTATATTTGGAACACCTGCACATGGCATCTTGTACCATCATTCATGCTATTGATCACAAAACATACAGGCATGATGGCCGAGTGGTCTAAGGTGCTAATTAAATGCACCAGTCACTTCGGTGGCGTTGGTTTGAGTCCCACTCCAGTAATTTTGTTGACACTTCTATGCAAAGTATTGTTTTCTTTTATTTAGAAAACCGCAAATGGTATCTTTTACCATTATCCATGCTATTGACCTCAAAACATATAGGCAGGATGGCCGAGTGGTATAAGACGCTAGTTTAAGGCACCAGTCACTTTTGTGGCGTGGGTTTGAGTCCCACATCTGTCATTTTTTTAACATTCCTATACAAAGTATTGTTTCCTGTAATTTGAAAACCTGCAGATGGTATTTTCTACCAACATCCATGCTTTTGGCCCCAAGACATACAGGCAATATGGCCGAGTGGTCTAAGGCACTTGTTAAAGGCACCAGTCACTTTGGTGGCTTGGGTTCGAGTCCAACTGCAGTCATTTGGTTTACATTCCTACACAAAGTATTGTTTCCTGTATTTTGAACAGCTGCAGATAGTAACTTCTAATATCATCCATTCTATTGACCTCAAAACATACAGGCAGAATGGCCAAGTGGTATGAGGCGCTAGTTTAAGGCACCAGTCACTTCGGTAGTGTGGGTTTGAATCCCACATCTGTCATTCTGTTGACATTTCTATACAAACTATTGTTTCCTTTATTTTGAACAACTGCACATGGTATCTTCTAACATCATCCATGCTATCAACAACATAACATTCAGGCAGGATATCCGAGTGGTCTAAGACACTGTTTTAAGGCACCTGTCACTTGGTTGGCGCAGGTTCTAGTCCAACTCCTGTTATTTTGTTGAAATTTCTATACAAGGTATTGTTTCCTGTATTTTGAACACCTGCACACGCTATCTTCTACCATCATCCATCCTATTGATTACACAACATACAGGCAGGATGACCGAGTGGTCTAAGGTGCTGGTTTAAGTTTCAAGTCACTTCGGTGGCGTAGTCTCGAGTACCACTCCTGTGAATTTATTGACATTCCTATACAAAGTATTGTTTGCCTTATTTTTAACACCTGCACATGGTATCTTCTACTTTTGACCACCAAACAAACAACCAGGATGGCTGAATGGTATGAGGGGCTGGTTCAAGGCAACAGTCACTTCTGCTCTTGTCATTTTCTCGACTTTGCTATACAAAGTATTGTATCCTTTATTTTGAACACCTCCACATTGTATATTCTACCATCATCCATGCTATTGACCTAAAAACATACAGGCAGGATGGCTGAGTGGTCTAAGGTGCTGGTTTAAGACACCAGTCATTTCTGTGGCGTTGGTTCGAGTCCCACTCCTGTTATTCTGTTGACATTCCTTTACAAAGCATGTTTCCCTTATTTTGAACACCTGCACATCGTATCTTATACCATCATCCATGCTTTTAACTACCAAACATACAGGCAGAATGGCTGAGTAGTATGAGGCGCTGGTTTAAGGCAGCACTCACTTTGTTGGCGTGTATTCAAGTACCACACCTGTCATCTTCTTGATATTCCTATACAAAGTATTTTTTCTTTTATTTTGAACACCTGCACATGGTTTCTCCTACCATCATCCATGCTATTGACAACAAAACATTCGGGCAGGATGGCCGAGTGGTCTTCAGTGCTGGTTTAAGGCACCAGTCAGTTCGCTGGCGTGGGTTCGAGTCCAACTCCTGTCAATTTGTTGACATTCCTATACAAAGTATTGTTTCCTGTATTTTGAACACCTGCACATGGTATCTACTATCATCATGAATGCTATTGACCACACTACATACAAGCAGGATGGCCGATTGGTCTAAGGCGCTGGTTTAAGGCATCATTCAAGTCGATGGAGTGGGTTTGAGTCCCACTCCAGTCATTTTGTTGACATTCCTATACAAAGTAGAGTTTCCTTTATTTTGAACACCTGCACATGGTATCTTCTACCATCATATATGCTATTGACCTCAAAACATACAGGAAAGATGGCCAAATGGTCTAAGATGTGGTTTAAGTCACCAGTCACTTTGATGGCGTGGGTTCGAGTCCCACATCTGTCATTCTGTTGACATTCCTATACAAAGTATCGTTTCCTGTATTTTGAACACCTGCAAATGGTATCTACTACCATGATGAATGCTATTGACTACACAACATACATGCAGGATGGTCGAATCGATTTCTTATAGTTCCCCATGAAACTTAGTGTAAACTTAGCTCCGTAATAAGAATTCACCTCAATTTCTTTTAAACTACGCATTTCCCATGGAATAAAACGGTTCTGTTTGCTCTAAAACGTTGTAAACAAACGTATTACAACAGTTCTGTCCATGGGAACAGCGTAGAACTTATTACTTCAACGGTTTCTTATAGTTCCCCACGAAACTTAGTGAAAACTTAGCCCCGTAATAAGAGTTCACCTCAATTTCTTTTAAACTACGCATTTCCCATGGAGTAAAACGGTTCTGTTTGCTCTAAAACGTTGTAAACAAACGTATTACAACAGTTCTGTCCATGGGAACAGCGTAAAACTTATTACTTCAACAGTTTCTTATAGTTCCCCATGAAAGTTAGTGAAAACTTAGCCCCGTAATAAGAGTTCATCTCAATTTCTTTTAACCTACGCATTTCCCATGGAATAAAACGGTTTTGTTTGCTCTAAAACGTTGTAAACAAACGTATTACAATAGTTCTGTCGATGGGAACAGAGTAGAACTTATTACTTCAACGGCTTCTTATAGTTCCCCATGAAACTTATTGAAAACTTAGCCTTGTAATAAGAGTTCACCTAAATTTCTTTTAAACTACGCATTTCCCATTGAATAAAACGGTTCTGTTAGCTCTAAAACGTTGTAAACAAACGTATTACAATAGTTTTGTCCATGGGAACAGCGTAGAAATTATTATTACAACGGTTTCTTATAGTTCCTCATGAAACTTAGTGAAAACTTAGCCCCGTAATAAGAGTTCACCTCAATTTCTTTTAAACTACGCACTTCCCGTTGAATAAAACGGTTCTGTTTGCTCTAAAACGTTGTAAACAAACGTATTACAACAGTTCTGTCCATGGGAACAGCGTTGAACTTATTACTTCAACGGTTTCTTATAGTTCCCCATGAAACTTAGTGAAAACTTAGCCCCGTAATAAGAGTTCACCTCAATTTCTTTTAAACTACGCATTTCCCATTGAATAAAACGGTTTTGTTAGCTCTAAAACGTTGTAAACAAACGTATTACAACAGTTTTGTCCATGGGAACAGCGTTGAACTTATTATTACAACGGTTTCTTATAGTTCCCCATGAAACTTAGTGAAAACTTAGCCCTGTAATAAGAGTTCACCTCATTTTCTTTTAAACTACGCATTTCCCATTGAATAAAACGGTTCTGTTAGCTCTAAAACGTTGTAAACAAACGTATTACAACAGTTCTGTCCATGGGAACAGCGTAGAACTTATTACTTCAACGGTTTCTTATAGTTCCCCATGAAACTTAGTGAAAACTTTGCCCCATAATAAGAGTTCACCTCAATTTCTTTTAAACTACGCATTTCCCATGGAATAAAACGGTTCTGTTTGCTCTAAAACGTTGTAAACAAACGTATTACAACAGTTCTGTCCATGGGAACAGCGTAGAACTTATTACTTCAACGGTTTCTTATAGTTCCCCATGAAACTTAGTGAAAACTTACCCCCGTAATAAGAGTTCACCTCAATTTCTTTTAAACTACGCATTTCCAATGGAATTAAACGGTTCTTTTTGCTCTAAAACGTTGTAAACAAACGTATTACAACAGTTCTGTCCATGGGAACAGCGTAGAACTTATTACTTCAACGGTTTCTTATAGTTGCCCATGAAACTTAGTGAAAACTTAGCCTTGTAATAAGAGTTCTCCTCATTTTTTTTTAAACTACGCATTTCCCATGGAATAAAACGGTGCTGTTTGCTCTAAACGTTGTAAACAAACGTATTACAACAGTTCTGTCCATGGGAACAGCGTAGAACTTATTACTTTAACGGTTTCTTATAGTTGCCCATGAAACTTAGTGAAAACTTAGCCCCATAATAAGAGTTCTCCTCAATGTCTTTTAAACTACGCATTTCCCATGGAATAAAACGGTGCTGTTTGCTCTAAAACGTTGTAAACTTACGTAATACAACAGTTCTGTCCATGGGAACAGCGTAGAACTTATAACTTCAACGGTTTCTTATAGTTCCCCATGAAACTTATTAAAAACTTAGCCCTGTAATAAGAGTTCACCTCAATTTCTTTTAAACTACGCATTTCCCATCGAATAAAACAGTTCTGTTTGCTCTAAAACGTTTTAAACAAACGTATTACAACACTTCTGTCGATGGGAACAGCGTAGAACTTATTACTTCAACGGTTTCTTATAGTTCCCCATGAAACTTAGTGAGAACTTAGCCCCGTAATAAGAGTTCACCTCAATTTCTTTTAAACTACGCATTTCCCATGGAATAAAACGGTTCTCTTTGCTCTAAAACGTTGTAAACTTACGTATTACAACAGTTCTGTCCATGGGAACAGCGTAGAACTTATTACTTCAACGGTTTCTTATAGTTCCCCATGAAATTTAGTGAAAACTTAGCCCCGTAATAAGAGTTCACCTCAATTTCTTTTAAACTTTGCATTTCTCATGGAATAAAACGGTTCTCTTTGCTCTAAAACGTTGTAAAAAAACGTATTACAACAGTTCTGTCGATGGGAACAGCGTAGAACTTATTACTTCAACGGTTTCTTATAGTTCCCCATGAAACTTATTAAAAACTTAGCCCCGTAATAAGAGTTCACCTCAATTTCTTTTAAACTACGCATTTCCCATCGAATAAAACAATTCTGTTTGCTCTAAAACGTTTTAAACAAACGTATTACAACAGTTCTGCCAATGGGAACAGCGTAGAACTTATTACTTCAACGGTTTCTTATAGTTGCCCATGAAACTTAGTGAAAACTTAGCCTTGTAATAAGAGTTCTCCTCATTTTTTTTTAAACTACGCATTTCCCATGGAATAAAACGGTGCTGTTTGCTCTAAACGTTGTAAACAAACGTATTACAACAGTTCTGTCCATGGGAACAGCGTAGAACTTATTACTTTAACGGTTTCTTATAGTTGCCCATGAAACTTAGTGAAAACTTAGCCCCATAATAAGAGTTCTCCTCAATGTCTTTTAAACTACGCATTTCCCATGGAATAAAACGGTGCTGTTTGCTCTAAAACGTTGTAAACTTACGTAATACAACAGTTCTGTCCATGGGAACAGCGTAGAACTTATAACTTCAACGGTTTCTTATAGTTCCCCATGAAACTTATTAAAAACTTAGCCCTGTAATAAGAGTTCACCTCAATTTCTTTTAAACTACGCATTTCCCATCGAATAAAACAGTTCTGTTTGCTCTAAAACGTTTTAAACAAACGTATTACAACACTTCTGTCGATGGGAACAGCGTAGAACTTATTACTTCAACGGTTTCTTATAGTTCCCCATGAAACTTAGTGAGAACTTAGCCCCGTAATAAGAGTTCACCTCAATTTCTTTTAAACTACGCATTTCCCATGGAATAAAACGGTTCTCTTTGCTTTAAAACGTTGTAAACTTACGTATTACAACAGTTCTGTCCATGGGAACAGCGTAGAACTTATTACTTCAACGGTTTCTTATAGTTCCCCATGAAATTTAGTGAAAACTTAGCCCCGTAATAAGAGTTCACCTCAATTTCTTTTAAACTTTGCATTTCCCATGGAATAAAACGGTTCTCTTTGCTCTAAAACGTTGTAAAAAAACGTATTACAACAGTTCTGTCGATGGGAACAGCGTAGAACTTATTACTTCAACGGTTTCTTATAGTTCCCCATGAAACTTATTAAAAACTTAGCCCCGTAATAAGAGTTCACCTCAATTTCTTTTAAACTACGCATTTGCCATGGAATAAAACGGTTCTGTTTGCTCTAAAACGTTGTAAACAAACGTATTACAACAGTTCTGTCGATGGGAACAGCGTAGAACTTATTACTTCAACGGTTTCTTATAGTTCCCCATGAAACTTAGTGAAAACTTAGCCCCGTAATAAGATATCACCTCAATTTCTTTTAAACTACGCATTTCCCATGGAATAAAACGGTTCTGTTTGCTCTAAAACGTTGTAAACAAACGTATTACAACAGTTCTGTCAATGGGAACAGCGTAGAACTTATTACTTCAACGGTTTCTTATAGTTCCCCATGAAACTTAGTGAAAACTTAGCCCGTAATAAGAGTTCACCTCAATTTCTTTTAAACTACGCATTTGCCATGGAATAAAACGGTTCTGTTTGCTCTAAAACGTTGTAAACAAACGTATTACAACAGTTCTGTCCATGGAAACAGCGTAGAACATATTACTTCAACGGTTTCTTATAGTTCCCCATGAAACTTAGTGAAAACTTAGCCCCGTAATAAGAGTTCACCTCAATTTCTTTTAAACTACGCATTTCCCATGGAATAAAACGGTTCTGTTTGCTCTAAACAGTTGTAAACAAACGTATTACAACAGTTTTGTCCATGGGAACAGCGTAGAACTTATTACTTCAACAGTTTCTTAAAGTTCCCCATGAAACTTAGTGAAAACTTAGCCCTGTAATAAGAGTTCACCTCAATTTCTTTTAAACTACGCATTTCCCATGGAATAAAACGGTTCTGTTTGCTCTAAAACGTTGTAAACAAACGTATTACAACAGTTCTGTCCATGGGAACAGCGTAGAACTTATTACTTCAACGGTTTCTTATAGTTCCCCATGAAACTTAGTGAAAACTTAGCCCCATAATAAGAGTTCACCTCATTTTCTTTTAAACTACGCATTTCCCATGGAATAAAACAGTTCTGTTTGCTCTAAAACGTTGTAAACAAACGTATTACAACAGTTCTGTCGATGGGAACAGCGTAGAACTTATTACTTCAACGGTTTATTATAGTTCCCCATGGAACTTAGTGAAAACTTAGCCCCGTTATAAGAGTTCACCTCAATTTCTTTTAAAATACGCATTTCCAATGGAATAAAACGGTTGATTTGCTCTAAAACGTTGTAAACAAACGTATTAAAACAGTTCTGTCGATGGGAATAGCGTAGAACTTATTACTTCAACGGTTTCTTATAGTTCCCCATGAAACTTAGTGAAAACTTAGCCCCGTAATAAGAGTTCACCTCAATTTCTTTTAAACTACGCATTTCCCATGGAATAAAATGGTTCTGTTTGCTCTAAAACGTTGTAAACAAACGTATTACAACAGTTCTGTGGATGGGAACAGCGTAGAACTTATTACTTCAACCGTTTCTTATAGTTCCCCATGAAACTTAGTGAAAACTTAGCCCCATAATAAGAGTTCACCTCAATTACTTTCAAACTTTGCATTTCCCATGGAATAAAACGGTTCTGTTTGCTCTAAAACGTTGTAAACTTACGTATTACAACAGTTCTGTCCATGGGAACAGCGTAGAACTTATTACTTCAACGGTTTCTTATAGTTCCCCATGAAATTTAGTGAAAACTTAGCCCCGTAATAAGAGTTCACCTCAAATTCTTTTAAACTACGCATTTCCCATGGAATAAAACGGTTCTCTTTGCTTTAAAACGTTGTAAACTTACGTATTACAACAGTTCTGTCCATGGGAACAGCGTAGAACTTATTACTTCAACGGTTTCTTATAGTTCCCCATGAAATTTAGTGAAAACTTAGCCCCGTAATAAGAGTTCACCTCAATTTCTTTTAAACTTTGCATTTCCCATGGAATAAAACGGTTCTCTTTGCTCTAAAACGTTGTAAAAAAACGTATTACAACAGTTCTGTCGATGGGAACAGCGTAGAACTTATTACTTCAACGGTTTCTTATAGTTCCCCATGAAACTTATTAAAAACTTAGCCCCGTAATAAGAGTTCACCTCAATTTCTTTTAAACTACGCATTTGCCATGGAATAAAACGGTTCTGTTTGCTCTAAAACGTTGTAAACAAACGTATTACAACAGTTCTGCCGATGGGAACAGCGTAGAACTTATTACTTCAACGGTTTCTTATAGTTCCCCATGAAACTTAGTGAAAACTTAGCCCCGTAATAAGATATCACCTCAATTTCTTTTAAACTACGCATTTCCCATGGAATAAAACGGTTCTGTTTGCTCTAAAACGTTGTAAACAAACGTATTACAACAGTTCTGTCAATGGGAACAGCGTAGAACTTATTACTTCAACGGTTTCTTATAGTTCCCCATGAAACTTAGTGAAAACTTAGCCCGTAATAAGAGTTCACCTCAATTTCTTTTAAACTACGCATTTGCCATGGAATAAAACGGTTCTGTTTGCTCTAAAACGTTGTAAACAAACGTATTACAACAGTTCTGTCCATGGAAACAGCGTAGAACATATTACTTCAACGGTTTCTTATAGTTCCCCATGAAACTTAGTGAAAACTTAGCCCCGTAATAAGAGTTCACCTCAATTTCTTTTAAACTACGCATTTCCCATGGAATAAAACGGTTCTGTTTGCTCTAAACAGTTGTAAACAAACGTATTACAACAGTTTTGTCCATGGGAACAGCGTAGAACTTATTACTTCAACAGTTTCTTAAAGTTCCCCATGAAACTTAGTGAAAACTTAGCCCTGTAATAAGAGTTCACCTCAATTTCTTTTAAACTACGCATTTCCCATGGAATAAAACGGTTCTGTTTGCTCTAAAACGTTGTAAACAAACGTATTACAACAGTTCTGTCCATGGGAACAGCGTAGAACTTATTACTTCAACGGTTTCTTATAGTTCCCCATGAAACTTAGTGAAAACTTAAACCCATAATAAGAGTTCACCTCATTTTCTTTTAAACTACGCATTTCCCATGGAATAAAACAGTTCTGTTTGCTCTAAAACGTTGTAAACAAACGTATTACAACAGTTCTGTCGATGGGAACAGCGTAGAACTTATTACTTCAACGGTTTATTATAGTTCCCCATGGAACTTAGTGAAAACTTAGCCCCGTTATAAGAGTTCACCTCAATTTCTTTTAAAATACGCATTTCCAATGGAATAAAACGGTTGATTTGCTCTAAAACGTTGTAAACAAACGTATTAAAACAGTTCTGTCGATGGGAATAGCGTAGAACTTATTACTTCAACGGTTTCTTATAGTTCCCCATGAAACTTAGTGAAAACTTAGCCCCGTAATAAGAGTTCACCTCAATTTCTTTTAAACTACGCATTTCCCATGGAATAAAATGGTTCTGTTTGCTCTAAAACGTTGTAAACAAACGTATTACAACAGTTCTGTGGATGGGAACAGCGTAGAACTTATTACTTCAACCGTTTCTTATAGTTCCCCATGAAACTTAGTGAAAACTTAGCCCCATAATAAGAGTTCACCTCGATTTCTTTTAAACTACGCATTTCCCATGGAATAAAACGGTTCTGTTTGCTCTAAAACGTTGTAAACCAACGTATTACAACAGTTCTGTGGATGGAAACAGCGTAGAACTTATTACTTCAACCGTTTCTTATAGTTCCCCATGAAACTTAGTGAAAACTTAGCCCCATAATAAGAGTTCACCTCAATTTCTTTTAAACTACGCATTTCCCATGGCATAAAACGGTTCTGTTTGCTCTAAAACGTTCTAAACAAACGTATTACAACAGTTCTGTCGATGGGAACAGCGTATAACTTATTACTTCAACGGTTTCTTATAGTTCCCCATGAAACTTAGTGAAAACTTAGCCCCATAATAAGAGTTCACCTCATTTTCTTTTAAACTACGCATTTCCCATGGAATAAACGGTTCTGTTTGCTCTAAAACGTCGTAAACAAACGTATTACAACAGTTCTGTCGATGGGAACAGCGTAGAACTTATCGCTTCAACGGTTTCTTATAGTTCCCCATGAAATTAGTGAAAACTTAGCCCCGTAATAAGAGTTCACCTCAATTTCTTTTAAACTACACATTTCCCATGGAATAAAACGGTTCTGTTTGCTCTAAAACGTTGTAAACAAACGTATTACAACAGTTCTGTCCATGGGAACAGCGTAGAACTTATTACTTCAACAGTTTCTTATAGTTCCCCATGAAACTTAGTGAAAACTTAGCCCCGTAATAAAGGTTCACCTCAATTTCTTTTAAACTACGCATTTCCCATGGAATAAAACGGTTGTGTTTGCTCTAAAAAGTTGTAAACAAACGTATTCAAACAGTTCTGTCCATGGGAACAGCGTAGAACTTATTACCTCAACGGTTTCTTATAGTTCCCCATGAAACTTAGTGAAAACCTAGCCCCGTAATAAGAGTTCACCTCAATTTCTATTAAACTACGAATTTGCCATGGAATAAAACGGTTGTGTTTGCTCTAAAAAGTTGTAAACAAACGTATTACAACAGTTCTGTCGATGGGAACAGCGTAGAACTTATTACTTCAACGGTTTCTTATAGTTCCCCATGAAACGTAGTGAAAACTTAGCCCCATAATAAGAGTTCACCTCATTTTCTTTTAAACTACGCACTTCCCATGGAATAAAACAGTTCTGTTTGCTCTAAAACGTTGTAAACAAACGTATTACAACAGTTCTGTCGATGGGAACAGCGTAGAACTTATTACTTCAACGGTTTATTATATTTCCCCATGGAGCTTAGTGAAAACTTAGCCCCGTTATAAGAGTTCACCTCAATTTCTTTTAAACTACGCATTTCCCATGGAATAAAACGGTTGATTTGCTCTAAAACGTTGTAAACAAACGTAATAAAACAGTTCTGTCGATGGGAATAGCGTAGAACTTATTACTTCAACGGTTTCTTATAGTTCCCCATGAAACTTAGTGAAAACTTAGCCCCGTGATAAGAGTTCACCTCAATTTCTTTTAAACTACGCATTTCCCATGGAATAAAATGGTTCTGTTTGCTCAAAAACGTTGTAAACAAACGTATTACAACAGTTCTGTGGATGGGAACAGCGTAGAACTTATTACTTCAACCGTTTCTTATAGTTCCCCATGAAACTTTGTGAAAACTTAGCCCTATAATAAGAGTTCACCTCAATTTCTTTTAAACTACGCATTTCCCATGGAATAAAACGGTTCTGTTTGCTCTAAAACGTTGTAAACAAACGTATTACAACAGTTCTGTGGATGGAAACAGCGTAGAACTTATTACTTCAACCGTTTCTTATAGTTCCCCATGAAACTTAGTGAAAACTTAGCCCCATAATAAGAGTTCACCTCAATTTCTTTTAAACTACGCATTTCCCATGGAATAAAACGGTTCTGTTTGCTCTAAAACGTTCTAAACAAACGTATTACAACAGTTCTGTCGATGGGAACAGCGTATAACTTATTACTTCAACGGTTTCTTATAGTTCCCCATGAAACTTAGTGAAAACTTAGCCCCATAATAAGAGTTCACCTCATTTTCTTTTAAACTACGCATTTCCCATGGAATAAACGGTTCTGTTTGCTCTAAAACGTCGTAAACAAACGTATTACAACAGTTCTGTCGATGGGAACAGCGTAGAACTTATCGCTTCAACGGTTTCTTATAGTTCCCCATGAAACTTAGTGAAAACCTAGCCCCGTAATAAGAGTTCACCTCAATTTCTATTAAACTACGCATTTGCCATGGAATAAAACGGTTTTGTTTGCTCTAAAACGTTGTAAACAAACGTATTACAACAGTTCTGTCCATGGGAACAGCGTAGAACTTAATACTTCAACGGTTTCTTATAGTTCCCCATGAAACTTAGTGAAAAGTTAGCCTCATAATAAGAGTTCACCTCAATTTCTTTTAAACTACGCATTTGCCATGGAATAAAACGGTTCTGTTTGCTCTAAAACGTTGTAAACAAACGTATTAAAACAGTTCTGTCGATGGGAACAGCGTAGAATTTATTACTTCAACGGTTTCTTATAGTTCCCCATGAAACTTAGTGAAAACTTAGCCCCGTAATAAGAGTTCACCTCAATTTCTTTTAAACTACGCATTTCCCATGGAATAAAACGGTTCTGTTTGCTCTAAAACAGTGTAAAAAAACGTATTACAACAGTTCCGTCGATAGGAACAGCGTAGAACTTATTACTTCAACGGTTTCTTATAGTTCCCCATAAAACTTAGTGAAAACTTAGCCCCGTTATAAGAGTTCACCTCAATTTCTTTTAAACTACGCATTTCCCATGGAATAAAACGGTTCTGTTTGCTCTAAAACGTTGTAAACAAACGTATTACAACAGTTCTGTCCATGGGAACAGCGTAGAACTTATTACTTCAACGGTTTCTTATAGTTCCCAACGAAACTTAGTGAAAAATTACCCCCTAATAAGAGTTCACCTCAATTTCTGTTAAACTACGCATTTCCCATGGAATAAAACGGTTCTGTTTGCTCTAAAACGTTGTAAACAAACGTATTACAACACTTCTGTCGATGGGAACAGCGTAGAACTTATTACTTCAACAGTTTCTTATAGTTCCCCATGAAACTTAGTGAAAACTTAGCCTCGTAATAAGAGTTCACCTCAATTTCTTTTAAACTACGCATTTCCAATGGAATAAAACGGTTCTGTTTGCTCTAAAACGTTGTAAACAAACGTATTACAACAGTTCTGTCGATGGGAACAGCGTAGAACTTATTACTTCAACCGTTTCTTATAGTTCCCCATGAAACTTAGTGAAAACCTAGCCCCGTAATAAGAGTTCACCTCAATTTCTATTAAACTACGCATTTGCCATGGAATAAAACGGTTCTGTTTGCTCTAAAACGTTGTAAACAAACGTATTACAACAGTTCTGTCCATGGGAACAGCGTAGAACTTAATACTTCAACGGTTTCTTATAGTTCCCCATGAAACTTAGTGAAAAGTTAGCCTCATAATAAGAGTTCACCTCAATTTCTTTTAAACTACGCATTTGCCATGGAATAAAACGGTTCTGTTTGCTCTAAAACGTTGTAAACAAACGTATTAAAACAGTTCTGTCGATGGGAACAGCGTAGAATTTATTACTTCAACGGTTTCTTATAGTTCCCCATGAAACTTAGTGAAAACTTAGCCCCGTAATAAGAGTTCACCTCAATTTCTTTTAAACTACGCATTTCCCATGGAATAAAACGGTTCTGTTTGCTCTAAAACAGTGTAAAAAAACGTATTACAACAGTTCCGTCGATAGGAACAGCGTAGAACTTATTACTTCAACGGTTTCTTATAGTTCCCCATAAAACTTAGTGAAAACTTAGCCCCGTTATAAGAGTTCACCTCAATTTCTTTTAAACTACGCATTTCCCATGGAATAAAACGGTTCTGTTTGCTCTAAAACGTTGTAAACAAACGTATTACAACAGTTCTGTCCATGGGAACATCGTAGAACTTATTACTTCAACGGTTTCTTATAGTTCCCAACGAAACTTAGTGAAAAATTACCCCCTAATAAGAGTTCACCTCAATTTCTGTTAAACTACGCATTTCCCATGGAATAAAACGGTTCTGTTTGCTCTAAAACGTTGTAAACAAACGTATTACAACACTTCTGTCGATGGGAACAGCGTAGAACTTATTACTTCAACAGTTTCTTATAGTTCCCCATGAAACTTAGTGAAAACTTAGCCTCGTAATAAGAGTTCACCTCAATTTCTTTTAAACTACGCATTTCCAATGGAATAAAACGGTTCTGTTTGCTCTAAAACGTTGTAAACAAACGTATTACAACAGTTCTGTCGATGGGAACAGCGTAGAACTTATTACTTCAACCGTTTCTTATAGTTCCCCATGAAACTTAGTGAAAACTTAGCCCCATAATAAGAGTTCACCTCAATTTCTTTTAAACTACGCATTTCCCATGGAATAAAACGGTTCTGTTTGCTCTAAAACGTTCTAAACAAACGTATTACAACAGTTCTGTCGATGGGAACAGCGTATAACTTATTACTTCAACGGTTTCTTATAGTTCCCCATGAAACTTAGTGAAAACTTAGCCCCATAATAAGAGTTCACCTCATTTTCTTTTAAACTACGCATTTCCCATGGAATAAACGGTTCTGTTTGCTCTAAAACGTCGTAAACAAACGTATTACAACAGTTCTGTCGATGGGAACAGCGTAGAACTTATCGCTTCAACGGTTTCTTATAGTCCCCCATGAAACTTAGTGAAAACCTAGCTTCGTAATAAGAGTTCACCTCAATTTCTATTAAACTACGCATTTGCCATGGAATAAAACGGTTCTGTTTGCTCTAAAACGTTGTAAACAAACGTATTACAACAGTTCTGTCCATGGGAACAGCGTAGAACTTAATACTTCAACGGTTTCTTATAGTTCCCCATGAAACTTAGTGAAAAGTTAGCCTCATAAAAAGAGTTCACCTCAATTTCTTTTAAACTACGCATTTGCCATGGAATAAAACGGTTCTGTTTGCTCTAAAACGTTGTAAACAAACGTATTAAAACAGTTCTGTCGATGGGAACAGCGTAGAATTTATTACTTCAACGGTTTCTTATAGTTCCCCATGAAACTTAGTGAAAACTTAGCCCCGTAATAAGAGTTCACCTCAATTTCTTTTAAACTACGCATTTCCCATGGAATAAAACGGTTCTGTTTGCTCTAAAACGTTCTAAACAAACGTATTACAACAGTTCTGTCGATGGGAACAGCGTATAACTTATTACTTCAACGGTTTCTTATAGTTCCCCATGAAACTTAGTGAAAACTTAGCCCCATAATAAGAGTTCACCTCATTTTCTTTTAAACTACGCATTTCCCATGGAATAAACGGTTCTGTTTGCTCTAAAACGTCGTAAACAAACGTATTACAACAGTTCTGTCGATGGGAACAGCGTAGAACTTATCGCTTCAACGGTTTCTTATAGTTCCCCATGAAACTTAGTGAAAACCTAGCCCCGTAATAAGAGTTCACCTCAATTTCTATTAAACTACGCATTTGCCATGGAATAAAACGGTTCTGTTTGCTCTAAAACGTTGTAAACAAACGTATTACAACAGTTCTGTCCATGGGAACAGCGTAGAACTTAATACTTCAACGGTTTCTTATAGTTCCCCATGAAACTTAGTGAAAAGTTAGCCTCATAATAAGAGTTCACCTCAATTTCTTTTAAACTACGCATTTGCCATGGAATAAAACGGTTCTGTTTGCTCTAAAACGTTGTAAACAAATGTATTAAAACAGTTCTGTCGATGGGAACAGCGTAGAATTTATTACTTCAACGGTTTCTTATAGTTCCCCATGAAACTTAGTGAAAACTTAGCCCCGTAATAAGAGTTCACCTCAATTTCTTTTAAACTACGCATTTCCCATGGAATAAAACGGTTCTGTTTGCTCTAAAACAGTGTAAAAAAACGTATTACAACAGTTCCGTCGATAGGAACAGCGTAGAACTTATTACTTCAACGGTTTCTTATAGTTCCCCATAAAACTTAGTGAAAACTTAGCCCCGTTATAAGAGTTCACCTCAATTTCTTTTAAACTACGCATTTCCCATGGAATAAAACGGTTCTGTTTGCTCTAAAACGTTGTAAACAAACGTATTACAACAGTTCTGTCCATGGGAACAGCGTAGAACTTATTACTTCAACGGTTTCTTATAGTTCCCAACGAAACTTAGTGAAAAATTACCCCCTAATAAGAGTTCACCTCAATTTCTGTTAAACTACGCATTTCCCATGGAATAAAACGGTTCTGTTTGCTCTAAAACGTTGTAAACAAACGTATTACAACACTTCTGTCGATGGGAACAGCGTAGAACTTATTACTTCAACAGTTTCTTATAGTTCCCCATGAAACTTAGTGAAAACTTAGCCTCGTAATAAGAGTTCACCTCAATTTCTTTTAAACTACGCATTTCCAATGGAATAAAACGGTTCTGTTTGCTCTAAAACGTTGTAAACAAACGTATTACAACAGTTCTGTCGATGGGAACAGCGTAGAACTTATTACTTCAACGGTTTCTTATAGTTCCCGATGAAACTTAGTGAAAACTTAGCCCCGTAATAAGAGTTCACCTCAATTTCTTTTAAACTACGCATTTGCCATGGAATAAAACGGTTCGGTTTGCTCTAAAACGTTGTAAACAAACGTATTACAACAGTTCTGTCCATGTGAACAGCGTAGAACTTATTACTTCAACGGTTTCTTATAGTTCCCATGAAATTTAGTGAAAACTTAGCCCCGTAATAAGAGTTCACCTCAATTTCTTTTAAACTACGCATTTCCAATGGAATAAAACGGTTCTGTTTGCTCTAAAAAGTTGTAAACAAACGTATTACAACAGTTCTGTCCATGGGAACAGCGTAGAACTTATTACTTCAACGGTTTCTTATAGTTCCCCATGAAACTTAGTGAAAACCTAGCCCCGTAATAAGAGTTTACCTTAATTTCTTTTAAACTACGCATTTGCCATGGAATAAAACGGTTCTTTTTGCTCTAAAGCGTTGTAAACAAACGTATTACAACAGTTCTGTCCATGGGAACAGCGTAGAACTTAATACTTCAACGGTTTCTTATAGTTCCCCATGAAACTTAGTGAAAACTTAGCCCCGTAATAAGAGTTCACCCCAATTTCTTTTAAACTACGCATTTCCCATGGAATAAAACGGTTCTGTTTGCTTTAAAACGATGTAAACAAACGTATTAAAACAGTTCTGTCGATGGGAACAGCGTAGAATTTATTACTTCAACGGTTTCTTATAGTTCCCATGAAACTTAGTGAAAACTTAGCCCCGTAATAAGAGTTCACCTCAATTTCTTTTAAACTACGCATTTCCCATGGAATAAAACGGTTCTGTTTGCTCTAAAACAGTGTAAAAAAACGTATTAAAAAAGTTCTGTCGATAGGAACAGCGTAGAACTTATTACTTCAACGGTTTCTTATAGTTCGCCATGAAACTTAGTGAAAACTAAGCCCCGTAATAAGAGTTCACCTCAATTTCTTTTAAACTACGCATTTCCCATGGAATAAAACGGTTCTGTTTAATCTAAAACGTTGTAAACAAACGTATTAAAACAGTTCTGTCCATGGGAGCAGCGTAGAACTTATTACTTCAACGGTTTCTTATAGTTCCCTATGAAACTTAGTGAAAACTTAGCCCCGTAATAAGAGTTCACCTCAATTTCTTTTAAACTACGCATTTGCCATGGAATAAAACGGTTCTGTTAGCTCTAAAACGTAATAATAAGTTCTACGCTGTTCCCATGGACAGAACTGTTGTAATACGTTAGTTTACAATGTTTTAGAGCTAACAGAACCGTTTTATTCAATGGGAAATGCGTAGTTTAAAAGATATTTAGGTGAACTCTTATTACGGGGCTTAGTTTTCATTAAGTTTCATGGGGAACTATAAGAAACCGTTGTAATAATAAGTTCTACGCTGTTCCCATGGACAGAACTGTTGTAATACGTTAGTTTACAATGTTTTAGAGCTAACAGAACCGTTTTATTCAATGGGAAATGCGTAGTTTAAAAGATATTTAGGTGAACTCTTATTACGGGGCTTAGTTTTCACTAAGTTTCATGGGGAACTATAAGAAACCGTTGTAATAATAAGTTCTACGCTGTTCCCATGGACAGAACTGTTGTAATACGTTAGTTCACAATGTTTTAGAGCTAACAGAACCGTTTTATTCAATGGGAAATGCGTAGTTTAAAAGATATTTAGGTGAACTCTTATTACGGGGCTTAGTTTTCACTAAGTTTCATGGGGAACTATAAGAAACCGTTGTAATAATAAGTTCTACGCTGTTCCCATGGACAGAACTGTTGTAATACGTTAGTTTACAATGTTTTAGAGCTAACAGAACCGTTTTATTCAATGGGAAATGCGTAGTTTAAAAGATATTTAGGTGAACTCTAATTACGGGGCTTAGTTTTCACTAAGTTTCATGGGGAACTATAAGAAACCGTTGTAATAATAAGATCTACGCTGTTCCCATGGACAGAGCTGTTGTAATACGTTAGTTTACAATGTTTTAGAGCTAACAGAACCGTTTTATTCAATGGGAAATGCGTAGTTTAAAAGATATTTAGGTGAACTCTTATTACGGGGCTTAGTTTTCACTAAGTTTCATGGGGAACTATATAAAAAACGGTGTAATAATAAGTTCTACGCTGTTCCCATGGACAGAACTGTTGTAATACGTTAGTTTACAATGTTTTAGAGCTAACAGAACCGTTTTATTCAATGGGAAATGCGTAGTTTAAAAGATATTTAGGTGAACTCTTATTACGGGGCTTAGTTTTCACTAAGTTTCATGGGGAACTATAAGAAACCGTTGTAATAATAAGTTCTACGCTGTTCCCATGGACAGAACTGTTGTAATACGTTAGTTTACAATGTTTTAGAGCTAACAGAACCGTTTTATTCAATGGGAAATGCGTAGTTTAAAAGATATTTAGGTGAACTCTTATTACGGGGCTTAGTTTTCACTAAGTTTCATGGGGAACTATAAGAAACATTGTAATAATAAGTTCTACGCTGTTCCCATGAACAGAACTGTTGTAATAGGTTAGTTTACAATGTTTTAGAACTAACAGAACCGTTTTATTCAATGGGAAATGCGTAGTTTAAAAGATATTTAGGTGAACTCTTATTACGGGGCTTAGTTTTCACTAAGTTTCATGGGGAACTATAAGAAACCGTTGTAATAATAAGTTCTACGCTGTTCCCATGGACAGAACTGTTGTAATACGTTAGTTTACAATGTTTTAGAGCTAACAGAACCGTTTTATTCAATGGGAAATGCGTAGTTAAAAAGATATTTAGGTGAACTCTTATTACAGGGCTTAGTTTTCACTAAGTTTCATGGGGAACTATAAGAAACTGTTGTAATAATAAGTTCTACGCTGTTCCCATGGACAGAACTGTTGTAATACGTTAGTTTACAATGTTTTAGAGCTGACAGAACCGTTTTATTCAATGGGAAATACGTAGTTTAAAAGATATTTAGGTGAACTCTAATAACGGGGCTTAGTTTTCACTAAGTTTCATGGGGAACTATAAGAAACCAATGTAATAATAAGTTCTACGCTGTTCCCATGGACAGAACTGTTGAAATACGTTAGTTTACAATGTTTTAGAGCTAACAGAACAGTTTTATTCAATGGGAAATGCGTAGTTTAAAAGATATTTAGGTGAACTCTTATTACGGGGCTTAGTTTTCACTAAGTTTCATGGGGAACTATAAGAAACCGTTGTAATAATAAGTTCTACGCTGTTCCCATGGACAGAACTGTTGTAATACGTTAGTTTACAATGTTTTAGAGCTAACAGAACCGTTTTATTCAATGGGAAATGCGTAGTTTAAAAGATATTTAGGTGAACTCTTATAACGGGGCTTAGTTTTCATTAAGTTTCATGGGGAACTCTAAGAAACCGTTGTAATAATAAGTTCTACGCTGTTCCCATGGACAGAACTGTTGTAATACGTTAGTTTACAATGTTTTAGAGCTAACAGAACCGTTTTATTCAATGGGAAATGCGTAGTTTAAAAGATATTTAGTTGAACTCTTATTACGGGGCTTAGTTTTCACTAAGTTTCATGGGGAACTATAAGAAACCGTTGTAATAATAAGTTCTACGCTGTTCCCATGGACAGAACTGTTGTAATACGTTAGTTTACAATGTTTTAGAGCTAACAGAACCGTTTTATTCAATGGGAAATGCGTAGTTTAAAAGATATTTAGGTGAACTCTTATTACGGGGCTTAGTTTTCACTAAGTTTCATGGGGAACTATAAGAAACCGTTGTAATAATAAGTTCTACGCTGTTCCCATGGACAGAACTGTTGTAATACGTTAGTTTACAATGTTTTAGAGCTAACAGAACCGTTTTATTCAATGGGAAATGCGTAGTTTAAAAGATATTTAGGTGAACTCTAATTACGGGGCTTAGTTTTCACTAAGTTTCATGGGGAACTATAAGAAACCGTTGTAATAATAAGTTCTACGCTGTTCCCATGGACAGAGCTGTTGTAATACGTTAGTTTACAATGTTTTAGAGCTAACAGAACCGTTTTATTCAATGGGAAATGCGTAGTTTAAAAGATATTTCGGTGAACTCTTATTACGGGGCTTAGTTTTCACTAAGTTTCATGGGGAACTATATAAAAAACGGTGTAATAATAAGTTCTACGCTGTTCCCATGGACAGAACTGTTGTAATACGTTAGTTTACAATGTTTTAGAGCTAACAGAACCGTTTTATTCAATGGGAAATGCGTAGTTTAAAAGATATTTAGGTGAACTCTTATTACGGGGCTTAGTTTTCACTAAGTTTCATGGGGAACTATAAGAAACCGTTGTAATAATAAGTTCTACGCTGTTCCCATGGACAGAACTGTTGTAATACGTTAGTTTACAATGTTTTAGAGCTAACAGAACCGTTTTATTCAATGGGAAATGCGTAGTTTAAAAGATATTTAGGTGAACTCTTATTACGGGGCTTAGTTTTCACTAAGTTTCATGGGGAACTATAAGAAACATTGTAATAATAAGTTCTACGCTGTTCCCATGAACAGAACTGTTGTAATAGGTTAATTTACAATGTTTTAGAACTAACAGAACCGTTTTATTCAATGGGAAATGCGTAGTTTAAAAGATATTTAGGTGAACTCTTATTACGGGGCTTAGTTTTCACTAAGTTTCATGGGGAACTATAAGAAACCGTTGTAATAATAAGTTCTACGCTGTTCCCATGGACAGAACTGTTGTAATACGTTAGTTTACAATGTTTTAGAGCTAACAGAACCGTTTTATTCAATGGGAAATGTGTAGTTTAAAAGATATTTAGGTGAACTCTTATTACGGGGCTCAGTTTTCACTAAGTTTCATGGGGAACTATAAGAAACCGTTGTAATAATAAGTTCTACGCTGTTCCAATGGACAAAACTGTTGTAATACGTTAGTTTACAATGTTTTAGAGCTAACAGAACCGTTTTATTCAATGGGAAATGCGTAGTTCAAAAAATATTTAGGTGAACTCTTATTACGGGGCTTAGTTTTCACTAAGTTTCATGGGGAACTATAAGAAACCGTTGTAATAATAAGTTCTACGCTGATCCCATGGACAGAACTGTTGTAATACGTTAGTTTACAATGCTTTATAGCTAACAGAACCGTTTTATTCAATGGGAAATGCGTAGTTTAAAAGATATTTAGGTGAACTCTTATTACGGGGCTTAGTTTTCACTAAGTTTCATGGGGAACTATATAAAAAACGGTGTAATAATAAGTTCTACGCTGTTCCCATGGACAGAACTGTTGTAATATGTTAGTTTACAATGTTTTAGAGCTAACAGAACCGTTTTATTCAATGGGAAATGCGTAGTTTAAAAGATATTTAGGTGAACTCTTATTACGGGGCTTAGTTTTCACTAAGTTTCATGGGGAACTATAAGAAACCGTTGTAATAATAAGTTCTACGCTGTTCCCATGGACCGAACTGTTGTAGTACGTTAGTTTACAATGTTTTAGAGCTAACAGAACCGTTTTATTCAATGGGAAATGCGTAGTTTAAAAGATATTTAGGTGAACTCTTATTACGGGGCTTAGTTTTCACTAAGTTTCATGGGGAACTATAAGAAACCGTTGTAATAATAAGTTCTACGCTGTTCCCATGAACAGAACTGTTGTAATAGGTTAGTTTACAATGTTTTAGAACTAACAGAACAATTTTATTCAATGGGAAATGCGTAGTTTAAAAGATATTTAGGTGAACTCTTATTACGGGCCTTAGTTTTCACTAAGTTTCATGGGGAACTATAAGAAACCGTTGTAATAATAAGTTCTACGCTGTTCCCATGGACAGAACTGTTGTAATACGTTAGTTTACAATGTTTTAGAGCTAACAGAACCGTTTTATTCAATGGGAAATGCGTAGTTTAAAAGATATTTAGGTGAACTCTTATTACGGGGCTTAGTTTTCACTAAGTTTCATGGGGAACTATAAGAAACCGTTGTAATAATAAGTTCTACGCTGTTCCCATGGACAAAACTGTTGTAATACGTTAGTTTACAATGTTTTAGAGCTAACAGAACAGTTTTATTCAATGGGAAATGCGTAGTTTAAAAGATATTTAGGTGAACTCTTATTACGGGGCTTAGTTTTCACTAAGTTTCATTGGGAACTATAAGAAACCGTTGTAATAATAAGTTCTACGCTGTTCCCATGGACAGAACTGTTGTAATACGTTAGTTAACAATGTTTTAGAGCTAACAGAACCGTTTTATTCAATGGGAAATGCGTAGTTTAAAAGATATTTCGGTGAACTCTTATTACGGGGCTTAGTTTTCACTAAGTTTCATGGGGAACTATAAGAAACCGTTGAAATAATAAGTTCTACGCTGTTCCCATGGACCGAACTGTTGTAATACGTTAGTTTACAATGTTTTAGAGCTAACAGAACCGTTTTATTCAATGGGAAATGCGTAGTTTAAAAGATATTTAGGTGAACTCTTATTACGGGGCTTAGTTTTCACTAAGTTTCATGGGGAACTATAAGAAACCGTTGTAATAATAAGTTCTACGCTGTTCCCATGAACAGAACTGTTGTAATAGGTTAGTTTACAATGTTTTAGAACTAACAGAACAATTTTATTCAATGGGAAATGCGTAGTTTAAAAGATATTTAGGTGAACTCTTATTACGGGGCTTAGTTTTCACTAAGTTTCATGGGGAACTATAAGAAACCGTTGTAATAATAAGTTCTACGCTGTTCCCATGGACAGAACTGTTGTAATACGTTAGTTTACAATGTTTTAGAGCTAACAGAACCGTTTTATTCAATGGGAAATGCGTAGTTTAAAAGATATTTAGGTGAACTCTTATTACGGGGCTTAGTTTTCACTAAGTTTCATGGGGAACTATAAGAAACCGTTGTAATAATAAGTTCTACGCTGTTCCCATGGACAAAACTGTTGTAATACGTTAGTTTACAATGTTTTAGAGCTAACAGAACATTTTATCTTCAATGGGAAATGCGTAGTTTAAAAGATATTTAGGTGAACTCTTATTACGGGGCTTAGTTTTCACTAAGTTTCATTGGGAACTATAAGAAACCGTTGTAATAATAAGTTTTACGCTGTTCCCATGGACAGAACTGTTGTAATACGTTAGTTAACAATGTTTTAGAGCTAACAGAACCGTTTTATTCAATGGGAAATGCGTAGTTTAAAAGATATTTCGGTGAACTCTTATTACGGGGCTTAGTTTTCACTAAGTTTCATGGAGAACTATAAGAAACCGTTGTAATAATAAGTTCTACGCTGTTCCCATGGACAGAACTGTTGTAATACGTTAGTTTACAATGGGTTCGAGCTAACAGAACCGTTTTATTCAATGGGAAATGCGTAGTTAAAAAGATATTTAGGTGAACTCTTATTACGGGGCTTAGTTTTCACTAAGTTTCATGGGGAACTATAAGAAACTGTTGTAATAATAAGTTCTACGCTGTTCCCATGGACAGAACTGTTGTAATACGTTAGTTTACAATGTTTTAGAGCTGACAGAACCGTTTTATTCAATGGGAAATACGTAGTTTAAAAGATATTTAGGTGAACTCTAATTACGGGGCTTAGTTTTCACTAAGTTTCATGGGGAACTATAAGAAACCAATGTAATAATAAGTTCTACGCTGTTCCCATGGACAGAACTGTTGAAATACGTTAGTTTACAATGTTTTAGAGCTAACAGAACAGTTTTATTCAATGGGAAATGCGTAGTTTAAAAGATATTTAGGTGAACTCTTATTACGGGGCTTAGTTTTCACTAAGTTTCATGGGGAACTATAAGAAACCGTTGTAATAATAAGTTCTACGCTGTTCCCATGGACAGAACTGTTGTAATACGTTAGTTTACAATGTTTTAGAGCTAACAGAACCGTTTTATTCAATGGGAAATGCGTAGTTCAAAAGATATTTAGGTGAACTCTTATTACGGGGCTTAGTTTTCACTAAGTTTCATGGGGAACTATAAGAAACTGTTGTAATAATAAGTTCTACGCTGTTCCCATGGACAGAACTGTTGTAATACGTTAGTTTACAATGTTTTAGAGCTAACAGAACCGTTTTATTCAATGGGAAATGCGTAGTTTAAAAGATATTTAGGTGAACTCTTATTACGGGGCTTAGTTTTCACTAAGTTTCATGGGGAACTATAAGAAACTGTTGTAATAATAAGTTCTACGCTGTTCCCATGGACAGAACTGTTGTAATACGTTAGTTTACAATGTTTTAGAGCTGACAGAACCGTTTTATTCAATGGGAAATACGTAGTTTAAAAGATATTTAGGTGAACTCTAATTACGGGGCTTAGTTTTCACTAAGTTTCATGGGGAACTATAAGAAACCAATGTAATAATAAGTTCTACGCTGTTCCCATGGACAGAACTGTTGAAATACGTTAGTTTACAATGTTTTAGAGCTAACAGAACAGTTTTATTCAATGGGAAATGCGTAGTTTAAAAGATATTTAGGTGAACTCTTATTACGGGGCTTATTTTTCACTAAGTTTCATGGGGAACTATAAGAAACCGTTGTAATAATAAGTTCTACGCTGTTCCCATGGACAGAACTGTTGTAATACGTTAGTTTACAATGTTTTAGAGCTAACAGAACCGTTTTATTCAATGAGAAATGCGTACTTTAAAAGATATTTAGGTGAACTCTTATTACGGGGCTTAGTTTTCACTAAGTTTCATGGGGAACTATAAGAAACCGTTGTAATAATAAGTTCTACGCTGTTCCCATGGATAGAACTGTTGTAATACGTTAGTTTACAACGTTTTAGAGCTAACAGAACCGTTTTATTCAATGGGAAATGCGTAGTTTAAAAGATATTTAGGTGAACTCTTATTACGGGGCTTAGTTTTCACTAAGTTTCATGGGGAACTATAAGAAACCGTTGTAATAATAAGTTCTACGCTGTTCCCATGGATAGAACTGTTGTAATACATTAGTTTACAATGTTTTAGAGCTAACAGAACCGTTTTATTCAATGAGAAACGCGTAGTTTAAAAGATATTTAGGTGAACTCTTATTACGGGGCTTAGTTTTCACTAAGTTTCATGGGGAACTATAAGAAACCGTTGTAATAATAAGTTCTTCGCTGTTCCCATGGACAGAACTGTTGTAATACGTTAGTTTACAATGTTTTAGAGCTAACAGAACCGTTTTATTCAATGGGAAATGCGTAGTTTGAAAGATATTTAGGTGAACTCTTATTACGGGGCTTAGTTTTCACTAAGTTTCATGGGGAACTATAAGAAACCGTTGTAATAATAAGTTCTACGCTGTTCCCATGGACAGAACTGTTGTAATACGTTAGTTTACAATGTTTTAGAGCTAACAGAACCGTTTTATTCAATGGGAAATGCGTAGTTTAAAAGATATTTAGGTGAACTCTTATTACGGGGTTTAGTTTTCACTAAGTTTCATGGGGAACTATAAGAAACCGTTGTAATAATAAGTTCTACGCTGTTCTCATGGACAGAACTGTTGTAATACGTTAGTTTACAATGTTTTAGAGCTAACAGAGCCGTTTTATTTAATGGGAAATGCGTAGTTTAAAAGATATTTAGGTGAACTCTTATTACGGGGCTTAGTTTTCACTAAGTTTCATGGGGAACTACAAGAAACCGTTGTAATAATAAGTTCTACGCTCTTCCCATGGACAGAACTGTTGTAATACGTTAGTTTACAATGTTTTAGAGCTAACAGAACCGTTTTATTCAATGGGAAATGCGTAGTTTAAAAGATATTTAGGTGAACTCTTATTACGGGGCTTAGTTTTTACTAATTTTCATGGGGAACTATAACAAACCGTTGTAATAATAAGTTCTACGCTGTTCCCATGGACAGAACTGTTGTAATACGTTAGTTTACAATGTTTTAGAGCTAACAGAACCGTTTTATTCAATGGGAAATGCGTAGTTTAAAAGATATTTAGGTGAACTCTTATTACGGGGTTTAGTTTTCATTAAGTTTCATGGGGAACTATAAGAAACCGTTGTAATAATAAGTTCTACGCTGTTCCCATGGACAGAACTGTTGTAATACGTTAGTTTACAATGTTTTAGAGCTAACAGAACCGTTTTATTCAATGGGAAATGCGTAGTTTAAAAGATATTTAGGTGAACTCTTATTACGGGGCTTAGTTTTCACTAAGTTTCATGGGGAACTATAAGAAACCGTTGTAATAATAAGTTCTACGCTGTTCCCATGGACAGAACTGTTGTAATACGTTAGTTTACAATGTTTTAAAGCTAACAGAACCGTTTTATTCAATGGGAAATGCGTAGTTTAAAAGATATTTAGGTGAACTCTTATTACGGGGCTTAGTTTTCACTAAGTTTCATGGGGAACTATAAGAAACCGTTGTAATAATAAGTTCTACGCTGTTCCCATGGACAGAACTGTTGTAATACGTTAGTTTACAATGTTTTAGAGCTAACAGAATCGTTTTAATCAATGGGAAATGCGTAGTTTAAAAGAAATTGAGGTGAACTCTTATTACGGGGCTTAGTTTTTCACTAAATTACATGGGGAACTATAAGAAACCGTTGTAATAATAAGTTCTACGCTGTTCCCAGGAACAGAACTGTTGTAATACGTTAGTTTACAATGTTTTAGAGCTAACAGAACCGTTTTATTTAATGGGAAATGCGTAGTTAACAAGATATTTAGGTGAACTCTTATTACGGGGCTTAGTTTTCACTAAGTTTCTTGGGGAACTATAAGAAACCGTTGTAATAATAAGTTCTACGCTGTTCCCATGGACAGAACTGTTGTAATACGTTAGTTTACAATGTTTTAGAGCTAACAGAACCGTTTTATTCAATGCGAAATGCGTAGTTTAAAAGATATTTAGGTGAACTCTTATTACGGGGCTTAGTTTTCACTAAGTTTCATTGGGAACTATAAGAAACCGTTGTAATAATAAGTTCTACGCTGTTCCTATGGACAGAACTTTTGTAATACGTTAGTTTACAATGTTTTAGAGCTAACAAAACCGTTTTATTCAATGGGAAATGCGTAGTTTAAAAGATATTTAGGTGAACTCTTATTACGGGGCTTAGTTTTCACTAAGTTTCATGGGGAACTATAAGAAACCGTTGTAATAATAAGTTCTACGCTGTTCCCATGGACAGAACTGTTGTAATACGTTAGTTTACAATGTTTTAGAGCTAACAGAACCGTTTTATTCAATGGGAAATGCGTAGTTTAAAAGATATTTAGGTGAACTCTTATTACGGGGCTTAGTTTTCACTAAGTTTAATGGGGAACTATAAAAAACC
Organism: Pelagia noctiluca; assembly: GCA_963924455.1. Lineage (NCBI taxonomy): Eukaryota > Metazoa > Cnidaria > Scyphozoa > Semaeostomeae > Pelagiidae > Pelagia > Pelagia noctiluca. The sequence continues at coordinate 6,053,944 of OZ004323.1, forward strand.
GTTGTAATAATAAGTTCTACGCTGTTACCATGGACAGAACTGTTGTAATACGTTAGTTTACAATGTTTTAGAGCTAACAAAACCGTTTTATTCAATGGCAAATGCGTAGTTTAAAAGATATTTAGGTGAACTCTTATTACGGGGCTTAGTTTTCACTAAGTTTCATGGGGAACTATAAGAAACCATTGTAATAATAAGTTCTACGCTGTTCCCATGGACAGAACTGTTGTAATACGTTAGTTCACAATGTTTTAGAGCTAACAGAACCGTTTTATTCAATGGGAAATGCGTAGTTTAAAAGATATTTAGGTGAACTCTTATTACGCAGCTTAGTTTTCACTAAGTTTCATGGGGAACTATAAGAAACCGTTGTAATAATAAGTTCTACGCTGTTCCCATGGACAGAACTTTTGTAATACGTTAGTTTACAATGTTTTAGAGCTAACAGAACCGTTTTATTCAATGGAAAAAGCGTAGTTTAAAAGATATTTAGGTGAACTCTTATTACGGGGCTTAGTTTTCACTAAGTTTCATGGGGAACTATAAGAAACCGTTGTAATAATAAGTTCTACGCTGTTCCCATGGACAGAACTGTTGTAATACGTTAGTTTACAATGTTTTAGAGCTAACAGAACCGTTTTATTCAATGGGAAATGCGTAGTTTAAAAGATATTTAGGTGAACTCTTATTACGGGGCTTAGTTTTCACTAAGTTTCATGGGGAACTATAAGAAACCGTTGTAATAATAAGTTCTACGCTGTTCCCATGGACAGAACTGTTGTAATACGTTAGTTTACAATGTTTTAGAGCTGACAGAACCGTTTTATTCAATGGGAAATGCGTAGTTTAAAAGATATTTAGGTGAACTCTTATTACGAGGCTTAGTTTTCACTAAGTTTCATGGGGAACTATAAGAAACCAATGTAATAATAAGTTCTACGCTGTTCCCATTGACAGAACTGTTGTAATACGTTAGTTTACAATGTTTTAGAGCTAACAGAACAGTTTTATTCAATGGGAAATGCGTAGTTTAACAGATATTTAGGTGAACTCTTATTACGGGGCTTAGTTTTCACTAAGTTTCATGGGGAACTATAAGAAACCGTTGTAATAATAAGTTCTACGCTGTTCCCATGGACAGAACTGTTGTAATACGTTAGTTTACAATGTTTTAGAGCTAACAGAACCGTTTTATTCAATGGAAAAAGCGTAGTTTAAAAGATATTTAGGTGAACTCTTATTACGGGGCTTAGTTTTCACTAAGTTTCATGGGGAACTATAAGAAACCGTTGTAATAATAAGTTCTACGCTGTTCCCATGGACAGAACTGTTGTAATACGTTAGTTTACAATGTTTTAGAGCTAACAGAACCGTTTTATTCAATGGGAAATGCGTAGTTTAAAAGATATTTAGGTGAACTCTTATTACGGGGCTTAGTTTTCACTAAGTTTCATGGGGAACTATAAGAAACCGTTGTAATAATAAGTTCTACGCTGTTCCCATGGACAGAACTGTTGTAATACGTTAGTTTACAATGTTTTAGAGCTGACAGAACCGTTTTATTCAATGGGAAATGCGTAGTTTAAAAGATATTTAGGTGAACTCTTATTACGAGGCTTAGTTTTCACTAAGTTTCATGGGGAACTATAAGAAACCAATGTAATAATAAGTTCTACGCTGTTCCCATTGACAGAACTGTTGTAATACGTTAGTTTACAATGTTTTAGAGCTAACAGAACAGTTTTATTCAATGGGAAATGCGTAGTTTAACAGATATTTAGGTGAACTCTTATTACGGGGCTTAGTTTTCACTAAGTTTCATGGGGAACTATAAGAAACCGTTGTAATAATAAGTTCTACGCTGTTCCCATGGACAGAACTGTTGTAATACGTTAGTTTACAATGTTTTAGAGCTAACAGAACCATTTTATTCAATGGGAAATGCGTAGTTTAAAAGATATTTAGGTGAACTCTTATTACGGGGCTTAGTTTTCACTAAGTTTCATGGGGAGCTATAAGAAACCGTTGAAATAATAAGTTCTACGCTGTTCCCATGGACAGAACTGTTGTAATACGTTAGTTTACAATGTTTTAGAGCTAACAAAACCGTTTTATTCAATGGGAAATGCGTAGTTTAAAAGATATTTAGGTGAACTCTTATTACGGGGCTTAGTTTTCACTAAGTTTCATGGGGAACTATAAGAAACCGTTGTAATAATAAGTTCTACGCTGTTCCCATGGACAGAACTGTTGTAATACGTTAGTTTACAATGTTTTAGAGCTAACAGAACCGTTTTATTCAATGGGAAATGCGTAGTTTAAAAGATATTTAGGTGAACTCTTATTACGGGGCTTACTTTTCACTAAGTTTCATGGGGAACTATAAGAAACCGTTGTAATAATAAGTTCTACGCTGTTCCCATGGATAGAACTGTTGTAATACGTTAGTTTACAATGTTTTAGAGCTAACAGAACCGTTTTATTCAATGGGAAACGCGTAGTTTAAAAGATATTTAGGTGAACTCTTATTACGGGGCTGAGCTTTCACTAAGTTTCATGGGGAACTATAAGAAACCGTTGTAATAATAAGTTCTACGCTGTTCCCATGGACAGAACTGTTGTAATACGTTAGTTTACAATGTTTTAGAGCTAACAGAACCGTTTTATTCAATGGGAAATGTGTAGCCTAAAAGATATTTAGGTGAACTCTTATTGAGGGGCTTAGTTTTCACTAAGTTTCATGGGGAACTATAAGAAACCGTTGTAATAATAAGTTCTACGCTGTTCCCATGGACAGAACTGTTGTAATACGTTAGTTTACAATGTTTTAGAGCTAACAGAACCGTTTTATTCAATGGGAAATGCGTAGTTTAAAAGATATTTAGGTGAACTCTTATTACGGGGCTTAGTTTTCAGAAAGTTTCATGGGGAACTATAAGAAACCGTTGTAATAATAAGTTCTACGCTGTTCCCATGGACAGAACTGTTGTAATACGTTAGTTTACAATGTTTTAGAGCTAACAGAACCGTTTTATTCAATGGGAAATGCGTAGTTTAAAAGATATTTAGGTGAACTCTTATTACGGGGCTTAGTTTTCACTAAGTTTCATGGGGAACTATAAGAAACTGTTGTAATAATAAGTTCTACGCTGTTCCCATGGACAGAACTTTTGTAATACGTTAGTTTAAAATGTTTTAGAGCTAACAGAACCGTTTTATTCAATGGGAAATGCGTAGTTTAAAAGATATTTAGGTGAACTCTTATTACGGGGCTTAGTTTTCACTAAGTTTCATGGGGAACTATAAGAAACCGTTGTAATAATAAGTTCTACGCTGTTCCCATGGACAGAACTGTTGTAATACGTTAGTTTACAATGTTTTAGAGCTAACAGAACCGTTTTATTCAATGGGAAATGCGTAGTTTAAAAGATATTTAGGTGAACTCTTATTACGGGGCTTAGTTTTCACTAAGTTTCATGGGGAACTATAAGAAACCGTTGTAATAATAAGTTCTACGCTGTTCCCATGGACAGAACTGTTGTAATACGTTAGTTTACAATGTTTTAGAGCTGACAGAACCGTTTTATTCAATGGGAAATGCGTAGTTTAAAAGATATTTAGGTGAACTCTTATTACGAGGCTTAGTTTTCACCAAGTTTCATGGGGAACTATAAGAAACCAATGTAATAATAAGTTTTACGCTGTTCCCATTGACAGAACTGTTGTAATACGTTAGTTTACAATGTTTTAGAGCTAACAGAACAGTTTTATTCAATGGGAAATGCGTAGTTTAACAGATATTTAGGTGAACTCTTATTACGGGGCTTAGTTTTCACTAAGTTTCATGGGGAACTATAAGAAACCGTTGTAATAATAAGTTCTACGCTGTTCCCATGGACAGAACTGTTGTAATATGTTAGTTTACAATATTTTAGAGCTAACAGAACCATTTTATTCAATGGGAAATGCGTAGTTTAAAAGATATTTAGGTGAACTCTTATTACGGGGCTTAGTTTTCACTAAGTTTCATGGGGAGCTATAAGAAACCGTTGAAATAATAAGTTCTACGCTGTTCCCATGGACAGAACTGTTGTAATACGTTAGTTTACAATGTTTTAGAGCTAACAAAACCGTTTTATTCAATGGGAAATGCGTAGTTTAAAAGATATTTAGGTGAACTCTTATTACGGGGCTTAGTTTTCACTAAGTTTCATGGGGAACTATAAGAAACCGTTGTAATAATAAGTTCTACGCTGTTCCCATGGACAGAACTGTTGTAATACGTTAGTTTACAATGTTTTAGAGCTAACAGAACCGTTTTATTCAATGGGAAATGCGTAGTTTAAAAGATATTTAGGTGAACTCTTATTACGGGGCTTAGTTTTCACTAAGTTTCATGGGGAACTATAAGAAACCGTTGTAATAATAAGTTCTACGCTGTTCCCATGGATAGAACTGTTGTAATACGTTAGTTTACAATGTTTTAGAGCTAACAGAACCGTTTTATTCAATGGGAAACGCGTAGTTTAAAAGATATTTAGGTGAACTCTTATTACGGGGCTTAGTTTTCACTAAGTTTCATGGGGAACTATAAGAAACCGTTGTAATAATAAGTTCTACGCTGTTCCCATGGACAGAACTGTTGTAATACGTTAGTTTACAATGTTTTAGAGCTAACAGAACCGTTTTATTCAATGGGAAATGTGTAGTTTAAAAGATATTTAGGTGAACTCTTATTGAGGGGCTTAGTTTTCACTAAGTTTCATGGGGAACTATAAGAAACCGTTGTAATAATAAGTTCTACGCTGTTCCCATGGACAGAACTGTTGTAATACGTTAGTTTACAATGTTTTAGAGCTAACAGAACCGTTTTATTCAATGGGAAATGCGTAGTTTAAAAGATATTTAGGTGAACTCTTATTACGGGGCTTAGTTTTCAGAAAGTTTCATGGGGAACTATAAGAAACCGTTGTAATAATAAGTTCTACGCTGTTCCCATGGACAGAACTGTTGTAATACGTTAGTTTACAATGTTTTAGAGCTAACAGAACCGTTTTATTCAATGGGAAATGCGTAGTTTAAAAGATATTTAGGTGAACTCTTATTACGGGGCTTAGTTTTCACTAAGTTTCATGGGGAACTATAAGAAACCGTTCTAATAATAAGTTCTACGCTGTTCCAATGGACAGAACTGTTGAAATACGTTTGTTTACAATGTTTTAGACTTAACAGAACCGTTTTATTCAATGGGAAATGCGTAGTTTAAAAGATATTTAGGTGAACTCTTATACGGGGCTTAGTTTTCACTAAGTTTCATGGGGAACTATAAGAAACCGTTGTAATAATAAGTTCTACGCTGTTCCCATGGACAGAACTGTTGTAATACGTTAGTTTACAATGTTTTAGAGCTAACAGAACCGTTTTATTCAATGGCAAATGCGTAGTTTAAAAGATATTTAGGTGAATTCTTATTACGGGGCTTAGTTTTCACTAAGTTTCATGGGGAACTATAAGAAACCGTTGTAATAATAAGATCTACGCTGTTCTCATGGACAAAACTGTTGTAATACGTTAGTTTACAATGTTTTAGAGCTAACAGAACCGTTTTATTCAATGGGAAATGCGTAGTTTAAAAGATATTTAGGTGAACTCTTATTACGGGGCTTAGTTTTCACTAAGTTTCATGGGGAACTATAAGAAACCGTTGTAATAATAAGTTCTACGCTGTTCCCATGGACAGAACTGTTGTAATACGTTAGTTTACAATGTTTTAAAGCTAACAGAACCGTTTTATTCAATGGGAAATGCGTAGTTTAAAAGATATTTAGGTGAACTCTTATTACGGGGCTTAGTTTTCACTAAGTTTCACGGGGAACTATAAGAAACCGTTGTAATAATAAGTTCTACGCTGTTCCCATGGACAGAACTGTTGTAATACGTTAGTTTACAATGTTTTAGAGCTAACAGAACCGTTTTATTCAATGGGAAATGCGTAGTTTAAAAGAAATTGAGGTGAACTCTTATTACGGGGCTTAGTTTTCACTAAATTTCATGGGGAACTATAAGAAACCGTCGTAATAATAAGTTCTACGCTGTTCCCAGGAACAGAACTGTTGTAATACGTTAGTTTACAATGTTTAAGAGCTAACAGAACCGTTTTATTTAATGGGAAATGCGTAGTTAACAAGATATTTAGGTGAACTCTTATTACGGGGCTTAGTTTTCACTAAGTTTCTTGGGGAACTATAAGAAACCGTTGTAATAATAAGTTCTACGCTGTTCCCATGGACAGAACTGTTGTAATACGTTAGTTTACAATGTTTTAGAGCTAACAGAACCGTTTTATTCAATGGGAAATGCGTAGTTTAAAAGATATTTAGGTGAACTCTTATTACGGGGCTTAATTTTCACTACGTTTCATGGGGAACTATAAGAAACCGTTGTAATAATAAGTTCTACGCTGTTCCTATGGACAGAACTGTTGTAATACGTTAGTTTACAATGTTTTAGAGCTAACAGAACCGTTTTATTCAATGGGAAATGCGTAGTTTAAAAGATATTTAGGTGAACTCTTATTACGGGGCTTAGTTTTCACTAAGTTTCATGGGGAACTATAAGAAACCGTTGTAATAATTAGTTTTACGCTGTTCCCATGGACAGAACTGTTGTAATACGTTAGTTTACAATGTTTTAGAGCTAACAGAACCGTTTTATTCAATGGCAAATGCGTAGTTTAAAAGATATTTAGGTGAATTCTTATTACGGGGCTTAGTTTTCACTACGTTTCATGGGGAACTATAAGAAACCGTTGTAATAATAAGATCTAAGCTGTTCCCATGGACAAAACTGTTGTAATACGTTAGTTTACAATGTTTTAGAGCTAACAGAACCATTTTATTCAATGGGAAATGCGTAGTTTAAAAGATATTTAGGTGAACTCTTATAACGGGGCTTAGTTTTCACTAAGTTTCATGGGGAACTATAAGAAACCGTTGTAATAATAAGTTCTACGCTGTTCCCATGGACAGAACTGTTGTAATACGTTGATTTACAATGTTTTAGAGCTAACAGAACCGTTTTATTCAATGGGAAATGCGTAGTTTAAAAGATATTTAGGTGAACTCTTATTACGGGGCTTAGTTTTCACTAAGTTTCATGGGGAACTATAAGAAACCGTTGTAATAATTAGTTTTACGCTGTTCCCATGGACAGAACTGTTGTAATACGTTAGTTTACAATGTTTTAGAGCTAACAGAACCGTTTTATTCAATGGCAAATGCGTAGTTTAAAAGATATTTAGGTGAATTCTTATTACGGGGCTTAGTTTTCACTACGTTTCATGGGGAACTATAAGAAACCGTTGTAATAATAAGATCTAAGCTGTTCCCATGGACAAAACTGTTGTAATACGTTAGTTTACAATGTTTTAGAGCTAACAGAACCGTTTTATTCAATGGGAAATGCGTAGTTTAAAAGATATTTAGGTGAACTCTTATTACGGGGCTTAATTTTCACTAAGTTTCATGGGGAACTATAAGAAACCGTTGTAATAATAAGTTCTACGCTGTTCCCATGGACAGAACTGTTGTAATACGTTAGTTTACAATGTTTTAAAGCTAACAGAACCGTTTTATTCAATGGGAAATGCGTAGTTTAAAAGAAATTGAGGTGAACTCTTATTACGGGGCCTAGTTTTCACTAAATTTCATGGGGAACTATAAGAAACCGTTGTAATAATAAGTTCTACGCTGTTCCCAGGAACAGAACTGTTGTAATACGTTAGTTTACAATGTTTAAGAGCTAACAGAACCGTTTTATTTAATGGGAAATGCGTAGTTAACAAGATATTTAGGTGAACTCTTATTACGGGGCTTAGTTTTCACTAAGTTTCTTGGGGAACTATAAGAAACCGTTGTAATAATAAGTTCTACGCTGTTCCCATGGACAGAACTGTTGTAATACGTTAGTTTACAATGTTTTAGAGCTAACAGAACCGTTTTATTCAATGGGAAATGCGTAGTTTAAAAGATATTTAGGTGAACTCTTATTACGGGGCTTAGTTTTCACTAAGTTTCATGGGGAACTATAAGAAACCGTTGTAATAATAAGATCTACGCTGTTCCCATGGACAAAACTGTTGTAATACGTTAGTTTACAATGTTTTAGAGCTAACAGAACCGTTTTTTTCAATGGGAAATGCGTAGTTTAAAAGATATTTAGGTGAACTCTTATTACGGGGCTTAATTTTCACTACGTTTCACGGGGAACTATAAGAAACCGTTGTAATAATAAGTTCTACGCTGTTCCCATGGACAGAACTGTTGTAATACGTTAGTTTACAATGTTTTAAAGCTAACAGAACCGTTTTATTCAATGGGAAATGCGTAGTTTAAAAGATATTTAGGTGAACTCTTATTACGGGGCTTAGTTTTCACTAAATTTCATGGGGAACTATAAGAAACCGTTGTAATAATAAGTTCTACGCTGTTCCCATGGACAGAACTGTTGTAATACGTTAGTTTACAATGTTTTAGAGCTAACAGAACCGTTTTATTCAATGGGAAATGCGTAGTTTAAAAGAAATTGAGGTGAACTCTTATTACGGGGCCTAGTTTTCACTAAATTTCATGGGGAACTATAAGAAACCGTTGTAATAATAAGTTCTACGCTGTTCCCAGGAACAGAACTGTTGTAATACGTTAGTTTACAATGTTTAAGAGCTAACAGAACCGTTTTATTTAATGGGAAATGCGTAGTTAACAAGATATTTAGGTGAACTCTTATTACGGGGCTTAGTTTTCACTAAGTTTCTTGGGGAACTATAAGAAACCGTTGTAATAATAAGTTCTACGCTGTTCCCATGGACAGAACTGTTGTAATACGTTAGTTTACAATGTTTTAGAGCTAACAGAACCGTTTTATTCAATGGGAAATGCGTAGTTTAAAAGATATTTAGGTGAACTCTTATTACGGGGCTTAGTTTTCACTAAGTTTCATGGGGAACTATAAGAAACCGTTGTAATAATAAGATCTACGCTGTTCCCATGGACAAAACTGTTGTAATACGTTAGTTTACAATGTTTTAGAGCTAACAGAACCGTTTTTTTCAATGGGAAATGCGTAGTTTAAAAGATATTTAGGTGAACTCTTATTACGGGGCTTAATTTTCACTACGTTTCACGGGGAACTATAAGAAACCGTTGTAATAATAAGTTCTACGCTGTTCCTATGGACAGAACTGTTGTAATACGTTAGTTTACAATGTTTTAGAGCTAACAGAACCGTTTTATTCAATGGGAAATGCGTAGTTTAAAAGATATTTAGGTGAACTCTTATTACGGGGCTTAGTTTTCACTAAGTTTCATGGGGAACTATAAGAAACCGTTGTAATAATAAGATCTACGCTGTTCCCATGGACAAAACTGTTGTAATACGTTAGTTTACAATGTTTTAGAGCTAACAGAACCGTTTTTTTCAATGGGAAAGGCGTAGTTTAAAAGATATTTAGGTGAACTCTTATTACGGGGCTTAATTTTCACTACGTTTCACGGGGAACTATAAGAAACCGTTGTAATAATAAGTTCTACGCTGTTCCCATGGACAGAACTGTTGTAATACGTTAGTTTACAATGTTTTAAAGCTAACAGAACCGTTTTATTCAATGGGAAATGCGTAGTTTAAAAGATATTTAGGTGAACTCTTATTACGGGGCTTAGTTTTCACTAAATTTCATGGGGAACTATAAGAAACCGTTGTAATAATAAGTTCTACGCTGTTCCCATGGACAGAACTGTTGTAATACGTTAGTTTACAATGTTTTAGAGCTAACAGAACCGTTTTATTCAATGGGAAATGCGTAGTTTAAAAGAAATTGAGGTGAACTCTTATTACGGGGCCTAGTTTTCACTAAATTTCATGGGGAACTATAAGAAACCGTTGTAATAATAAGTTCTACGCTGTTCCCAGGAACAGAACTGTTGTAATACGTTAGTTTACAATGTTTAAGAGCTAACAGAACCGTTTTATTTAATGGGAAATGCGTAGTTAACAAGATATTTAGGTGAACTCTTATTACGGGGCTTAGTTTTCACTAAGTTTCTTGGGGAACTATAAGAAACCGTTGTAATAATTAGTTCTACGCTGTTCCCATGGACAGAACTGTTGTAATACGTTAGTTTACAATGTTTTAGAGCTAACAGAACCGTTTTATTCAATGGGAAATGCGTTAGTTTAAAAGATATTTAGGTGAACTCTTATTACGGGGCTTAGTTTTCACTAAGTTTCATGGGGAACTATAAGAAACCGTTGTAATAATAAGTTCTACGCTGTTCCCATGGACAGAACTGTTGTAATACGTTAGTTTACAATGTTTTAGAGCTAACAGAACCGCTTTATTCAATGGGAAATGTGTAGTTTAAAAGATATTTAGGTGAACTCTTATTGAGGGGCTTAGTTTTCACTAAGTTTCATAGGGAACTATAAGAAACCGTTGTAATAATAAGTTCTACGCTGTTCCCATGGACAGAACTGTTGTAATACGTTAGTTTACAATGTTTTAGAGCTAACAGAACCGTTTTATTCAATGGGAAATACGTAGTTTAAAAGATATTTAGGTGAACTCTTATTACGGGGCTTAGTTTTCACTAAGTTTCATGGGGAACTATAAGAAACCGTTGTAATAATAAGTTCTACGCTGTTCCCATGGACAGAACTGTTGTAATACGTTAGTTTACAATGTTTTAGAGCTAACAGAACCGTTTTATTCAATGGGAAATGCGTAGTTTAAAAGATATTTAGGTGAACTCTTATTACGGGGCTTAGTTTTCACTAAGTTTCATGGGGAACTATAAGAAACCGTTGTAATAATAAGTTCTACGCTGTTCCCATGGATAGAACTGTTGTAATACGTTAGTTTACAATGTTTTAGAGCTAACAGAACCGTTTTATTCAATGGGAAACGCGTAGTTTAAAGGATATTTAGGTGAACTCTTATTACGGGGCTTAAATTTCACTAAGTTTCATGGGGAACTATAAGAAACCGTTGTAATAATAAGTTCTACGCTGTTCCCATGGACAGAACTGTTGTAATACGTTAGTTTACAATGTTTTAGAGCTAACAGAACCGCTTTATTCAATGGGAAATGTGTAGTTTAAAAGATATTTAGGTGAACTCTCATTGAGGGGCTTAGTTTTCACTAAGTTTCATGGGGAACTATAAGGAACCGTTGTAATAATAAGTTCTACGCTGTTCCCATGGACAGAACTGTTGTAATACGTTAGTTTACAATGTTTTAGAGCTAACAGAACCGTTTTATTCAATGGGAAATGCGTAGTTTAAAAGATATTTAGGTGAACTCTTATTACGGGGCTTAGTTTTCCCTAAGTTTCATGGGGAACTATAAGAAACCGTTGTAATAATAAGTTCTACGCTGTTCCCATGGACAGAACTGTTGTAATACGTTAGTTTACAATGTTTTAGAGCTAACAGAACCGTTTTATTCAATGGGAAATGCGTAGTTTAAAAGATATTTAGGTGAACTCTTATTACGGGGCTTCGTTTTCACTAAGTTTCATGAGGAACTATAAGAAACCGTTGTAATAATAAACTCTACGCTGTTCCCATGGACAGAACTGTTGTAATACGTTAGTTTACAATGTTTTAGAGCTAACAGAACCGTTTTAAACAATGGGAAATGCGTAGTTTAAAAGATATTTAGGTGAACTCTTATTACGGGGCTTAGTTTTCACTAAGTTTCATGGGGAACTATAAGAAACCGTTGTAATAATAAGTTTTACGCTGTTCCCATGGACAGAACTGTTGTAATACGTTATTTTACAATGTTTTAGAGCTAACAGAACCGTTTTATTCAATGGGAAATGCGTAGTTTAAAAGATATTTAGGTGAACTCTTATTACGGGGCTTAGTTTTTACTAAGTTTCATGGGGAACTATAAGAAACCGCTGTAATAATAAGTTCTACGCTGTTCCCATGGACAGAACTGTTGTAATACGTTAGTTTAAAATGTTTTAGAGCTAACAGAACCGTTTTATTCAATGGGAAATGCGTAGTTTAAAAGATATTTAGGTGAACTCTTATTACGGGGCTTAGTTTTCACTAAGTTTCATGGGGAACTATAAGAAACCGTTGTAATAATAAGTTCTACGCTGTTCCCATGGACAGAACTGTTGTAATACGTTTGTTTACAATGTTTTAGAGCTAACAGAACCGTTTTATTCAATGGGAAATGCGTAGTTTAAAAGATATTTAGGTGAACTCTTATTACGGGGCTTAGTTTTCACTAAGTTTCATGGGGAACTATAAGAAACCGTTGTAATAATAAGTTCTACGCTGTTCCCATGGACAGAACTGTTTTAATACGTTAGTTTACAATGTTTTAGAGCTAACAGAACCGTTTTATTCAATGGCAAATGCGTAGTCTAAAAGATATTTAGGTGAACTCTTATTACGGGGCTTAGTTTTCACTAAGTTTCATGGGGAACTATAAGAAACCGTTGTAGTAATAAGATCTACGCTGTTCCCATGGACAAAACTGTTGTAATACGTTAGTTTACAATGTTTTAGAGCTAACAGAACCGTTTTATTCAATGGGAAATGCGTAGTTTAAAAGATATTTAGGTGAACTCTTATTACGGGGCTTAGTTTTCACTACGTTTCATGGGGAACTATAAGAAACCGTTTTAATAATAAGTTCTACGCTGTTCCTATTGACAGAACTGTTGTAATACGTTAGTTTACAGTGTTTTAGAGCTAACAGAACCGTTTTATTCAATGGGAAATGCGTAGTTTAAAAGATATTTAGGTGAACTCTTATTACGGGGCGTAGTTTTCACTAAGTTTCATGGGGAACTATAAGAAACCGTTGTAATAATAAGTTTTACGCTGTTCCCATGGACAGAACTGTTGTAATACGTTAGTTTACAATGTTTTAGAGCTAACAGAACCGTTTTATTCAATGGGAAATGCGTAGTTTAAAAGATATTTAGGTGAACTCTTATTACGGGGCTTAGTTTTCACTAAGTTTCATGGGGAACTATAAGAAACCGTTGTAATAATAAGTTCTACGCTGTTCCCATGGATAGAACTGTTGTAATACGTTAGTTTACAATGTTTTAGAGCTAACAGAACCGTTTTATTCAATGGGAAACGCGTAGTTTAAAAGATATTTAGATGAACTCTTATTACGGGGCTTAGTTTTCACTAAGTTTCATGGGGAACTATAAGAAACCGTTGTAATAATAAGTTCTACGCTGTTCCCATGGACAGAACTGCTGTAATACGTTTGTTTACAATGTTTTAGAGCTAACAGAACCGCTTTATTCAATGGGAAATGTGTAGTTTAAAAGATATTTAGGTGAACTCTTATTGAGGGGCTTAGTTTTCACTAAGTTTCATGGGGAACTATAAGAAACCGTTGTAATAATAAGTTCTACGCTGTTCCCATGGACAGAACTGTTGTAATACGTTAGTTTACAATGTTTTAGAGCTAACAGAACCATTTTATTCAATGGCAATGCGTAGTTTAAAAGATATTTAGGTGAACTCTTATTACGGGGCTTAGTTTTCCCTAAGTTTCATGGGGAACTATAAGAAACCGTTGTAATAATAAGTTCTACGCTGTTCCCATGGACAAAACTGTTGTAATACGTTAGTTTACAATGTTTTAGAGCTAACAGAACCGTTTTATTCAATGGGAAATGCGTAGTTTAAAAGATATTTAGGTGAACTCTTATTACGGGGCTTCGTTTTCACTAAGTTTCATGAGGAACTATAAGAAACCGTTGTAATAATAAACTCTACGCTGTTCCCATGGACAGAACTGTTGTAATACGTTAGTTTACAATGTTTTAGAGCTAACAGAACCGTTTTAAACAATGGGAAATGCGTAGTTTAAAAGATATTTAGGAGAACTCTTATTACGGGGCTTAGTTTTCACTAAGTTTCATGGGGAACTATAAGAAACCGTTGTAATAATAAGTTTTACGCTGTTCCCATGGACAGAACTGTTGTAATACGTTATTTTACAATGTTTTAGAGCTAACAGAACCGTTTTATTCAATGGGAAATGCGTAGTTTAAAAGATATTTAGGTGAACTCTTATTACGGGGCTTAGTTTTTACTAAGTTTCATGGGGAACTATAAGAAACCGTTGTAATAATAAGTTCTACGCTGTTCCCATGGACAGAACTGTTGTAATACGTTAGTTTACAATGTTTTAGAGCTAACAGAACCGTTTTATTCAATGGGAAATGCGTAGTTTAAAAGATATTTAGGTGAACTCTTATTACGGGGCTTAGTTTTCACTAAGTTTCATGGGGAACTATAAGAAACCGTTGTAATAATAAGTTCTACGCTGTTCCCATGGACAGAACTGTTGTAATACGTTTGTTTACAATGTTTTAGAGCTAACAGAACCGTTTTATTCAATGGGAAATGCGTAGTTTAAAAGATATTTAGGTGAACTCTTATTACGGGGCTTAGTTTTCACTAAGTTTCATGGGGAACTATAAGAAACCGTTGTAATAATAAGTTCTACGCTGTTCCCATGGACAGAACTGTTTTAATACGTTAGTTTACAATGTTTTAGAGCTAACAGAACCGTTTTATTCAATGGCAAATGCGTAGTCTAAAAGATATTTAGGTGAACTCTTATTACGGGGCTTAGTTTTCACTAAGTTTCATGGGGAACTATAAGAAACCGTTGTAATAATAAGATCTACGCTGTTCCTATGGACAGAACTGTTGTAATACGTTAGTTTACAATGTTTTAGAGCTAACAGAACCGTTTTATTCAATGGGAAATGCGTAGTTTAAAAGATATTTAGGTGAACTCTTATTACGGGGCGTAGTTTTCACTAAGTTTCATGGGGAACTATAAGAAACCGTTGTAATAATAAGTTTTACGCTGTTCCCATGGACAGAACTGTTGTAATACGTTAGTTTACAATGTTTTAGAGCTAACAGAACCGTTTTATTCAATGGGAAATGCGTAGTTTAAAAGATATTTAGGTGAACTCTTATTACGGGGCTTAGTTTTCACTAAGTTTCATGGGGAACTATAAGAAACCGTTGTAATAATAAGTTCTACGCTGTTCCCATGGACAGAACTGTTGTAATACGTTAGTTTACAATGTTTTAGAGCTAACAGAACCGTTTTATTCAATGGGAAATGCGTAGTTTAAAAGATATTTAGGTGAACTCTTATTACGGGGCTTAGTTTTCACTAAGTTTTATGGGGAACTATAAGAAACCGTTGTAATAATAAGTTCTACGCTGTTCCCATGGACAGAACTGCTGTAATACGTTTGTTTAAAATGTTTTAGTGCTAACAGAACCGTTTTATTCAATGGGAAATGCGTAGTTTAAAAGATATTTAGGTGAACTCTTATTACGGGGCTTAGTTTTCACTAAGTTTCATGGGGAACTATAAGAAACCGTTGTAATAATAAGTTCCATGCTGTTCCCATGGACAGAACTGTTGTAATACGTTAGTTTACAATGTTTTAGAGCTAACAGAACCATTTTATTCAATGGCAAATGCGTAGCTTAAAAGATATTTAGGTGAACTCTTATTACGGGGCTTAGTTTTCACTAAGTTTCATGGGGAACTATAAGAAACCGTTGTAATAATAAGATCTACGCTGTTCCCATGGACAAAACTGTTGTAATACGTTAGTTTACAATGTTTTAGAGCTAACAGAACCGTTTTATTCAATGGGAAATGCGTAGTTTAAAAGATATTTAGGTG
The DNA here is from genome assembly GCA_963924455.1 of Pelagia noctiluca. Taxonomy (NCBI): domain Eukaryota; kingdom Metazoa; phylum Cnidaria; class Scyphozoa; order Semaeostomeae; family Pelagiidae; genus Pelagia; species Pelagia noctiluca. Next base: position 6,069,711 of record OZ004323.1, read on the forward strand.
AACTCTTATTACGGGGCTTAGTTTTCACTACGTTTCATGGGGAACTATAAGAAACCGTTGTAATAATAAGTTCTACGCTGTTCCTATGGACAGAACTGTTGTAATACGTTAGTTTACAATGTTTTAGAGCTAACAGAACCGTTTTATTCAATGGGAAATGCGTAGTTTAAAAGATATTTAGGTGAACTCTTATTACGGGGCTTAGTTTTCATTAAGTTTCATGGGGAACTATAAGAAACCGTTGTAAAAATAAGTTCTACGCTGTTCCCATGGACAGAACTGTTGTAATACGTTAGTTTACAATGTTTTAGAGCTAACAGAACCGTTTTATTCAATGGGAAATGCGTAGTTTAAAAGATATTTAGATGAACTCTTATTACGGGGCTTAGTTTTCACTACGTTTCATGGGGAACTATAAGAAACCGTTGTAATAATAAGTTCTACGCTGTTCCTATGGACAGAACTGTTGTAATACGTTAGTTTACAATGTTTTAGAGCTAACAGAACCGTTTTATTCAATAAGAAATGCGTAGTTTAAAAGATATTTAGGTGAACTCTTATTACGGGGCTTAGTTTTCATTAAGTTTCATGGGGAACTATAAGAAACCGTTGTAATAATAAGTTCTACGCTGTTCCCATGGACAGAACTGTTGTAATATGTTAGTTTACAATGTTTTAGAGCTAACAGAACCGTTTTATTCAATGGGAAATGCGTAGTTTAAAAGATATTTAGGTGAACTCTTATTACGGGGCTTAGTTTTCACTAAGTTTCATGGGGAACTATAAGAAACCGTTGTAATAATAGGTTCTACGCTGTTCTCATGGACAGAACTGTTGTAATACGTTAGTTTACAATGTTTTAGAGCTAACAGAACCGTTTTATTTAATGGGAAATGCGTATTTTAAAAGATATTTAGGTGAACTCTTATTACGGGGCTTAGTTTTCACTAAGTTTCATGGGGAACTACAAGAAACCGTTGTAATAATAAGTTCTACGCTGTTCCCATGGACAGAACTGTTGTAATACGTTAGTTTACAATGTTTTAGAGCTAACAGAACCGTTTTATTCAATGGGAAATGCGTAGTTTAAAAGATATTTAGGTGAACTCTTATTACGGGGCTTAGTTTTTACTTATTTTCATGGGGAACTATAACAAACCGTTGTAATAATAAGTTCTACGCTGTTCCCATGGACAGAAATGTTGTAATACGTTAGTTTACAATGTTTTAGAGCTAACAGAACCGTTTTATTCAATGGGAAATGCGTAGTTTAAAAGATATTTAGGTGAACTCTTATTACGGGGCTTAGTTTTCACTAAGTTTCATGGGGAACTATAAGAAACCGTTGTAATAATAAGTTCTACGCTGTTCCCATGGACAGAACTGTTGTAATACGTTAGTTTACAATGTTTTAGAGCTAACAGAACCGTTTTATTCAATGGGAAATGCGTAGTTTAAAAGATATTTAGGTAAACTCTTATTACGGGGCTTAGTTTTCACTAAGTTTCATGGGGAACTATAAGAAACCGTTGTAATAATAAGTTCTACGCTGTTCCCATGGACAGAACTTTTGTAATACGTTAGTTTACAATGTTTTAGAGCTAACAAAACCGTTTTATTCAATGGGAAATGCGTAGTTTAAAAGATATTTAGGTGAACTCTTATTACGGGGCTTAGTTTTCACTAAGTTTCATGGGGAACTATAAGAAACTGTTGTAATAATAAGTTCTACGCTGTTCCCATGGACAGAACTGTTGTAATACGTTAGTTTACAATGTTTTAGAGCTAACAGAACCGTTTTATTCAATGGGAAATGCGTAGTTTAAAAGATATTTAGGTGAACTCTTATTACGGGGCTTAGTTTTCACTAAGTTTCATGGGGAACTATAAGAAACCGTTGTAATAATAAGTTCTACGCTGTTACCATGGACAGAACTGTTGTAATACGTTAGTTTACAATGTTTTAGAGCTAACAAAACCGTTTTATTCAATGGCAAATGCGTAGTTTAAAAGATATTTAGCTGAACTCTTATTATAGACAGGGCGCTGTCGTAAAATTGACCAGCAAAATTAGTGGCAATTAAATTTTGATACTAAACCAAACCTTAGACCCTTATGAGTTGGATTTCACCTGTTGGACATGAATTTTTTTCTTGTGAAGCAAATCCAACAACATTTTCTTCATACGAGTTTTAGGCCATTCAAAATCACTGGCGCCATTTTTTTTCGAAATATGTAATTGTCATTAAAGCTCTTGTGCATGTTGTAAAAGTCCGATTATAAGGTTAAATTATAAAATATCACAAAAAATGGTCAGCTAATTTAATTTTGGGCCCATTAGGTACAGGTCTAGGGAGCTGCAGCCAGTAAAAGATGGTATGACGTCATCAAATTGTGACGTCATAAAGTTTGTTCCTCTTTTTTCTTAATTTTCTTTCAAATTTATAACATTTGCACTAAAACGAAATGGTGGACCAGGATAATTAAAAGCTTCTCCGCGTTACCCCAATCGTGTCAGAAAGCAAACTAATCTTGTGTAGAACACACCTTCGAGAAAATCAGGGGCAATGCGGGACATCAGAATATTTGGCAAGCAATCCCTACAGCTATATTTTCATTTTGTTGAATAGAGGTGTTTGCGTACTATTATCTTGAATCAATCCACCCAATAATCTTCTGCTTAAGGAACTAAACATTTACAGATTCAATGCATGAATGTTCTACTCCGGAGACCGATTCCATTTTGAAACTTTCTGAAATTAATGGGCTGATGAACTCTTCAACGGCAGATCTCGGTCCATAAAACTTTGTATCAAATAATATAATGGCCTCATAAAGAAAACTCATTGTGTTTCCTTGCCCCTACTCGCTAATTTTCTAACCGCTTCGACCATTCACACGGGATACACGAGACGTCCCTAAATTGAACTTTTCCTAATTAATCAAAATTCGGGAAACATTCCGAAAGACAGGTCCCGTATAAGCGGAATAACTAGCCACGGTCAGTTTTGGACGGTTGCAAATGGAACCGGTCTCATGCAAAGGCAGCTTATATTTTTTAATGGCCCGAGCTCTCTAATCGAAAGATCACTGTCAGAGTCATTATCAGCATCTCTGTCTTCTTCCTCGACATTATCATTGCTGCAGTTAGAACAATTGCAGACGTCAGTGCAGTTCAAGCCATACGAAAAACAAGCACACGACTGATTGCTACATTTGGATTTTCGGCAGTTGCAAGATACCAGCTCAACGATGGAGTCAGGAGCAGGATTCTGCGTCATCCACACTATCTCCATACCAGAATCTCTATCGACTCTCCATCCGTACCCATCAGGGGAAGGTATGTTGATGTTAGCCTCTAACGCTCTTTTAACTACCGCAGTTACGTAGGAAACCCGTTTGCAATGCTGGAACAGTTCATCTTGAGTTTGAGGGAGCTGCTGCGGCTCGGGTACTTTCTTTGTAGAGCTGCAGAACTTAGTGTACCGTGCCTCGTTGACACTTGACACGTTCTTCAACCCATACAAAGTGCAAACGAACTCTTCAATGGCTGGAAGGAGGTCTTCATCAAATGCGAAATCTTCACCAACCATTCCGAAAGTGTAATGAAAGAGTTCGCAACTTTTCAATGCTTTGAAAGCTTTGGCCTTTCCTATCCCGAACAATGCACTGGTGTAGTCATTGCCCGTGAAGGCATGAAATGCTGGCAAGGCATTTGATATTGATGAACCTAGATCTTGATGAATGGCTCTTATATCTATAATTCGCTTGGAAGCTTTCGTACCAATTTGGACGAATAAATTTATGGCAATTCTTTCTGCATAGTATATGCTGTATATCGCGATGTCAGTGTCAACTGTAACAATGCACACATTTTGGTGACCAGATTCTTCTGCATGCTTACAGCACAAGATGACTTTGGTATCAGCCTCTTCCTGATTTGAAAATAGTGCACCCACTTCAGTAGACTCGACTATATCATCCACATTCTTTATTAGATAGCATTTCTCTTCAACTATAGCATAGATGCTGCGATTGCCAATCTGATTTTTAAAACGCTCTGGGTGGCTCCAATCTCTCACTAAAAATTTGATCAAGTCAATTTTGTTCTGCGAGTGAGATAGGTACTTCTTCCATTGCTTCGGTGTCTTCTGTTCTCTTCTATTCAGTTGAAACCTGATGATACCCTGACTTGCACGCTTGTGTCGTTCCATTTCTTTAATCGAATTTTCGAGGTACTGATCCGTTACGAAATATACCGTGTTGGCGTTTCCTGTGAGTATCCTAGCTAAAATATGGGCAGAGATATCTCCGAATGTGGACATACTCTCTGGCTTTAGCTGCTGAAGTATCACCATACCATCGAAGACAAGCACAGTTCCGATTGGCAATGCCTCGAGCGTTTCTATTCCCTCTTTCACAACATTCAACAGCTTTGACTTGGTTGTTTTCACCAAGGTCCCATCTGGCTTTGCAAGAGACCAGGGTATAGGTCCAAGTGAATAGGAGAGTAGCTCTTGCATGCTGACAGTGCATCTCTTCTCTCCAATCACAAGGAGTTTTGCAAATATTCCTCTCTCTGCAGTGATGGTGTAGGTCTTATCTTTAATTTTTCGTACACTCTTGGCGTTCAAAGAGGCGAATGTCTTCAGCTTCAATCGCTTGATAGGACTGAAGAATGGAACTTCGTCTGTCTTGATTCTTTCCTCCAAAAACTTATTCAGCGCCGTCTCTCCTTGACTGTGAGCTTCTACGAGATCGCCTGCCACATCAGGAGGAGCCATCAACCCGGAACTAAGACTGATTAAGCTTTCACTTGTCAGAAATGGATTTCCCCATGCAAGTAGAACGTCATGCGTTCGGCGGACAGCAGCTTCATCAAACAACATTCTTGCTGAGCCAAGGTCTTTTGTTACTGAAGACTCTTTACCAATTTCAATCATCTGCTCCAGCTTATTCAAGGCTTTTGCTGCACTGTGACTTGTTAAAACCCATCTTTGTACTGTTCCTGTTGTCGTACTGAATCCTGAAATTCCGCCATGACCTTTCTGTTCCCGATTTATTGTTTGCTCGATACACTGATCTGACGCCACTGCATTAAACATTCCAGGCTGTCGACGAACGGAGAAATTTCCATTCCTAAGATAGAAAAGCCACTGTTATTTACAATAGAAGTAAAGTTGTGGATGTCAATGTCGTAATAAAACGGCAACCGGGGTAAGATCCATGACCAAAAATTGGACACTGCGGTGTTCCTGACTCTGCGTTTTGATCTGCTGTGTCGTCTTGCGGTGTTCCTGTCTAATGGCTTTCACACTTCCTCACGCAGGCATATGAGAAGGTCCAGCACAAAGCCTAGTAGTGGACTCATTTGTTAAAATTAATTTTAAGGACTTTGTTATAACTACGCACATCAAAAAATTTCGAAGATTCAGGGATTGACATAAGTGTTGAAAGACGCGCGCCTTCTTTTTAGATAGACTTTTGATTAATCGATCATGCACAATAGCGAAATCACGAGTAGTTGAAAGTAATCGAATAATTTTAAACTTACAGAAATTCCTGATAAATGACAGGATGCTTTTCTTCAAGGGACTGCATTTCTGCCCAGTAGTAAGTGAGGTATCTGGCATAGTTGGGACGGTCGTAGGCAAATAACCAAGGAAGCATTCGCTGTGTGGATATGACATGCAACGGCCAATCACCGGTCCTTACTGAGCGGACAAATGCGAACAGTGTATTCATCATCTGAAGAAAGGATTGCCAAAACGTAGCGGTGGGAGACGTGGTTTGACTTTCCAGGTACTCCTCGTACTTTTCAATGCGATTCAGTAACTGCCGATTTTCGTTCACGAAGTTGTTGAGGTGTTCTTCAGATACTTCATTCAGTAGATCCTGCATTTCTTTAGATGCGAGGCACGAATCAAAACTTTGCTTCTCACTTCTCTCTGATAGCCAGTCTTCGAATGTTTGAAGTTTCAAGCGCATCAGTGCGTCAAATATGTACTTGTATATACGCATGCAATTGTTGTAGTGCTTTCCGTTCAGCAATTTTTCCACAGAGCCTGGACCTAAAGAGGAAATGAAAAGACTATCAGTTATTCTCTCTCATTATCACAGTACCCCAATTAATATACACAAGAAATGAATTTAAAGAAATACACACAAGCCTAATATGAGAATTAATTTTCCATCATTGGCAAATCAAGGTCATTATTTATTTGGTATTTGGGAGTCTTTCCACATAAAGCCAAAACATAATATTTAGAGGCAGAAAGAGTTCGTTTTTTCCCTTTGGACCCTTCAGTTCTAATCGCATTGGGTGACTCACTAAATTGAGGGCGGTCAATGTTTTTCTCACAGCAATAACAATCATTGACACCTTTACCGATCAGTTGATTTCGATCTGCATGTGAATTGAAAACTCGTTAGAATTTTGTCTCGTTTCTTTTCTGACGTTTTACTCTACAAAATTTGAGACAAAAACGTTTCCAATGTAAATTTTTCGCTATGTTTCAGATTTTTCTATAAAATAGCATTTCTTATTTCGGGTTTCCATATTTCAGTTGATTTCTTTTTTATGAGAAAAATTACACAATGGGACTTTTTGTAATATCTATATAAGTCAATGCCAAGAAACGTCAAGAAACCCAACTTTTTTATGCAATTGAGAACGAAAATATTATTTTTAGAAGTACAATGTGCAAAAAAACCTACCGACTAAATTTGCTTCCACTATCAAATCTCTGAGGCCTGCATCTGCGAATCTTTTGCCAATGACTGACAGGAATATGCATGATGTATGGAATGCACCCATTCTTAGGACGATGAATTTTTTCAATTCGTTATTTCTCGGCATCAGAAGAATCTCCAGTGCTTTTGCATAGATTGCCTGGTCCATCACTACATCTGTCTCGCTCAATCCAAGTGCTTCAGCCTTTTCTTTTGATTGCACAAGGAGCTCCTGTACTGTTTCAAGCTTTGTCGGGGACTGGTTAATTGCAGGCAAATAAACAACGCGGTGCCATGAATCGCTTCTCTCCGAAATAAGAGCATTGAATCCTGTCCAGTTCGGTATAGAATATGGAAGATCACGAACAGCTGCTATATTGCGAAGAAGAACCCACAGAATATCAATTTGTCGCGATTTTTTCTCAAGGTCACCCAATGGCTTCAATTCGGCATGGATTTTTTCAGGGTTTTGACGTTTTTTCGCAAAGACTGGCTGGATTATGGTTTGCATCCCCTCGAATGCTCTTGCTCTATTTCGATGCTCTGGGGTATCAGACGAGGCACTGGTTGAAGGTACATTTCCATCCTCATTCACAAGCTGAACTACAATGCCATTTGTGCAGTGCATACTCACGCCAGTAAGAGATTCGGGGTTAATATCGTTGTTGTCCCAGATAAATGTGACAAATGTTGAAGGCTGTAAAATCTTTGGTACGAAACTCTTCAGCAATTTATTCTTGGTCTGATCTACAGCTAGACTTGTTTCCAAAAAGCAAGTTTCGTCATATGAAATGCAATGCCCAAAGTTGTTCAGCCATTTTATTAACTGCTTCGAACCAGTTTTACGTTTAGTACATAACGCCAACAAAACATGCTTGATTGTGCGGTCCTTTCCATTCTTTATAGAGTATAGAATATCCTGACCTAAAGATTGTATCTTCTTTTGTTTACGTGGAGATGGTTTTTCTCGTTTCGTGAGAAGGACATTTAAGAATGTCTTCAACAATTGCGGAAGAACAGTTTCTGCATTGAGTAGCTGATCTTCATTTGGTGGCCATATTGGGAAGGTATTTTCTGCCTCTTGGATTTCCTTTCGAATTGATTTGGCAACATCTTTCACTTTTTGCGTTAATGACTCTTCGAAGTTTTGTGATTTCGCTTTTATTCTCTTTCCAACTTCGATTATCTCTCCAGTTTCCACACTTTTGTTGTAAATAAAATATCCACCAGACTTTGGACACCATGTACCGATTCTTTCACCGAAATAGCTCAAAATCTTTGAGCGCAATGTTCTTGCATCGCAAGGTTTCGTGGTGCTGGATTCGTCTGATCCTTTCAACAGCTCCAAATATAACTGGTACAAATGTGGAATACTCACAGTAGTATTGTCCTGAAAGACACGCTGCTCAATGTATTTAGTCAATTCTGAAAACACTCTTTCATTATCTTGGCCCTTCTCCACTTCAACTTGCTTTATCTTGGTATATGTTCGGTAGCAGGTCCTGTGGTAATGGAGCTCCCTTGCATTTATTACTTTCCAGTCAACACCAGCTACATCAGCCAACAATTGTGGCTTGTCATTTCGGAATATAGCAGCCTCCTGAAGTGCCACTGCTCCAACCTCCGTTACACACTTCTCCAAACGCTCATAACCACTACCGCCTTTTGCTGTTTTCTTGGAGCGACATATGCAGCATTCATAGTCTGCAATAACCTTTCCTACAAGAGAAAAATATTGTAATTCAATTAAACATCCAAATAGATTTTCGGTAATGAAAAAAGAGTTAAAGGTATTTTTTCTGCCCCTCTCAAAAACACTTAGCCCAAACCCAAATGGTATTTTTGTTCTACCCAGTTATAGGGTTTCTTTACATGATGAGCTGGAGTTCATAAAATGACATAATGATTCAAAAAAACTGTATGTTATCTATAATCTCTAGTACCCAATTTTTGGGTGGTTTGCATTTTTGCTTTTTGCTTCGTTGGATTTTGCTTTGGAATAGGGCAAAAATTTATGTAGACATTGGGTTTTTCTATTTTGTTAATCAAGAATTGATTTGTAGGAAACTGATGAAGTGAAAACTTTTAGCGTTCAGATGAAGGTTCGAATACACGTATTTTTTATAAGAAACTTGGCTCGAACCCCAGTACTAAAAGTTTCTTAATTTTTTTATTGTCTTCTATTGTACAGAGAAAACAATAGAACAAAAAATCTATCGCTCTTTATGAGAAATCCTGAGTACTGAGTTTCTTATAAACGAGTTTATTATAAAAAAATACTTGTAATCGAGGTTGTACTTTATTTTAATGAAGTCTCTTAATATTTTCCATCCAGTTTCTTTTAACAAGTCAACTACTTCAGTCTTGAGTTTCTTATAGAGAGTTTCTTATAAAAAAATGAGTGCACATACATCTGAAAACAATTCATCCTTGTTTAAAGTAGAAATAAGAAATTCAAATAATTATAATTACCATGCCTGTCTCTTTTTCTACCAGTTACACGTTTGACTTCGGGTACTTTTTCGTCGCTTAACTTTCTTTTGATAGTAGTAAGACTTTTCTTGTGTGTAAAATTCGAGTAACATTTACGATGATAGCCATAACTTTTGCTTGGTATTTCGTTTGAATCGCATTCACTGATCAACTTTGTGACATCTTCTGACTTCCGTATGCGGCTGAATTAAAAAATAAAATGTTAAAGAATTATACAAATAAATAAATAAAAGAGCAAACAAACAAAGAGAAACAAACACAAACAAAAACTGAAATAACGAGATAAGAACAGTGAATCGAGGAAATGTCTTAACTACGATATTATTTAGAATAATTTGTTTGAAAAGATTGACGATGACTGACAAATTACTTACTTTGCTTCCTTTACTCTTTTCCATGAAACTTCCGTAAATTCACTAAGTCGTGATTCTTTGTCGAATTTTACATCATGGACGATGCACCTTCCAGTCTCAGCAACATTTTCCACTACTTTACTTTCAGCACTCTTGCTTCTTCTAGGTTTTTTTGGCGATACAGTTAATTTTAAATCAACTTCCATCGAATAATTCTTAAAACAGAGGCTCGAATAAAGAAGACGACATCATTGCACACTTTTTAGGCCATTTTTTTACAACCTCATCAAAGTAAACAAAACGTCGCGTCATTGTTGTCAAGGTAATCTGACGGCCATAGTTTTTTAGCCTCGTAATCAAAACGGTGCTTCGTGATGAACAATAGAAAAAATGGCGCTCATTTTCTGGACGAGCAACGTGAACCGTGTGGATAAAAAGCGTGTTGGTATGGTCTCACAAGAAAATTATAAGTGTCCAACAGGTGAAATTATGATGTTCAGGTAATATATGATATTTTTTTCGAAAAATTAATTTGCCGCCTAATTTGCAGGTTGATATACGGTTTCTGTCTCCTAGCGCCCTGACTATTACGGGGCTTAGTTTTCACTAAGTTTCATGGGGAACTATAAGAAACCGTTGTAATAATAAGTTCTACGCTGTTCCCATGGACAGAACTGTTGTAATACGTTAGTTAACAATGTTTTAGAGCTAACAGAACCGTTTTATTCAATGGGAAATGCGTAGTTTAAAAGATATTTAGGTGAACTCTTATTACGCAGCTTAGTTTTCACTAAGTTTCATGGGGAACTATAAGAAACCGTTGTAATGATAAGTTCTACGCTGTTCCCATGGACAGAACTTTTGTAATACGTTAGTTTACAATGTTTTAGAGCTAACAGAACCGTTTTATTCAATGGGAAAAGCGTAGTTTAAAAGATATTTAGGTGAACTCTTATTACGGGGCTTAGTTTTCACTAAGTTTCATGGGGAACTATAAGAAACCGTTGTAATAATAAGTTCTACGCTGTTCCCATTGACAGAACTGTTGTAATACGTTAGTTTACAATGTTTTAGAGCTAACAGAACCGTTTTATTCAATGGGAAATACGTATTTTAAAATATATTTAGGTGAACTCTTATTACGGGGCTTAGTTTTCACTAAGTTTCATGGGGAACTATAAGAAACCGTTGTAATAATAAGTTCTACGCTGTTCCTATGGACAGAACTGTTGTAATACGTTGGTTTACAATGTTTTAGAGCTAACAGAACCGTTTTATTCAATGGGAAATGCGTAGTTTAAAAGATATTTATGTGAACTGTTCTTACGGGGCTTAGTTTTCACTAAGTTTCATGGGGAACTATAAGAAACCGTTGTAATAATAAGTTCTACGCTGTTCCCATGGACAGAACTGTTGTAATACGTTAGTTTACAATGTTTTAGAGCTGACAGAACCGTTTTATTCAATGGGAAATGCGTAGTTTAAAAGATATTTAGGTGAACTCTTATTACGAGGCTTAGTTTTCACTAAGTTTCATGGGGAACTATAAGAAACCAATGTAATAATAAGTTCTACGCTGTTCCCATGGACAGAACTGTTGTAATACGTTAGTTTACAATGTTTTAGAGCTAACAGAACCGTTTTATTCAATGGGAAATGTGTAGTTTAAAAGATATTTAGGTGAACTCTTATTAAGGGGCTTAGTTTTCACTAAGTTTCATGGGAAACTATAAGAAACCGTTGTAATAATAAGTTCTACGCTGTTCCCATGGACAAAACTGTTGTAATACGTTAGTTTACAATGTTTTAGAGCTAACAGAACAGTTTTATTCAATGGGAAATGCGTAGTTTAAAAGATATTTAGGTGAACTCTTATTACGGGGCTTAGTTTTCACTAAGTTTCATGGGGAACTATAAGAAACCGTTGTAATAATAAGTTCTACGCTGTTCCCATGGACAGAACTGTTGTAATACGTTAGTTTACAATGTTTTAGAGCTAACAGACCCGTTTTATTCAATGGGAAATGCGTAGTTTAAAAGATATTTAGGTGAACTCTTATTACGCAGCTTAGTTTTCACTAAGTTTCATGGGGAACTATAAGAAACCGTTGTAATAATAAGTTCTACGCTGTTCCCATGGACAGAACTTTTGTAATACGTTAGTTTACAATGTTTTAGAGCTAACAGAACCGTTTTATTCAATGGGAAAAGCGTAGTTTAAAAGATATTTAGGTGAACTCTTATTACGGGGCTTAGTTTTCACTAAGTCTCATGGGGAACTATAAGAAACCGTTGTAATAATAAGTTCTACGCTGTTCCCATGGACAGAACTGTTGTAATACGTTAGTTTACAATGTTTTAGAGCTAACAGAACCGTTTTATTCAATGGCAAATGCGTAGTTTAAAAGATATTTAGGTGAACTCTTATTACGGGGCTTAGTTTTCACTAAGTTTCATGGGGAACTATAAGAAACCGTTGTAATAATAAGATCTACGCTGTTCCCATGGACAAAACTGTTGTAATACGTTAGTTTACAATGTTTTAGAGCTAACAGAACCGTTTTATTCAATGGGAAATGCGTAGTTTAAAAGATATTTAGGTGAACTCTTATTACGGGGCTTAGTTTTCACTACGTTTCATGGGGAACTATAAGAAAACGTTGTAATAATAAGTTCTACGCTGTTCCTATGGACAGAACTGTTGTAATACGTTAGTTTACAATGTTTTAGAGCTAACAGAACCGTTTTATTAAATGGGAAATGCGTAGTTTAAAAGATATTTAGGTGAACTCTTATTACGGGGCTTAGTTTTCACTAAGTTTCATGGGGAACTATAAGAAACCGTTGTAATAATAAGTTCTACGCTGTTCCCATGGACAGAACTGTTGTAATACGTTAGTTTACAATGTTTTAGAGCTAACAGAACCGTTTTATTCAATGGGAAATGCGTAGTTTAAAAGATATTTAGGTGAACTCTTATTACGGGGCTTAGTTTTCACTAAGTTTCATGGGGAACTATAAGAAACCGTTGTAATAATAAGTTCTACGCTGTTCCCATGGACAGAACTGTTGTAATACGTTAGTTTACAATGTTTTAGAGCTAACAGAACCGTTTTATTCAATGGCAAATGCGTAGTTTAAAAGATATTTAGGTGAACTCTTATTACGGGGCTTAGTTTTCACTAAGTTTCATGGGGAACTATAAGAAACCGTTGTAATAATAAGATCTACGCTGTTCCCATGGACAAAACTGTTGTAATACGTTAGTTTGCAATGTTTTAGAGCTAACAGAACCGTTTTATTCAATGGGAAATGCGTAGTTTAAAAGATATTTAGGTGAACTCTTATTACGGGGCTTAGTTTTCACTACGTTTCATGGGGAACTATAAGAAACCGTTGTAATAATAAGTTCTAAGCTGTTGCTATGGACAGAACTGTTGTAATACGTTAGTTTACAATGTTTTAGAGCTAACAGAACCGTTTTATTCAATGGGAAATGCGTAGTTTAAAAGATATTTAGGTGAACTCTTATTACGGGGCTTAGTTTTCACTAAGTTTCATGGGGAACTATAAGAAACCGTTGTAATAATAAGTTCTACGCTGTTCCCATGGACAGAACTGTTGTAATACGTTAGTTTACAATGTTTTAGAGCTAACAGAACCGTTTTATTCAATGGGAAATGCGTAGTTTAAAAGATATTTAGGTGAACTCTTATTACGGGGCTTAGTTTTCACTAAGTTTCATGGGGAACTATAAGAAACGGTTGTAATAATAAGTTCTACGCTGTTCTCATGGACAGAACTGTTGTAATACGTTAGTTTACAATGTTTTAGAGCTAACAGAACCGTTTTATTTAATGGGAAATGCGTAGTTTAAAAGATATTTAGGTGAACTCTTATTACGGGGCTTAGTTTTCACTAAGTTTCATGGGGAACTATAAGAAACCGTTGTAATAATAAGTTCTACGCTGTTCCCATGGACAGAACTGTTGTAATACGTTAGTTTACAATGTTTTAGAGCTAACAGAACCGTTTTATTCAATGGGAAATGCGTAGTTTAAAAGATATTTAGGTGAACTCTTATTACGGGGCTTAGTTTTTACTAAGTTTCATGGGGAACTATAAGAAACCGTTGTAATAATAAGTTCTACGCTGTTCCCATGGACAGAACTGTTGTAATACGTTAGTTTACAATGTTTTAGAGCTAACAGAACCGTTTTATTCAATGGGAAATGCGTAGTTTAAAAGATATTTAGGTGAACTCTTATTACGGGGCTTAGTTTTCACTAAGTTTCATGGGGAACTATAAGAAACCGTTTTAATAATAAGTTCTACGCTGTTCCCATGGACAAAACTGTTGTAATACGTTAGTTTACAATGTTTTAGAGCTAACAGAACCGTTTTATTCAATGGGAAATGCGTAGTTTAAAAGATATTTAGGTGAACTCTTATTACGGGGCTTAGTTTTCACTAAGTTTCATGGGGAACTATAAGAAACCGTTGTAATAATAAGTTCTACGCTGTTCCCATGGACAGAACTGTTGAAATACGTTAGTTTACAATGTTTTAAAGCTAACAGAACCGTTTTATTCAATGGGAAATGCGTAGTTTAAAAGATATTTAGGTGAACTCTTATTACGGGGCTTAGTTTTCACTAAGTTTCATGGGGAACTATAAGAAACCGTTGTAATAATAAGTTCTACGCTGTTCCCATGGACAGAACTGTTGTAATACGTTAGTTTACAATGTTTTAGAGCTAACAGAACCGTTTTATTCAATGGGAAATGCGTAGTTTAAAAGAAATTGAGGTGAACTCTTATCACGGGGCTTAATTTTCACTAAATTTCATGGGGAACTATAAGAAACCGTTGTAATAATAAGTTCTACGCTGTTCCCAGGAACAGAACTGTTGTAATACGTTAGTTTACAATGTTTTAGAGCTAACAGAACCGTTTTATTTAATGGGAAATGCGTAGTTAACAAGATATTTAGGTGAACTCTTATTACGGGGCTTAGTTTTCACTAAGTTTCTTGGGGAACTATAAGAAACCGTTGTAATAATAAGTTCTACGCTGTTCCCATGGACAGAACTGTTGTAATACGTTAGTTTACAATGTTTTAGAGCTAACAGAACCGTTTTATTCAATGGGAAATGCGTAGTTTAAAAGATATTTAGGTGAACTCTTATTACGGGGCTTAGTTTTCACTAAGTTTCATGGGGAACTATAAGAAACCGTTGTAATAATAAGTTCTACGCTGTTCCCATGGACAGAACTTTTGTAATACGTTAGTTTACAATGTTTTAGAGCTAACAAAACCGTTTTATTCAATGGGAAATGCGTAGTTTAAAAGATATTTGGGTGAACTCTTATTACGGGGCTTAGTTTTCACTAAGTTTCATGGGGAACTATAAGAAACCGTTGTAATAATAAGTTCTACGCTGTTCCCATGGACAGTGCTGTTGTAATACGTTAGTTTACAATGTTTTAGAGCTAACAGAACCGTTTTATTCAATGGGAAATGCGTAGTTTAAAAGATATTTAGGTGAACTCTTATTACGGGGCTTAGTTTTCACTAAGTTTCATGGGGAACTATAATAAACCGTTGTAATAATACGTTCTACGCTGTTACCATGGACAGAACTGTTGTAATACGTTAGTTTACAATGTTTTAGAGCTAACAAAACCGTTTTATTCAATGGCAAATGCGTAGTTTAAAAGATATTTAGGTGAACTCTTATTACGGGGCTTAGTTTTCACTAAGTTTCATGGGAAACTATAAGAAACCGTTGTAATAATAAGCTCTACGCTGTTCCCATGGACAGAACTGTTGTAATACGTTAGTTTACAATGTTTTAGAGCTAACAGAACCGTTTTATTCAATGGGAAATGCGTAGTTTAAAAGATATTTAGGTGAACTCTTATTACGCAGCTTAGTTTTCACTATGTTTCATGGGGAACTATAAGAAACCGTTGTAATAATAAATTCTACGCTGTTCCCATGGACAGACCTTTTGTAATACGTTAGTTTACAATGTTTTAGAGCTAACAGAACCGTTTTATTCAATGGGAAATGCGTAGTTTAAAAGATATTTAGGTGAACTCTTATTACGGGGCTTAGTTTTCACTAAGTTTCATGGGGAACTATAAGAAACCGTTGTAATAATACGTTGTACGCTGTTCCCATTGACAGAACTGTTGTAATACGTTAGTTTACAATGTTTTAGAGCTAACAGAACCGTTTTATTCATTGGGAAATGCGTAGTTTAAAAGATATTTAGGTGAACTCTTATTACGGGGCTTAGTTTTCACTAAGTTTCATGAGGAACTATAAGAAACCGTTGTAATAATAAGTTCTACGCTGTTCCCATGGACAGAACTGTTGTAATACGTTAGTTTACAATGTTTTAGAGCTAACAGAACCATTTTATTCAATGGGAAATGCGTAGTTTAAAAGATATTTAGGTGAACTCTTATTACGGGGCTTAGTTTTCACTAAGTTTCATGGGGAACTATAAGAAACCGTTGTAATAATAAGCTCTACGCTGTTCCCATGGACAGAACTGTTGTAATACGTTAGTTTACAATGTTTTAGAGCTAACAGAACCGTTTTATTCAATGGGAAATGCGTAGTTTAAAAGATATTTAGGTGAACTCTTATTACGGGGCTTAGTTTTAACTAAGTTTCATGGGAACTATAAGAAACCGTTGTAATAATAAGTTCTACGCTGTTCCCATGGACAGAGCTGTTGTAATACGTTAGTTTACAATGTTTTAGAGCTAACAGAACCGTTTTATTTAATAGGAAATGCGTAGTTTAAAAGATATTTAGGTGAACTCTTATTACGGGGCTTAGTTTTCACTAAGTTTCATGGGGAGCTATAAGAAACCGTTGTAATAATAAGTTCTACGCTGTTTCCATGGACAGAACTGTTGTAATACGTTAGTTTACAATGTTTTAGAGCTAACAGAACCGTTTTATTCAATTGGAAATGCGTAGTTTAAAAGATATTTAGGTGCACTCTTATTACGGGGCTTAGTTTTCACTAAGTTTCATGGGGAACTATAAGAAACCGTTGTAATAATAAGTTCTACGCTGTTCCCATGGACAGAACTGTTGTAATACGTTAGTTTACAATGTTTTAGAGCTAACAGAACCATTTTATTCAATGGAGAATGCGTAGTTTAAAAGATATTTAGGTGAACTCTTATTACGGGGCTTAGTTTTCACTAAGTTTCATGGGGAACTATAAGAAACCGTTGTAATAATAAGTTCTACGCTGTTCCCATGGACAGAACTGTTGTAATACGTTAGTTTACAATCTTTTAGAGCTAACAGAACCATTTTATTCAATGGGAAATGCCTAGTTTTAAAGATATTTAGGTGAACTCTTATTACGGGGCTTAGTTTTCACTAAGTTTCATGGGGAATTATAAGAAACCGTTGTAATAATAAGTTCTACGCTGTTCCCATGGACAGAACTGTTGTAATACGTTAGTTTACAATGTTTTAGAGCTAACAGAACCATTTTATTCAATGGAGAATGCGTAGTTTAAAAGATATTTAGGTGAACTCTTATTACGGGGCTTAGTTTTCACTAAGTTTCATGGGGAACTATAAGAAACCGTTGTAATAATAAGTTCTACGCTGTTCCCATGGACAGAACTGTTGTAATACGTTAGTTTACAATCTTTTAGAGCTAACAGAACCATTTTATTCAATGGGAAATGCCTAGTTTTAAAGATATTTAGGTGAACTCTTATTACGGGGCTTAGTTTTCACTAAGTTTCATGGGGAATTATAAGAAACCGTTGTAATAATAAGTTCTACGCTGTTCCCATGGACAGAACTGTTGTAATACGTTAGTTTACAATGTTTTAGAGCTAACAGAACCGTTTTATTCAATGGGAAATGCGTAGTTTAAAAGATATTTAGGTGAACTCTTATTACGGGGCTTAGTTTTCACTAAGTTTCATTGGGACCTATAAGAAACCGTTGTAATAATAAGTTCTACGCTGTTCCCATGGACAGAACTGTTGTAATACGTTAGTTTACAATGTTTTAGAGCTAACAGAACCATTTTATTCAATTGAGAATGCGTAGTTTAAAAGATATTTAGGTGAACTCTTATTACGGGGCTTAGTTTTCACTAAGTTTCATGGGGAACTATAAGAAACCGTTGTAATAATAAGTTCTACGCTGTTCCCATGGACAGAACTGTTGTAATACGTTAGTTTACAATCTTTTAGAGCTAACAGAACCATTTTATTCAATGGGAAATGCCTAGTTTTAAAGATATTTAGGTGAACTCTTATTACGGGGCTTAGTTTTCACTAAGTTTCATGGGGAATTATAAGAAACCGTTGTAATAATAAGTTCTACGCTGTTCCCATGGACAGAACTGTTGTAATACGTTAGTTTACAATGTTTTAGAGCTAACAGAATCGTTTTATTCAATGGGAAATGCGTAGTTTAAAAGATATTTAGGTGAACTCTTATTACGCAGCTTAGTTTTCACTAAGTTTCATGGGGAACTATAAGAAACCGTTGTAATAATATGTTCTACGCTGTTCCCATGGACAGAACTGTTGTAATACGTTAGTTTACAATGTTTTAGAGCTAATGGAACCGTTTTATTCAATGGGAAATGCGTAGTTTAAAAGATATTTAGGTGAACTCTTATTACGGGGCTTAGTTTTTACTAAGTTTCATGGGGAACTATAAGAAACCGTTGTAATAATAAGTTCTACGCTGTTCCCATGGACAGAACTGTTGTAATACGTTAGTTTACAATGTTTTAGAGCTAACAGAACCGTTTTATTTAATGGGAAAAGCGTAGTTTAAAAGATATTTAGGTGAACTCTTATTACGGGGCTTAGTTTTCATTAAGTTTCATGGGGAACTATAAGAAACCGTTGTAATAATAAGTTCTACGCTGTTGCAATGGACAGAACTGTTGTAATACGTTAGTTTACAATGTTTTAGAGCTAACAGAACCGTTTTATTCAATGGGAAATGCGTAGTTTAAAAGAAATTGAGGTGAACTCTTATTACGGGGCTTAGTTTTCACTAAGTTTCATGGGGAACTATAAGAAACCGCTGTAATAATAAGTTCTACGCTGTTCCCATGGACAGAACTGTTGTAATACGTTAGTTTACAATGTTTTCAAGCTAACAGAACCGTTTTATTCAATGGGAAATGCGTAGTTTAAAAGATATTTAGGTGAACTCTTATTACGGGGCTTAGTTTTCACTAAGTTTCATGGGGAACTATAAGAAACCGTTGTAATAATAAGTTCTACGCTGTTGCAATCGACAGAACTGTTGTAATACGTTAGTTTACAATGTTTTAGAGCTAATAGAACCGTTTTATTCAATGGGAAATGCGTAGTTTAAAAGATATTTAGGTGAACTCTTATTACGCAGCTTAGTTTTCACTAAGTTTCATGGGGAACTATAAGAAACCGTTGTAATAATAAGTTCTACGCTGTTCCCATGGACAGAACTGTTGTAATACGTTAGTTTACAATGTTTTAGAGCTAATGGAACCGTTTTATTCAACGGGAAATGCGTAGTTTAAAAGATATTTAGGTGAACTCTTATTACGGGGCTTAGTTTTTACTAAGTTTCATGGGGAACTATAAGAAACCGTTGTAATAATAAGTTCTACGCTGTTCCCATGGACAGAACTGTTGTAATACGTTAGTTTACAATGTTTTAGAGCTAACAGAACCGTTTTATTTAATGGGAAATGCGTAGTTTAAAAGATATTTAGGTGAACTCTTATTACGGGGCTTAGTTTTCACTAAGTTTCATGGGGAACTATAAGAAACCGTTGTAATAATAAGTTCTACGCTGTTTCCATGGACAGAACTGTTGTAATACGTTAGTTTACAATGTTTTAGAGCTAACAGAACCGTTTTATTCAATTGGAAATGCGTAGTTTAAAAGATATTTAGGTGAACTCTTATTACGGGGCTTAGTTTTCACTAAGTTTCATGGGGAACTATAAGAAACCGTTGTAATAATAAGTTATACGCTGTTGCCATGGACAGAAATGTTGTAATACGTTAGTTTACAATGTTTTAGAGCTAACAGAACCGTTTTATTCAATGGGAAATGCGTAGTTTAAAAGATATTTAGGTGAACTCTTATTACGCAGCTTAGTTTTCACTAAGTTTCATGGGGAACTATAAGAAACCGTTGTAATAATAAGTTCTACGCTGTTGCCATGGACAGAACTGTTGTAATACGTTAGTTTACAATGTTTTAGAGCTAACAGAACCGTTTTATTCAATGGGAAATGCGTAGTTTAAAAGATATTTAGGTGAACTCTTATTACGGGGCTTAGTTTTCACTAAGTTTCATTGGGACCTATAAGAAACCGTTGTAATAATAAGTTCTACGCTGTTCCCATGGACAGAACTGTTGTAATACGTTAGTTTACAATGTTTTAGAGCTAACAGAACCGTTTTATTCAATGGGAAATGCATAGTTTAAAAGAAATTGAGGTGAACTCTTATTACGGGGCTTAGTTTTCACTAAGTTTCATGGGGAACTATAAGAAACCGTTGTAATAATAAGTTCTACGCTGTTCCCATGGACAGAACTGTTGTAATACGTTAGTTTACAATCTTTTAGAGCTAACAGAACCGTTTTATTCAATGGGAAATGCGTAGTTTAAAAGATATTTAGGTGAACTCTTATTACGGGGCTTAGTTTTCACTAAGTTTCATGGGGAACTATAAGAAACCGTTGTAATAATAAGTTCTTCGCTGTTCCCATGGACAGAACTGTTGTAATACGTTAGTTTACAATGTTTTAGAGCTAACAGATCCGTTTTATTCAATGGGAAATGCGTAGTTTAAAAGATATTTAGGTGAACTCTTATTACGGGGCTTAGTTTTCACTAAGTTTCATGGGGAACTATAAGAAACCGTTGTAATAATAAGTTCTACGCTGTTCCCATGGACAGAACTGTTGTAATACGTTAGTTTACAATGTTTTAGAGCTAACAGAACCGTTTTATTAAATGCGAAATGCGTAGTTTAAAAGATATTTAGGTGAACTCTTATTACGGGGCTTAGTTTTCACTAAGTTTCATGGGGACCTATAAGAAACCGTTGTAATAATAAGTTCTACGCTGTTCCCATGGACAGAACTGTTGTAATACGTTAGTTTACAATGTTTTAGAGCTAACAGAACCGTTTTATTCAATGCGAAATGCGTAGTTTAAAAGATATTTAGGTGAACTCTTATTACGGGGCTTAGTTTTCACTAAGTTTCATGGGGACCTATAAGAAACCGTTGTAATAATAAGTTCTACGTTGTTCCCATGGACAGAACTGTTGTAATACGTTAGTTTACAATGTTTTAGAGCTAACAGAACCATTTTATTCAATGGGAAATGCGTAGTTTAAAAGAAATTGAGGTGAACTCTTATTACGGGGCTTAGTTTTCACTAAGTTTCATTGGGACCTATAAGAAACCGTTGTAATAATAAGTTCTACGCTGTTCCCATGGACAGAACTGTTGTAATACGTTAATTTACAATGTTTTAGAGCTAACAGAACCGTTTTATTCAATGGGAAATGCGTAGTTTAAAAGATATTTAGGTGAACTCTTATTACGGGGCTTAGTTTTCACTAAGTTTCATGGGGAACTATAAGAAACCGTTGTAATAATAAGTTCTACGCTGTTCCCATGGACAGAACTGTTGTAATACGTTAGTTTACAATGTTTTAGAGCTAACAGAACCGTTTTATTAAATGCGAAATGCGTAGTTTAAAAGATATTTAGGTGAACTCTTATTACGGGGCTTAGTTTTCACTAAGTTTCATGGGGACCTATAAGAAACCGTTGTAATAATAAGTTCTACGCTGTTCCCATGGACAGAACTGTTGTAATACGTTAGTTTACAATGTTTTAGAGCTAACAGAACCGTTTTATTCAATGGGAAATGCGTAGTTTAAAAGATATTTAGGTGAACTCTTATTACGGGGCTTAGTTTTCACTAAGTTTCATTGGGACCTATAAGAAACCGTTGTAATAATAAGTTCTACGCTGTTCCCATGGACAGAACTGTTGTAATACGTTAGTTTACAATGTTTTAGAGCTAACAGAACCGTTTTATTCAATGGGAAATGCATAGTTTAAAAGAAATTGAGGTGAACTCTTATTACGGGGCTTAGTTTTCACTAAGTTTCATGGGGAACTATAAGAAACCGTTGTAATAATAAGTTCTACGCTGTTCCCATGGACAGAACTGTTGTAATACGTTAATTTACAATGTTTTAGAGCTAACAGAACCGTTTTATTCAATGGGAAATGCGTAGTTTAAAAGATATTTAGGTGAACTCTTATTACGGGGCTTAGTTTTCACTAAGTTTCATGGGGAACTATAAGAAACCGTTGTAATAATAAGTTATACGCTGTTGCCATGGACAGAACTGTTGTAATACGTTAGTTTACAATGTTTTAGAGCTAACAGAACCGTTTTATTCAATGGGAAATGCGTAGTTTAAAAGAAATTTAGGTGAACTCTTATTACGCAGCTTAGTTTTCACTAAGTTTCATGGGGAACTATAAGAAACCGTTGTAATAATAAGTTCTACGCTGTTCCCATGGACAGAACTGTTGTAATACATTAGTTTACAATGTTTTAGAGCTAACAGAACCGTTTTATTCAATGGAGAATGCGTAGTTTAAAAGATATTTAGGTGAACTCTTATTACGGGGCTTAGTTTTCACTAAGTTTCATGGGGAACTATAAGAAACCGTTGTAATAATAAGTTCTACGCTGTTCCCATGGACAGAACTGTTGTAATACGTTAGTTTACAATCTTTTAGAGCTAACAGAACCGTTTTATTCAATGGGAAATGCGTAGTTTAAAAGATATTTAGGTGAACTCTTATTACGGGCTTAGTTTTCACTAAGTTTCATGGGGAACTATAAGAAACCGTTGTAATAATAAGTTCTTCGCTGTTCCCATGGACAGAACTGTTGTAATACGTTAGTTTACAATGTTTTAGAGCTAACAGATCCGTTTTATTCAATGGGAAATGCGTAGTTTAAAAGATATTTAGGTGAACTCTTATTACGGGGCTTAGTTTTCACTAAGTTTCATGGGGAACTATAAGAAACCGTTGTAATAATAAGTTCTACGCTGTTCCCATGGACAGAACTGTTGTAATACGTTAGTTTACAATGTTTTAGAGCTAACAGAACCGTTTTATTAAATGCAAAATGCGTAGTTTAAAAGATATTTAGGTGAACTCTTATTACGGGGCTTAGTTTTCACTAAGTTTCATGGGGACCTATAAGAAACCGTTGTAATAATAAGTTCTACGCTGTTCCCATGGACAGAACTGTTGTAATACGTTAGTTTACAATGTTTTAGAGCTAACAGAACCGTTTTATTCAATGCGAAATGCGTAGTTTAAAAGATATTTAGGTGAACTCTTATTACGGGGCTTAGTTTTCACTAAGTTTCATGGGGACCTATAAGAAACCGTTGTAATAATAAGTTCTACGTTGTTCCCATGGACAGAACTGTTGTAATACGTTAGTTTACAATGTTTTAGAGCTAACAGAACCATTTTATTCAATGGGAAATGCGTAGTTTAAAAGAAATTGAGGTGAACTCTTATTACGGGGCTTAGTTTTCACTAAGTTTCATTGGGACCTATAAGAAACCGTTGTAATAATAAGTTCTACGCTGTTCCCATGGACAGAACTGTTGTAATACGTTAGTTTACAATGTTTTAGAGCTAACAGAACCGTTTTATTCAATGCGAAATGCGTAGTTTAAAAGATATTTAGGTGAACTCTTATTACGGGGCTTAGTTTTCACTAAGTTTCATGGGGACCTATAAGAAACCGTTGTAATAATAAGTTCTACGTTGTTCCCATGGACAGAACTGTTGTAATACGTTAGTTTACAATGTTTTAGAGCTAACAGAACCATTTTATTCAATGGGAAATGCGTAGTTTAAAAGAAATTGAGGTGAACTCTTATTACGGGGCTTAGTTTTCACTAAGTTTCATTGGGACCTATAAGAAACCGTTGTAATAATAAGTTCTACGTTGTTCCCATGGACAGAACTGTTGTAATACGTTAATTTACAATGTTTTAGAGCTAACAGAACCGTTTTATTCAATGGGAAATGCGTAGTTTAAAAGATATTTAGGTGAACTCTTATTACGGGGCTTAGTTTTCACTAAGTTTCATGGGGAACTATAAGAAACCGTTGTAATAATAAGTTCTACGCTGTTGCCATGGACAGAACTGTTGTAATACGTTAGTTTACAATGTTTTAGAGCTAACAGAACCGTTTTATTCAATGGGAAATGCGTAGTTTAAAAGATATTTAGGTGAACTCTTATTACGGGGCTTAGTTTTCACTAAGTTTCATGGGGAACTATAAGAAACCGTTGTAATAATAAGTTCTTCGCTGTTCCCATGGACAGAACTGTTGTAATACGTTAGTTTACAATGTTTTAGAGCTAACAGATCCGTTTTATTCAATGGGAAATGCGTAATTTAAAAGATATTTAGGTGAACTCTTATTACGGGGCTTAGTTTTCACTAAGTTTCATGGGGAACTATAAGAAACCGTTGTAATAATAAGTTCTACGCTGTTGCCATGGACAGAACTGTTGTAATACGTTAGTTTACAATGTTTCAGAGCTAACAGAACCGTTTTATTCAATGGGAAATGCGTAGTTTAAAAGATATTTAGGTGAACTATTATTACGCAGCTTAGTTTTCACTAAGTTTCATGGGGAACTATAAGAAACTGTTGTAATAATAAGTTCTACGCTGTTCCCATGGACAGAACTGTTGTAATACGTTAGTTTACAATGTTTTAGAGCTAACAGAACCGTTTTATTCAATGGAGAATGCGTAGTTTAAAAGATATTTAGGTGAACTCTTATTACGGGGCTTAGTTTTCACTAAGTTTCATGGGGAACTATAAGAAACCGTTGTAATAATAAGTTCTACGCTGTTCCCATGGACAGAACTGTTGTAATACGTTAGTTTACAATCTTTTAGAGCTAACAGAACCGTTTTATTCAATGGGAAATGCGTAGTTTAAAAGATATTTAGGTGAACTCTTATTACGGGGCTTAGTTTTCACTAAGTTTCATGGGGAACTATAAGAAACCGTTGTAATAATAAGTTCTTCGCTGTTCCCATGGACAGAACTGTTGTAATACGTTAGTTTACAATGTTTTAGAGCTAACAGATCCGTTTTATTCAATGGGAAATGCGTAGTTTAAAAGATATTTAGGTGAACTCTTATTACGGGGCTTAGTTTTCACTAAGTTTCATGGGGAACTATAAGAAACCGTTGTAATAATAAGTTCTACGCTGTTCCCATGGACAGAACTGTTGTAATACGTTAGTTTACAATGTTTTAGAGCTAACAGAACCGTTTTATTAAATGCGAAATGCGTAGTTTAAAAGATATTTAGGTGAACTCTTATTACGGGGCTTAGTTTTCACTAAGTTTCATGGGGACCTATAAAAAACCGTTGTAATAATAAGTTCTACGCTGTTCCCATGGACAGAACTGTTGTAATACGTTAGTTTACAATGTTTTAGAGCTAACAGAACCGTTTTATTCAATGGGAAATGCGTAGTTTAAAAGATATTTAGGTGAACTCTTATTACGGGGCTTAGTTTTCACTAAGTTTCATTGGGACCTATAAGAAACCGTTGTAATAATAAGTTCTTCGCTGTTCCCATGGACAGAACTGTTGTAATACGTTAGTTTACAATGTTTTAGAGCTAACAGATCCGTTTTATTCAATGGGAAATGCGTAGTTTAAAAGATATTTAGGTGAACTCTTATTACGGGGCTTAGTTTTCACTAAGTTTCATGGGGAACTATAAGAAACCGTTGTAATAATAAGTTCTACGCTGTTCCCATGGACAGAACTGTTGTAATACGTTAGTTTACAATGTTTTAGAGCTAACAGAACCGTTTTATTAAATGCGAAATGCGTAGTTTAAAAGATATTTAGGTGAACTCTTATTACGGGGCTTAGTTTTCACTAAGTTTCATGGGGACCTATAAGAAACCGTTGTAATAATAAGTTCTACGCTGTTCCCATGGACAGAACTGTTGTAATACGTTAGTTTACAATGTTTTAGAGCTAACAGAACCGTTTTATTCAATGCGAAATGCGTAGTTTAAAAGATATTTAGGTGAACTCTTATTACGGGGCTTAGTTTTCACTAAGTTTCATGGGGACCTATAAGAAACCGTTGTAATAATAAGTTCTACGTTGTTCCCATGGACAGAACTGTTGTAATACGTTAGTTTACAATGTTTTAGAGCTAACAGAACCGTTTTATTCAATGGGAAATGCGTAGTTTAAAAGAAATTGAGGTGAACTCTTATTACGGGGCTTAGTTTTCACTAAGTTTCATGGGGAACTATAAGAAACCGTTGTAAAAATAAGTTCTACGCTGTTCCCATGGACAGAACTGTTGTAATACGTTAGTTTACAATGTTTTAGAGCTAACAGAACCGTTTTATTCAATGGGAAATGCGTAGTTTAAAAGAAATTGAGGTGAACTCTTATTACGGGGCTTAGTTTTCACTAAGTTTCATAAGGACCTATAAGAAACCGTTGTAATAATAAGTTCTACGCTGTTCCCATGGACAGAACTGTTGTAATACGTTAGTTTACAATGTTTTAGAGCTAACAGAACCGTTTTATTCAATGGAAAATGCGTAGTTTAAAAGATATTTAGGTGAACTCTTATTACGGGGCTTAGTTTTCACTAAGTTTCATGGGGAACTATAAGAAACCGTTGTAATAATAAGTTCTACGCTATTCCAATGGACAGAACTGTTGTAATACGTTAGTTTACAATGTTTTAGAGCTAACAGAACCGTTTTATTCAATGGGAAATGCGTAGTTTAAAAGATATTTAGGTGAACTCTTATTACGGGGCTTAGTTTTCACTAAGTTTCATGGGGAACTATAAGAAACCGTTGTAATAATAAGTTCTACGCTGTTCCCATGGACAGAACTGTTGTAATACGTTAGTTTACAATGTTTTAGAGCTAACAGAACCGTTTTATTCAATGGGAAATGCGTAGTTTAAAAGATATTTAGGTGAACTCTTATTACGGGGCTTAGTTTTCACTAAGTTTCATGGGGAACTATAAGAAAACGTTGAAGTAATAAGTTCTACGCTGTTTCCATGGACAGAACTGTTGTAATACGTTAGTTTACAATCTTTTAGAGCTAACAGAACCGTTTTATTCAATGCGAAATGCGTAGTTTAAAAGATATTTAGGTGAACTCTTATTACGGGGCTTAGTTTTCACTAAGTTTCATGGGGAACTATAAGAAACCGTTGTAACAATAAGTTCTACGCTGTTCCCATGGACAGAACTGTTGTAATACGTTAGTTTACAATGTTTTAGAGCTAACAGAACCGTTTTATTCAATGGGAAATGCGTAGTTTAAAAGATATTCAGGTGAACTCTTGTTACGGGGCTTAGTTTTCACTAAGTTTCATTGGGACCTATAAGAAACCGTTGTAATAATAAGTTCTACGCTTTTCCCATGGACAGAACTGTTGTAATACGTTAGTTTACAATGTTTTAGAGCTAACAGAACCGTTTTATTCAATGGGAAATGCATAGTTTAAAAGAAATTGAGGTGAACTCTTATTACGGGGCTTAGTTTTCACTAAGTTTCATAGCGAACTATAAGAAACCGTTGTAATAATAAGTTCTACGCTGTTCCCATGGACAGAACTGTTGTAATACGTTAATTTACAATGTTTTAGAGGTAACAGAACCGTTTTCTTCAATGGGAAATGCGTAGTTTAAAAGATATTTAGGTGAACTCTTATTACGGGGCTTAGTTTTCACTAAGTTTCATGGGGAACTATAAGAAACCGTTGTAATAATAAATTCTACGCTGTTGCCATGGACAGAACTGTTGTAATACGTTAGTTTACAATGTTTTAGAGCTAACAGAACCGTTTTATTCAATGGGAAATGCGTAGTTTAAAAGATATTTAGGTGAACTCTTATTACGCAGCTTAGTTTTCACTAAGTTTCATGGGGAACTATAAGAAACCGTTGTAATAATAAGTTCTACGCTGTTCCCATGGACAGAAATGTTGTAATACGTTAGTTTACAATGTTTTAGAGCTAACAGAACCGTTTTATTCAATGGAGAATGCGTAGTTTAAAAGATATTTAGGTGAACTCTTATTACGGGGCTTATTTTTCACTAAGTTTCATGGGGAACTATAAGAAACCGTTGTAATAATAAGTTCTACGCTGTTCCCATGGACAGAACTGTTGTAATACGTTAGTTTACAATCTTTTAGAGCTAACAGAACCGTTTTATTCAATGGGAAATGCGTAGTTTAAAAGATATTTAGGTGAACTCTTATTACGGGGCTTAGTTTTCACTAAGTTTCATGGGGAACTATAAGAAACCGTTGTAATAATAAGTTCTTCGCTGTTCCCATGGACAGAACTGTTGTAATACGTTAGTTTACAATGTTTTAGAGCTAACAGATCCGTTTTATTCAATGGGAAATGCGTAGTTTAAAAGATATTTAGGTGAACTCTTATTACGGGGCTTAGTTTTCACTTAGTTTCATGGGGAACTATAAGAAACCGTTGTAATAATAAGTTCTACGCTGTTCCCATGGACAGAACTGTTGTAATACGTTAGTTTACAATGTTTTAGAGCTAACAGAACCGTTTTATTCAATGCGAAATGCGTAGTTTAAAAGATATTTAGGTGAACTCTTATTACGGGGCTTAGTTTTCACTAAGTTTCATGGGGACCTATAAGAAACCGTTGTAATAATAAGTTCTACGCTGTTCCCATGGACAAAACTGTTGTAATACGTTAGTTTACAATGTTTTAGAGCTAACAGAACCGTTTTATTCAATTCGAAATGCGTAGTTTAAAAGATATTTAGGTGAACTCTTATTACGGGGCTTAGTTTTCACTAAGTTTCATGGGGACCTATAAGAAACCGTTGTAATAATAAGTTCTACGCTGTTCTTATGGACAGAACTGTTGTAATACGTTAGTTTACAATGTTTTAGAGCTAACAGAACCGTTTTATTCAATGGGAAATGCGTAGTTTAAAAGAAATTGAGGTGAACTCTTATTACGGGGCTTAGTTTTCACTAAGTTTCATGGGGAACTATAAGAAACCGTTGTAATAATAAGTTCTACGCTGTTCCCATGGACAGAACTGTTGTAATACGTTAGTTTACAATGTTTTAGAACTAACAGAACCGTTTTATTCAATGGGAAATGCGTAGTTTAAAAGGAATTGAGGTGAACTCTTATTACAGGGCTTAGTTTTCATTAAGTTTCATAAGGACCTATAAGAAACCGTTGTAATAATAAGTTCTACGCTGTTCCCATGGACAGAACTGTTGTAATACGTTAGTTTACAATGTTTTTGAGCTAACAGAACCGTTTTATTCAATGGGAAATGCGTAGTTGAAAAGATATTTAGGTGAACTCTTATTACGGGGCTTAGTTTTCACTAAGTTTCATGGGGAACTATAAGAAACCGTTGTAATAATAAGTTCTACGCTGTTCCCATGGACAGAACTGTTGTAATACGTTAGTTTACAATGTTTTAGAGCTAACAGAACCGTTTTATTCAATGGGAAATGCGTAGTTTAAAAGATATTAAGGTGAACTCTTATTACGGAGCTTAGTTTTCACTAAGTTTCATGGGGAACTATAAGAAACCGTTGTAATAATAAGTTCTACGCTGTTCCCATGGACAGAACTGTTGTAATACGTTAGTTTACAATGTTTTAGAGCTAACAGAACCATTTTATTCAATGGGAAATGCGTAGTTTAAAAGATATTTATGTGAACTCTTATTACGCGGCTTAGTTTTCACTAAGTTTCATGGGGAACTATAAGAAACCGTTGTAATAATAAGTTCTACGCTGTTCCCATGGACAGAACTGTTGTAATACGTTAGTTTACAATGTTTTAGAGCTAACAGAACCGTTTTATTCAATGGGAAATGCGTAGTTTAAAAGATATTTAGGTGAACTCTTATTACGGGGCTTAGTTTTCACTAAGTTTCATGGGGAACTATAAGAAACCGTTGTAATAATAAGCTCTACGCTGTTCCCATGGACAGTACTGTTGTAATACGTTAGTTTACAATGTTTTAGAGCTAACAGAACCGTTTTATTCAATGGGAAATGCGTAGTTTAAAAGATATTAAGGTGAACTCTTATTACGGAGCTTAGTTTTCACTAAGTTTCATGGGGAACTATAAGAAACCGTTGTAATAATAAGTTCTACGCTGTTCCCATGGACAGAACTGTTGTAATACGTTAGTTTACAATGTTTTAGAGCTAACAGAACCGTTTTATTCAATGGGAAATGCGTAGTTTAAAAGATATTTAGGTGAACTCTTATTACGGGGCTTAGTTTTCACTAAGTTTCATGAGGAACTATAAGAAAACGTTGAAGTAATAAGTTCTACGCTGTTCCCATGGACAGAACTGTTGTAATACGTTAGTTTACAATCTTTTAGAGCTAACAGAACCGTTTTATTCAATGCGAAATGCGTAGTTTAAAAGATATTTAGGTGAACTCTTATTACGGGGCTTAGTTTTCACTAAGTTTCATGGGGACCTATAAGAAACCGTTGTAACAATAAGTTCTACGCTGTTCCCATGGACAGAACTGTTGTAATACGTTAGTTTACAATGTTTTAGAGCTAACAGAACCGTTTTATTCAATGGGAAATGCGTAGTTTAAAAGATATTCAGGTGAACTCTTGTTACGGGGCTTAGTTTTCACTAAGTTTCATTGGGACCTATAAGAAACCGTTGTAATAATAAGTTCTACGCTGTTCCCATGGACAGAACCGTTGTAATACGTTAGTTTACAATGTTTTAGAGCTAAACGAACCGTTTTATTCAATGGGAAATGCGTAGTTTAAAAGATATTTAGGTGAACTCTTATTACGGGGCTTAGTTTTCACTAAGTTTCATGGGGAACTATAAGAAACCGTTGTAATAATAAGTTCTACGCTGTTCCCATGGACAGAACTGTTGTAATACGTTAGTTTACAATGTTTTAGAGCTAACAGAACCATTTTATTCAATGGGAAATGCGTAGTTTAAAAGATATTTATGTGAACTCTTATTACGCGGCTTAGTTTTCACTAAGTTTCATGGGGAACTATAAGAAACCGTTGTAATAATAAGTTCTACGCTGTTCCCATGGACAGAACTGTTGTAATACGTTAGTTTACAATGTTTTAGAGCTAACAGAACCGTTTTATTCAATGGGAAATGCGTAGTTTAAAAGATATTTAGGTGAACTCTTATTACGGGGCTTAGTTTTCACTAAGTTTCATGGGGAACTATAAGAAACCGTTGTAATAATAAGCTCTACGCTGTTCCCATGGACAGTACTGTTGTAATACGTTAGTTTACAATGTTTTAGAGCTAACAGAACCGTTTTATTCAATGGGAAATGCGTAGTTTAAAAGATATTAAGGTGAACTCTTATTACGGAGCTTAGTTTTCACTAAGTTTCATGGGGAACTATAAGAAACCGTTGTAATAATAAGTTCTACGCTGTTCCCATGGACAGAACTGTTGTAATACGTTAGTTTACAATGTTTTAGAGCTAACAGAACCGTTTTATTCAATGGGAAATGCGTAGTTTAAAAGATATTTAGGTGAACTCTTATTACGGGGCTTAGTTTTCACTAAGTTTCATGAGGAACTATAAGAAAACGTTGAAGTAATAAGTTCTACGCTGTTCCCATGGACAGAACTGTTGTAATACGTTAGTTTACAATCTTTTAGAGCTAACAGAACCGTTTTATTCAATGCGAAATGCGTAGTTTAAAAGATATTTAGGTGAACTCTTATTACGGGGCTTAGTTTTCACTAAGTTTCATGGGGACCTATAAGAAACCGTTGTAACAATAAGTTCTACGCTGTTCCCATGGACAGAACTGTTGTAATACGTTAGTTTACAATGTTTTAGAGCTAACAGAACCGTTTTATTCAATGGGAAATGCGTAGTTTAAAAGATATTCAGGTGAACTCTTGTTACGGGGCTTAGTTTTCACTAAGTTTCATTGGGACCTATAAGAAACCGTTGTAATAATAAGTTCTACGCTGTTCCCATGGACAGAACCGTTGTAATACGTTAGTTTACAATGTTTTAGAGCTAAACGAACCGTTTTATTCAATGGGAAATGCGTAGTTTAAAAGATATTTAGGTGAACTCTTATTACGGGGCTTAGTTTTCACTAAGTTTCATGGGGAACTATAAGAAACCGTTGTAATAATAAGTTCTACGCTGTTCCCATGGACAGAACTGTTGTAATACGTTAGTTTACAATGTTTTAGAGCTAACAGAACCGTTTTATTTAATGGGAAATGCGTAGTTTAAAAGATATTTAGGTGAACTCTTATTACGCAGCTTAGTTTTCACTAAGTTTCATTGGGAACTATAAGAAACCGTTGTAATAATAAGTTCTACGCTGTTCCCATGGACAGAACTGTTGTAATACGTTAGTTTACAATGTTTTAGAGCTAACAGAACCGTTTTATTCAATGGAGAATGCGTAGTTTAAAAGATATTTAGGTGAACTCTTATTACGGGGCTTATTTTTCACTAAGTTTCATGGGGAACTATAAGAAACCGTTGTTATAATAAGTTCTAAGCTGTTCCCATGGACAGAACTGTTGTAATACGTTAGTTTACAATCTTTTAGAGCTAAAAGAACCGTTTTATTCAATGGGAAATGCGTAGTTTAAAAGATATTTAGGTGAACTCTTATTACGGGGCTTAGTTTTCACTAAGTTTCATGGGGAACTATAAGAAACCGTTGTAATAATAAGTTCTTCGCTGTTCCCATGGACAGAACTGTTGTAATACGTTAGTTTACAATGTTTTAGAGCTAACAGATCCGTTTTATTCAATGGGAAATGCGTAGTTTAAAAGATGTTTAGGTGAACTCTTATTACGGGGCTTAGTTTTCACTAAGTTTCATGGGGAACTATAAGAAACCTTTGTAATAATAAGTTCTACGCTGTTCCCATGGACAGAACTGTTGTAATACGTTAGTTTACAATGTTTTAGAGCTAACAGAACCGTTTTATTCAATGCGAAATGCGTAGTTTAAAAGATATTTAGGTGAACTCTTATTACGGGGCTTAGTTTTCACTAAGTTTCATGGGGACCTATAAGAAACCGTTGTAATAATAAGTTCTACGCTGTTCCCATGGACAGAACTGTTGTAATACGTTAGTTTACAATGTTTTAGAGCTAACAGAACCGTTTTATTCAATGCGAAATGCGTAGTTTAAAAGATATTTAGGTGAACTCTTATTACGGGGCTTAGTTTTCACTAAGTTTCATGGGGACCTATAAGAAACCGTTGTAATAATAAGTTCTACGCTGTTCCCATGGACAGAACTGTTGTAATACGTTAGTTTACAATGTTTTTGAGCTAACAGAACCGTTTTATTCAATGGAAAATGCGTAGTTTAAAAGATATTTAGGTGAACTCTTATTACGGGGCTTAGTTTTTACTAAGTTTCATGGGGAACTATAAGAAACCGTTGTAATAATAAGTTCTACGCTGTTCCAATGGACAGAACCGTTGTAATACGTTAGTTTACAATGTTTTAGAGCTAACAGAACCGTTTTATTCAATGGGAAATGCGTAGTTGAAAAGATATTTAGGTGAACTCTTATTACGGGGCTTAGTTTTCACTAAGTTTCATGGGGAACTATAAGAAACCGTTGTAATAATAAGTTCTACGCTGTTCCCATGGACAGAACTGTTGTAATACGTTAGTTTACAATGTTTTAGAGCTAACAGAACCGTTTTATTCAATGGGAAATGCGTAGTTTAAAAGATATTAAGGTGAACTCTTATTACGGAGCTTAGTTTTCACTAAGTTTCATGGGGAACTATAAGAAACCGTTGTAATAATAAGTTCTACGCTGTTCCCATGGACAGAACTGTTGTAATACCTTAGTTTACAATGTTTTAGAGCTAACAGAACCATTTTATTCAATGGGAAATGCGTAGTTTAAAAGATATTTATGTGAACTCTTATTACGCGGCTTAGTTTTCACTAAGTTTCATTGGGAACTATAAGAAACCGTTGTAATAATAAGTTCTACGCTGTTCCCATGGACAGAACTGTTGTAATACGTTAGTTTACAATGTTTTAGAGCTAACAGAACCGTTTTATTCAATGGGAAATGCGTAGTTTAAAAGATATTTAGGTGAACTCTTATTACGGGGCTTAGTTTTCACTAAGTTTCATGGGGAACTATAAGAGACCGTTGTAATAATCAGTTCTACGCTGTTCCCATGGACAGAACTGTTGTAATACGTTAGTTTACAATGTTTTAGAGCTAACAGAACCGTTTTATTCAATGGGAAATGCGTAGTTTAAAAGATATCTAGGTGAACTCTTATTACGGGGCTTAGTTTTAACTAAGTTTCATGGGGAACTATAAGAAAACGTTGAAATAATAAGTTCTACGCTGTTCCCATGGACAGAACTGTTGTAATACGTTAGTTTACAATCTTTTAGAGCTAACAGAACCGTTTTATTCAATGCGAAATGCGTAGTTTAAAAGATATTTAGGTGAACTCTTATTACGGGGCTTAGTTTTCACTAAATTTCATGGGGACCTATAAGAAACCGTTGTAACAATAAGTTCTACGCTGTTCCCATGGACAGAACTGTTGTAATACGTTAGTTTACAATGTTTTAGAGCTAACAGAACCGTTTTATTCAATGGGAAATGCGTAGTTTAAAAGATATTCAGGTGAACTCTTGTTACAGGGCTTAGTTTTCACTAAGTTTCATTGGGACCTATAAGAAACCGTTGTAATAATAAGTTCTACGCTGTTCCCATGGACAGAACTGTTGTAATACGTTAGTTTACAATGTTTTAGAGCTAACAGAACCGTTTTATTTAATGGGAAATGCATAGTTTAAAAGAAATTGAGGTGAACTCTTATTACGGGGCTTAGTTTTCACTAAGTTTCATGGGGAACTATAAGAAACCGTTGTAATAATAAGTTCTACGCTGTTCCCATGGACAGAACTGTTGTAATACGTTAATTTACAATGTTTTAGAGCTAACAGAACCGTTTTATTCAATGGGAAATGCGTAGTTTAAAAGATATTTAGGTGAACTCTTATTACGGGGCTTAGTTTTCACTAAGTTTCATGGGGAACTATAAGAAACCGTTGTAATAATAAGTTCTACGCTGTTGCCATGGACAGAACTGTTGTAATACGTTAGTTTACAATGTTTTAGAGCTACAGAACCGTTTTATTCAATGGGAAATGCGTAGTTTAAAAGATATTTAGGTGAACTCTTATTACGCAGCCTAGTTTTCACTAAGTTTCATGGGGAACTATAAGAAACCGTTGTAATAATAAGTTCTACGCTGTTCCCATGGACAGAACTGTTGTAATACGTTAGTTTACAATGTTTTAGAGCTAACAGAACCGTTTTATTCAATGGAGAATGTGTAGTTTAAAAGATATTTAGGTGAACTCTTATTACGGGGTATAATTTTCACTAAGTTTCATGGGGAACTATAAGAAACCGTTGTAATAATAAGTTCTACGCTGTTCCCATGGACAGAACTGTTGTAATACGTTATGTTACAATCTTTTAGAGCTAACAGAACCGTTTTATTCAATAGGAAATGCGTAGTTTAAAAGATATTTAGGTGAACTCTTATTACGGGGCTTAGTTTTCACTAAGTTTCATGGGGACCTATAAGAAACCGTTGTAACAATAAGTTCTACGCTGTTCCCATGGACAGAACTGTTGTAATACGTTAGTTTACAATGTTTTAGAGCTAACAGAACCGTTTTATTCAATGCGAAATGCGTAGTTTAAAAGATATTTAGGTGAACTCTTATTACGGGGCTTAGTTTTCACTAAGTTTCATGGGGACCTATAAGAAACCGTTGTAATAATAAGTTCTACGCTGTTCCCATGGACAGAACTGTTGTAATACGTTAGTTTACAATGTTTTAGAGCTAACAGAACCGTTTTATTCAATGCGAAATGCGTAGTTTAAAAGATATTTAGGTGAACTCTTATTACGGGGCTTAGTTTTCACTAAGTTTCATGGGGACCTATAAGAAACCGTTGTAATAATAAGTTCTACGCTGTTCCCATGGACAGAACTGTTGTAATACGTTAGTTTACAATGTTTTTGAGCTAACAGAACCGTTTTATTCAATGGAAAATGCGTAGTTTAAAAGATATTTAGGTGAACTCTTATTACGGGGCTTAGTTTTTACTAAGTTTCATGGGGAACTATAAGAAACCGTTGTAATAATAAGTTCTACGCTGTTCCAATGGACAGAACCGTTGTAATACGTTAGTTTACAATGTTTTAGAGCTAACAGAACCGTTTTATTCAATGGGAAATGCGTAGTTGAAAAGATATTTAGGTGAACTCTTATTACGGGGCTTAGTTTTCACTAAGTTTCATGGGGAACTATAAGAAACCGTTGTAATAATAAGTTCTACACTGTTCCCATGGACAGAACTGTTGTAATACGTTAGTTTACAATCTTTTAGAGCTAACAGAACCGTTTTATTCAATGCGAAATGCGTAGTTTAAAAGATATTTAGGTGAACTCTTATTACGGGGCTTAGTTTTCACTAAATTTCATGGGGACCTATAAGAAACCGTTGTAACAATAAGTTCTACGCTGTTCCCATGGACAGAACTGTTGTAATACGTTAGTTTACAATGTTTTAGAGCTAACAGAACCGTTTTATTCAATGGGAAATGCGTAGTTTAAAAGATATTCAGGTGAACTCTTGTTACGGGGCTTAGTTTTCACTAAGTTTCATTGGGACCTATAAGAAACCGTTGTAATAATAAGTTCTACGCTGTTCCCATGGACAGAACTGTTGTAATACGTTAGTTTACAATGTTTAAGAGCTAACAGAACCGTTTTATTTAATGGGAAATGCATAGTTTAAAAGAAATTGAGGTGAACTCTTATTACGGGGCTTAGTTTTCACTAAGTTTCATGGGGAACTATAAGAAACCGTTGTAATAATAAGTTCTACGCTGTTCCCATGGACAGAACTGTTGTAATACGTTAATTTACAATGTTTTAGAGCTAACAGAACCGTTTTATTCAATGGGAAATGCGTAGTTTAAAAGATATTTAGGTGAACTCTTATTACGGGGCTTAGTTTTCACTAAGTTTCATGGGGAACTATAAGAAACCGTTGTAATAATAAGTTCTACGCTATTGCCATGGACAGAACTGTTGTAATACGTTAGTTTACAATGTTTTAGAGCTAACAGAACCGTTTTATTCAATGGGAAATGCGTAGTTTAAAAGATATTTAGGTGAACTCTTATTACGCAGCCTAGTTTTCACTAAGTTTCATGGGGAACTATAAGAAACCGTTGTAATAATAAGTTCTACGCTGTTCCCATGGACAGAACTGTTGTAATACGTTAGTTTACAATGTTTTAGAGCTAACAGAACCGTTTTATTCAATGGAGAATGTGTAGTTTAAAAGATATTTAGGTGAACTCTTATTACGGGGTATAATTTTCACTAAGTTTCATGGGGAACTATAAGAAACCGTTGTAATAATAAGTTCTACGCTGTTCCCATGGACAGAACTGTTGTAATACGTTATGTTACAATCTTTTAGAGCTAACAGAACCGTTTTATTCAATGGGAAATGCGTAGTTTAAAAGATATTTAGGTGAACTCTTATTACGGGGCTTAGTTTTCACTAAGTTTCATGGGGAACTATAAGAAACCGTTGTAATAATAAGTTCTTCGCTGTTCCCATGGACAGAACTGTTGTAATACGTTAGTTTACAATGTTTTAGAGCTAACAGATCCGTTTTATTCAATGGGAAATGCGTAGTTTAAAAGATATTTAGGTGAACTCTTATTACGGGGCTTAGTTTTCACTAAGTTTCATGGGGAACTATAAGAAACCGTTGTAATAATAAGTTCTACGCTGTTCCCATGGACAGAACTGTTGTAATACGTTAGTTTACAATGTTTTAGAGCTAACAGAACCGTTTTATTCAATGCGAAATGCGTAGTTTAAAAGATATTTAGGTGAACTCTTATTACGGGGCTTAGTTTTCACTAAGTTTCATGGGGACCTATAAGAAACCGTTGTAATAATAAGTTCTACGCTGTTCCCATGGACAGAACTGTTGTAATACGTTAGTTTACAATGTTTTAGAGCTAACAGAACCGTTTTATTCAATGCGAAATGCGTAGTTTAAAAGATATTTAGGTGAACTCTTATTACGGGGCTTAGTTTTCACTAAGTTTCATGGGGACCTATAAGAAACCGTTGTAATAATAAGTTCTACGCTGTTCTTATGGACAGAACTGTTGTAATACGTTAGTTTACAATGTTTTAGAGCTAACAGAACCGTTTTATTCAATGGGAAATGCGTAGTTTAAAAGAAATTTAGGTGAACTCTTATTACGGGGCTTAGTTTTCACTAAGTTTCATGGGGAACTATAAGAAACCGTTGTAATATTAAGTTCTACGCTGTTCCCATGGACAGAACTGTTGTAATACGTTAGTTTACAATGTTTTAGAGCTAACAGAACCGTTTTATTCAATGGGAAATGCGTAGTTTAAAAGATATTTAGGTGAACTCTTATTACAGGGCTTAGTTTTCACTAAGTTTCATAAGGACCTATAAGAAACCGTTGTAATAATAAGTTCTACGCTGTTCCCATGGACAGAACTGTTGTAATACGTTAGTTTACAATGTTTTTGAGCTAACAGAACCGTTTTATTCAATGGAAAATGCGTAGTTTAAAAGATATTTAGGTGAACTCTTATTACGGGGCTTAGTTTTTACTAAGTTTCATGGGGAACTATAAGAAACCGTTGTAATAATAAGTTCTACGCTGTTCCCATGGACAGAACCGTTGTAATACGTTAGTTTACAATGTTTTAGAGCTAACAGAACCGTTTTATTCAATGGGAAATGCGTAGTTGAAAAGATATTTAGGTGAACTCTTATTACGGGGCTTAGTTTTCACTAAGTTTCATGGGGAACTATAAGAAACCGTTGTAATAATAAGTTCTACGCTGTTCCCATGGACAGAACTGTTGTAATACGTTAGTTTACAATGTTTTAGAGCTAACAGAACCGTTTTATTCAATGGGAAATGCGTAGTTTAAAAGATATTAAGGTGAACTCTTATTACGGAGCTTAGTTTTCACTAAGTTTCATGGGGAACTATAAGAAACCGTTGTAATAATAAGTTCTACGCTGTTCCCATGGACAGAACTGTTGTAATACGTTAGTTTACAATGTTTTAGAGCTAACAGAACCATTTTATTCAATGGGAAATGCGTAGTTTAAAAGATATTTATGTGAACTCTTATTACGCGGCTTAGTTTTCACTAAGTTTCATGGGGAACTATAAGAAACCGTTGTAATAGTAAGTTCTACGCTGTTCCCATGGACAGAACTGTTGTAATACGTTAGTTTACAATGTTTTAGAGCTAACAGAACCGTTTTATTCAATGGGAAATGCGTATTTTAAAAGATATTTAGGTGAACTCTTATTACGGGTCTTAGTTTTCACTAAGTTTCATGGGGGACTATAAGAAACCGTTGTAATAATAAGTTCTACGCTGTTCCCATGGACAGAACTGTTGTAATACGTTAGTTTACAATGTTTTAGAGCTAACAGAACCGTTTTTTTCAATGGGAAATGCGTAGTTTAAAAGATATTTAGGTGAACTCTTATTACGGGGCTTAGTTTTCACTAAGTTTCATGGGGAACTATAAGAAAACGTTGAAGTAATAAGTTCTACGCTGTTCCCATGGACAGAACTGTTGTAATACGTTAGTTTACAATCTTTTAGAGCTAACAGAACCGTTTTATTCAATGGGAAATGCGTAGTTTAAAAGATATTTAGGTGAACTCTTATTACGGGGCTTAGTTTTCACTTAGTTTCATGGAAAACTATAAGAAACCGTTGTAATAATAAGTTCTACGCTGTTCCCATGGAGAGAACTGTTGTAATACGTTAGTTTACATTGTTTTAGAGCTAACAGAACCGTTTTTTTCAATGGGAAATGCGTAGTTTAAAAGATATTCAGGTGAACTCTTGTTACGGGGCTTAGTTTTCACTAAGTTTCACTGGGAACTATAAGAAACCGTTGTAATAATAAGTTCTACGCTGTTCCCATGGACAGAACTGTTGTAATACGTTAGTTTACAATGTTTTAGAGCTAACAGAACCGTTTTATTCAATGGGAAATGCGTAGTTTAAAAGATATTTAGGTGAACTCTTATTATGGGCTTAGTTTTCACTAAGTTTCATGGGGAACTATAAGAAACCGTTGTAATAATAAGTTCTACGCTGTTCCCATGGACAGAACTGTTGTAGTACGTTAGTTTACAATGTTTTAGAGCTAACAGAACCGTTTTATTCAATGTGAAATGCGTAGTTTAAAAGATATTTAGGTGAACTCTTAGTACGGGGCTTAGTTTTCACTAAGTTTCATGGGGAACTATAAGAAACCGTTGTAATAATAAGTTCTACGCTGTTCCCATGGACAGAACTGTTGTAATACGTTAGTTTACAATGTTTTAGAGCTAACAGAACCGTTTTATTCAATGGGAAATGCGTAGTTTAAAAGATATTTAGGTGAACTCTTATTACGGGGCTTAGTTTTCACTAAGTTTCATGGGGAACTATAAGAAACCGTTGTAATAATAAGTTCTACGCTGTTCCCATGGACAGAACTGTTGTAATACGTTAGTTTACAATGTTTTGGAGCTAACAGAACCGTTTTATTCAATGGGCAATGCGTAGTTTAAAAGATATTAAGGTGAACTCTTATTACGGAGCTTAGTTTTCACTAAGTTTCATGGGGAACTATAAGAAACCGTTGTAATAATAAGTTCTACGCTGTTCCCATGGACAGAACTGTTGTAATACGTTAGTTTACAATCTTTTAGAGCTAACAGAACCGTTTTATTCAATGGGAAATGCGTAGTTTAAAAGATATTTAGGTGAACTCTTATTACGGGGCTTAGTTTTCACTAAGTTTCATGGAAAACTATAAGAAATCGTTGTAATAATAAGCTCTACACTGTTCCCATGGACAGAACTGTTGTAATACGTTAGTTTACAATGTTTTAGAGCTAACAGAACCGTTTTATTCAATGGGAAATGCGTAGTTTAAAAGATATTCAGGTGAACTCTTGTTACGGGGCTTAGTTTTCACTAAGTTTCATGGGGAACTATAAGAAACCATTGTAATAATAAGTTCTACGCTGTTCCCATGGACAGAACTGTTGTAATACGTTAGTTTACAATGTTTTAGAGCTAACAGAACCGTTTTATTCAATGGGAAATGCGTAGTTTAAAAGATATTTAGGTGAACTCTTATTATGGGGCTTAGTTTTCACTAAGTTTCATGGGGAACTATAAGAAACCGTTGTAATAATAAGTTCTACGCTGTTCCCATGGACAGAACTGTTGTAATACGTTAGTTTACAATGTTTTAGAGCTAACAGAACCGTTTTATTCAATGGGAAATGCGTAGTTTAAAAGATATTTAGGTGAACTTATATTACGGGGCTTAGTTTTCACTAAGTTTCATGGGGAACTATAAGAAACCGTTGTAATAATAAGTTCTACGCTGTTCCCATGGACAGAACTGTTGTAATACGTTAGTTTACAATGTTTTAGAGCTAACAGAACCGTTTTATTCAATGGGAAATGCGTAGTTTAAAAGATATTTAGGTGAACTCTTATTACTGGGCTTAGTTTTCACTAAGTTTCTTGGGGAACTATAAGAAACCGTTGTAATAATAAGTTCTACGCTGTTCCCATGGACAGAACTGTTGTAATACGTTAGTTTACAATGTTTTAGAGCTAACAGAACCGTTTTATTCAATGGGCAATGCGTAGTTTAAAAGATATTAAGGTGAACTCTTAATACGGAGCTTAGTTTTCACTAAGTTTCATGGGGAACTATAAGAAACCGTTGTAATAATAAGTTCTACGCTGTTCCCATGGACAGAACTGTTGTAATACGTTAGTTTACAATGTTTTAGAGCTAACAGAACCATTTTATTCAATGGGAAATGCGTAGTTTAAAAGATATTTAGGTGAACTCTTATTACGCGGCTTAGTTTTCACTAAGTTTCATGGGGAACTATAAGAAACCGTTGTAATAATAAGTTCTACGCTGTTCCCATGGACAGAACTGTTGTAATACGTTAGTTTACAATGTTTAAGAGCTAACAGAACCGTTTTATTCAATGGGAAATGCGTAGTTTAAAAGATATTTAGGTGAACTCTTAGTACGGGGCTTAGTTTTCACTAAGTTTCATGGGGAACTATAAGAAACCGTTGTAATAATAAGTTCTACGCTGTTCCCATGGACAGAACTGTTGTAATACGTTAGTTTACAATGTTTTAGAGCTAACAGAACCATTTTATTCAATGGGAAATGCGTAGTTTAAAAGATATTTAGGTGAACTCTTAGTACGGGGCTTAGTTTTCACTAAGTTTCATGGGGAACTATAAGAAACCGTTGTAATAATAAGTTCTACGCTGTTCCCATGGACAGAACTGTTGTAATACGTTAGTTTACAATGTTTTAGAGCTAACAGAACCGTTTTATTCAATGGGAAATGCGTAGTTTAAAAGATATTTAGGTGAACTCTTATTACGCGGCTTAGTTTTCACTAAGTTTCATGGGGAACTATAAGAAACCGTTGTAATAATAAGTTCTACGCTGTTCCCATGGACAGAACTGTTGTAATACGTTAGTTTACAATGTTTTAGAGCTAACAGAACCGTTTTATTCAATGGGAAATGCGTAGTTTAAAAGATATTTAGGTGAACTCTTAGTACGGGGCTTAGTTTTCACTAAGTTTCATGGGGAACTATAAGAAACCGTTGTAATAATAAGTTCTACGCTGTTCCCATGGACAGAACTGTTGTAATACGTTAGTTTACAATGTTTTAGAGCTAACAGAACCATTTTATTCAATGGGAAATGCGTAGTTTAAAAGATATTTAGGTGAACTCTTAGTACGGGGCTTAGTTTTCACTAAGTTTCATGGGGAACTATAAGAAACCGTTGTAATAATAAGTTCTACGCTGTTCCCATGGACAGAACTGTTGTAATACGTTAGTTTACAATGTTTTAGAGCTAACAGAACCGTTTTATTCAATGGGAAATGCGTAGTTTAAAAGATATTTAGGTGAACTCTTAGTACGGGGCTTAGTTTTCACTAAGTTTCATGGGGAACTATAAGAAACCGTTGTAATAATAAGTTCTACGCTGTTCCCATGGACAGAACTGTTGTAATACGTTAGTTTACAATGTTTTAGAGCTAACAGAACTATTTTATTCAATGGGAAATGCGTAGTTTAAAAGATATTTAGGTGAACTCTTAGTACAGGGCTTAGTTTTCACTAAGTTTCATGGGGAACTATAAGAAACCGTTGTAATAATAAGTTCTACGCTGTTCCCATGGACAGAACTGTTGTAATACGTTAGTTTACAATGTTTTAGAGCTAACAGAACCATTTTATTCAATGGGAAATGCGTAGTTTAAAAGATATTTAGGTGAACTCTTATTACGGGGCTTAGTTTTCACTAAGTTTCATGGGGAACTATAAGAAACCGTTGTAATAATAAGTTCTACGCTGTTCCCATGGACAGAACTGTTGTAATACGTTAGTTTACAATGTTTTAGAGCTAACAGAACCATTTTATTCAATGGGAAATGCGTAGTTTAAAAGATATTTAGGTGAACTCTTATTACGCGGCTTAGTTTTCACTAAGTTTCATGGGGAACTATAAGAAACCGTTGTAATAATAAGTTCTACGCTGTTCCCATGGACAGAACTGTTGTAATACGTTAGTTTACAATGTTTTAGAGCTAACAGAACCGTTTTATTCAATGGGAAATGC
This sequence comes from Pelagia noctiluca, assembly GCA_963924455.1. Classification (NCBI taxonomy): domain Eukaryota; kingdom Metazoa; phylum Cnidaria; class Scyphozoa; order Semaeostomeae; family Pelagiidae; genus Pelagia; species Pelagia noctiluca. Next base: position 6,113,329 of record OZ004323.1, read on the forward strand.
GTAGTTTAAAAGATATTTAGGTGAACTCTTACTACGGGGCTTAGTTTTCACTAAGTTTCATGGGGAACTATAAGAAACCGTTGTAATAATAAGTTCTACGCTATTCCCATGGACAGAACTGTTGTAATACGTTAGTTTACAATGTTTTAGAGCTAACAGAACCGTTTTATTCAATGGGAAATGCGTAGTTTAAAAGATATTTAGGTGAACTCTTATTACGGGGCTTAGTTTTCACTAAGTTTCATGGGGAACTATAAGAAACCGTTGTAATAATAAGTTCTACGCTGTTCCCATGGACAGAACTGTTGTAATACGTTAGTTTACAATGTTTTAGAGCTAACAGAACCGTTTTATTCAATGGGAAATGCGTAGTTTAAAAGATATTTAGGTGAACTCTAATTACTGGGCTTAGTTTTCACTAAGTTTCATGGGGAACTATAAGAAACCGTTGTAATAATAAGTTCTACGCTGTTCCCATGGACAGAACTGTTGTAATACGTTAGTTTACAATGTTTTAGAGCTAACAGAACCGTTTTATTCAATGGGCAATGCGTAGTTTAAAAGATATTAAGGTGAACTCTTATTACGGAGCTTAGTTTTCACTAAGTTTCATGGGGAACTATAAGAAACCGTTGTAATAATAAGTTCTACGCTGTTCCCATGGACAGAACTGTTGTAATACGTTAGTTTACAATGTTTTAGAGCTAACAGAACCATTTTATTCAATGGGAAATGCGTAGTTTAAAAGATATTTAGGTGAACTCTTATACGCGGCTTAGTTTTCACTAAGTTTCATGGGGAACTATAAGAAACCGTTGTAATAATAAGTTCTACGCTGTTCCCATGGACAGAACTGTTGTAATACGTTAGTTTACAATGTTTTAGAGCTAACAGAACCGTTTTATTCAATGGGAAATGCGTAGTTTAAAAGATATTTAGGTGAACTCTTACTACGGGGCTTAGTTTTCACTAAGTTTCATGGGGAACTATAAGAAACCGTTGTAATAATAAGTTCTACGCTATTCCCATGGACAGAACTGTTGTAATACGTTAGTTTACAATGTTTTAGAGCTAACAGAACCGTTTTATTCAATGAGAAATGCGTAGTTTAAAAGATATTTAGGTGAACTCTTATTACAGGGGCTTAGTTTTCACTAAGTTTCATGGGGAACTATAAGAAAACGTTGAAGTAATAAGTTCTACGCTGTTCCCATGGACAGAACTGTTGTAATACGTTAGTTTACAATGTTTTAGAGCTAACAGAACCGTTTTATTCAATTGGAAATGCGTAGTTTAAAAGATATTTAGGTGAACTCTTATTACGGGGCTTAGTTTTCACTAAGTTTCATGGGGAACTATAAGAAACCGTTGTAATAATAAGTTCTACGCTGTTCCCATGGACAGAACTGTTGTAATACGTTAGTTTACAATGTTTTAGAGCTAACAGAACCGTTTTATTCAATGGGAAATGCGTAGTTTAAAAGATATTTAGGTGAACTCTTATTACGGGGCTTAGTTTTCACTAAGTTTCATGGGGAACTATAAGAAACCGTTGTAATAATAAGTTCTACGCTGTTCCCATGGACAGAACTGTTGTAATACGTTAGTTTACAATGTTTTAGAGCTAACAGAACCGTTTTATTTAATGGGAAATGCGTAGTTTAAAAGATATTTAGGTGAACTCTTATTACGGGGCTTAGTTTTCACTAAGTTTCATGGGGAACTATAAGAAACCGTTGTAATAAAAAGTTTTACGCTGTTCCCATGGACAGAACTGTTGTAATACGTTAGTTTACATTGTTTTAGAGCTAACAGAACCGAATTATTCAATGGGAAATGCGTAGTTTAAAAGATATTTAGGTGAACTCTTATTACGGGGCTTAGTTTTCACTAAGTTTCATGGGGAACTATAAGAAACCGTTGTAATAATAAGTTCTACGCTGTTCCCATGGACAGAACTGTTGTAATACGTTAGTTTACAATGTTTTAGAGCTAACAGAACCATTTTATTCAATGGGAAATGCGTAGTTTAAAAGATATTTAGGTAAACTCTTATTACGCGGCTTAGTTTTCACTAAGTTTCATGGGGAACTATAAGAAACCGTTGTAATAATAAGTTCTACGCTGTTCCCATGGACAGAACTGTTGTAATACGTTAGTTTACAATGTTTTAGAGCTAACAGAACCGTTTTATTCAATGGGAAATGCGTAGTTTAAAATATATTTAGGTGAACTCTTATTACGGGGCTTAGTTTTCACTAAGTTTCATGGGGAACTATAAGAAACCGTTGTAATAATAAGTTCTACGCTGTTCCCATGGACAGAACTGTTGTAATACGTTAGTTTACAATGTTTTAGAGCTAACAGAACCGTTTTATTCAATGGGAAATGCGTAGTTTAAAAGATATTTAGGTGAACTCTTATTACGGGGCTTAGTTTTCACTAAGTTTCATGGGGAACTATAAGAAAACGTTGAAGTAATAAGTTCTACGCTGTTCCCATGGACAGAACTATTGTAATACGTTAGTTTACAATGTTTTAGAGCTAACAGAACCGTTTTATTCAATGGGAAATGCGTAGTTTAAAAGATATTTAGGTGAACTCTTATTACGGGGCTTAGTTTTCACTAAGTTTCATGGGGAACTATAAGAAAACGTTGAAGTAATAAGTTCTACGCTGTTCCCATGGACAGAACTATTGTAATACGTTAGTTTACAATGTTTTAGAGCTAACAGAACCGTTTTATTCAATTGGAAATGCGTAGTTTAAAAGATATTTAGGTGAACTCTTATTACGGGGCTTAGTTTTCACTAAGTTTCATGGGGAACTATAAGAAACCGTTGTAATAATAAGTTCTACGCTGTTCCCATGGACAGAACTGTTGTAATACGTTAGTTTACAATGTTTTAGAGCTAACAGAACCGTTTTATTCAATGGGAAATGCGTAGTTTAAAAGATATTTAGGTGAACTCTTATTACTGGGCTTAGTTTTCACTAAGTTTCATGGGGAACTATAAGAAACCGTTGTAATAATAAGTTCTACGCTGTTCCCATGGACAGAACTGTTGTAATACGTTAGTTTACAATGTTTTAGAGCTAACAGAACCGTTTTATTCAATGGGCAATGCGTAGTTTAAAAGATATTAAGGTGAACTCTTATTACGGAGCTTAGTTTTCACTAAGTTTCATGGGGAACTATAAGAAACCGTTGTAATAATAAGTTCTACGCTGTTCCCATGGACAGAACTGTTGTAATACGTTAGTTTACAATGTTTTAGAGCTAACAGAACCATTTTATTCAATGGGAAATGCGTAGTTTAAAAGATATTTAGGTGAACTCTTATTACGCGGCTTAGTTTTCACTAAGTTTCATGGGGAACTATAAGAAACCGTTGTAATAATAAGTTCTACGCTGTTCCCATGGACAGAACTGTTGTAATACGTTAGTTTACAATGTTTTAGAGCTAACAGAACCGTTTTATTCAATGGGAAATGCGTAGTTTAAAAGATATTTAGGTGAACTCTTACTACGGGGCTTAGTTTTCACTAAGTTTCATGGGGAACTATAAGAAACCGTTGTAATAATAAGTTCTACGCTATTCCCATGGACAGAACTGTTGTAATACGTTAGTTTACAATGTTTTAGAGCTAACAGAACCGTTTTATTCAATGGGAAATGCGTAGTTTAAAAGATATTTAGGTGAACTCTTATTACGGGGCTTAGTTTTCACTAAGTTTCATGGGGAACTATAAGAAAACGTTGAAGTAATAAGTTCTACGCTGTTCCCATGGACAGAACTGTTGTAATACGTTAGTTTACAATGTTTTAGAGCTAACAGAACCGTTTTATTCAATTGGAAATGCGTAGTTTAAAAGATATTTAGGTGAACTCTTATTACGGGGCTTAGTTTTCACTAAGTTTCATGGGGAACTATAAGAAACCGTTGTAATAATAAGTTCTACGCTGTTCCCATGGACAGAACTGTTGTAATACGTTAGTTTACAATGTTTTAGAGCTAACAGAACCGAATTATTCAATGGGAAATGCGTAGTTTAAAAGATATTTAGGTGAACTCTTATTACGGGGCTTAGGTTTCACTAAGTTTCATGGGGAACTATAAGAAACCGTTGTAATAATAAGTTCTACGCTGTTCCCATGGACAGAACTGTTGTAATACGTTAGTTTACAATGTTTTAGAGCTAACAGAACCGTTTTATTCCATGGGAAATGCGTAGTTTAAAAGATATTTAGGTGAACTCTTATTACGGGGCTTAGTTTTCACTAAGTTTCATGGGGAACTATAAGAAAACGTTGAAGTAATAAGTTCTACGCTGTTCCCATGGACAGAACTGTTGTAATACGTTAGTTTACAATGTTTTAGAGCTAACAGAACCGTTTTATTCAATTGGAAATGCGTAGTTTAAAAGATATTTAGGTGAACTCTTATTACGGGGCTTAGTTTTCACTAAGTTTCATGGGGAACTATAAGAAACCGTTGTAATAATAAGTTCTACGCTGTTCCCATGGACTGAACTGTTGTAATACGTTAGTTTACAATGTTTTAGAGCTAACAGAACCGTTTTATTCAATGGGAAATGCGTAGTTTAAAAGATATTCAGGTGAACTCTTATTACGGGGCTTAGTTTTCACTAAGTTTCATGGGGAACTATAAGAAACCGTTGTAATAATAAGTTCTACGCTGTTCCCATGGACAGAACTGTTGTAATACGTTAGTTTACAATGTTTTAGAGCTAACAGAACTGTTTTATTCAATGGGAAATGCGTAGTTTAAAAGATATTTAGGTGAACTCTTATTACGGGGCTTAGTTTTCACTAAGTTTCATGGGGAACTATAAGAAACCGTTGTAATAATAAGTTCTACGCTGTTCCCATGGACAGAACTGTTGTAATACGTTAGTTTACAATGTTTTAGAGCTAACAGAACCGTTTTATTCAATGGGAAATGCGTAGTTTAAAAGATATTTTGGTGAACTCTTATTACGGGGCTTAGTTTTCACTAAGTTTCATGGGGAACTATAAGAAACCGTTGTAATAATAAGTTCTACGCTGTTCCCATGGACAGAACTGTTGTAATACGTTAGTTTACAATGTTTTAGAGCTAACAGAACCGTTTTATTCAATGGGAAATGCGTAGTTTAAAAGATATTTAGGTGAACTCTTATTACGGGGCTTAGTTTTCACTAAGTTTCATGGGGAACTATAAGAAACCGTTGTAATAATAAGCTCTACGCTGTTCCCATGGACAGAACTATTGTAATACGTTAGTTTACAATGTTTTAGAGCTAACAGAACCGTTTTATTCAATGGGAAATGCGTAGTTTAAAAGATATTAAGGTGAACTCTTATTACGGAGCTTAGTTTTCACTAAGTTTCATGGGGAACTATAAGAAACCGTTGTAATAATAAGTTCTACGCTGTTTCCATGGACAGAACTGTTGTAATACGTTAGTTTACAATGTTTTAGAGCTAACAGAACCATTTTATTCAATGGGAAATGCGTAGTTTAAAAGATATTTAGGTGAACTCTTATTACGCGGCTTAGTTTTCACTAAGTTTCATGGGGAACTATAAGAAACCGTTGTAATAATAAGTTCTACGCTGTTCCCATGGACAGAACTGTTGTAATACGTTAGTTTACAATGTTTTAGAGCTAACAGAACCGTTTTATTCAATGGGAAATGCGTAGTTTAAAAGATATTTAGGTGAACTCTTATTACGGGGCTTAGTTTTCACTAAGTTTCATGGGGAACTATAAGAAACCGTTGTAATAATAAGTTCTACGCTGTTCCCATGGACAGAACTGTTGTAATACGTTAGTTTACAATGTTTTAGAGCTAACAGAACCGTTTTATTCAATGGGAAATGCGTAGTTTAAAAGATATTTAGGTGAACTCTTATTACGGGGCTTAGTTTTCACTAAGTTTCATGGGGAACTATAAGAAACCGTTGTAATAATAAGCTCTACGCTGTTCCCATGGACAGAACTGTTGTAATACGTTAGTTTACAATGTTTTAGAGCTAACAGAACCGTTTTATTCAATGGGAAATGCGTAGTTTAAAAGATATTAAGGTGAACTCTTATTACGGAGCTTAGTTTTCACTAAGTTTCATGGGGAACTATAAGAAACCGTTGTAATAATAAGTTCTACGCTGTTCCCATGGACAGAACTGTTGTAATACGTTAGTTTACAATGTTTTAGAGCTAACAGAACCATTTTATTCAATGGGAAATGCGTAGTTTAAAAGATATTTAGGTGAACTCTTATTACGCGGCTTAGTTTTCACTAAGTTTCATGGGGAACTATAAGAAACCGTTGTAATAATAAGTTCTACGCTGTTCCCATGGACAGAACTGTTGTAATACGTTAGTTTACAATGTTTTAGAGCTAACAGAACCGTTTTATTCAATGGGAAATGCGTAGTTTAAAAGATATTTAGGTGAACTCTTATTACGGGGCTTAGTTTTCACTAAGTTTCATGGGGAACTATAAGAAACCGTTGTAATAATAAGTTCTACGCTGTTCCCATGGACAGAACTGTTGTAATACGTTAGTTTACAATGTTTTAGAGCTAACAGAACCGTTTTATTCAATGGGAAATGCGTAGTTTAAAAGATATTTAGGTGAACTCTTATTACGGGGCTTAGTTTTCACTAAGTTTCATGGGGAACTATAAGAAACCGTTGTAATAATAAGCTCTACGCTGTTCCCATGGACAGAACTGTTGTAATACGTTAGTTTACAATGTTTTAGAGCTAACAGAACCGTTTTATTCAATGGGAAATGCGTAGTTTAAAAGATATTAAGGTGAACTCTTATTACGGAGCTTAGTTTTCACTAAGTTTCATGGGGAACTATAAGAAACCGTTGTAATAATAAGTTCTACGCTGTTCCCATGGACAGAACTGTTGTAATACGTTAGTTTACAATGTTTTAGAGCTAACAGAACCATTTTATTCAATGGGAAATGCGTAGTTTAAAAGATATTTAGGTGAACTCTTATTACGCCGCTTAGTTTTCACTAAGTTTCATGGGGAACTATAAGAAACCGTTGTAATAATAAGTTCTACGCTGTTTGCATGGACAGAACTGTTGTAATACGTTAGTTTACAATGTTTTAGAGCTAACAGAACCGTTTTATTCAATGGGAAATGCGTAGTTTAAAAGATATTTAGGTGAACTCTTATTACGGGGCATAGTTTTCACTAAGTTTCATGGGGAACTATAAGAAACCGTTGTAATAATAAGTTCTACGCTGTTCCCATGGACAGAACTGTTGTAATACGTTAGTTTACAATGTTTTAGAGCTAACAGAACCGTTTTATTCAATGGGAAATGCGTAGTTTAAAAGATATTAAGGTGAACTCTTATTACGGAGCTTAGTTTTCACTAAGTTTCATGGGGAACTATAAGAAACCGTTGTAATAATAAGTTCTACGCTGTTCCCATGGACAGAACTGTTGTAATACGTTAGTTTACAATGTTTTAGAGCTTACAGAACTGTTTTATTCAATGGGAAATGCGTAGTTTAAAAGATATTTAGGTGAACTCTTATTACGGGGCTTAGTTTTCACTAAGTTTCATGGGGAACTATAAGAAACCGTTGTAATAATAAGTTCTACGCTGTTCTCATGGACAGAACTGTTGTAATACGTTAGTTTACAATGTTTTAGAGCTAACAGAACTGTTTTATTCAATGGGAAATGCGTAGTTTAAAAGATATTTAGGTGAACTCTTATTACGGGGCTTAGTTTTCACTAAGTTTCATGGGGAACTATAAGAAACCGTTGTAATAATAAGTTCTACGCTGTTCCCATGGACAGAACTGTTGTAATACGTTAGTTTACAATGTTTTAGAGCTAACAGAACCGTTTTATTCAATGGGAAATGCGTAGTTTAAAAGATATTTAGGTGAACTCTTATTACGGGGCTTAGTTTTCACTAAGTTTCATGGGGAACTATAAGAAACCGTTGTAATAATAAGTTCTACGCTGTTCCCATGGACAGAACTGTTGTAATACGTTAGTTTACAATGTTTTAGAGCTAACAGAACCGTTTTATTCAATGGGAAATGCGTAGTTTAAAAGATATTAAGGTGAACTCTTATTACGGAGCTTAGTTTTCACTAAGTTTCATGGGGAACTATAAGAAACCGTTGTAATAATAAGTTCTACGCTGTTCCCATTGACAGAACTGTTGTAATACGTTAGTTTACAATGTTTTAGAGCTAACAGAACCATTTTATTCAATGGGAAATGCGTAGTTTAAAAGATATTTAGGTGAACTCTTATTACGCGGCTTAGTTTTCACTAAGTTTCATGGGGAACTATAAGAAACCGTTGTAATAATAAGTTCTACGCTGTTCCCATGGACAGAACTGTTGTAATACGTTAGTTTACAATGTTTTAGAGCTAACAGAACCGTTTTATTCAATGGGAAATGCGTAGTTTAAAAGATATTTAGGTGAACTCTTATCTACGGGGCTTAGTTTTCACTAAGTTTCATGGGGAACTATAAGAAACCGTTGTAATAATAAGTTCTACGCTATTCCCATGGACAGAACGGTTGTAATACGTTAGTTTACAATGTTTTAGAGCTAACAGAACCGTTTTATTCAATGGGAAATGCGTAGTTTAAAAGATATTTAGGTGAACTCTTATTACGGGGCTTAGTTTTCACTAAGTTTCATGGGGAACTATAAGAAAACGTTGAAGTAATAAGTTCTACGCTGTTCCCATGGACAGAACTGTTGTAATACGTTAGTTTACAATGTTTTAGAGCTAACAGAACCGTTTTATTCAATTGGAAATGCGTAGTTTAAAAGATATTTAGGTGAACTCTTATTACGGGGCTTAGTTTTCACTAAGTTTCATGGGGAACTATAAGAAACCGTTGTAATAATAAGTTCTACGCTGTTCCCATGGACAGAACTGTTGTAATACGTTAGTTTACAATGTTTTAGAGCTAACAGAACCGTTTTATTCAATGGGAAATGCGTAGTTTAAAAGATATTTAGGTGAACTCTTATTACGGGGCTTAGCTTTCACTAAGTTTCATGGGGAACTATAAGAAACCGTTGTAATAATAAGTTCTACGCTGTTCCCATGGACAGAACTGTTGTAATACGTTAGTTTACAATGTTTTAGAGCTAACAGAACCGAATTGATCAATGGGAAATGCGTAGTTTAAAAGATATTTAGGTGAACTCTTATTACGGGGCTTAGTTTTCACTAAGTTTCATGGGGAACTATAAGAAACCGTTGTAAAAATAAGTTCTACGCTGTTCCCATGGACAGAACTGTTGTAATACGTTAGTTTACAATGTTTTAGAGCTAACAGAACCGTTTTATTCCATGGGAAATGCGTAGTTTAAAAGATATTTAGGTGAACTCTTATTACGGGGCTTAGTTTTCACTAAGTTTCATGGGGAACTATAAGAAAACGTTGAAGTAATAAGTTCTACGCTGTTCCCATGGACAGAACTGTTGTAATACGTTAGTTTACAATGTTTTAGAGCTAACAGAACCGTTTTATTCAATTGGAAATGCGTAGTTTAAAAGATATTTAGGTGAACTCTTATTACGGGGCTTAGTTTTCACTAAGTTTCATGGGGAACTATAAGAAACCGTTGTAATAATAAGTTCTACGCTGTTCCCATGGACAGAACTGTTGTAATACGTTAGTTTACAATGTTTTAGAGCTAACAGAACCGTTTTATTCAATGGGAAATGCGTAGTTTAAAAGATATTCAGGTGAACTCTTATTACGGGGCTTAGTTTTCACTAAGTTTCATGGGGAACTATAAGAAACCGTTGTAATAATAAGTTCTACGCTGTTCCCATGGACAGAACTGTTGTAATACGTTAGTTTACAATGTTTTAGAGCTAAAAGAACTGTTTTATTCAATGGGAAATGCGTAGTTTAAAAGATATTTAGGTGAACTCTTATTACGGGGCTTAGTTTTCACTAAGTTTCATGGGGAACTATAAGAAACCGTTGTAATAATAAGTTCTACGCTGTTCCCATGGACAGAACTGTTGTAATACGTTAGTTTACAATGTTTTAGAGCTAACAGAACCGTTTTATTCAATGGGAAATGCGTAGTTTAAAAGATATTTTGGTGAACTCTTATTACGGGGCTTAGTTTTCACTAAGTTTCATGGGGAACTATAAGAAACCGTTGTAATAATAAGTTCTACGCTGTTCCCATGGACAGAACTGTTGTAATACGTTAGTTTACAATGTTTTAGAGCTAACAGAACCGTTTTATTCAATGGGAAATGCGTAGTTTAAAAGATATTTAGGTGAACTCTTATTACGGGGCTTAGTTTTCACTAAGTTTCATGGGGAACTATAAGAAACCGTTGTAATAATAAGCTCTACGCTGTTCCCATGGACAGAACTGTTGTAATACGTTCGTTTACAATGTTTTAGAGCTAACAGAACCGTTTTATTCAATGGGAAATGCGTAGTTTAAAAGATATTAAGTTGAACTCTTATTACGGAGCTTAGTTTTCACTAAGTTTCATGGGGAACTATAAGAAACCGTTGTAATAATAAGTTCTACGCTGTTTCCATGGACAGAACTGTTGTAATACGTTAGTTTACAATGTTTTAGAGCTAACAGAACCATTTTATTCAATGGGAAATGCGTAGTTTAAAAGATATTTAGGTGAACTCTTATTACGCGGCTTAGTTTTCACTAAGTTTCATGGGGAACTATAAGAAACCGTTGTAATAATAAGTTCTACGCTGTTCCCATGGACAGAACTGTTGTAATACGTTAGTTTACAATGTTTTAGAGCTAACAGAACCGTTTTATTCAATGGGAAATGCGTAGTTTAAAAGATATTTAGGTGAACTCTTATTACGGGGCTTAGTTTTCACTAAGTTTCATGGGGAACTATAAGAAACTGTTGTAATAATAAGTTCTACGCTGTTCCCATGGACAGAACTGTTGTAATACGTTAGTTTACAATGTTTTAGAGCTAACAGAACTGTTTTATTCAATGGGAAATGCGTAGTTTAAAAGATATTTAGGTGAACTCTTATTACGGGGCTTAGTTTTCACTAAGTTTCATGGGGAACTATAAGAAACCGTTGTAATAATAAGTTCTACGCTGTTCCCATGGACAGAACTGTTGTAATACGTTAGTTTACAATGTTTTAGAGCTAACAGAACCGTTTTATTCAATGGGAAATGCGTAGTTTAAAAGATATTTAGGTGAACTCTTACTACGGGGCTTAGTTTTCACTAAGTTTCATGGGGAACTATAAGAAACCGTTGTAATAATAAGTTCTACGCTATTCCCATGGACAGAACTGTTGTAATACGTTAGTTTACAATGTTTTAGAGCTAACAGAACCGTTTTATTCAATGGGAAATGCGTAGTTTAAAAGATATTTAGGTGAACTCTTATTACGGGGCTTAGTTTTCACTAAGTTTCATGGGGAACTATAAGAAACCGTTGTAATAATAAGTTCTACGCTGTTCCCATGGACAGAACTGTTGTAATACGTTAGTTTACAATGTTTTAGAGCTAACAGAACCGTTTTATTCAATTGGAAATGCGTAGTTTAAAAGATATTTAGGTGAACTCTTATTACGGGGCTTAGTTTTCACTAAGTTTCATGGGGAACTATAAGAAACCGTTGTAATAATAAGTTCTACGCTGTTCCCATGGACAGAACTGTTGTAATACGTTAGTTTACAATGTTTTAGAGCTAACAGAACCGTTTTATTCAATGGGAAATGCGTAGTTTAAAAGATATTTAGGTGAACTCTTATTACGGGGCTTAGCTTTCACTAAGTTTCATGGGGAACTATAAGAAACCGTTGTAATAATAAGTTCTACGCTGTTCCCATGGACAGAACTGTTGTAATACGTTAGTTTACAATGTTTTAGAGCTAACAGAACCGAATTATTCAATGGGAAATGCGTAGTTTAAAAGATATTTAGGTGAACTCTTATTACGGGGCTTAGTTTTCACTAAGTTTCATGGGGAACTATAAGAAACCGTTGTAAAAATAAGTTCTACGCTGTTCCCATGGACAGAACTGTTGTAATACGTTAGTTTACAATGTTTTAGAGCTAACAGAACCGTTTTATTCCATGGGAAATGCGTAGTTTAAAAGATATTTAGGTGAACTCTTATTACGGGGCTTAGTTTTCACTAAGTTTCATGGGGAACTATAAGAAAACGTTGAAGTAATAAGTTCTACGCTGTTCCCATGGACAGAACTGTTGTAATACGTTAGTTTACAATGTTTTAGAGCTAACAGAACCGTTTTATTCAATTGGAAATGCGTAGTTTAAAAGATATTTAGGTGAACTCTTATTACGGGGCTTAGTTTTCACTAAGTTTCATGGGGAACTATAAGAAACCGTTGTAATAATAAGTTCTACGCTGTTCCCATGGACAGAACTGTTGTAATACGTTAGTTTACAATGTTTTAGAGCTAACAGAACCGTTTTATTCAATGGGAAATGCGTAGTTTAAAAGATATTCAGGTGAACTCTTATTACGGGGCTTAGTTTTCACTAAGTTTCATGGGGAACTATAAGAAACCGTTGTAATAATAAGTTCTACGCTGTTCCCATGGACAGAACTGTTGTAATACGTTAGTTTACAATGTTTTAGAGCTAACAGAACTGTTTTATTCAATGGGAAATGCGTAGTTTAAAAGATATTTAGGTGAACTCTTATTACGGGGCTTAGTTTTCACTAAGTTTCATGGGGAACTATAAGAAACCGTTGTAATAATAAGTTCTACGCTGTTCCCATGGACAGAACTGTTGTAATACGTTAGTTTACAATGTTTTAGAGCTAACAGAACCGTTTTATTCAATGGGAAATGCGTAGTTTAAAAGATATTTTGGTGAACTCTTATTACGGGGCTTAGTTTTCACTAAGTTTCATGGGGAACTATAAGAAACCGTTGTAATAATAAGTTCTACGCTGTTCCCATGGACAGAACTGTTGTAATACGTTAGTTTACAATGTTTTAGAGCTAACAGAACCGTTTTATTCAATGGGAAATGCGTAGTTTCAAAGATATTAAGGTGAACTCTTATTACGGAGCTTAGTTTTCACTAAGTTTCATGGGGACCTATAAGAAACCGTTGTAATAATAAGTTCTACGCTGTTCCCATGGACAGAACTGTTGTAATACGTTAGTTTACAATGTTTTAGAGCTAACAGAACTGTTTTATTCAATGGGAAATGCGTAGTTTAAAAGATATTTAGGTGAACTCTTATTACGGGGCTTAGTTTTCACTAAGTTTCATGGGGAACTATAAGAAACCGTTGTAATAATAAGTTCTACGCTGTTCCCATGGACAGAACTGTTGTAATACGTTAGTTTACAATGTTTTAGAGCTAACAGAACTGTTTTATTCAATGGGAAATGCGTAGTTTAAAAGATATTTAGGTGAACTCTTATTACGGGGCTTAGTTTTCACTAAGTTTCATGGGGAACTATAAGAAACCGTTGTAATAATAAGTTCTACGCTGTTCCCATGGACAGAACTGTTGTAATACGTTAGTTTACAATGTTTTAGAGCTAACAGAACCGTTTTATTCAATGGGAAATGCGTAGTTTAAAAGATATTTAGGTGAACTCTTATTACGGGGCTTAGTTTTCACTAAGTTTCATGGGGAACTATAAGAAACTGTTGTAATAATAAGTTCTACGCTGTTCCCATGGACAGAACTGTTGTAATACGTTAGTTTACAATGTTTTAGAGCTAACAGAACCGTTTTATTCAATGGGAAATGCGTAGTTTAAAAGATATTTAGGTGAACTCTTATTACGGAGCTTAGTTTTCACTAAGTTTCATGGGGAACTATAAGAAACCGTTGTAATAATAAGTTCTACGCTGTTCCCATGGACAGAACTGTTGTAATACGTTAGTTTACAATGTTTTAGAGCTAACAGAACCATTTTATTCAATGGGAAATGCGTAGTTTAAAAGATATTTAGGTAAACTCTTATTACGCGGCTTAGTTTTCACTAAGTTTCATGGGGAACTATAAGAAACCGTTGTAATAATAAGTTCTACGCTGTTCCCATGGACAGAACTGTTGTAATACGTTAGTTTACAATGTTTTAGAGCTAACAGAACCATTTTATTCAATGGGAAATGCGTAGTTTAAAAGATATTTAGGTGAACTCTTATTACGGGGCTTAGTTTTCACTAAGTTTCATGGGGAACTATAAGAAACCGTTGTAATAATAAGTTCTACGCTGTTCCCATGGACAGAACTGTTGTAATACGTTAGTTTACAATGTTTTAGAGCTAACAGAACCGTTTTATTCAATGGGAAATGCGTAGTTTAAAAGATATTTAGGTGAACTCTTATTACGAGGCTTAGTTTTCACTAAGTTTCATGGGGAACTATAAGAAAACGTTGAAGTAATAAGTTCTACGCTGTTCCCATGGACAGAACTGTTGTAATACGTTAGTTTACAATGTTTTAGAGCTAACAGAACCGTTTTATTCAATGGGAAATGCGTAGTTTCAAAGATATTTAGGTGAACTCTTATTACGGGGCTTAGTTTTCACTAAGTTTCATGGGGACCTATAAGAAACCGTTGTAATAATAAGTTCTACGCTGTTCCCATGGACAGAACTGTTGTAATACGTTAGTTTACAATGTTTTAGAGCTAACAGAACCGTTTTATTCAATGGGAAATGCGTAGTTTAAAAGATATTTAGGTGAACTCTTATTACGGGGCTTAGTTTTCACTAAGTTTCATGGGGAACTATAAGAAACCGTTGTAATAATAAGTTCTACGCTGTTCCCATGGACAGAACTGTTGTAATACGTTAGTTTACAATGTTTTAGAGCTAACAGAACTGTTTTATTCAATGGGAAATGCGTAGTTTAAAAGATATTTAGGTGAACTCTTATTACGGGGCTTAGTTTTCACTAAGTTTCATGGGGAACTATAAGAAACCGTTGTAATAATAAGTTCTACGCTGTTCCCATGGACAGAACTGTTGTAATACGTTAGTTTACAATGTTTTAGAGCTAACAGAACCGTTTTATTCAATGGGAAATGCGTAGTTTAAAAGATATTTAGGTGAAC
Source organism: Pelagia noctiluca (assembly GCA_963924455.1). NCBI lineage: Eukaryota > Metazoa > Cnidaria > Scyphozoa > Semaeostomeae > Pelagiidae > Pelagia > Pelagia noctiluca. Next base: position 6,128,444 of record OZ004323.1, read on the forward strand.
TCTTATTACGGGGCTTAGTTTTCACTAAGTTTCATGGGGAACTATAAGAAACCGTTGTAATAATAAGTTCTACGCTGTTCCCATGGACAGAACTGTTGTAATACGTTAGTTTACAATGTTTTAGAGCTAACAGAACCGTTTTATTCAATGGGAAATGCGTAGTTTAAAAGATATTAAGGTGAACTCTTATTACGGAGCTTAGTTTTCACTAAGTTTCATGGGGAACTATAAGAAACCGTTGTAATAATAAGTTCTACGCTGTTCCCATGGACAGAACTGTTGTAATACGTTAGTTTACAATGTTTTAGAGCTAACAGAACCATTTTATTCAATGGGAAATGCGTAGTTTAAAAGATATTTAGGTAAACTCTTATTACGCGGCTTAGTTTTCACTAAGTTTCATGGGGAACTATAAGAAACCGTTGTAATAATAAGTTCTACGCTGTTCCCATGGACAGAACTGTTGTAATACGTTAGTTTACAATGTTTTAGAGCTAACAGAACCGTTTTATTCAATGGGAAATGCGTAGTTTAAAATATATTTAGGTGAACTCTTATTACGGGGCTTAGTTTTCACTAAGTTTCATGGGGAACTATAAGAAACCGTTGTAATAATAAGTTCTACGCTGTTCCCATGGACAGAACTGTTGTAATACGTTAGTTTACAATGTTTTAGAGCTAACAGAACCGTTTTATTCAATGGGAAATGCGTAGTTTAAAAGATATTTAGGTGAACTCTTATTACGAGGCTTAGTTTTCACTAAGTTTCATGGGGAACTATAAGAAAACGTTGAAGTAATAAGTTCTACGCTGTTCCCATGGACAGAACTATTGTAATACGTTAGTTTACAATGTTTTAGAGCTAACAGAACCGTTTTATTCAATGGGAAATGCGTAGTTTAAAAGATATTAAGGTGAACTCTTATTACGGAGCTTAGTTTTCACTAAGTTTCATGGGGAACTATAAGAAACCGTTGTAATAATAAGTTCTACGCTGTTCCCATGGACAGAACTGTTGTAATACGTTAGTTTACAATGTTTTAGAGCTAACAGAACCATTTTATTCAATGGGAAATGCGTAGTTTAAAAGATATTTAGGTGAACTCTTATTACGGGGCTTAGTTTTCACTAAGTTTCATGGGGAACTATAAGAAACCGTTGTAATAATAAGTTCTACGCTGTTCCCATGGACAGAACTGTTGTAATACGTTAGTTTACAATGTTTTAGAGCTAACAGAACCGTTTTCTTCAATGGGAAATGCGTAGTTTAAAAGATATTTAGGTGAACTCTTATTACGGGGCTTAGTTTTCACTAAGTTTCATGGGGAACTATAAGAAACCGTTGTAATAATAAGTTCTACGCTGTTCCCATGGACAGAACTGTTGTAATACGTTAGTTTACAATGTTTTAGAGCTAACAGAACCGTTTTATTCAATTGGAAATGCGTAGTTTAAAAGATATTAAGGTGAACTCTTATTACGGAGCTTAGTTTTCACTAAGTTTGATGGGGAACTATAAGAAACCGTTGTAATAATAAGTTCTACGCTGTTCCCATGGACAGAAGTGTTGTAATACGTTAGTTTACAATGTTTTAGAGCTAACAGAACTGTTTTATTCAATGGGAAATGCGTAGTTTAAAAGATATTTATGTGAACTCTTATTACGGGGCTTAGTTTTCACTAAGTTTCATGGGGAACTATAAGAAACCGTTGTAATAATAAGTTCTACGCTGTTCCAATGGACAGAACTGTTGTAATACGTTAGTTTACAATGTTTTAGAGCTAACAGAACTGTTTTATTCAATGGGAAATGCGTAGTTTAAAAGATATTTAGGTGAACTCTTATTACGGGGATTAGTTTTCACTAAGTTTCATGGGGAACTATAAGAAACCGTTGTAATAATAAGTTCTACGATGTTCCCATGGACAGAACTGTTGTAATACGTTAGTTTACAATGTTTTAGAGCTAACAGAAACGTTTTATTCAATGGGAAATGCGTAGTTTAAAAGATATTTAGGTGAACTCTTATTACGGGGCTTAGTTTTCACTAAGTTTCATGGGGAACTATAAGAAACTGTTGTAATAATAAGTTCTACGCTGTTCCCATGGACAGAACTGTTGTAATACGTTAGTTTACAATGGTTTAGAGCTAACAGAACCGTTTTATTCAATGGGAAATGCGTAGTTTAAAAGATATTAAGGTGAACTCTTATTACGGAGCTTAGTTTTCACTAAGTTTCATGGGGAACTATAAGAAACCGTTGTAATAATAAGTTCTACGCTGTTCCCATGGACAGAACTGTTGTAATACGTTAGTTTACAATGTTTTAGAGCTAACAGAACCGTTTTATTCAATGGGAAATGCGTAGTTTAAAAGATATTAAGGTGAACTCTTATTACGGAGCTTAGTTTTCACTAAGTTTCATGGGGAACTATAAGAAACCGTTGTAATAATAAGTTCTACGCTGTTCCCATGGACAGAACTGTTGTAATACGTTAGTTTACAATGTTTTAGAGCTAACAGAACCGTTTTATTCAATGGGAAATGCGTAGTTTAAAAGATATTTAGGTGAACTCTTATTACGGGGCTTAGTTTTCACTAAGTTTCATGGGGAACTATAAGAAACCGTTGTAATAATAAGTTCTACGCTGTTCCCATGGACAGAACTGTTGTAATACGTTAGTTTACAATGTTTTAGAGCTAACAGAACCGTTTTATTCAATGGGAAATGCGTAGTTTAAAAGATATTTAGGTGAACTCTTATTACGGGGCTTAGTTTTCACTAAGTTTCATGGGGAACTATAAGAAACCGTTGTAATAATAAGTTCTACGCTGTTCCCATGGACAGAACTGTTGTAATACGTTAGTTTACAATGTTTTAGAGCTAACAGAACCGTTTTCTTCAATGGGAAATGCGTAGTTTAAAAGATATTTAGGTGAACTCTTATTACGGGGCTTAGTTTTCACTAAGTTTCATGGGGAACTATAAGAAACCGTTGTAATAATAAGCTCTATGCTGTTCCCATGGACAGAACTGTTGTAATACGTTAGTTTACAATGTTTTAGAGCTAACAGAACCGTTTTATTCAATTGGAAATGCGTAGTTTAAAAGATATTTAGGTGAACTCTTATTATGGGGCTTAGTTTTCACTAAGTTTCATGGGGAACTATAAGAAACCGTTGTAATAATAAGTTCTACGCTGTTCCCATGGACAGAACTGTTGTAATACGTTAGTTTACAATGTTTTAGAGCTAACAGAACCGTTTTATTCAATGGGAAATGCGTAGTTTAAAAGATATTAAGGTGAACTCTTATTACGGAGCTTAGTTTTCACTAAGTTTCATGGGGAACTATAAGAAACCGTTGTAATAATAAGTTCTACGCTGTTCCCATGGACAGAACTGTTGTAATTTGTTAGTTTACAATGTTTTAGAGCTAACAGAACCATTTTATTCAATGGGAAATGCGTAGTTTAAAAGATATTGAGGTGAACTCTTATTACACGGCTTAGTTTTCACTAAGTTTCATGGGGAACTATAAGAAACCGTTGTAATAATAAGTTCTACAATGTTCCCATGGACAGAACTGTTGTAATACGTTAGTTTACAATGTTTTAGAGCTAACAGAACCGTTTAATTCAATGGGAAATGCGTAGTTTAAAAGATATTTAGGTGAACTCTTATTACGGGGCTTAGTTTTCACTAAGTTTCATGGGGAACTATAAGAAACCGTTGTAATAATAAGTTCTACGCTGTTCCCATGGACAGTACTGTTGTAATACGTTAGTTTACAATGTTTTAGAGCTAACAGAACCGTTTTATTCAATGGGAAATGCGTAGTTTAAAAGATATTTAGGTGAACTCTTATTACGGGGCTTAGTTTTCACTAAGTTTCATGGGGAACTATAAGAAAACGTTGAAGTAATAAGTTCTACGCTGTTCCCATGGACAGAACTGTTGTAATACGTTAGTTTACAATGTTTTAGAGCTAACAGAACCGTTTTATTTAATTGGAAATGCGTAGTTTAAAAGATATTTAGGTGAACTCTTATTACGGGGCTTAGTTTTCACTAAGTTTCATGGGGAACTATAAGAAACCGTTGTAATAATAAGTTCTACGCTGTTCCCATGGACAGAACTGTTGTCATACGTTAGTTTACAATGTTTTAGAGCTAACAGAACCGTTTTATTCAATGGGAAATGCGTAGTTTAAAAGATATTCAGGTGAACTCTTGTTACAAGGCTTAGTTTTCACTAAGTTTCATGGGGAACTATAAGAAACCGTTGTAATAATAAGTTCTACGCTGTTCCTATGGACAGAACTGTTGTAATACGTTAGTTTACAATGTTTTAGAGCTAACAGAACCGTTTTATTCAATGGGAAATGCGTAGTTTAAAAGATATTTAGGTGAACTCTTATTACGGGGCTTAGTTTTCACTAAGTTTCATGGGGAACTATAAGGAACCGTTGTAATAATAAGTTCTACGCTGTTCCCATGGACAGAACTGTTGTAATACGTTAGTTTACAATGTTTTAGAGCTAACAGAACCATTTTATTCAATGGGAAATGCGTAGTTTAAAAGATATTTAGGTGAACTCTTATTACGGGGCTTAGTTTTCACTAAGTTTCATGGGGAACTATAAGAAACCGTTGTAATAATAAGTTCTACGCTGTTCCCATGGACAGAACTGTTGTCATACGTTAGTTTACAATGTTTTAGAGCTAACAGAACCGTTTTATTCAATGGGAAATGCGTAGTTTAAAAGATATTCAGGTGAACTCTTGTTACAAGGCTTAGTTTTCACTAAGTTTCATGGGGAACTATAAGAAACCGTTGTAATAATAAGTTCTACGCTGTTCCTATGGACAGAACTGTTGTAATACGTTAGTTTACAATGTTTTAGAGCTAACAGAACCGTTTTATTCAATGGGAAATGCGTAGTTTAAAAGATATTTAGGTGAACTCTTATTACGGGGCTTAGTTTTCACTAAGTTTCTTGGGGAACTATAAGAAACCGTTGTAATAATAAGTTATACGCTGTTCCCATGGACAGAACTGTTGTAATACGTTAGTTTACAATGTTTTAGAGCTAACAGAACCGTTTTATTCAATGGGAAACGCGTAGTTTAAAAGATATTTAGGTGAACTCTTATTACGGGGCTTAGTTTTCACTAAGTTTCATGGGGAACTATAAGAAACCGTTGTAGAAATAAGTTCTACGCTGTTCCCATGGACAGAACTGTTGTAATACGTTAGTTTACAATGTTCTAGAGCTAACAGAACCGTTTTATTCAATGGGAAATGCGTAGTTTAAAAGATATTTAGGTGAACTCTTATTACGGGGCTTAGTTTTCACTAAGTTTCATGGGGAACTATAAGAAACCGCTCTAATAATAAGTTCTACGCTGTTCCCATCGACAGAACTGTTGTAATACGTTAGTTTACAATGTTTTAGAGCTAACAGAACCGTTTTATTCAATGGGAAATGCGTAGTTTAAAAGATATTAAGGTGAAATCTTATTACGGAGCTTAGTTTTCACTAAGTTTCATGGGGAACTATAAGAAACTGTTGTAATAATAAGTTCTACGCTGTTCCCATAGACAGAACTGTTGTAATACGTTAGTTTACAATGTTTTAGAGCTAACAGAACCATTTTATTCAATGGGAAATGCGTAGTTTAAAAGATATTTAGGTGAACTCTTATTACGCGGCTTAGTTTTCACTAAGTTTCATGGAGAACTATAAGAAACCGTTGTAATAATAAGTTCTACGCTGTTCCCATGGACAGAACTGTTGTAATACGTTAGTTTACAATGTTTTAGAGCTAACAGAACCGTTTTATTCAATGGGAAATGCGTAGTTTAAAAGATATTTAGGTGAACTCTTATTACGGGGCTTAGTTTTCACTAAGTTTCATGGGGAACTATAAGAAAACGTTGAAGTAATAAGTTCTACGCTGTTCCCATGGACAGAAATGTTGTAATACGTTAGTTTACAATGTTTTAGAGCTAACAGAACCGTTTTATTCAATTAGAAATGCGTAGTTTAACCCTATTATGGCCGGGGGGGGCACAAAGTGCCCGCGGCAAATTAAAAATGCTGTATCTCCCAGAAAACACGTAATATTCTACTGAAACCTGTTCGACTTTTCCTCAAATTTATCAGAGAATCTGAAAAAAATATTTTTGTTACTATCACACCTTCGCTGATCACGTGATTCCTCTTTTGTCAACAAGCTGTCAGGTGTTAAAATGTTTCAGGGCCTATATTTCTGCAGCTATAACACATAGAGACTTGCTTGAAGCACCATTGGCTTTGTTTTGACAAGGGCTTTTGAATGATATATAATTTATTGGTATTTGCTGACGTAAGCAAAATTTAAAATCTATGACGTCATCAATGTTTATGACGTCATATCTATAAAAGACAATTATTTTTTTTATTTGAAATTCCTTTTTTGGTGTAACTGAATAGAGATAAACTAGAAAAAATTCTATTTTTCAATCTTAATAGCTATTTTATCTTATTTTTCTTCATTGTAAAATTCATCGACTTGAACATTTATGAAAAAAATGGTAAAAATATAAAAAAAAATAAAATAATGTCAAGAAAATTCATAGATTATGATTTGAAAATGCTTTTTGTTCATAAATAGACCATTTGAGAGGCAAAAATACAACAAGGATGGCTTCAATAACAAGCTAAATGCCTATAAGTAGTTATCATGGTTTTGCAGACTTATGACGTCACTGTGACGTCATTGGTAGCCATTATGGTTTTAAAAGCACCATCAATCGATAGAGCAAGTAAAGTTCTATAGTTCTACCAAGTTTCAAGCTTCTATCGCGTTCCTAACAAGAATTATAGGGGGCGGGCACAATGTGCCCCCCCCCCGGTAGTACAAGGGTCCAAAAAGCCCGGTAGTAATAGGGTTAAAAGATATTTAGGTGAACTCTTATTACGGGGCTTAGTTTTCACTAAGTTTCATGGGGAACTATAAGAAACCGTTCTAATAATAAGTTCTACGCTGTTCCCATGGACAGAACTGTTGTAATACGTTAGTTTACAATGTTTTAGAGCTAACAGAACCGTTTTATTCAATGGGAAATGCGTAGTTTAAAAGATATTCAGGTGAACTCTTGTTACGGGGCTTAGTTTTCACTAAGTTTCATGGGGAACTATAAGAAACCGTTGTAATAATAAGTTCTACGCTGTTCCCATGGACAGAACTGATGTAATACGTTAGTTTACAATGTTTTACAGCTAACAGAACCGTTTTATTCAATGGGAAAAGCGTAGTTTAAAAGATATTTAGGTGAACTCTTATTACGGGGCTTAGTTTTCACTAAGTTTCATGGGGAACTATAAGAAACCGTTGTAATAATAAGTTCTACGCTGTTCCCATGGACAGAACTGTTGTAATACGTTAGTTTACAATGTTTTAGAGCTAACAGAACCGTTTTATTCAATGGGAAATGCGTAGTTTAAAAGATATTAAGGTGAACTCTTATTACGGAGCTTAGTTTTCACTAAGTTTCATGGGGAACTATAAGAAACCGTTGTAATAATAAGTTCTACGCTGTTCCCATGGACAGAACTGTTGTAATACGTTAGTTTACAATGTTTTAGAGCTAACAGAACCATTTTATTCAATGGGAAATGCGTAGTTTAAAAGATATTTAGGTGAACTCTTATTACGCGGCTTAGTTTTCACTAAGTTTCATTGGGAACTATAAGAAACTGTTGTAATAATAAGTTCTACGCTGTTCCCATGGACAGAACTGTTGTAATACGTTAGTTTACAATGTTTTAGAGCTAACAGAACCGTTTTATTCAATGGGAAATGCGTAGTTTAAAAGATATTTAGGTGAACTCTTATAACGGGGCTTAGTTTTCACTAAGTTTCATGGGGAACTATAAGAAACCGTTGTAATAATAAGTTCTACGCTGTTCCCATGGACAGAACTGTTGTAATACGTTAGTTTACAATGTTTTAGAGCTAACAGAACCGTTTTATTCAATGGGAAATGCGTAGTTTAAAAGATATTAAGGTGAACTCTTATTACGGAGCTTAGTGTTCACTAAGTTTCATGGGGAACTATAAGAAACCGTTGTAATAATAAGTTCTACGCTGTTCCCATGGACAGAACTGTTGTAATACGTTAGTTTACAATGTTTTAGAGCTAACAGAACCGTTTTATTCAATGGGAAATGCGTAGTTTAAAAGATATTTAGTTGAACTCTTATTACCGGGCTTAGTTCTTACTAAGTTTTATGGGGAACTATAAGAAACCGTTGTAATAATAAGTTCTACGCTGTTCCCATGGACAGAACTGTTGTAATACGTTAGTTTACAATGTTTTAGAGCTAACAGAACCGTTTTAATTAATGGGAAATGCGTAGTTTAAAAGATATTTAGGTGAACTCTTATTACGGGGCTTACTTTTCACTAAGTTTCATGGGGAACTATAAGAAACCGTTGTAATAATAAGTTCTACGCTGTTCCCATGGACAGAACTGTTGTAATACGTTAGTTTACAATGTTTTAGAGCTAACAGAACCGTTTTATTCAATGGGAAATGCGTAGTTTAGAAGATATTTAGGTGAACTCTTATTACGGGGCTTAGTTTTCACTAAGTTTCATGGGGAACTATAAGAAACCGTTGTAATAATAAGTTCTACGCTGTTCCCATGGACAGAACTGTTGTAATACGTTAGTTTACAATGTTTTAGAGCTAACAGAACCGTTTTATTCAATGGGAAATGCGTAGTTTAAAAGATATTTTGGTGAACTCTTATTACGGGGCTTAGTTTTCACTAAGTTTCATGGGGAACTATAAGAAACCGTTGTAATAATAAGTTCTACGCTGTTCCCATGGACAGAACTGTTGTAATACGTTAGTTTACAATGTTTTAGAGCTAACAGAACCGTTTTATTCAATGGGAAATGCGTAGTTTAAAAGATATTTAGGTGAACTCTTATTATGGGGCTTAGTTTTCACTAAGTTTCATGGGGAACTATAAGAAACCGTTGTAATAATAAGTTCTACGCTGTTCCCATGGACAGAACTGTTGTAATACCTTAGTTTACAATGTTTTAGAGCTAACAGAACCGTTTTATTCAATGGGAAATGCGTAGTTTAAAAGATATTTAGGTGAACTCTTATTACGGGGCTTAGTTTTCACTAAGTTTCATGGGGAACTATAAGAAACCGTTGTAATAATAAGTTCTACGCTGTTCCCATGGACAGAACTGTTGTAATACGTTAGTTTACAATGTTTTAGAGCTAACAGAACCGTTTTATTCAATGGGAAATGCGTAGTTTAAAAGATATTTAGGTGAACTCTTATTACGGGGCTTAGTTTTCACTAAGTTTCATGGGGAACTATAAGAAACCGTTGTAATAATAAGTTCTACGCTGTTCCCATGGACAGAACTGTTGTAATACGTTAGTTTACAATGTTTTAGAGCTAACAGAACCGTTTTATTCAATGGGAAATGCGTAGTTTAAAAGATATTTAGGTGAACTCTTATTACGGGGCTTAGTTTTCACTAAGTTTCATGGGGAACTATAAGAAACCGTTGTAATAATAAGTTCTACGCTGTTCCCATGGACAGAACTGTTGTAATACGTTAGTTTACAATGTTTTAGAGCTAACAGAACCGTTTTATTCAATGGGAAATGCGTAGTTTAAAATATATTTAGGTGATCTCTTATTACGGGGCTTAGTTTTCACTAAGTTTCATGGGGAACTATAAGAAGCCGTTGTAATAATAAGTTCTACGCTGTTCCCATGGACAGAACTGTTGTAATACGTTAGTTTACAATGTTTTAGAGCTAACAGAACCGTTTTATTCAATGGGAAATGCGTAGTTTAAAAGATATTAAGGTGAACTCTTATTACGGAGCTTAGTTTTCACTAAGTTTCATGGGGAACTATAAGAAACCGTTGTAATAATAAGTTCTACGCTGTTCCCATGGACAGAACTGTTGTAATACGTTAGTTTACAATGTTTTAGAGCTAACAGAACCATTTTATTCAATGGGAAATGCGTAGTTTAAAAGATATTTAGGTAAACTCTTATTACGCGGCTTAGTTTTCACTAAGTTTCATGGGGAACTATAAGAAACCGTTGTAATAATAAGTTCTACGCTGTTCCCATGGACAGAACTGTTGTAATACGTTAGTTTACAATGTTTTAGAGCTAACAGAACCATTTTATTCAATGGGAAATGCGTAGTTTAAAAGATATTCAGGTGAACTCTTATTACGGGGCTTAGTTTTCACTAAGTTTCATGGGGAACTATAAGAAACCGTTGTAATAATAAGTTCTACGCTGTTCCCATGGACAGAACTGTTGTAATACGTTAGTTTACAATGTTTTAGAGCTAACAGAACCGTTTTATTCAATGGGAAATGCGTAGTTTAAAAGATATTTAGGTGAACTCTTATTACGGGGCTTAGTTTTCACTAAGTTTCATGGGGAACTATAAGAAAACGTTGAAGTAATAAGTTCTACGCTGTTCCCATGGACAGAACTGTTGTAATACGTTAGTTTACAATGTTTTAGAGCTAACAGAACCGTTTTATTCAATAGGAAATGCGTAGTTTAAAAGATATTTAGGTGAACTCTTATTACGGGGCTTAGTTTTCACTAAGTTTCATGGGGAACTATAAGAAAACGTTGAAGTAATAAGTTCTACGCTGTTCCCATGGACAGAAATGTTGTAATACGTTAGTTTACAATGTTTTAGAGCTAACAGAACCGTTTTATTCAATTAGAAATGCGTAGTTTAACCCTATTATGGCCGGGGGGGGCACAAAGTGCCCGCGGCAAATTAAAAATGCTGTATCTCCCAGAAAACACGTAATATTCTACTGAAACCTGTTCGACTTTTCCTCAAATTTATCAGAGAATCTGAAAAAAATATTTTTGTTACTATCACACCTTCGCTGATCACGTGATTCCTCTTTTGTCAACAAGCTGTCAGGTGTTAAAATGTTTCAGGGCCTATATTTCTGCAGCTATAACACATAGAGACTTGCTTGAAGCACCATTGGCTTTGTTTTGACAAGGGCTTTTGAATGATATATAATTTATTGGTATTTGCTGACGTAAGCAAAATTTAAAATCTATGACGTCATCAATGTTTATGACGTCATATCTATAAAAGACAATTATTTTTTTTATTTGAAATTCCTTTTTTGGTGTAACTGAATAGAGATAAACTAGAAAAAATTCTATTTTTCAATCTGAATAGCTATTTTATCTTATTTTTCTTCATTGTAAAATTCATCGACTTGAACATTTATGAAAAAAATGGTAAAAATATAAAAAAAAATAAAATAATGTCAAGAAAATTCATAGATTATGATTTGAAAATGCTTTTTGTTCATAAATAGACCATTTGAGAGGCAAAAATACAACAAGGATGGCTTCAATAACAAGCTAAATGCCTATAAGTAGTTATCATGGTTTTGCAGACTTATGACGTCACTGTGACGTCATTGGTAGCCATTATGGTTTTAAAAACACCATCAATCGATAGAGCAAGTAAAGTTCTATAGTTCTACCAAGTTTCAAGCTTCTATCGCGTTCCTAACAAGAATTATAGGGGGCGGGCACAATGTGCCCCCCCCCGGTAGTACAAGGGTCCAAAAAGCCCGGTAGTAATAGGGTTAAAAGATATTTAGGTGAACTCTTATTACGGGGCTTAGTTTTCACTAAGTTTCATGGGGAACTATAAGAAACCGTTCTAATAATAAGTTCTACGCTGTTCCCATGGACAGAACTGTTGTAATACGTTAGTTTACAATGTTTTAGAGCTAACAGAACCGTTTTATTCAATGGGAAATGCGTAGTTTAAAAGATATTCAGGTGAACTCTTGTTACGGGGCTTAGTTTTCACTAAGTTTCATGGGGAACTATAAGAAACCGTTGTAATAATAAGTTCTACGCTGTTCCCATGGACAGAACTGATGTAATACGTTAGTTTACAATGTTTTACAGCTAACAGAACCGTTTTATTCAATGGGAAAAGCGTAGTTTAAAAGATATTTAGGTGAACTCTTATTACGGGGCTTAGTTTTCACTAAGTTTCATGGGGAACTATAAGAAACCGTTGTAATAATAAGTTCTACGCTGTTCCCATGGACAGAACTGTTGTAATACGTTAGTTTACAATGTTTTAGAGCTAACAGAACCGTTTTATTCAATGGGAAATGCGTAGTTTAAAAGATATTAAGGTGAACTCTTATTACGGAGCTTAGTTTTCACTAAGTTTCATGGGGAACTATAAGAAACCGTTGTAATAATAAGTTCTACGCTGTTCCCATGGACAGAACTGTTGTAATACGTTAGTTTACAATGTTTTAGAGCTAACAGAACCATTTTATTCAATGGGAAATGCGTAGTTTAAAAGATATTTAGGTGAACTCTTATTACGCGGCTTAGTTTTCACTAAGTTTCATTGGGAACTATAAGAAACCGTTGTAATAATAAGTTCTACGCTGTTCCCATGGACAGAACTGTTGTAATACGTTAGTTTACAATGTTTTAGAGCTAACAGAACCGTTTTATTCAATGGGAAATGCGTAGTTTAAAAGATATTTAGTTGAACTCTTATTACCGGGCTTAGTTTTCACTAAGTTTCATGGGGAACTATCAGAAACCGTTGTAATAATAAGTTCTACGCTGTTCCCATGGACAGAACTGTTGTAATACGTTAGTTTACAATGTTTTAGAGCTAACAGAACCGTTTTATTCAATGGGAAATGCGTAGTTTAAAAGATATTTAGGTGAACTCTTATAACGGGGCTTAGTTTTCACTAAGTTTCATGGGGAACTATAAGAAACCGTTGTAATAATAAGTTCTACGCTGTTCCCATGGACAGAACTGTTGTAATACGTTAGTTTACAATGTTTTAGAGCTAACAGAACCGTTTTATTCAATGGGAAATGCGTAGTTTAAAAGATATTAAGGTGAACTCTTATTACGGAGCTTAGTTTTCACTAAGTTTCATGGGGAACTATAAGAAACCGTTGTAATAATAAGTTCTACGCTGTTCCCATGGACAGAACTGTTGTAATACGTTAGTTTACAATGTTTTAGAGCTAACAGAACCGTTTTATTCAATGGGAAATGCGTAGTTTAAAAGATATTTAGTTGAACTCTTATTACCGGGCTTAGTTTTTACTAAGTTTTATGGGGAACTATAAGAAACCGTTGTAATAATAAGTTCTACGCTGTTCCCATGGACAGAACTGTTGTAATACGTTAGTTTACAATGTTTTAGAGCTAACAGAACCGTTTTAATTAATGGGAAATGCGTAGTTTAAAAGATATTTAGGTGAACTCTTATTACGGGGCTTAGTTTTCACTAAGTTTCATGGGGAACTATAAGAAACCGTTGTAATAATAAGTTCTACGCTGTTCCCATGGACAGAACTGTTGTAATACGTTAGTTTACAATGTTTTAGAGCTAACAGAACCGTTTTATTCAATGGGAAATGCGTAGTTTAGAAGATATTTAGGTGAACTCTTATTACGGGGCTTAGTTTTCACTAAGTTTCATGGGGAACTATAAGAAACCGTTGTAATAATAAGTTCTACGCTGTTCCCATGGACAGAACTGTTGTAATACGTTAGTTTACAATGTTTTAGAGCTAACAGAACCGTTTTATTCAATGGGAAATGCGTAGTTTAAAAGATATTTTGGTGAACTCTTATTACGGGGCTTAGTTTTCACTAAGTTTCATGGGGAACTATAAGAAACCGTTGTAATAATAAGTTCTACGCTGTTCCCATGGACAGAACTGTTGTAATACGTTAGTTTACAATGTTTTAGAGCTAACAGAACCGTTTTATTCAATGGGAAATGCGTAGTTTTAAAGATATTTAGGTGAACTCTTATTACGGGGCTTAGTTTTCACTAAGTTTCATGGGGAACTATAAGAAACCGTTGTAATAATAAGTTCTACGCTGTTCCCATGGACAGAACTGTTGTAATACCTTAGTTTACAATGTTTTAGAGCTAACAGAACCGTTTTATTCAATGGGAAATGCGTAGTTTAAAAGATATTAAGGTGAACTCTTATTACGGGGCTTAGTTTTCACTAAGTTTCATGGGGAACTATAAGAAACCGTTGTAATAATAAGTTCTACGCTGTTCCCATGGACAGAACTGTTGTAATACGTTAGTTTACAATGTTTTAGAGCTAACAGAACCGTTTTATTCAATGGGAAATGCGTAGTTTAAAAGATATTTAGGTGAACTCTTATTACGGAGCTTAGTTTTCACTAAGTTTCATGGGGAACTATAAGAAACCGTTGTAATAATAAGTTCTACGCTGTTCCCATGGACAGAACTGTTGTAATACGTTAGTTTACAATGTTTTAGAGCTAACAGAACCGTTTTATTCAATGGGAAATGCGTAGTTTAAAAGATATTTAGGTGAACTCTTATTACGGGGCTTAGTTTTCACTAAGTTTCATGGGGAACTATAAGAAACCGTTGTAATAATAAGTTCTACGCTGTTCCCATGGACAGAACTGTTGTAATACGTTAGTTTACAATGTTTTAGAGCTAACAGAACCGTTTTATTCAATGGGAAATGCGTAGTTTAAAATATATTTAGGTGATCTCTTATTACGGGGCTTAGTTTTCACTAAGTTTCATGGGGAACTATAAGAAGCCGTTGTAATAATAAGTTCTACGCTGTTCCCATGGACAGAACTGTTGTAATACGTTAGTTTACAATGTTTTAGAGCTAACAGAACCGTTTTATTCAATGGGAAATGCGTAGTTTAAAAGATATTAAGGTGAACTCTTATTACGGAGCTTAGTTTTCACTAAGTTTCATGGGGAACTATAAGAAACCGTTGTAATAATAAGTTCTACGCTGTTCCCATGGACAGAACTGTTGTAATACGTTAGTTTACAATGTTTTAGAGCTAACAGAACCATTTTATTCAATGGGAAATGCGTAGTTTAAAAGATATTTAGGTAAACTCTTATTACGCGGCTTAGTTTTCACTAAGTTTCATGGGGAACTATAAGAAACCGTTGTAATAATAAGTTCTACGCTGTTCCCATGGACAGAACTGTTGTAATATGTTAGTTTACAATGTTTTAGAGCTAACAGAACCATTTTATTCAATGGGAAATGCGTAGTTTAAAAGATATTCAGGTGAACTCTTATTACGGGGCTTAGTTTTCACTAAGTTTCATGGGGAACTATAAGAAACCGTTGTAATAATAAGTTCTACGCTGTTCCCATGGACAGAACTGTTGTAATACGTTAGTTTACAATGTTTTAGAGCTAACAGAACCGTTTTATTCAATGGGAAATGCGTAGTTTAAAAGATATTTAGGTGAACTCTTATTACGGGGCTTAGTTTTCACTAAGTTTCATCGGGAACTATAAGAAAACGTTGAAGTAATAAGTTCTACGCTGTTCCCATGGACAGAACTGTTGTAATACGTTAGTTTACAATGTTTTAGAGCTAACAGAACCGTTTTATTCAATTGGAAATGCGTAGTTTAAAAGATATTTAGGTGAACTCTTATTACGGGGCTTAGTTTTCACTAAGTTTCATGGGGAACTATAAGAAACCGTTGTAATAATAAGTTTTACGCTGTTCCCATGGACAGAACTGTTGTAATACGTTAGTTTACAATGTTTTAGAGCTAACAGAACCGTTTTATTCAATGGGAAATGCGTAGTTTAAAAGATATTCAGGTGAACTCTTATTACGGGGCTTAGTTTTCACTAAGTTTCATGGGGAACTATAAGAAACCGTTGTAATAATAAGTTCTACGCTGTTCCCATGGACAGAACTGTTGTAATACGTTAGTTTACAATGTTTTAGAGCTAACAGAACCGTTTTATTCAATTGGAAATGCGTAGTTTAAAAGATATTTAGGTGAACTCTTATTACGGGGCTTAGTTTTCACTAAGTTTCATGGGGAACTATAAGAAACCGATGTAATAATAAGTTCTATGCTGTTCCCATGGACAGAACTGTTGTAATACGTTAGTTTACAATGTTTTAGAGCTAACAGAACCGTTTTATTCAATTGGAAATGTGTAGTTTAAAAGATATTTAGGTGAACTCTTAATACGGGGCTTAGTTTTCACTAAGTTTTATTAAGAACTATAAGAAATCGTTGTAATAATAAGTTCTACGCTGTTCCCATGGACAGAACTGTTGTAATACGTTAGTTTACAATGTTTTAGAGCTAACAGAACCGTTTTATTCAATGGGAAATGCGTAGTTTAAAAGATATTAAGGTGAACTCTTATTACGGAGCTTAGTTTTCACTAAGTTTCATGGGGAACTATAAGAAACCGTTGTAATAATAAGTTCTACGCTGTTCCCATGGACAGAACTGTTGTAATACGTTAGTTTACAATGTTTTAGAGCTAACAGAACCATTTTATTCAATGGGAAATGCGTAGTTTAAAAGATATTTAGGTGAACTCTTATTACACGGCTTAGTTTTCACTAAGTTTCATGGGGAACTATAAGAAACCGTTGTAATAATAAGTTCTACGCTGTTCCCATGGACAGAACTGTTGTAATACGTTAGTTTACAATGTTTTAGAGCTATCAGAACCGTTTAATTCAATGGGAAATGCGTAGTTTAATAGATATTTAGGTGAACTCTTATTACGGGGCTTAGTTTTCACTAAGTTTCATGGGGAACTATAAGAAACCGTTGTAATAATAAGTTCTACGCTGTTCCAATGGACAGTACTGTTGTAATACGTTAGTTTACAATGTTTTAGAGCTAACAGAACCGTTTTATTCAATGGGAAATGCGTAGTTTAAAAGATATTTAGGTGAACTCTTATTACGGGGCTTAGTTTTCACTAAGTTTCATGGGGAACTATAAGAAAACGTTGAAGTAATAAGTTCTACGCTGTTCCCATGGACAGAACTGTTGTAATACGTTAGTTTACAATGTTTTAGAGTTAACAGAACCGTTTTATTTAATTGGAAATGCGTAGTTTAAAAGATATTTAGGTGAACTCTTATTACGGGGCTTAGTTTTCACTAAGTTTCATTAAGAACTATAAGAAATCGTTGTAATAATAAGTTCTACGCTGTTCCCATGGACAGAACTGTTGTAATACGTTAGTTTACAATGTTTTAGAGCTAACAGAACCGTTTTATTCAATGGGAAATGCGTAGTTTAAAAGATATTCAGGTGAACTCTTGTTACAAGGCTTAGTTTTCACTAAGTTTCATGGGGAACTATAAGAAACCGTTGTAATAATAAGTTCTACGCTGTTACTATGGACAGAACTGTTGTAATACGTTAGTTTACAATGTTTTAGAGCTAACAGAACCGTTTTATTCAATGGGAAATGCGTAGTTTAAAAGATATTTAGGTGAACTCTTATTACGGGGCTTAGTTTTCACTAAGTTTCATGGGGAACTATAAGAAACCGTTGTAATAATAAGTTATACGCTGTTCCCATGGACAGAACTGTTGTAATACATTAGTTTACAATGTTTTAGAGCTAACAGAACCGTTTTATTCAATGGGAAATGTGTAGTTTAAAAGATATTTAGGTGAACTCTTATTACGGGGCTTAGTTTTCACTAAGTTTCATGGGGAACTATAAGAAACCGTTGTAGAAATAAGTTCTACGCTGTTCCCATGGACAGAACTGTTGTAATACGTTAGTTTACAATGTTCTAGAGCTAACAGAACCGTTTTATTCAATGGGAAATGCGTAGTTTAAAAGATATTTAGTTGAACTCTTATTACAGGGCTTAGTTTTCACTAAGTTTCATTGGGAACTATAAGAAACTGTTGTAATAATAAGTTCTACGCTGTTCCCATGGACAGAACTGTTGTAATACGTTAGTTTACAATGTTTTAGAGCTAACAGAACCGTTTTATTCAATGGGAAATGCGTAGTTTAAAAGATATTTAGGTGAACTCTTATTACGGGGCTTAGTTTTCACTAAGTTTCATGGGGAACTATAAGAAACCGTTGTAATAATAAGTTCTACGCTGTTCCCATGGACAGAACTGTTGTAATACGTTAGTTTACAATGTTTTAGAGCTAACAGATCCGTTTTATTCAATGGGAAATGCGTAGTTTAAAAGATATTAAGGTGAACTCTTATTACGGAGCTTAGTTTTCACTAAGTTTCATGGGGAACTATAAGAAACCGTTGTAATAATAAGTTCTACGCTGTTCCCATGGACAGAACTGTTGTAATACGTTAGTTTACAATGTTTTAGAGCTAACAGAACCATTTTATTCAATGGGAAATGCGTAGTTTAAAAGATATTTAGGCAAACTCTTATTACGCGGCTTAGTTTTCACTAAGTTTCTTGGGGAACTATAAGAAACCGTTGTAATAATAAGTTCTACGCTGTTCCCATGGACAGAACTGTTGTAATACGTTAGTTTACAATGTTTTAGAGCTAACAGAACCGTTTTATTCAATGGGAAATGCGTAGTTTAAAAGATATTTAGGTGAACTCTTATTACGGGGCTTAGTTTTCACTAAGTTTCATGGGGAACTATAAGAAACCGTTGTAATAATAAGTTCTACGCTGTTCCCATGGACAGAACTGTTGTAATACGTTAGTTTACAATGTTTTAGAGCTAACAGAACCGTTTTATTCAATGGGAAATGCGTAGTTTAAAAGATATTTAGGTGAACTCTTATTACGGGGCTTAGTTTTCACTAAGTTTCATGGGGAACTATAAGAAACCGTTGTAATAATAAGTTCTACGCTGTTCCCATGGACAGAACTGTTGTAATACGTTAGTTTACAATGTTTTAGAGCTAACAGAACCGTTTTATTCAATGGGAAATGCGTAGTTTAAAATATATTTAGGTGAACTCTTATTACGGGGCTTAGTTTTCACTAAGTTTCATGGGGAACTATAAGAAGCCGTTGTAATAATAAGTTCTACGCTGTTCCCATGGACAGAACTGTTGTAATACGTTAGTTTACAATGTTTTAGAGCTAACAGAACCGTTTTATTCAATGGGAAATGCGTAGTTTAAAAGATATTAAGGTGAACTCTTATTACGGAGCTTAGTTTTCACTAAGTTTCATGGGGAACTATAAGAAACCGTTGTAATAATAAGTTCTACGCTGTTCCCATGGACAGAACTGTTGTAATACGTTAGTTTACAATGTTTTAGAGCTAACAGAACCATTTTATTCAATTGGAAATGCGTAGTTTAAAAGATATTTAGGTGAACTCTTATTACGGGGCTTAGTTTTCACTAAGTTTCATGGGGAACTATAAGAAACCGATGTAATAATAAGTTCTATGCTGTTCCCATGGACAGAACTGTTGTAATACGTTAGTTTACAATGTTTTAGAGCTAACAGAACCGTTTTATTCAATTGGAAATGCGTAGTTTAAAAGATATTAAGGTGAACTCTTATTACGGAGCTTAGTTTTCACTAAGTTTCATGGGGAACTATAAGAAACCGTTGTAATAATAAGTTCTACGCTGTTCCCATGGACAGAACTGTTGTAATACGTTAGTTTACAATGTTTTAGAGCTAACAGAACCATTTTATTCAATGGGAAATGCGTAGTTTAAAAGATATTTAGGTGAACTCTTATTACACGGCTTAGTTTTCACTAAGTTTCATGGGGAACTATAAGAAACCGTTGTAATAATAAGTTCTACGCTGTTCCCATGGACAGAACTGTTGTAATACGTTAGTTTACAATGTTTTAGAGCTAACAGAACCGTTTAATTCAATGGGAAATGCGTAGTTTAAAAGATATTTAGGTGAACTCTTATTACGGGGCTTAGTTTTCACTAAGTTTCATGGGGAACTATAAGAAACCGTTGTAATAATAAGTTCTACGCTGTTCCCATGGACAGTACTGTTGTAATACGTTAGTTTACAATGTTTTAGAGCTAACAGAACCGTTTTATTCAATGGGAAATGCGTAGTTTAAAAGATATTTAGGTGAACTCTTATTACGGGGCTTAGTTTTCACTAAGTTTCATGGGGAACTATAAGAAAACGTTGAAGTAATAAGTTCTACGCTGTTCCCATGGACAGAACTGTTGTAATACGTTAGTTTACAATGTTTTAGAGTTAACAGAACCGTTTTATTTAATTGGAAATGCGTAGTTTAAAAGATATTTAGGTGAACTCTTATTACGGGGCTTAGTTTTCACTAAGTTTCATGGGGAACTATAAGAAACCGTTGTAATAATAAGTTCTACGCTGTTCCCATGGACAGAACTGTTGTCATACGTTAGTTTACAATGTTTTAGAGCTAACAGAACCGTTTTATTCAATGGGAAATGCGTAGTTTAAAAGATATTCAGGTGAACTCTTGTTACAAGGCTTAGTTTTCACTAAGTTTCATGGGGAACTATAAGAAACCGTTGTAATAATAAGTTCTACGCTGTTCCTATGGACAGAACTGTTGTAATACGTTAGTTTACAATGTTTTAGAGCTAACAGAACCGTTTTATTCAATGGGAAATGCGTAGTTTAAAAGATATTTAGGTGAACTCTTATTACGGGGCTTAGTTTTCATTAAGTTTCATGGGGAACTATAAGAAACCGTTGTAATAATAAGTTATACGCTGTTCCCATGGACAGAACTGTTGTAATACGTTAGTTTACAATGTTTTAGAGCTAACAGAACCGTTTTATTCAATGGGAAATGCGTAGTTTAAAAGATATTTAGGTGAACTCTTATTACGGGGCTTAGTTTTCACTAAGTTTCATGGGGAACTATAAGAAACCGTTGTAGAAATAAGTTCTACGCTGTTCCCATTGACAGAACTGTTGTAATACGTTAGTTTACAATGTTCTAGAGCTAACAGAACCGTTTTATTCAATGGGAAATGCGTAGTTTAAAAGATATTTAGTTGAACTCTTATTACGGGGCTTAGTTTTCACTAAGTTTCATGGGGAACTATAAGAAACTGTTGTAATAATAAGTTCTACGCTGTTCCCATGGACAGAACTGTTGTAATACGTTAGTTTACAATGTTTTAGAGCTAACAGAACCGTTTTATTCAATGGGAAATGCGTAGTTTAAAAGATATTAAGGTGAACTCTTATTACGGAGCTTAGTTTTCACTAAGTTTCATGGGGAACTATAAGAAACCGTTGTAATAATAAGTTCTACGCTGTTCCCATAGACAGAACTGTTGTAATACGTTAGTTTACAATGTTTTAGAGCTAACAGAACCATTTTATTCAATGGGAAATGCGTAGTTTAAAAGATATTTAGGTGAACTCTTATTACGCGGCTTAGTTTTCACTAAGTTTCATGGAGAACTATAAGAAACCGTTGTAATAATAAGTTCTACGCTGTTCCCATGGACAGAACTGTTGTAATACGTTAGTTTACAATGTTTTAGAGCTAACAGAACCGTTTTATTCAATGGGAAATGCGTAGTTTAAAAGATATTTAGGTGAACTCTTATTACGGGGCTTAGTTTTCACTAAGTTTCATGGGGAACTATAAGAAACCGTTGTAGAAATAAGTTCTACGCTGTTCCCATTGACAGAACTGTTGTAATACGTTAGTTTACAATGTTCTAGAGCTAACAGAACCGTTTTATTCAATGGGAAATGCGTAGTTTAAAAGATATTTAGTTGAACTCTTATTACGGGGCTTAGTTTTCACTAAGTTTCATGGGGAACTATAAGAAACTGTTGTAATAATAAGTTCTACGCTGTTCCCATGGACAGAACTGTTGTAATACGTTAGTTTACAATGTTTTAGAGCTAACAGAACCGTTTTATTCAATGGGAAATGCGTAGTTTAAAAGATATTAAGGTGAACTCTTATTACGGAGCTTAGTTTTCACTAAGTTTCATGGGGAACTATAAGAAACCGTTGTAATAATAAGTTCTACGCTGTTCCCATAGACAGAACTGTTGTAATACGTTAGTTTACAATGTTTTAGAGCTAACAGAACCATTTTATTCAATGGGAAATGCGTAGTTTAAAAGATATTTAGGTGAACTCTTATTACGCGGCTTAGTTTTCACTAAGTTTCATGGAGAACTATAAGAAACCGTTGTAATAATAAGTTCTACGCTGTTCCCATGGACAGAACTGTTGTAATACGTTAGTTTACAATGTTTTAGAGCTAACAGAACCGTTTTATTCAATGGGAAATGCGTAGTTTAAAAGATATTTAGGTGAACTCTTATTACGGGGCTTAGTTTTCACTAAGTTTCATGGGGAACTATAAGAAACTGTTGTAATAATAAATTCTACGCTGTTCCCATGGACAGAACTGTTGTAATACGTTAGTTTACAATGTTTTAGAGCTAACAGAACCGTTTTATTCAATGGGAAATGCGTAGTTTAAAAGATATTTAGGTGAACTCTTATTACGGGGCTTAGTTTTCACTAAGTTTCATGGGGAACTATAAGAAACCGTTGTAATAATAAGTTCTACGCTGTTCCCATGGACAGAACTGTTGTAATACGTTAGTTTACAATGTTTTAGAGCTAACAGAACCGTTTTATTCAATGGGAAATGCGTAGTTTAAAAGATATTTAGGTGAACTCTTATTACGGGGCTGAGTTTTCATTAAGTTTCATGGGGAACTATAAGAAACCGTTGTAATAATAAGTTCTACGCTGTTCCCATGGACAGAACTGTTGTAATACGTTAGTTTACAATGTTTTAGAGCTAACAGAACCGTTTTATTCAATGGCAAATGCGTAGTTTAAAAGATATTTAGGTGAACTCTTATTACGCGGCTTAGTTTTCACTAAGTTTCATGGGGAACTATAAGAAACCGTTGTAATAATAAGTTCTACGCTGTTCCCATGGACAGAACTGTTGTAATACGTTAGTTTACAATGTTTTAGAGCTAACAGAACCGTTTTATTCAATGGGAAATGCGTAGTTTAAAAGATATTTAGGTGAACTCTTATTACGGGGCTTAGTCTTCACTAAGTTTCATGGGGAACTATAAGAAACTGTTGTCATAATAAGTTCTACGCTGTTCCCATGGACAGAACTGTTGTAATACGTTAGTTTACAATGTTTTAGAGCTAACAGAACCGTTTTATTCAATGGGAAATGCGTAGTTTAAAAGATATTTAGGTGAACTCTTATTGCTGGGCTTAGTTTTCACTAAGTTTCATGGGGAACTATAAGAAACCGTTGTAATAATAAGTTCTACGCTGTTCCCATGGACAGAACTGTTGTAATACGTTAGTTTACAATGTTTTAGAGCTAACAGAACCGTTTTATTCAATGGGAAATGCGTAGTTTAAAAGATATTTAGGTGAGCTCTTATTACAGGGCTTAGTTTTCACTAAGTTTCATGGGGAACTATAAGAAACCGTTGTAATAATAAGTTCTACGCTGTTCCCATGGACAGAACTGTGGTAATACGTTAGTTTACAATGTTTTAGAGCTAACAGAACCGTTTTATTCAATGGAAAATGCGTAGTTTAAAAGATATTTAGGTGAACTCTTATTACGGGGCTGAGTTTTCATTAAGTTTCATGGGGAACTATAAGAAACCGTTGTAATAATAAGTTCTAGGCTGTTCCCATGGACAGAACTGTTGTAATACGTTAGTTTACAATGTTTTAGAGCTAACAGAACCGTTTTATTCAATGGCAAATGCGTAGTTTAAAATATATTTAGGTGAACTCTTATTACGCGGCTTAGTTTTCACTAAGTTTCATGGGGAACTATAAGAAACTGTTGTAATAATAAGTTCTACGCTGTTCCCATGGACAGAACTGTTGTAATACGTTAGTTTACAATGTTTTAGAGCTAACAGAACCGTTTTATTCAATGGGAAATGCGTAGTTTAAAAGATATTTAGGTGAACTCTTATTGCTGGGCTTAGTTTTCACTAAGTTTCATGGGGAACTATAAGAAACCGTTGTAATAATAAGTTCTACGCTGTTCCCATGGACAGAACTGTTGTAATACGTTAGTTTACAATGTTTTAGAGCTAACAGAACCGTTTTATTCAATGGGAAATGCGTAGTTTAAAAGATATTTAGGTGAGCTCTTATTACAGGGCTTAGTTTTCACTAAGTTTCATGGGGAACTATAAAGAAACCGTTGTAATAATAAGTTCTACGCTGTTCCCATGGACAGAACTGTGGTAATACGTTAGTTTACAATGTTTTAGAGCTAACAGAACCGTTTTATTCAATGGAAAATGTGTAGTTTAAAAGATATTTAGGTGAACTCTTATTACGGGGCTTAGTTTTCACTAAGTTTCATGGGGAACTATAAGAAACCGTTGTAATAATAAGTTCTACGCTGTTCCCTGGGACAGAACTGTTGTAATACGTTAGTTTACAATGTTTTAGAGCTAACAGAACCGTTTTATTCAATGGGAAATGCGTAGTTTAAAAGATATTTAGGTGAACTCTTATTACGCGGCTTAGTTTTCACTAAGTTTCATGGGGAACTATAACAAACCGTTGTAATAATAAGTTCTACGCTGTTCCAATGGACAGAACTGTTGTAATACGTTAGTTTACAATATTTTAGAGCTAACAGAACCGTTTTATTCAATGGGAAATGCGTAGTTTAAAAGATATTCAGGTGAACTCTTATTACGGGGCTTAGTTTTCACTAAGTTTCATGGGGGACCTATAAGAAACCGTTGTAATAATAAGTTCTACGCTGTTGCCATGGACAGAACTGTTGTAATACGTTAGTTTACAATGTTTTAGAGCTAACAGAACCGTTTTATTCAATGCGAAATGCGTAGTTTAAAAGATATTTAGGTGAACTCTTATTACGGGGCTTAGTTTTCACTAAGTTTCATGGGGACGTATAATAAACCGTTGTAATAATAAGTTCTACGCTGTTCCCATGGACAGAACTGTTGTAATACGTTAGTTTACAATGTTTTAGAGCTAACAGAACCGTTTTATTCAATGGGAAATGCGTAGTTTAAAAGAAATTGAGGTGAACTCTTGTTACGGGGCTTAGTTTTCACTAAGTATCATGGGGAACTATAAAAAACCGTTGTAATAATAAGTTCTACGCTGTTCCCATGGACAGAACTGTTGTAATACGTTAGTTTACAATGTTTTAGAACTAACAGAACCGTTTTATTCAATGCGAAATGCGTAGTTTAAAAGATATTTAGGTGAACTCTTATTACGGGGCTTAGTTTTCACTAAGTTTCATAAGGACCTATAAGAAACCGTTGTAATAATAAGTTCTACGCTGTTCCCATGGACAGAACCGTTGTAATACGTTAGTTTACAATGTTTTAGAGCTAACAGAACCGTTTTATTCAATGGGAAATGCGTAGTTTAAAAGATATTTAGGTGAACTCTTTTTACGGGGCTTAGTTTTCACTAAGTTTCATGGGGAACTATAAGAAACCGTTGTAATAATAAGTTCTACGCTGTTCCCATGGACAGAACTGTTGTAATACGTTAGTTTACAATGTTTTAGAGGTAACAGAACCGTTTTATTCAATGGGAAATGCGTAGTTTAAAAGATATTAAGGTGAACTCTTATTACGGAGCCTAGTTTTCACTAAGTTTCATGGGGAACTATAAGAAACCGTTGTAATAATAAG
This sequence comes from Pelagia noctiluca, assembly GCA_963924455.1. Taxonomy (NCBI): domain Eukaryota; kingdom Metazoa; phylum Cnidaria; class Scyphozoa; order Semaeostomeae; family Pelagiidae; genus Pelagia; species Pelagia noctiluca. The sequence goes on from OZ004323.1 coordinate 6,154,022, forward strand.
TTCTACGCTGTTCCCATGGACAGAACTGTTGTAATACGTTAGTTTACAATGTTTTAGAGCTAACAGAACCATTTTATTCAATGGGAAATGCGTAGTTTAAAAGATATTTATGTGAACTCTTATTATGCGGCTTAGTTTTCACTAAGTTTCATGGGGAACTATAAGAAACCGTTGTAATAATAAGTTCTACGCTGTTCCCATGGACAGAACTGATGTAATACGTTAGTTTACAATGCTTTAGAGCTAACAGAACCGTTTTATTCAATGGGAAATGCGTAGTTTAAAAGATATTTAGGTGAACTCTTATTACGGGGCTTAGTTTTCACTAAGTTTCATGGGGAACTATAAGAAAGCGTTGTAATAATAAGTTCTACGCTGTTCCCATGGACAGAACTGCTGTAATACGTTAGTTTACAATGTTTTAGAGCTAACAGAACCGTTTTATTCAATGGGAAATGCGTAGTTTAAAAGATATTTAGGTGAACTCTTATTACGGGGCTTAGTCTTCACTAAGTTTCATGGGGCACTATAAGAAACCGTTGTAATAATAAGTTCTACGCTGTTCCCATGGACAGAACTGTTGTAATACGTTAGTTTACAATGTTTTAGAGCTAACAGAACCGTTTTATTCAATGGGAAATGCGTATTCGAAAAGATATTTAGGTGAACTCTTATTACGGGGCTTAGTTTTCACTAAGTTTCATGGGGAACTATAAGAAACCGTTGTAGAAATAAGTTCTACGCTGTTCCCATGGACAGAACTGTTGTAATACGTTAGTTTACAATGTTCTAGAGCTAACAGAACCGTTTTATTCAATGGGAAATGCGTAGTTTAAAAGATATTTAGGTGAACTCTTATTACGGGGCTTAGTTTTCACTAAGTTTCATGGGGAACTATAAGAAACCGTTGTAATAATAAGTTCTACGCTGTTCCCATGGACAGAACTGTTGTAATACGTTAGTTTACAATGTTTTAGAGCTAACAGAACCGTTTTATTCAATGGGAAATGCGTAGTTTAAAAGATATTAAGGTGAACTCTTATTACGGAGCTTAGTTTTCACTAAGTTTCATGGGGAACTATAAGAAACCGTTGTAATAATAAGTTCTACGCTGTTCCCATAGACAGAACTGTTGTAATATGTTAGTTTACAATGTTTTAGAGCTAACAGAACCGTTTTATTCAATGGGAAATGCGTAGTTTAAAAGATATTTAGGTGAACTCTTATTACGGGGCTTAGTTTTCATTAAGTTTCATGGGGAACTATAAGAAACTGTTGTAATAATAAGTTCTACGCTGTTCCCGTGGACAGAAATGTTGTAATACGTTACTTTACAATGTTTTAGAGCTAACAGAACCGTTTTATTCAATGGGAAATGCGTAGTTTAAAAGATATTTAGGCGAACTTTTATTACGCGGCTTAGTTTTCACTAAGTTTCATGGGGACCTATAAGAAACCGTTGTAATAATAAGTTCTACGCTGTTCCCATGGACAGAACTGTTGTAATACGTTAGTTTACAATGTTTAAGAGCTAACAGAACCGTTTTATTCAATGCGAAATGCGTAGTTTAAAAGATATTTAGGTGAACTCTTATTACGGGGCTTAGTTTTCACTAAGTTTCATGGGGACCTATAAGAAACCGTTGTAATAATAAGTTTTACGCTGTTCCCATGGACAGAACTGTTGTAATACGTTAGTTTACAATGTTTTAGAGCTAACAGAACCGTTTTATTCAATGGGAAATGCGTAGTTTAAAAGAAATTGAGGTGAACTCTTATTACGGGGCTTAGTTTTCACTAAGTATCATAGGGAACTATAAGAAACCGTTGTAATAATAAGTTCTACGCTGTTCCCATGGACAGAACTGTTGTAATACATTAGTTTACAATGTTTTAGAGCTAACAGAACTGTTTTATTCAATGCGAAATGCGTAGTTTAAGAGATATTTAGGTGAACTCTTATTACGGGGCTTAGTTTTCACTCAGTTTCATAAGGACCTATAAGAAACTGTTGTAATAATAAGTTCTACGCTGTTCCCATGGACAGAACCGTTGTAATACGTTAGTTTACAATGTTTTAGAGCTAACAGAACCGTTTTATTCAATGGGAAATGCGTAGTTTAAAAGATATTTAGGTGAACTCTTATTACGGGGCTTAGTTTTCACTAAGTTTCATGGGGAACTATAAGAAACCGTTGTAATAATAAGTTCTACGCTGTTCCCATGGACAGAACTGTTGTAATACGTTAGTTTACAATGTTTTAGAGCTAACAGAACCGTTTTATTCAATGGGAAATGCGTAGTTTAAAAGATATTTAGGTGAACTCTTTTTACGGGGCTTAGTTTTCACTAAGTTTCATGGGGAACTATAAGAAACCGTTGTAATAATAAGTTCTACGCTGTTCCCATGGACAGAACTGTTGTAATACGTTAGTTTACAATGTTTTAGAGGTAACAGAACCGTTTTATTCAATGGGAAATGCGTAGTTTAAAAGATATTAAGGTGAACTCTTATTACGGAGCCTAGTTTTCACTAAGTTTCATGGGGAACTATAAGAAACCGTTGTAATAATAAGTTCTACGCTGTTCCCATGGACAGAACTGTTGTAATACGTTAGTTTACAATGTTTTAGAGCTAACAGAACCATTTTATTCAATGGGAAATGCGTAGTTTAAAAGATATTTATGTGAACTCTTATTATGCGGCTTAGTTTTCACTAAGTTTCATGGGGAACTATAAGAAACCGTTGTAATAATAAGTTCTACGCTGTTCCCATGGACAGAACTGATGTAATACGTTAGTTTACAATGCTTTAGAGCTAACAGAACCGTTTTATTCAATGGGAAATGCGTAGTTTAAAAGATATTTAGGTGAACTCTTATTACGGGGCTTAGTTTTCACTAAGTTTCATGGGGAACTATAAGAAAGCGTTGTAATAATAAGTTCTACGCTGTTCCCATGGACAGAACTGCTGTAATACGTTAGTTTACAATGTTTTAGAGCTAACAGAACCGTTTTATTCAATGGGAAATGCGTAGTTTAAAAGATATTTAGGTGAACTCTTATTACGGGGCTTAGTCTTCACTAAGTTTCATGGGGCACTATAAGAAACCGTTGTAATAATAAGTTCTACGCTGTTCCCATGGACAGAACTGTTGTAATACGTTAGTTTACAATGTTTTAGAGCTAACAGAACCGTTTTATTCAATGGGAAATGCGTATTCGAAAAGATATTTAGGTGAACTCTTATTACGGGGCTTAGTTTTCACTAAGTTTCATGGGGAACTATAAGAAACCGTTGTAGAAATAAGTTCTACGCTGTTCCCATGGACAGAACTGTTGTAATACGTTAGTTTACAATGTTCTAGAGCTAACAGAACCGTTTTATTCAATGGGAAATGCGTAGTTTAAAAGATATTTAGGTGAACTCTTATTACGGGGCTTAGTTTTCACTAAGTTTCATGGGGAACTATAAGAAACCGTTGTAATAATAAGTTCTACGCTGTTCCCATGGACAGAACTGTTGTAATACGTTAGTTTACAATGTTTTAGAGCTAACAGAACCGTTTTATTCAATGGGAAATGCGTAGTTTAAAAGATATTAAGGTGAACTCTTATTACGGAGCTTAGTTTTCACTAAGTTTCATGGGGAACTATAAGAAACCGTTGTAATAATAAGTTCTACGCTGTTCCCATAGACAGAACTGTTGTAATATGTTAGTTTACAATGTTTTAGAGCTAACAGAACCGTTTTATTCAATGGGAAATGCGTAGTTTAAAAGATATTTAGGTGAACTCTTATTACGGGGCTTAGTTTTCATTAAGTTTCATGGGGAACTATAAGAAACTGTTGTAATAATAAGTTCTACGCTGTTCCCGTGGACAGAAATGTTGTAATACGTTACTTTACAATGTTTTAGAGCTAACAGAACCGTTTTATTCAATGGGAAATGCGTAGTTTAAAAGATATTTAGGCGAACTTTTATTACGCGGCTTAGTTTTCACTAAGTTTCATGGGGACCTATAAGAAACCGTTGTAATAATAAGTTCTACGCTGTTCCCATGGACAGAACTGTTGTAATACGTTAGTTTACAATGTTTAAGAGCTAACAGAACCGTTTTATTCAATGCGAAATGCGTAGTTTAAAAGATATTTAGGTGAACTCTTATTACGGGGCTTAGTTTTCACTAAGTTTCATGGGGACCTATAAGAAACCGTTGTAATAATAAGTTTTACGCTGTTCCCATGGACAGAACTGTTGTAATACGTTAGTTTACAATGTTTTAGAGCTAACAGAACCGTTTTATTCAATGGGAAATGCGTAGTTTAAAAGAAATTGAGGTGAACTCTTATTACGGGGCTTAGTTTTCACTAAGTATCATAGGGAACTATAAGAAACCGTTGTAATAATAAGTTCTACGCTGTTCCCATGGACAGAACTGTTGTAATACATTAGTTTACAATGTTTTAGAGCTAACAGAACTGTTTTATTCAATGCGAAATGCGTAGTTTAAGAGATATTTAGGTGAACTCTTATTACGGGGCTTAGTTTTCACTCAGTTTCATAAGGACCTATAAGAAACTGTTGTAATAATAAGTTCTACGCTGTTCCCATGGACAGAACCGTTGTAATACGTTAGTTTACAATGTTTTAGAGCTAACAGAACCGTTTTATTCAATGGGAAATGCGTAGTTTAAAAGATATTTAGGTGAACTCTTATTACGGGGCTTAGTTTTCACTAAGTTTCATGGGGAACTATAAGAAACCGTTGTAATAATAAGTTCTACGCTGTTCCCATGGACAGAACTGTTGTAATACGTTAGTTTACAATGTTTTAGAGCTAACAGAACCGTTTTATTCAATGGGAAATGCGTGGTTTAAAAGATATTAAGGTGAACTCTTATTATGGAGCTTAGTTTTCACTAAGTTTCATGGGGAACTATAAGAAACCGTTGTAATAATAAGTTCTACGCTGTTCCCATAGACAGAACTGTTGTAATACGTTAGTTTACAATGTTTTAGAGCTAACAGAACCATTTTATTCAATGGGAAATGCGTAGTTTAAAAGATATTTAGGTGAACTCTTATTACGCGGCTTAGTTTTCACTAAGTTTCATGGAGAACTATAAGAAACCGTTGTAATAATAAGTTCTACGCTGTTCCCATGGACAGAACTGTTGTAATACGTTAGTTTACAATGTTTTAGAGCAAACAGAACCGTTTTATTCAATGGGAAATGCGTAGTTTAAAAGATATTTAGGTGAACTCTTATTACGGGGCTTAGTTTTCACTAAGTTTCATGGGGAACTATAAGAAACTGTTGTAATAATAAGTTCGACGCTGTTCCCATGGACAGAACTGTTGTAATACGTTAGTTTACAATGTTTTAGAGCTAACAGAACCGTTTTATTCAATAGGAAATGCGTAGTTTAAAAGATATTTAGGTGAACTCCTATTACGGGGCTTAGTTTTCACTAAGTTTCATGGGGAACTATAAGAAAACGTTGAAGTAATAAGTTCTACGCTGTTCCCATGGACAGAACTGTTGTAATACGTTAGTTTACAATGTTTTAGAGCTAACAGAACCGGCTTATTCAATTGGAAATGCGTAGTTTAAAAGATATTTAGGTGAACTCTTATTTCGGGGCTTAGTTTTCACTAAGTTTCATGGGGAACTATAAGAATCCGTTGTAATAATAAGTTCTACGCTGTTCCCATGGACAGAACTGTTGTAATACGTTAGTTTACAATGTTTTAGAGCTAACAGAACCGTTTTATTCAATGGGAAATGCGTAGTTTAAAAGATATTCAGGTGAACTCTTGTTACGGGGCTTAGTTTTCACTAAGTTTCATGGGGAACTATAAGAAACCGTTGTAATAATACGTTCTACGCTGTTCCCATGGACAGAACTGATTTAATACGTTAGTTTACAATGTTTTAGAGTTAACAGAACCGTTTTATTCAACGGGAAATGCGTAGTTTAAAAGATATTTAGGTGAACTCTTATTACGGGGCTTAGTTTTCACTAAGTTTCATGGGGAACTATAAGAAACCGTTGTAATAATAAGTTCTACGCTGTTCCCATGGACAGAACTGTTGTAATACGTTAGTTTACAATGTTTTAGAGCTAAGAGAACCGTTTTATTCAATGGGAAATGAGTAATTTAAAAGATATTTAGGTGAACTCTTATTACGGGGCTTAGTTTTCACTAAGTTTCATGGGGAACTATAAGAAACCGTTGTAATAATAAGTTCTACGCTGTTCCCATGGACAGAACTGTTGTAATACGTTAGTTTACAATGTTTTAGAGCTAACAGAACCGTTTTATTCAATGGGAAATGCGTAGTTTAAAAGATATTTAGGCGAACTCTTATTACGCGGCTTAGTTTTCACTAAGTTTCATGGGGAACTATAAGAAACCGTTGTAATAAAAAGTTCTACGCTGTTCCAATAGACACAACTGTTGTAATACGTTAGTTTACAATGTTTTAGAGCTAACAGAACCGTTTTATTCAATGGGAAATGCGTAGTTTAAAAGATATTTAGGTGAAATCTTATTACGGGGCTTAGTTTTCACTAAGTTTCATGGGGAACTATAAGAAACCGTTGTAATAATACGTTCTACGCTGTTCCCATGGACAGAACTGATTTAATACGTTAGTTTACAATGTTTTAGAGTTAACAGAACCGTTTTATTCAATGGGAAATGCGTAGTTTAAAAGATATTTAGGTGAACTCTTGTTACGGGGCTTAGTTTTCACTAAGTTTCATGGGGAACTATAAGAAACCGTTGTAATAATACGTTCTACGCTGTTCCCATGGACAGAACTGATTTAATACGTTAGTTTACAATGTTTTAGAGTTAACAGAACCGTTTTATTCAATGGGAAATGCGTAGTTTAAAAGATATTTAGGTGAACTCTTATTACGGGGCTTAGTTTTCACTAAGTTTCATGGGGAACTATAAGAAACCGTTGTAATAATAAGTTCTACGCTGTTCCCATGGACAGAACTGTTGTAATACGTTAGTTTACAATGTTTTAGAGCTAACAGAACCGTTTTATTCAATGGGAAATGCGTAGTTTAAAAGATATTTAGGCGAACTCTTATTACGCGGCTTAGTTTTCACTAGGTTTCATGGGGAACTATAAGAAACCGTTGTAATAAAAAGTTCTATGCTGTTCCAATGGACACAACTGTTGTAATACGTTAGTTTACAATGTTTTAGAGCTAACAGAACCGTTTTATTCAATGGGAAATGCGTAGTTTAAAAGATATTTAGGTGAACTCTTATTACGGGGCTTAGTTTTCACTAAGTTTCATGGGGACCTATAAGAAACCGTTGTAATAATAAGTTCTACGCTGTTCCCATGGACAGAACTGTTGTATTACGTTAGTTTACAATGTTTTAGAGCAAACAGAACCGTTTTATTCAATGCGAAATGCGTAGTTTAAAAGATATTTAGGTGAACTCTTATTACGGGGCTTAGTTTTCACTAAGTTTCATGGGGACCTATAAGAAACCGTTGTAATAATAAGTTCTACGCTGTTCCCATGGACAGAACTGTTGTAATACGTTAGTTTACAATGTTTTAGAGCTAACAGAACCGTTTTATTCAATGGGAAATGCGTAGTTTAAAAGATATTTAGGTGAACTCTTATTACGGGGCTTAGTTTTCACTAAGTTTCATGGGGAACTATAATAAACCGTTGTAATAATAAGTTCTACGCTGTTCCCATGGACAGAACTGTTGTAATACGTTAGTTTACAATGTTTTAGAGCTAACAGAACCGTTTTATTCAATGGGAAATGCGTAGTTTAAAAGAAATTGAGGTGAACTCTTATTACGGGGCTTAGTTTTCACTAAGTATCATGGGGAACTATAAGAAACCGTTGTAATAATAAGTTCTACGCTGTTCCCATGGACAGAACCGTTGTAATACGTTAGTTTACAATGTTTTAGAGCTAACAGAACCGTTTTATTCAATGCGAAATGCGTAGTTTAAAAGATATTTAGGTGAACTCTTATTACGGGGCTTAGTTTTCACTAAGTTTCATGGGGAACTATAAGAAACCGTTGTAATAATAAGTTCTACGCTGTTCCCATGGACAGAACTGTTGTAATACGTTAGTTTTCAATGTTTTAGAGCTAACAGAACCGTTTTATTCAATGGGAAATGCGTAGTTTAAAAGATATTTAGGTGAACTCTTATTACGGGGCTTAGTTTTCACTAAGTTTCATGGGGAACTACAAGAAACCGTTGTAATAATAAGTTCTACGCTGTTCCCATGGACAGAACTGTTGTAATAAGTTAGTTTTCAATGTTTTAGAGCTAACAGAACCGTTTTATTCAATGGGAAATGCGTAGTTTAAAAGATATTAAGGTGAACTCTTATTACGGAGCTTAGTTTTCACTAAGCTTCATGGGGAACTATAAGAAACCGTTGTAATAATAAGTTCTACGCTGTTCCCATGGACAGAACTGTTGTAATACGTTAGTTTACAATGTTTTAGAGCTAACAGAACCATTTTATTCAATGGGAAATGCGTAGTTTAAAAGATATTTATGTGAACTCTTATTACGCGGCTTAGTTTTAACTAAGTTTCATGGGGAGCTATAAGAAACCGTTGTAATAATAAGTTCTACGCTGTTCCCATGGACAGAACTGTTGTAATACGTTAGTTTACAATGTTTTAGAGCTAACAGAACCGTTTTATTCAATGAGAAATGCGTAGTTTAGAAGATATTTAGGTGAACTCTTATTACGGGGCTTAGTTTTCACTAAGTTTCATGGGGAACTATAAGAAACCGTTGTAATAATAAGTTCTACGCTGTTCCCATGGACAGAACTGTTGTAATACGTTAGTTTACAATGTTTTAGAGCTAACAGAACCGTTTTATTCAATGGGAAATGCGTAGTTTAAAAGATATTTAGGTGAACTCTTATTACGGGGCTTTGTTTTCACTAAGTTTCATGGGGAACTATAAGAAAACGTTGAAGTAATAAGTTCTACGCTGTTCCCATGGACAGAACTGTTGTAATACGTTAGTTTACAATCTTTTAGAGCTAACAGAACCGTTTTATTCAATGGGAAATGCGTAGTTTAAAAGATATTTAGGTGAACTCTTATAACGGGGCTTAGTTTTCACTAAGTTTCTTGGGGAACTATAAGAAACCGTTGTAATAATAAATTCTACGCTGTTCCCATGGACAGAACTGTTGTAATACGTTAGTTTACAATGTTTTAGAGCTAACAGAACCGTTTTATTCAATGGGAAATGCGTAGTTTAAAAGATATTCAGGTGAACTCTTGTTACGGGGCTTAGTTTTCACTAACTTTCATGGGGAACTATAAGAAACCATTGTAATAATAAGTTCTACGCTGTTCCCATGGACAGAACTGTTGTAATACGTTAGTTTACAATGGTTTAGAGCTAACAGAACCGTTTTATTCAATGGGAAATGCGTAGTTTAAAAGATATTTAGGTGAACTCTTATTATGGGGCTTAGTTTTCACTAAGTTTCATGGGGAACTATAAGAAACCGTTGTAATAATAAGTTCTACGCTGTTCCCATGGACAGAACTGTTGTAATACGTTAGTTTACAATGTTTTAGAGCTAACAGAAACGTTTTATTCAATTGGAAATGCGTAGTTTAAAAGATATCTAGTTGAACTCTTATTACGGGGCTTAGTTTCACTAAGTTTCATGGGGAACTATAAGAAAACGTCCAAGTAATAAGTTCTACGCTGTTCCCATGGACAGAACTGTTGTAATACGTTAGTTTACAATGTTTTAGAGCTAACAAAACCGTTTTATTCAATGGGAAATGCGTAGTTTAAAAGATATTTAGGTGAACTCTTATTACGGGGCTTAGTTTTCACTAAGTTTCATTGGGAACTATAAGAAACCGTTGTAATAATAGGTTCTACGCTGTTCCCATGGACAGAACTGTTGTAATACGTTAGTTTACAATGTTTTAGAGCTAACAGAACCGTTTTTATTCAATGGGAAATGCGTAGTTTAAAAGATATTTAGGTGAACTCTTATTACGGGGCTTAGTTTTCACTAAGTTTCATGGGGAACTATAAGAAACCGTTGTAATAATAAGTTCTACGCTGTTCCTATGGACAGAACTGTTGTAATACGTTAGTTTACAATGTTTTAGAGCTAACAGAACCGTTTTATTCAATTGGAAATGCGTAGTTTAAAAGATATTTAGGTGAACTCTTTATTACGGGGCTTAGTTTTCACTAAGTTTCATGGGGAACTATAAGAAACCGTTGTAATAATAAGTTCTACGCTGTTCCCATGGACAGAACTGTTGTAATACGTTAGTTTACAATGTTTTAGAGCTAACAGAACCGTTTTATTCAATGGGAAATGCGTAGTTTAAAAGATATTTAGGCGAACTCTTATTACGCGGCTTAGTTTTCACTAAGTTTCATGGGGAACTATAAGAAACCGTTGTAATAATAAGTTCTACGCTGTTCCCATGGACAGAACTGTTGTAATACGTTAGTTTACAATGTTTTAGAGCTAACAGAAACGTTTTATTCAATGGGAAATGCGTAGTTTAAAAGATATTCAGGTGAACTCTTGTTACGGGGCTTAGTTTTCACTAAGTTTCATGGGGAACTATAAGAAACCGTTGTAATAATAAGTTCTACGCTGTTCCCATGGACAGAACTGTTGTAATACGTTAATTTACAATGTTTTAGAGCGAACAGAACCGTTTTATTCAATGGGAAATGCGTAGTTTAAAAGATATTTAGGTGAACTCTTATTACGGGGCTTAGTTTTCACTAAGTTTCATGGGGAACTATAAGAAACCGTTGTAATAATAAGTTCTACGCTGTTCCCATGGACAGAACTGTTGTAATACGTTAGTTTACAATGTTTTAGAGCTAACAGAACCGTTTTATTCAATGGGAAATGCGTAGTTTAAAAGATATTTTGGTGAACTGTTATTACGGGGCTTAGTTTTCACTAAGTTTCATGGGGAACTATAAGAAACCGTTTTAATAATAAGTTCTACGCTGTTCCCATGGACAGAACTGTTGTAATACGTTAGTTTACAATGTTTTAGAGCTAACAGAACCGTTTTATTCAATGGGAAATGCGTAGTTTAAAAGATATTTAGGTGAACTCTTATTACGGGGCTTAGTTTTCACTAAGTTTCATGGGGAACTATAAGAAACCGTTGTAATAATAAGCTCTACGCTGTTCCCATGGACAGAACTGTTGTAATACGTTAGTTTACAATGTTTTAGAGCTAACAGAACCGTTTTATTCAATGGGAAATGCGTAGTTTAAAAGATATTAAGGTGAACTCTTATTACGGAGCTTAGTTTTCACTAAGTTTCATGGGGAACTATAAGAAACCGTTGTAATAATAAGTTCTACGCTGTTCCCATGGACAGAACTGTTGTAATACGTTAGTTTACAATGTTTTAGAGCTAACAGAACCATTTCATTCAATGGGAAATGCGTAGTTTAAAAGATATTTAGGTGAACTCTTATTACGCGGCTTAGTTTTCACTAAGTTTCATGGGGAACTATAAGAAACCGTTGTAATAATAAGTTTTACGCTGTTCCCATGGACAGAACTGTTGTAATACGTTAGTTTACAATGTTTTAGAGCTAACAGAACCGTTTTATTCAATGGGAAATGCGTAGTTTAAAAGATATTTAGGTGAACTCTTATTACGGGGCTTAGTTTTCACTAAGTTTCATGGGGAACTATAAGAAACCGTTGTAATAATAAGTTCTACGCTGTTCCCATGGACAGAACTGTTGTAATACGTTAGTTTACAATGTTTTAGAGCTAAAAGAACCGTTTTATTCAATGGGAAATGCGTAGTTTAAAAGATATTAAGTTGAACTCTTATTACGGAGCTTAGTTTTCACTAAGTTTCATGGGGAACTATAAGAAACCGTTGTAATAATAAGTTCTACGCTGTTCCCATGGACAGAACTGTTGTAATACGTTAGTTTACAATGTTTTAGAGCTAACAGAACCGTTTTATTCAATGGGAAATGCGTAGTTTAAAAGATATTTAGGTGATCTCTTATTACGGGGCTTAGTTTTCACTAAGTTTCATGGGGAACTATAAGAAACCGTTGTAATAATAAGTTCTACGTTGTTCCCATGGACAGAACTGTTGTAATACGTTAGTTTACAATGTTTTAGAGCTAACAGAACCGTTTTATTCAATGGGAAATGCGTAGTTTAAAAGATATTAAGGTGAACTCTTATTACGGAGCTTAGTTTTCACTAAGTTTCATGGGGAACTATAAGAAAACGTTGAAGTAATAAGTTCTACGCTGTTCCCATGGACAGAACTGTTGTAATACGTTAGTTTACAATCTTTTAGAGCTAACAGAACCGTTTTATTCAATGCGAGATGCGTAGTTTAAAAGATATTTAGGTGAACTCTTATTACGGGGCTTAGTTTTCACTAAGTTTCATGGGGACCTATAAGAAACCGTTGTAATAATAAGTTCTACGCTGTTCCCATGGACAGAACTGTTGTAATACGTTAATTTACAATGTTTTAGAGCGAACAGAACCGTTTTATTCAATGGGAAATGCGTAGTTTAAAAGATATTTAGGTGAACTCTTATTACGGGGCTTAGTTTTCACTAAGTTTCATGGGGAACTATAAGAAACCGTTGTAATAATAAGTTCTACGCTGTTCCCATGGACAGAACTGTTGTAATACGTTAGTTTACAATGTTTTAGAGCTAACAGAACCGTTTTATTCAATGGGAAATGCGTAGTTTAAAAGATATTTTGGTGAACTGTTATTACGGGGCTTAGTTTTCACTAAGTTTCATGGGGAACTATAAAAAACCGTTTTAATAATAAGTTCTACGCTGTTCCCATGGACAGAACTGTTGTAATACGTTAGTTTACAATGTTTTAGAGCTAACAGAACCGTTTTATTCAATGGGAAATGCGTAGTTTAAAAGATATTTAGGTGAACTCTTATTACGGGGCTTAGTTTTCACTAAGTTTCATGGGGAACTATAAGAAACCGTTGTAATAATAAGCTCTACGCTGTTCCCATGGACAGAACTGTTGTAATACGTTAGTTTACAATGTTTTAGAGGTAACAGAACCGTTTTATTCAATGGGAAATGCGTAGTTTAAAAGATATTTAGGTGAACTCTTATTACGCGGCTTAGTTTTCACTAAGTTTCATGGGGAACTATAAGAAACCGTTGTAATAATAAGTTCTACGCTGTTCCCATGGACAGAACTGTTGTAATACGTTAGTTTACAATGTTTTAGAGCTAACAGAACCGTTTTATTCAATGGGAAATGCGTAGTTTAAAAGATATTTAGGTGAACTCTTATTACGGGGCTTAGTTTTCACTAAGTTTCATGGGGAACTATAAGAAACCGTTGTAATAATAAGTTCTACGCTGTTCCCATGGACAGAACTGTTGTAATACGTTAGTTTACAATGTTTTAGAGCTAAAAGAACCGTTTTATTCAATGGGAAATGCGTAGTTTAAAAGATATTAAGGTGAACTCTTATTACGGAGCTTAGTTTTCACTAAGTTTCATGGGGAACTATAAGAAACCGTTGTAATAATAAGTTCTACGCTGTTCCCATGGACAGAACTGTTGTAATACGTTAGTTTACAATGTTTTAGAGCTAACAGAACCGTTTTATTCAATGGGAAATGCGTAGTTTAAAAGATATTTAGGTGATCTCTTATTACGGGGCTTAGTTTTCACTAAGTTTCATGGGGAACTATAAGAAACCGTTGTAATAATAAGTTCTACGCTGTTCCCATGGACAGAACTGTTGTAATACGTTAGTTTACAATGTTTTAGAGCTAACAGAACCGTTTTATTCAATGGGAAATGCGTAGTTTAAAAGATATTAAGGTGAACTCTTATTACGGAGCTTAGTTTTCACTAAGTTTCATTGGGAACTATAAGAAACCGTTGTAATAATAAGTTCTACGCTGTTCCCATGGACAGAACTGTTGTAATACGTTAGTTTACAATGTTTTAGAGCTAACAGAACCATTTTATTCAATGGGAAATGCGTAGTTTAAAAGATATTTAGGTGAACTCTTATTACGCGGCTTAGTTTTCACTAAGTTTCATGGGGAACTATAAGAAACCGTTGTAATAATAAGTTCTACGCTGTTCTCATGGACAGAACTGTTGTAATACGTTAGTTTACAATATTTTAGAGCTAACAGAACCGTTTTATTCAATGGGAAATGCGTAGTTTAAAAGATATTTAGGTGAACTCTTATTACGGGGCTTAGTTTTCACTAAGTTTCATGGGGAACTATAAGAAACCGTTGTAATAATAAGTTCTACGCTGTTCCCATGGACAGAACTGTTGTAATACGTTAGTTTACAATGTTTTAGAGCTAAAAGAACCGTTTTATTCAATGGGAAATGCGTATTTTAAAAGATATTAAGGTGAACTCTTATTACGGAGCTTAGTTTTCACTAAGTTTCATGGGAAACTATAAGAAACCGTTGTAATAATAAATTCTACGCTGTTCCCATGGACAGAACTGTTGTAATACGTAAGTTTACAATGTTTTAGAGCTAACAGAACCGTTTTATTCAATGGGAAATGCGTAGTTTAAAAGATATTTAGGTGAACTCTTATTACGGGGCTTAGTTTTACTAAGTTTCATGGGGAACTATAAGAAACCGTTGTAATAATAAGTTCTACGCTGTTCCCATGGACAGAACTGTTGTAATACGTTAGTTTACAATGTTTTAGAGCTAACAGAACCGTTTTATTCAATGGGAAATGCGTAGTTTAAAAGATATTTAGGTGAACTCTTATTACGGGGCTTAGTTTTCACTAAGTTTCATGGGGAACTATAAGAAACCGTTGTAATAATAAGTTCTACGCTGTTCCCATGGACAGAACTGTTGTAATACGTTAGTTTACAATGTTTTAGAGCTAACAGAACCGTTTTATTCAATGGGAAATGCGTAGTTTAAAAGATATTCAGGTGAACTCTTGTTACGGGGCTTAGTTTTCACTAAGTTTCATGGGGAACTATAAGAAAACGTCCAAGTAATAAGTTCTACGCTGTTCCCATGGACAGAACTGTTGTAATACGTTAGTTTACAATGTTTTAGAGCTAACAGAACCGTTTTATTCAATTGGAAATGCGTAGTTTAAAAGATATTTAGGTGAACTCTTATTACGGGGCTTAGTTTTCACTAAGTTTCATGGGGAACTATAAGAAACCGTTGTAATAATAAGTTCTACGCTGTTCCCATGGACAGAACTGTTGTAATACGTTAGTTTACAATGTTTTAGAGCTAACAGAACCGTTTTATTCAATGGGAAATGCGTAGTTTAAAAGATATTTAGGTGAACTGTTATTACGGGGCTTAGTTTTCACTAAGTTTCATGGGGAACTATAAGAAACCGTTGTAATAATAAGCTCTACGCTGTTCCCATGGACAGAACTGTTGTAATACGTTAGTTTACAATGTTTTAGAGCTAACAGAACCGTTTTATTCAATGGGAAATGCGTAGTTTAAAAGATATTAAGGTGAACTCTTATTACAGAGCTTAGTTTTCACTAAGTTTCATGGGGAACTATAAGAAACCGTTGTAATAATAAGTTCTACGCTGTTCCCATGGACAGAACTGTTGTAATACGTTAGTTTACAATGTTTTAGAGGTAACAGAACCGTTTTATTCAATGGGAAATGCGTAGTTTAAAAGATATTTAGGTGAACTTTTATTACGGGGCTTAGTTTTCACTAAGTTTCATGGGGAACTATAAGAAACCGTTGTAATAATAAGTTCTACGCTGTTCCCATGGACAGAACTGTTGTAATACGTTAGTTTACAATGTTTTAGAGCTAAAAGAACCGTTTTATTCAATGGGAAATGCGTAGTTTAAGAGATATTTAGGTGAAATCTTATTACGGAGCTTAGTTTTCACTAAGTTTCATGGGGAACTATAAGAAACCGTTGTAACAATAAGTTCTACGCTGTTCCCATAGACAGAACTGTTGTAATACGTTAGTTTACAATGTTTTAGAGCTAACAGAACCGTTTTATTCAATGGGAATGCGTAGTTTAAAAGATATTTAGGTGAACTCTTATTACGGGGCTTAGTTTTCACTAAGTTTCATGGGGAACTATAAGAAACCGTTGTAATAATAAGCTCTACGCCGTTCCCATGGACAGAACTGTTGTAATACGTTAGTCTACAATGTTTTAGAGCTAACAGAACCGTTTTATTCAATGGGAAATGCGTAGTTTAAAAGATATTAAGGTGAACTCTTATTACGGAGCTTAGTTTTCACTAAGTGTCATGGGGAACTATAAGAAACCGTTGTAATAATAAGTTCTACGCTGTTCCCATGGACAGAACTGTTGTAATACGTTAGTTTACAATGTTTTAGAGCTAACAGAACCATTTTATTCAATGGGAAATGCGTAGTTTAAAAGATATTTAGGTGAACTCTTATTACGCGGCTTAGTTTTCACTAAGTTTCATGGGGAACTATAAGAAACCGTTGTAATAATAAGTCCTACGCTTTTCTCATGGACAGAACTGTTGTAATACGTTAGTTTACAATGTTTTAGAGCTAACAGAACCGTTTTATTCAATGGGAAATGCGTAGTTTAAAAGATATTTAGGTGAACTCTTATTACGGGGCTTAGTTTTCACTAAGTTTCATTGGGAACTATAAGAAACCGTTGTAATAATAAGTTCTACGCTGTTCCCATGGACAGAACTGTTGTAATACGTTAGTTTACAATGTTTTAGAGCTAAAAGAACCGTTTTATTCAATGGGAAATGCGTAGTTTAAAAGATATTAAGGTGAACTCTTATTACGGAGCTTAGTTTTCACTAAGTATCATGGGGAACTATAAGAAACCGTTGTAATAATAAGTTCTACGCTGTTCCCATGGACAGAACTGTTGTAATACGTTAGTTTACAATGTTTTAGAGCTAACAGAACCGTTTTATTCAATGGGAAATGCGTAGTTTAAAAGATATTTAGGTGAACTCTTATTACGGGGCTTAGTTTTCACTAAGTTTCATGTGGAACTATAAGAAACCGTTGTAATAATAAGTTCTACGCTGTTCCCATGGACAGAACTGTTGTAATACGTTAGTTTACAATGTTTTAGAGCTAACAGAACCGTTTTATTCAATGGGAAATGCGTAGTTTAAAAGATATTTAGGTGAACTCTTATTATGGGGCTTAGTTTTCACTAAGTTTCATGGGGAACTATAAGAAACCGTTGTAATAATAAGTTCTACGCTGTTCCCATGGACAGAACTGTTGTAATACGTTAGTTTACAATGTTTTAGAGCTAACAGAACCATTTTATTCAATGGGAAATGCGTAGTTTAAAAGATATTTAGGTAAACTCTTATTACGCGGCTTAGTTTTCAATAAGTTTCATGGGAAACTATAAGAAACCGTTGTAATAATAAGTTCTACGCTGTTCCCATGGACAGAACTGTTGTAATACGTTAGTTTACAATGTTTTAGAGCTAACAGAACCGTTTTATTCAATGGGAAATGCGTAGTTTAAAAGATATTTAGGTGAACTCTTATTACGGGGCTTAGTTTTCACTAAGTTTCATGGGGAACTATAAGAAACCGTTGTAATAATAAGTTCTACGCTGTTCCCATGGACAGAACTGTTGTAATACGTTAGTTTACAATGTTTTAGAGCTAACAGAACCGTTTTATTCAATGGGAAATGCGTAGTTTAAAAGATATTTAGGTGAACTCTTATTACGGGGCTTAGTTTTCACTAAGTTTCATGGGGAACTATAAGAAACCGTTGTAATAATAAGTTCTACGCTGTTCCCATGGACAGAACTGTTGTAATACGTTAGTTTACAATGTTTTAGAGCTAACAGAACCATTTTATTCAATGGGAAATGCGTAGTTTAAAAGATATTTAGGTAAACTCTTATTACGCGGCTTAGTTTTCAATAAGTTTCATGGGAAACTATAAGAAACCGTTGTAATAATAAGTTCTACGCTGTTCCCATGGACAGAACTGTTGTAATACGTTAGTTTACAATGTTTTAGAGCTAACAGAACCGTTTTATTCAATGGGAAATGCGTAGTTTAAAAGATATTTAGGTGAACTCTTATTACGGGGCTTAGTTTTCACTAAGTTTCATGGGGAACTATAAGAAACCGTTGTAATAATAAGTTCTACGCTGTTCCCATGGACAGAACTGTTGTAATACGTTAGTTTACAATGTTTTAGAGCTAACAGATCCGTTTTATTCAATGGGAAATGCGTAGTTTAAAAGATATTTAGGTGAACTCTTATTACGGGGCTTAGTTTTCACTAAGTTTCATGGGGAACTATAAGAAACCGTTGTAATAATAAGTTCTACGCTGTTCCCATGGACAGAACTGTTGTAATACGTTAGTTTACAATGTTTTAGAGCTAACAGAACCGTTTTATTCAATGGGAAATGCGTAGTTTAAAAGATATTTAGGTGAACTCTTATTACGGGGCTTAGTTTTCACTAAGTTTCATGGGGAACTATAAGAAACCGTTGTAATAATAAGTTCTACGCTGTTCCCATGGACAGAACTGTTGTAATACGTTAGTTTACAATGTTTTAGAGCTAACAGAACCATTTTATTCAATGGGAAATGCGTAGTTTAAAAGATATTTAGATGAACTCTTATTACGTGGCTTAGTTTTCACTAAGTTTCATGGGGAACTATAAGAAACCGTTGTAATAATAAGTTCTACGCTGTTGTCATGGACAGAACTGTTGTAATACGTTAGTTTACAATGTTTTAGAGCTAACAGAACCGTTTAATTCAATGGGAAATGCGTAGTTTAATAGATATTTAGGTGAACTCTTATTACGGGGCTTAGTTTTCACTAAGTTTCATGGGGAACTATAAGAAACCGTTGTAATAATAAGTTCTACGCTGTTCCCATTGACAGAACTGTTGTAATACGTTAGTTTACAATGTTTTAGAGCTAACAGAACCGTTTTATTCAATGGGAAATGCGTAGTTTAAAAGATATTTAGGTGAACTCTTATTACGGGGCTTAGTTTTCACTAAGTTTCATGGGGAACTATAAGAAAACGTTGAAGTAATAAGTTCTACGCTGTTCCCATGGACAGAACTGTTGTAATACGTTAGTTTACAATGTTTTAGAGCTAACAGAACCGTTTTATTCAATTGGAAATGCGTAGTTTAAAAGATATTTAGGTGAACTCTTATTACGACGCTTAGTTTTCACTAAGTTTCATGGGGAACTATAAGAAACCGTTGTAATAATAAGTTCTACGCTGTTCCCATGGACAGAACTGTTGTCATACGTTAGTTTACAATATTTTAGAGCTAACAGAACCGTTTTATTCAATGGGAAATGCGTTGTTTAAAAGATATTCAGGTGAACTCTTGTTACGGGGCTTAGTTTTCACTAAGTTTCATGGGGAACTATAAGAAACCGTTGTAATAATAAGTTCTACGCTGTTCCCATAGACAGAACTGTTGTAATACGTTAGTTTACAATGTTTTAGAGCTAACAGAACCGTTTTATTCAATGGGAAATGCGTAGTTTAAAAGATATTTAGGTGAACTCTTATTACGGGGCTTAGTTTTCACTAAGTTTCATGGGGAACTATAAGAAACCGTTGTAATAATAAGTTCTACGCTGTTCCCATGGACAGAACTGTTGTAATACGTTAGTTTACAATGTTTTAGAGCTAACAGAACCGTTTTATTCAATGGGAAATGCGTAGTTTAAAAGATATTTAGGTGAACTCTTATTACGGGGCTTAGTTTTCACTAAGTTTCATGGGGAACTATAAGAAACCGTTGTAGAAATAAGTTCTACGCTGTTCCCATGGACAGAACTGTTGTAATACGTTAGTTTACAATGTTCTAGAGCTAACAGAACCGTTTTATTCAATGGGAAATGCGTCGTTTAAAAGATATTTAGGTGAACTCTTATTACGGGGCTTAGTTTTCACTAAGTTTCATGGGGAACTATAAGAAACCGTTGTAATAATAAGTTCTACGCTGTTCCCATTGACAGAACTGTTGTAATACGTTAGTTTACAATGTTTTAGAGCTAACAGAACCGTTTTATTCAATGGGAAATGCGTAGTTTAAAAGATATTAAGGTGAACTCTTATTACGGAGCTTAGTTTTCACTAAGTTTCATGGGGAACTATAAGAAACCGTTGTAATAATAAGTTCTACGCTGTTCCCATAGACAGAACTGTTGTAGTACGTTAGTTTACAATGTTTTAGAGCTAACAGAACCATTTTATTCAATGGGAAATGCGTAGTTTAAAAGATATTTAGGTGAACTCTTATTACGGGGCTTAGTTTTCACTAAGTTTCATGGGGAACTATAAGAAACCGTTGTAGAAATAAGTTCTACGCTGTTCCCATGGACAGAACTGTTGTAATACGTTAGTTTACAATGTTCTAGAGCTAACAGAACCGTTTTATTCAATGGGAAATGCGTAGTTTAAAAGATATTTAGGTGAACTCTTATTACGGGGCTTAGTTTTCACTAAGTTTCATGGGGAACTATAAGAAACCGTTGTAATAATAAGTTCTACGCTGTTCCCATGGACAGAACTGTTGTAATACGTTAGTTTACAATGTTTTAGAGCTAACAGAACCGTTTTATTCAATGGGAAATGCGTAGTTTAAAAGATATTAAGGTGAACTCTTATTACGGAGCTTAGTTTTCACTAAGTTTCATGGGGAACTATAAGAAACCGTTGTAATAATAAGTTCTACGCTGTTCCCATAGACAGAACTGTTGTAATACGTTAGTTTACAATGTTTTAGAGCTAACAGAACCATTTTATTCAATGGGAAATGCGTAGTTTAAAAGATATTTAGGTAAACTCTTATTACGCAGCTTAGTTTTCACTAAGTTTCATGGAGAACTATAAGAAACCGTTGTAATAATAAGTTCTACGCTGTTCCCATGGACAGAACTGTTGTAATACGTTAGTTTACAATGTTTTAGAGCTAACAGAACCGTTTTATTCAATGGGAAATGCGTAGTTTAAAAGATATTTAGGTGAACTCTTATTACGGGGCTTAGTTTTCACTAAGTTTCATGGGGAACTATAAGAAACTGTTGTAATAATAAGTTCTACGCTGTTCCCATGGACAGAACTGTTGTAATACGTTAGTTTACAATGTTTTAGAGCTAAGAGAACCGTTTTATTCAATGGGAAATGCGTAGTTTAAAAGATATTTAGGTGAACTCTTATTACGGGGCTTAGTTTTCACTAAGTTTCATGGGGAACTATAAGAAAACGTTGAAGTAATAAGTTCTACACTGTTCCCATGGACAGAACTGTTGTAATACGTTAGTTTACAATGTTTTAGAGCTAACAGAACCGTTTTATTCAATTGGAAATGCGTAGTTTAAAAGATATTTAGGTGAACTCTTATTACGGGGCTTAGTTTTCACTAAGTTTCATGGGGAACTATAAGAAACCGTTGTAATAATAAGTTCTACGCTGTTCCCATGGACAGAACTGTTGTAATACGTTAGTTTACAATGTTTTAGAGCTAACAGAACCGTTTTATTCAATGGGAAATGCGTAGTTTAAAAGATATTCAGGTGAACTCTTGTTACGGGGCTTAGTTTTCACTAAGTTTCATGGGGAACTATAAGAAACCGTTGTGATAATAAGTTCTACGCTGTTCCCATGGACAGAACTGATGTAATACGTTAGTTTACAATGTTTTAGAGCTAACAGAACCGTTTTATTCAATGGGAAATGCGTAGTTTAAAAGATATTTAGGTGAACTCTTATTACGGGGCTTAGTTTTCACTAAGTTTCATGGGGAACTATAAGAAACCGTTGTAATAATAAGTTCTACGCTGTTCCCATGGACAGAACTGTTGTAATACGTTAGTTTACAATGATTTAGAGCTAACAGAACCGTTTTTTTCAATTGGAAATGCGTAGTTTAAAAGATATTTAGGTGAACTCTTATTACGGGGCTTAGTTTTCACTAAGTTTCATGGGGAACTATAAGAAACCGTTGTAATAATAAGTTCTACGCTGTTCCCATGGACAGAACTGTTGTAATACGTTAGTTTACAATGTTTTAGAGCTAACAGAACCGTTTTATTCAATGGGAAATGCGTAGTTTAAAAGATATTTAGGTGAACTCTTATTACGGGGCTTAGTTTTCACTAAGTTTCATGGGGAACTATAAGAAACCGTTGTAATAATAAGTTCTACGCTGTTCCCATGGACAGAACTGTTGTAATACGTTAGTTTACAATGTTTTAGAGCTAACAGAACCGTTTTATTCAATGGGAAATGCGTAGTTTAAAAGATATTTAGGTGAACTCTTATTACGGGGCTTAGTTTTCATTAAGTTTCATGGGGAACTATAAGAAACCGTTGTAATAATAGGTTCTACGCTGTTCCCATGGACAGAACTGTTGTAATACGTTAGTTTACAATGTTTTAGAGCTAAAAGAACCGTTTTATTCAATGGCAAATGCGTAGTTTAAAAGATATTTAGGTGAACTCTTATTACGCGGCTTAGTTTTCACTAAGTTTCATGGGGAACTATAAGAAACCGTTGTAATAATAAGTTCTACGCTGTTCCCATGGACAGAACTGTTGTAATACGTTAGTTTACAATGTTTTAGAGCTAACAGAACCGTTTTATTCAATGGGAAATGCGTAGTTTAAAAGATATTTAGGTGAACTCTTATTACGGGGCTTAGTTTTCACTAAGTTTCATGGGGAACTATAAGAAACCGTTGTCATAATAAGTTCTACGCTGTTCCCATGGACAGAACTGTTGTAATACGTTAGTTTACAATGTTTTAGAGCTAACAGAACCGTTTTATTCAATGGGAAATGCGTAGTTTAAAAGATATTTAGGTGAACTCTTATTACGGGGCTTAGTTTTCACTAAGTTTCATGGGGAACTATAAGAAACTGTTGTAATAATAAGTTCTACGCTGTTCCCATGGACAGAACTGTTGTAATACGTTAGTTTACAATGTTTTAGAGCTAAGAGAACCGTTTTATTCAATGGGAAATGCGTAGTTTAAAAGATATTTAGGTGAACTCTTATTACGGGGCTTAGTTTTCACTAAGTTTCATGGGGAACTATAAGAAAACGTTGAAGTAATAAGTTCTACACTGTTCCCATGGACAGAACTGTTGTAATACGTTAGTTTACAATGTTTTAGAGCTAACAGAACCGTTTTATTCAATTGGAAATGCGTAGTTTAAAAGATATTTAGGTGAACTCTTATTACGGGGCTTAGTTTTCACTAAGTTTCATGGGGAACTATAAGAAACCGTTGTAATAATAAGTTCTACGCTGTTCCCATGGACAGAACTGTTGTAATACGTTAGTTTACAATGTTTTAGAGCTAACAGAACCGTTTTATTCAATGGGAAATGCGTAGTTTAAAAGATATTCAGGTGAACTCTTGTTACGGGGCTTAGTTTTCACTAAGTTTCATGGGGAACTATAAGAAACCGTTGTGATAATAAGTTCTACGCTGTTCCCATGGACAGAACTGATGTAATACGTTAGTTTACAATGTTTTAGAGCTAACAGAACCGTTTTATTCAATGGGAAATGCGTAGTTTAAAAGATATTTAGGTGAACTCTTATTACGGGGCTTAGTTTTCACTAAGTTTCATGGGGAACTATAAGAAACCGTTGTAATAATAAGTTCTACGCTGTTCCCATGGACAGAACTGTTGTAATACGTTAGTTTACAATGATTTAGAGCTAACAGAACCGTTTTTTTCAATTGGAAATGCGTAGTTTAAAAGATATTTAGGTGAACTCTTATTACGGGGCTTAGTTTTCACTAAGTTTCATGGGGAACTATAAGAAACCGTTGTAATAATAAGTTCTACGCTGTTCCCATGGACAGAACTGTTGTAATACGTTAGTTTACAATGTTTTAGAGCTAACAGAACCGTTTTATTCAATGGGAAATGCGTAGTTTAAAAGATATTTAGGTGAACTCTTATTACGGGGCTTAGTTTTCACTAAGTTTCATGGGGAACTATAAGAAACCGTTGTAATAATAAGTTCTACGCTGTTCCCATGGACAGAACTGTTGTAATACGTTAGTTTACAATGTTTTAGAGCTAACAGAACCGTTTTATTCAATGGGAAATGCGTAGTTAAAAAGATATTTAGGTGAACTCTTATTACGGGGCTTAGTTTTCATTAAGTTTCATGGGGAACTATAAGAAACCGTTGTAATAATAGGTTCTACGCTGTTCCCATGGACAGAACTGTTGTAATACGTTAGTTTACAATGTTTTAGAGCTAAAAGAACCGTTTTATTCAATGGCAAATGCGTAGTTTAAAAGATATTTAGGTGAACTCTTATTACGCGGCTTAGTTTTCACTAAGTTTCATGGGGAACTATAAGAAACCGTTGTAATAATAAGTTCTACGCTGTTCCCATGGACAGAACTGTTGTAATACGTTAGTTTACAATGTTTTAGAGCTAACAGAACCGTTTTATTCAATGGGAAATGCGTAGTTTAAAAGATATTTAGGTGAACTCTTATTACGGGGCTTAGTTTTCACTAAGTTTCATGGGGAACTATAAGAAACCGTTGTCATAATAAGTTCTACGCTGTTCCCATGGACAGAACTGTTGTAATACGTTAGTTTACAATGTTTTAGAGCTAACAGAACCGTTTTATTCAATGGGAAATGCGTAGTTTAAAAGATATTTAGGTGAACTCTTATTGCGGGGCTTAGTTTTCACTAAGTTTCATGGGGAACTATAAGAAACCATTGTAATAATAAGTTCTACGCTGTTCCCATGGACAGAACTGTTGTAATACGTTAGTTTACAATGTTTTAGAGCTAACAGAACCGTTTTATTCCAAGGGAAATGCGTAGTTTAAAATATATTTAGGTGAGCTCTTATTACGGGGCTTAGTTTTCACTAAGTTTCATGGGGAACTATAAGAAACCGTTGTAATAATAAGTTCTACGCTGTTCCCATGGACAGAACTGTGGTAATACGTTAGTTTACAATGTTTTAGAGCTAACAGAACCGTTTTATTCAATGGAAAATGCGTAGTTTAAAAGATATTTAGGTGAACTCTTATTACGGGGCTTAGTTTTCACTAAGTTTCATGGGGAACTATAAGAAACCGTTGTAATAATAAGTTCTACGCTGTTCCCATGGACAGAACTGTTGTAATACGTTAGTTTACAATGTTTTAGAGCTAACAGAACCGTTTTATTCAATGGGAAATGCGTAATTTAAAAGATATTTAGGTGAACTCTTATTACGGGGCTTAGTTTTCATTAAGTTTCATGGGGAACTATAAGAAACCGTTGTAATAATAAGTTCTACGCTGTTCCCATGGACAGAACTGTTGTAATACGTTAGTTTACAATGTTTTAGAGCTAACAGAACCGTTTTATTCAATGGGAAATGCGTAGTTTAAAAGATATTTAGGCGAACTCTTATAACGCGGCTTAGTTTTCACTAAGTTTCATGGGGAACTATAAGAAACCGTTGTAATAATAAGTTCTACGCTGTTCCAATGGACAGAACTGTTGTAATACGTTAGTTTACAATGTTTTAGAGCTAACAGAACCGTTTTATTCAATGGGAAATGCGTAGTTTAAAAGATATTTAGGTGAACTCTTATTACGGGGCTTAGTTTTCACTAAGTTTCATGGGGAACTATAAGAAACCGTTGTCATAATAAGTTCTACGCTGTTCCCATGGACAGAACTGTTGTAATACGTTAGTTTACAATGTTTTAGAGCTAACAGAACCGTTTTATTCAATGGGAAATGCGTAGTTTAAAAGAGATTTAGGTGAACTCTTATTACGGGGCTTAGTTTTCACTAAGTTTCATGGGGAACTATAAGAAACCGTTGTAATAATAAGTTCTACGCTGTTCCCATGGACAGAACTGTTGTAATACGTTAGTTTACAATGTTTTAGAGCTAACAGAACCGTTTTATTCAATGGGAAATGCGTAGTTTAAAAGATATTTAGGTGAACTCTTATTACGGGGCTTATTTTTCACTAAGTTTCATGGAGAACTATAAGAAACCGTTGTAATAATAAGTTCTACGCTGTTCCAATGGACAAAACTGTTGTAATACGTTAGTTTACAATGTTTTAGAGCTAACAGAACCGTTTTATTCAATGGGAAATGCGTAGTTTAAAAGATATTTAGGTGAACTCTTATTACGGGGCTTAGTTTTCACTAAGTTTCATGGGGAACTATAAGAAACCGTTGTAATAATAAGTTCTACGCTGTTCCCATGGACAGAACTGTTGTAATACGTTAGTTTACAGTGTTTTAGAGCTAACAGAACCGTTTTATTCAATGGGAAATGCGTAGTTTAAAAGATATTTAGGTGAACTCTTATTACGGGGCTTAGTTTTCATTAAGTTTCATGGGGAACTATAAGAAACCGTTGTAATAATAAGTTCTACGCTGTTCCCATGGACAGAACTGTTGTAATACGTTAGTTTACAATGTTTTAGAGCTAACAGAACCGTTTTATTCAATGGGAAATGCGTAGTTTAAAAGATATTTAGGCGAACTCTTATTACGCGGCTTAGTTTTCACTAAGTTTCATGGGGAACTATAAGAAACCGTTGTAATTATAAGTTCTACGCTGTTCCCATGGACAGAACTGTTGTAATACGTTAGTTTACAATGTTTTAGAGCTAACAAAACCGTTTTATTCAATGGGAAATGCGTAGTTTAAAAGATATTTAGGTGAACTCTTATTACGGGGCTTAGTTTTCACCAAGTTTCATGGGGAACTATAAGAAACCGTTGTCATAATAAGTTCTACGCTGTTCCCATGGACAGAACTGTTGTAATACGTTAGTTTACAATGTTTTAGAGCTAACAGAACCGTTTTATTCAATGGGAAATGCGTAGTTTAAAAGATATTTAGGTGAACTCTTATTACGGGGCTTAGTTTTCACTAAGTTTCATGGGGAACTATAAGAAACTGTTGTAATAATAAGTTCTACGCTGTTCCCATGGACAGAACTGTTGTAATACGTTAGTTTACAATGTTTTAGAGCTAACAGAACCGTTTTATTCAAAGGGAAATGCATAGTTTAAAAGATATTTAGGTGAACTCTTATTACGGGGCTTAGTTTTCACTAAGTTTCATGGGGAACTATAAGAAACCGTTGTAATAATAAGTTCTACGCTGTTCCCATGGACAGAACTGTTGTAATACGTTAGTTTACAATGTTTTAGAGCTAACAGAACCGTTTTATTCAATGGGAAATGCGTAGTTTAAAAGATATTTAGGTGAACTCTTATTACGGGGCTTAGTTTTCACTAAGTTTCATGGGGAACTATAAGAAACCGTTGTAATAATAAGTTCTACGCTGTTCCCATGGACAGAACTGTTGTATTACGTTAGTTTACAATGTTTTAGAGCTAACAGAACCGTTTTATTCAATGGGAAATGCGTAGTTTAAAAGATATTTAGGTTAACTCTTATTACGGGGCTTAGTTTTCACTAAGTTTCATGGGGAACTATAAGAAACCGTTGTAATAATAAGTTCTACGCTGTTCCCATGGACAGAACTGTTGTAATACGTTAGTTTACAATGTTTTAGAGCTAACAGAACCGTTTTATTCAATGGAAAATGCGTAGTTTAAAAGATATTTAGGTGAACTCTTATTACGGGGCTTAGTTTTTACTAAGTTTCATGGGGAACTATAAGAAACCGTTGTAATAATAAGTTCTACGCTGTTCCCATGGACAGAACTGTTGTAATACGTTAGTTTACAATGTTTTAGAGCTAACAGCCTTCCTGCTAAACTGTTGGACAGTCATGGCGGAGGCAACAGACGTTCCTGTTAAATCTGTTACTGACAGTGAGAGGGATATTTTAGCATGCGGCGACGGCATAGATACTGATAATCTTGACAACACCATTATTTCGGAGCTAAGAAAGCTGAAAGCAAAGAAAAAGCGAGCTGACTTCATTGCTATCTCGACATGCTTAGAACAGCAACTAGGCCTCGCCCGCTCAACTACGCATCAACACATGCTATAGATGACCTTAAACGGTAACATTGAATGTTCTCTTGCTATCCCTAAGAGCTCACAACGGAAGCAGAACATTGTAAGCGAGGTATATCCACCAGAAAATGATCCAATTGCTAGTCTCCTGGAAAATTTCAAATCAAACGAGGATGTTGACAAAACAACAAAAAGGCGCCAACCGAAGGAACCTGCTGATGTAGGCCCTCCTCAAACGAACAAATTTTTAGAGACAGTCCACGAGCTTGCAAAAAGCCTCCAAAAAACAAATGATAAGCTGTGTATGGAACTGGAAACCTCTCGAAAATATATGGAGGAGAAATTTCAACTTTTGGAGGAAAATTCTCAATTCAAAATCAAGCCTAGAGATCTAGAAATATTCCACGCCCGTAAACAAGTCAGTCCAACTCTCCAGAGGCAAGACACATTCGTCCTTGACTCTTTGGAAAACAATGCGAGTGAAGTGAGTACAATGAAACAAGTTGGAAAAGCCCGTAAGAACAACAATAAAGTCACCAGGAATGAAAAAGACAAAGAAGAGATCCTTCATTCTCCCCGTACAAACAACAACAAATTACAACATAGGAAAAAGGAGAATAAACAACACGAAAAACGAAAATCACAAAGATTATCCTCCCATCAAGCAGCAGGCAAGCCTGTCCACATCTGCATGGTTGGTGACTCTCAGCTACTTAGACTAGACGCAGAAAAGATGTCAAACAACCACCATGAGGTTACTCTAAACGCCAAATCAGGAATGAAAGTTGGGGAAGCGAGTGAATACGTGGATCCCGATGCAGATGTTTTAATCTTACACGCGGGAACAAACAATCTACGGGACTCAACCCCCTCGGAACTGGCTGAAAAAGTTGTTAGAACCTTGAAGAAGATGAAACAGAAAAATCCTAAAGCTCAATTGGTATACTCGTCGATTTTTAGAAGAAAAGGAAAAGGTGCCGTAAATGGTATGAATGTTAAAGTGTTTGAAACAAATAAGCTTTTAAAAGAAGAATTAGGTTTACAAAGTATTGATTATTTAGACAATGACAATATTTTATACGGGAATATAAGTGATGATGGGCTGCATATAAACCAAAGGTGGGGCTAGGAGATTCGCACGAAATATCTGTAAATACGTAGAGTATTGGTAGGAATCAAACTGTTCAGAGAGAAATCCGAATCAATTACAATGTATAGGAAGTAAGTCAAACAGAGGTTTACGAATTGCCACACTTAATGTTGTATCACTACGTAAACATCACTGTGAAATTGAGCAAATGATAAACGAGCACAATTTTCACATCCTAGGCTTGAATGAAACTAGGCTAAGTAAAAATATCAACGACCCTGAAATAGCAATACAGGGACTCGAAATTCATCGTAAAGATAGAGATATAAATGGGGGAGGGGTAGCTATCTACATAAAGTCAAGTATAAGCCATAATCGTAGATATGATATTGATGATCCGCAATTAGAAATTTTGGCCATAGAGATCACCCCCCTTCATGCCAAAACCTTTATAGTAATCTGTTGGAATAGACCTCCAACTTCTAATAGTGACCAAGAGACATTTACGGCACTAAGGAATCTCCTGTCTGCTGTAGATGCAGAAGGTAAAGAAGTCATCTTCATTGGCGATACCAACTGTGATCTAAAAATTCGCAACGAGGTGTGTACCAAAAGCATGAAATCGATTTACTCTGAATTTCAACTTGAACAGCAAATAGATGAATACACCAGAGTAGCTACAGTGGAGAGAGACGGTGCACTCCATATATCCAAGTCCCTTATAGATCATTTCGCCACAAATCGCCCTGATTACATATTGAGGTCGAATGTGCTTAAAATAGGTATGACAGATCACTATCTTATTTCTGCAGTCAGAAAAATCAACGCGAAACGCCTTCTAGGCAAGCAAGTAAAACTTGTCGAAACACGA
Source organism: Pelagia noctiluca (assembly GCA_963924455.1). NCBI lineage: Eukaryota > Metazoa > Cnidaria > Scyphozoa > Semaeostomeae > Pelagiidae > Pelagia > Pelagia noctiluca. Next base: position 6,184,049 of record OZ004323.1, read on the forward strand.
AGTCTTAGAAACTACGATAAGCAGCTTTTCCTAGACAAGTTGGCAACCATTGACTTGAACGAGTTTATGACTCCAACCAATGGTGACCCTGATCTCATGGCTTCAATTTTTAATAATGTGATTTCGTCTCTTTTAGAGACGCATGCACCACTAAAACGTAGAAAGGTAGCCAATAGCCCAGCTCCCTGGATTACATCAGAATTAAAAAATCTGATGAAAGAACGGGACATGGCTAAAAAGAGATCCGAAACTAATGCTTCCTATTGGCCTGTTTATAAAAAATTGCGAAATAAAGTAAATTATGAACTTCGCGTAAAGGTACAAGAGTATTATCATAACCTAATTGAAGATACGAAAAATAATCCGAAGGCTATGTGGAAAACAATTAATAAAGTATTACATAAAAACTCCAATCAAACTGCAACCCCCAAGATACTCTTCGAGGGTGCTGAACTCAAAACATCTTCGCGAATTTCAGAAGCTTTCAACAAACATTTTGTAACTGTTGGTCCTAAATTATTGGAGAAAATTGAAGAGAAACCTTTCGATAACCCTCTTAGTTACCTAAGTAATGAGCCCAATCGTAATAAATTTAAACTAGAGCCAGTTAGTGTAGGGTATGTACAGCGTGCTATACGAGCTCTAGACACTTCAAAGTCCCCAGGTCCAGACAGAATCCCTGTGAAAATACTGAAAGATGCCATAAGCATAGTTTCTGAACCGTTGACACTGATTTATAATGCATCTTTGGAAAAAGGTGTCTTCCCCCAAGCTTGGAAATTGGCCCGAGTAACGACAATTTTTAAAGCGGGAAATAAAACGGACGTAAACAACTATAGGCCGATTTCAGTGCTCTCAGTGGTATCGAGGATTCTGGAAAAAATTGTGCATGACCAATTAATGGAATATCTAACAGAACAAAATAAGCTTTGTCTAAACCAGTTTGCATTTCAAAAGTTACATAGTACGATTACATGCTTACTGAATGTTATAGATCCATGGTTCAAGAATTCCGATGAGGGAAAAATAAACCTGAGCGTATTTCTTGATCTTAAAAAAGCATTCGATACGGTAGACCATAAAATCTTACTATCGAAGCTCCAAGCTTATGGTGCTGAGGGTATTTCCCATAATTGGTTCACATCCTATCTCACCAACAAGGAACAATTTTGCTATTTTGACGGGTCTAGTTCTAGGAAAAGCAACATTAAGTGTGGAATTCCTCAGGGCTCGTGTTTGGGACCTTTGCTTTTCATACTGTATATCAATGATTTTGAAAATTGCCTCGAAAACATGATCCCAAATATGTATGCCGATGACACGAGTGTCAACATAGCATCAGAAAACCTGAACGAACTTTTGACAGACTTGAGAAGCGAGCTTGAAAATGTATCAACTTGGATGAGAATAAACAAACTTAGCTTGAATGCGAACAAAAGTGAATACATGGTTATAGGCCATAAGCGGCATCTTAATAGAGTTGTTGGCGATGCTATTCCTGATCTTGTCCTCAATAATGAAGTTATCAAACGGGTGGACAAGACAAAGTACTTGGGGATAAACATAGACGAAAATCTTAACTGGAAAGAGCAGTATAAAACTGTCAAGAACAAGCTTGAAGAGGGCTTAGGCTCTTTTAAAAAGCTAAAAAACATCCTTCCACAGAAGAAACTTGATAAGGTTTACAAAGCCCTTTTTGAAAGCCATCTTCGATATGGCAACATTGTTTGGGGCTCTCTTTCAGAAACCAAATTGGCCCACCTGCAAAGATTACAAACTAAACAAGGGGGTTAATTGAGGGAGCCAAGTATAAGGACGGATGGACTTGTAATTGGCTTGATGTAAAGTCTTTGTTTTCCTTTGATCAAGGGGTTATGACATATAAAATTTTGCATGACCTCTGTCCCAGCAATTTGTGCCAAAAGTTCACTAAAAGGTCCAGTATTTCAGAGTATAGGACAAGAAACCAAAGGGATCTAGAAATTCCCAAAGTTAGGTTAGAATATGCAAAGCGAAGCTTCTATTTCTCTGGTGTAAAAAACTGGAACGATATCCCTACAAGCATTCGTGAGAAAGAATCTATCGCTCGTTTTAAAACAGGATTTAGAGAGTACCTCTTGAACCAATAAACAAACAACCCAAACACGACCACTCGGTAGAGCAGCAATTTATATATATATATATTTTTTCTTTTGTAGATATAAATTTTGTTACTGAACTATGTAATTCTAAAACTTAGCTGAAAGGTGTATCGTGTACATAAATATTGATAAAAAAAAACAGAACCGTTTTATTCAATGGGAAATGCGTAGTTTAAAAGATATTTAGGTGAACTCATATTACGGGGCTTAGTTTTCACTAAGTTTCATGGGGAACTATAAGAGACCGTTGTAATAATAAGTTCTACGCTGTTCCCATGGACAGAACTGTTGTAATACGTTAGTTTACAATGTTTTAGAGCTAACAGAACCGTTTTATTCAATGGGAAATGCGTAGTTTAAAAGATATTTAGGTGAACTCTTATTACGGGGCTTAGTTTTCACTAAGTTTCATGGGGAACTATAAGAAACCGTTGTAATAATAAGTTCTACGCGGTTCCCATGTACAGAACTGTTGTAATACGTTAGTTTACAATGTTTTAGAGCTAACAGAACCGTTTTATTCAATGGGAAATGCGTAGTTTAAAAGATATTCAGGTGAACTCTTATTACGGGGCTTAGTTTTCACTAAGTTTCATAGGGAACTATAAGAAACCGTTGTAATAATAAGTTCTACGCTGTTCTCATGGACAGAACTGTTGTAATACGTTAGTTTACAATGTTTTAGAGCTAACAGAACCATTTTATTCAATTGGAAATGCGTAGTTTAAAAGATATTTAGGTGAACTCTTATTACGGGGCTTAGTTTTCACTAAGTTTCATGGGGAACTATAAGAAACCGTTGTAATAATAAGTTCTACGCTGTTCCCATGGACAGAACTGTTGTAATACGTTAGTTAACAATGTTTTAGAGCTAACAGAACCGTTTTATTTAATGGGAAATGCGTAGTTTAAAAGATATTTAGGTGGACTCTTATTACGGGGCTTAGTTTTCACTAAGTTTCATAGGAAACTATAAGAAACCGTTGTAATAATAAGTTCTACGCTGTTCTCATGGACAGAACTAATGTAATACGTTAGTTTACAATGTTTTAGAGCTAACAGAACCGTTTTATTCAATGGGAAATGCGTAGTTTAAAAGATATTTAGGTGAACTCTTATTACGGGGCTTAGTTTTCACTAAGTTTCATGGGGAACTATATGAAACTGTTGTAATAATAAGTTCTACGCTGTTCCCATGGACAGAACTGTTGTAATACGTTAGTTTACAATGTTTTAGAGCTAACAGAACCGTTTTATTCAATGGGAAATGCGTAGTTTAAAAGATATTTAGGTGAACTCTTATTACGGGGCTTAGTTTTCACTAAGTTTCAAGGGTGAACTATAAGAAACCGTTGTAATAATAAGTTCTACGCTGTTCCCATGGACAGAACTGTTGTATTACGTTAGTTTACAATGTTTTAGAGCTAACAGAACCGTTTTATTCAATGGGAAATGCGTAGTTGAAAAGATATTTAGGTGAACTCTTATTACGGGGTTTAGTTTTCACTAAGTTTCATGGGGAACTATAAGAAACCGTTGTAATAATAAGTTCTACGCTGTTCCCATGGACAGAACTGTTGTAATACGTTGATTTACAATGTTTTAGAGCTAACAGAACCGTTTTATTCAATGGGAAATGCGTAGTTTAAAAGATATTTAGGTGAACTCTTATTACGGGGCTTAGTTTTCACTAAGTTTCATGGGGAACTATAAGAAACCGTTGTAATAATAAGTTCTACGCTGTTCCCATGGACAGAACTGTTGTAATACGTTAGTTTACAATGTTTTAGAGCTAACAGAACCGTTTTATTCAATGGGAAATGCGTAGTTTAAAAGATATTTAGGTGAACTCTTATTACGGGGCTTAGTTTTCACTAAGTTTCATGGGGAACTATAAGAAACCGTTGTAATAATAAGTTCTACGCTGTTCCCATGGACAGAACTGTTGTAATACGTTAGTTAACAATGTTTTAGAGCTAACAGAACCGTTTTATTCAATGGGAAATGCGTAGTTTAAAAGATATTTAGGTGAACTCTTATTACGGGGCTTAGTTTTCACTAAGTTTCATGGGGAACTATAAGAAACCGTTGTAATAATAAGTTCTACGCTGTTCCCATGGACAGAACTGTTGTAATACGTTGATTTACAATGTTTTAGAGCTAACAGAACCGTTTTATTCAATGGGAAATGCGTAGTTTAAAAGATATTTAGGTAAACTCTTATTACGGGGCTTAGTTTTCACTAAGTTTCATGGGGAACTATAAGAAACCGTTGTAATAATAAGTTCTACGCTGTTCCCATGGACAGAACTGTTGTAATACGTTAGTTTACAATGTTTTAGAGCTAACAGAACCGTTTTATTCAATGGGAAATGCGTAGTTTAAAAAGATATTTAGGTGAACTCTTATTACGGGGCTTAGTTTTCACTAAGTTTCATAGGGAACTATAAGAAACCGTTGTAATAATAAGTTCTACGCTGTTCTCATGGACAGAACTAATGTAATACGTTAGTTTACAATGTTTTAGAGCTAACAGAACCGTTTTATTCAATGGGAAATGCGTAGTTTAAAAGATATCTAGGTGAACTCTTATTACGGGGCTTAGTTTTCACTAAGTTTCATGGGGAACTATAAGAAACTGTTTTAATAATAAGTTCTACGCTGTTCCCATGGACAGAACTGTTGTAATACGTTAGTTTACAATGTTTTAGAGCTAACAGAACCGTTTTATTCAATGGGAAATGCGTAGTTTAAAAGATATTTAGGTGAACTCTTATTACGGGGCTTAGTTTTCACTAAGTTTCATGGGGAACTATAAGAAACCGTTGTAATAATAAGTTCTACGCTGTTCCCATGGACAGAACTGTTGTAATACGTTAGTTTACAATGTTTTCGAGCTAACAGAACCGTTTTATTCAATGGGAAATGCGTAGTTTAAAAAGATATTTAGGTGAACTCTTATTACGGGGCTTAGTTTTCACTAAGTTTCATAGGGAACTATAAGAAACCGTTGTAATAATAAGTTCTACGCTGTTTTCATGGACAGAAGTAATGTAATACGTTAGTTTACAATGTTTTAGAGCTAACAGAACCGTTTTATTCAATGGGAAATGCGTAGTTTAAAAGATATTTAGGTGAACTCTTATTACGGGGCTTAGTTTTCACTAAGTTTCATGGGGAACTATAAGAAACTGTTTTAATAATAAGTTCTACGCTGTTCCCATGGACAGAACTGTTGTAATACGTTAGTTTACAATGTTTTAGAGCTAACAGAACCGTTTTATTCAATGGGAAATGCGTAGTTTAAAAGATATTTAGGTGAACTCTTATTACGGGGCTTAGTTTTCACTAAGTTTCATGGGAAACTATAAGAAACCGTTGTAATAATAAGTTCTACGCTGTTCCCATGGACAGAACTGTTGTAATACGTTAGTTTACAATGTTTTAGAGCTAACAGAACCGTTTTATTCAATGGGAAATGCGTAGTTTAAAAGATATTTAGGTGAACTCTTATTACGGGGCTTAGTTTTCACTAAGTTTCATGGGGAACTATAAGAAACCGTTGTAATAATAAGTTCTACGCTGTTCCCATGGACAGAACTGTTGTATTACGTTAGTTTACAATGTTTTAGAGCTAACAGAACCGTTTTATTCAATTGGAAGTGCGTAGTTTAAAAGATATTTAGGTGAACTCTCATTACGGGGCTTAGTTTTCACTAAGTTTCATGGGGAACTATAAGAAACCGTTGTAATAATAAGTTCTACGCTGTTCCCATGGACAGAACTGTTGTAATACATTAGTTTACAATGTTTTAGAGCTAACAGAACCGTTTTATTCAATGGGAAATGCGTAGTTTAAAAGATATTTAGGTGAACTCTTATTACGGGGCTTAGTTTTCACTAAGTTTCATGGGGAACTATAAGAAACCGTTGTAATAATAAGTTCTACGCTGTTCCCATGGACAAAACTGTTGTAATACGTTAGTTTACAATGTTTTAGAGCTAACAGAACCGTTTTATTCAATGGGAAATGCGTAGTTTAAAAGATATTTAGGTGAACTCTTATTGCGGGGCTTACTTTTCACTAAAATTCATGGGGAACTATAAGAAACTGTTGTAATAATAAGTTCTACGCTGTTCCCATGGACAGAACTGTTGTAATACAATAGTTTGCAATGTTTTAGAGCTAACAGAACCGTTTTATTCAATGGGAAATGCGTAGTTTAAAAGATATTTAGGTGAACTCTTATTACGGGGCTTAGTTTTCACTAAGTTTCATGGGGAACTATAAGAAACCGTTGTAATAATAAGTTCTACGCTGTTCCCATGGACAGAACTGTTGTATTACGTTAGTTTACAATGTTTTAGAGCTAACAGAACCGTTTTATTTAATGGGAAATGCGTAGTTTAAAAGATATTTAGGTGAATTCTTATTACGGGGCTTAGTTTTCACTAAGTTTCATGGGGAACTATAAGAAACCGTTGTAATAATAAGTTCTACGCTGTTCCCATGGACAGAACTGTTGTAATACGTTAGTTTACAATGCTTTAGAGCTAACAGAACCGTTTTATTCAATGGGAAATGCGTACTTTAAAAGATATTTAGGTGAACTCTTATTACGGGGCTTAGTTTTCACTAAGTTTCATGGGGAACTATAAGAAACCGTTGTAATAATAAGTTCTACGCTGTTCCCATGGACAGAACTGTTGTAATACGTTAGTTTACAATGTTTTAGAGCTAACAGAACCGTTTTATTCAATGGGAAATGCGTAGTTTAAAAGATATTCAGGTGAACTCTTATTACGGGGCTTAGTTTTCACTAAGTTTCATGGGGAACTATAAGAAACCGTTGTAATAATAAGTTCTACGCTGTTCCCATGGACAGAACTGTTGTAATACGTTAGTTTACAATGTTTTAGAGCTAACAGAACCGTTTTATTCAATGGGAAATGCGTAGTTTAAAAGATATTTAGGTGAACTCTTATTACGGGGCTTAGTTTTCACTAAGTTTCATGGGGAACTATAAGAAACCGTTGTAATAATAAGTTCTACGCTGTTCCCATGGACAGAACTGTTGTAATACGTTAGTTTACAATGTTTTAGAGCTAACAGAACCGTTTTATTCAATGGGAAATGCGTAGTTTAAAAGATATTTAGGTGAACTCTTATTACGGGGCTTAGTTTTCACTAAGTTTCATAGGGAACTATAAGAAACCGTTGTAATAATAAGTTCTACGCTGTTCTCATGGACAGAACTAATGTAATACGTTAGTTTACAATGTTTTAGAGCTAACAGAACCGTTTTATTCAATGGGAAATGCGTAGTTTAAAAGATATTTAGGTGAACTCTTATTACGGGGCTTAGTTTTCACTAAGTTTCATGGCGAACTATAAGAAACTGTTTTAATAATAAGTTCTACGCTGTTCCCATGGACAGAACTGTTGTAATACGTTAGTTTACAATGTTTTAGAGCTAACAGAACCGTTTTATTCAATGGGAAATGCGTAGTTTAAAAGATATTTAGGTTAACTCTTATTACGGGGCTTAGTTTTCACTAAGTTTCATGGGGAACTATAAGAAACCGTTGTAATAATAAGTTCTACGCTGTTCCCATGGACAGAACTGTTGTAATACGTTAGTTTACAATGTTTTCGAGCTAACAGAACCGTTTTATTCAATGGGAAATGCGTAGTTTAAAAAGATATTTAGGTGAACTCTTATTACGGGGCTTAGTTTTCACTAAGTTTCATAGGGAACTATAAGAAACCGTTGTAATAATAAGTTCTACGCTGTTTTCATGGACAGAAGTAATGTAATACGTTAGTTTACAATGTTTTAGAGCTAACAGAACCGTTTTATTCAATGGGAAATGCGTAGTTTAAAAGATATTTAGGTGAACTCTTATTACGGGGCTTAGTTTTCACTAAGTTTCATGGGGAACTATAAGAAACTGTTTTAATAATAAGTTCTACGCTGTTCCCATGGACAGAACTGTTGTAATACGTTAGTTTACAATGTTTTAGAGCTAACAGAACCGTTTTATTCAATGGGAAATGCGTAGTTTAAAATATATTTAGGTGAACTGTTATTACGGGGCTTAGTTTTCACTAAGTTTCATGGGGAACTATAAGAAACCGTTGTAATAATAAGTTCTACGCTGTTCCCATGGACAGAACTGTTGTAATACGTTAGTTTACAATGTTTTAGAGCTAACAGAACCGTTTTATTCAATGGGAAATGCGTAGTTTAAAAGATATTTAGGTGAACTCTTATTACGGGGCTTAGTTTTCACTAAGTTTCATAGGGAACTATAAGAAACCGTTGTAATAATAAGTTCTACGCTGTTCTCATGGACAGAACTAATGTAATACGTTAGTTTACAATGTTTTAGAGCTAACAGAACCGTTTTATTCAATGGGAAATGCGTAGTTTAAAAGATATTTAGGTGAACTCTTATTACGGGGCTTAGTTTTCACTAAGTTTCATGGCGAACTATAAGAAACTGTTTTAATAATAAGTTCTACGCTGTTCCCATGGACAGAACTGTTGTAATACGTTAGTTTACAATGTTTTAGAGCTAACAGAACCGTTTTATTCAATGGGAAATGCGTAGTTTAAAAGATATTTAGGTGAACTCTTATTACGGGGCTTAGTTTTCACTAAGTTTCATGGGGAACTATAAGAAACCGTTGTAATAATAAGTTCTACGCTGTTCCCATGGACAGAACTGTTGTAATACGTTAGTTTACAATGTTTTCGAGCTAACAGAACCGTTTTATTCAATGGGAAATGCGTAGTTTAAAAAGATATTTAGGTGAACTCTTATTACGGGGCTTAGTTTTCACTAAGTTTCATAGGGAACTATAAGAAACCGTTGTAATAATAAGTTCTACGCTGTTTTCATGGACAGAAGTAATGTAATACGTTAGTTTACAATGTTTTAGAGCTAACAGAACCGTTTTATTCAATGGGAAATGCGTAGTTTAAAAGATATTTAGCTGAACTCTTATTACGGGGCTTAGTTTTCACTAAGTTTCATGGGGAACTATAAGAAACTGTTTTAATAATAAGTTCTACGCTGTTCCCATGGACAGAACTGTTGTAATACGTTAGTTTACAATGTTTTAGAGCTAACAGAACCGTTTTATTCAATGGGAAATGCGTAGTTTAAAAGATATTTAGGTGAACTCTTATTACGGGGCTTAGTTTTCACTAAGTTTCATGGGAAACTATAAGAAACCGTTGTAATAATAAGTTCTACGCTGTTCCCATGGACAGAACTGTTGTAATACGTTAGTTTACAATGTTTTAGAGCTAACAGAACCGTTTTATTCAATGGGAAATGCGTAGTTTAAAAGATATTTAGGTGAACTCTTATTACGGGGCTTAGTTTTCACTAAGTTTCATGGGGAACTATAAGAAACCGTTGTAATAATAAGTTCTACGCTGTTCCCATGGACAGAACTGTTGTATTACGTTAGTTTACAATGTTTTAGAGCTAACAGAACCGTTTTATTCAATGGGAAGTGCGTAGTTTAAAAGATATTCAGGTGAACTCTCATTACGGGGCTTAGTTTTCACTAAGTTTCATGGGGAACTATAAGAAACCGTTGTAATAATAAGTTCTACGCTGTTCCCATGGACAGAACTGTTGTAATACGTTAGTTTACAATGTTTTAGAGCTAACAGAACCGTTTTATTCAATGGGAAATGCGTAGTTTAAAAGATATTTAGGTGAACTCTTATTACGGGGCTTAGTTTTCACTAAGTTTCATGGGGAACTATAAGAAACCGTTGTAATAATAAGTTCTACGCTGTTCCCATGGACAGAACTGTTGTAATACGTTAGTTTACAATGTTTTAGAGCTAACAGAACCGTTTTATTCAATGGGAAATGCGTAGTTTAAAAGATATTTAGGTGAACTCTTATTACGGGGCTTACTTTTCACTAAAATTCATGGGGAACTATAAGAAACTGTTCTAATAATAAGTTCTACGCTGTTCCCATGGACAGAACTGTTGTAATACGTTAGTTTACATTGTTTTAGAGCTAACAGAACCGTTTTATTCAATGGGAAATGCGTAGTTTAAAAAGATATTTAGGTGAACTCTTATTACGGGGCTTAGTTTTCACTAAGTTTCATAGGGAACTATAAGAAACCGTTGTAATAATAAGTTCTACGCTGTTCTCATGGACAGAACTAATGTAATACGTTAGTTTACAATGTTTTAGAGCTAACAGAACCGTTTTATTCAATGGGAAATGCGTAGTTTAAAAGATATCTAGGTGAACTCTTATTACGGGGCTTAGTTTTCACTAAGTTTCATGGGGAACTATAAGAAACTGTTTTAATAATAAGTTCTACGCTGTTCCCATGGACAGAACTGTTGTAATACGTTAGTTTACAATGTTTTAGAGCTAACAGAACCGTTTTATTCAATGGGAAATGCGTAGTTTAAAAGATGTTTAGGTGAACTCTTATTACGGGGCTTAGTTTTCACTAAGTTTCATGGGGAACTATAAGAAACCGTTGTAATAATAAGTTCTACGCTGTTCCCATGGACAGAACTGTTGTAATACGTTAGTTTACAATGTTTTCGAGCTAACAGAACCGTTTTATTCAATGGGAAATGCGTAGTTTAAAAAGATATTTAGGTGAACTCTTATTACGGGGCTTAGTTTTCACTAAGTTTCATAGGGAACTATAAGAAACCGTTGTAATAATAAGTTCTACGCTGTTTTCATGGACAGAAGTAATGTAATACGTTAGTTTACAATGTTTTAGAGCTAACAGAACCGTTTTATTCAATGGGAAATGCGTAGTTTAAAAGATATTTAGCTGAACTCTTATTACGGGGCTTAGTTTTCACTAAGTTTCATGGGGAACTATAAGAAACTGTTTTAATAATAAGTTCTACGCTGTTCCCATGGACAGAACTGTTGTAATACGTTAGTTTACAATGTTTTAGAGCTAACAGAACCGTTTTATTCAATGGGAAATGCGTAGTTTAAAAGATATTTAGGTGAACTCTTATTACGGGGCTTAGTTTTCACTAAGTTTCATGGGAAACTATAAGAAACCGTTGTAATAATAAGTTCTACGCTGTTCCCATGGACAGAACTGTTGTAATACGTTAGTTTACAATGTTTTAGAGCTAACAGAACCGTTTTATTCAATGGGAAATGCGTAGTTTAAAAGATATTTAGGTGAACTCTTATTACGGGGCTTAGTTTTCACTAAGTTTCATGGGGAACTATAAGAAACCGTTGTAATAATAAGTTCTACGCTGTTCCCATGGACAGAACTGTTGTATTACGTTAGTTTACAAAGTTTTAGAGCTAACAGAACCGTTTTATTCAATGGGAAATGCGTAGTTTAAAAGATATTTAGGTGAACTCTTATTACGGGGCTTAGTTTTCACTAAGTATCATGGGGAACTATAAGAAACCGTTGTAATAATACGTTCTACGCTGTACCCATGGACAGAACTGTTGTAATACGTTAGTTTACATTGTTTTAGAGCTAACAGAACCGTTTTAATTAATTGGAAATGCGTAGTTTAAAAGATATTTAGGTGAACTCTTATTACGGGGTTTAGTTTTCACTAAGTTTCATGGGGAACTATAAGAAACCGTTGTAATAATAAGTTCTACGCTGTTCCCATGGACAGAACTGTTGTAATACGTTAGTTTACAATGTTTTAGAGCTAACAGAACCGTTTTATTCAATGGGAAATGCGTAGTTTAAAAGATATTTAGGTGAACTCTTATTACGGGGCTTAGTTTTCACTAAGTTTCATGGGGAACTATAAGAAACCGTTGTAATAATAAGTTCTACGCTGTTCCCATGGACAAAACTGTTGTAATACGTTAGTTTACAATGTTTTAGAGCTAACAGAACCGTTTTATTCAATGGGAAATGCGTAGTTTAAAAGATATTTAGGTGAACTCTTATTGCGGGGCTTACTTTTCACTAAAATTCATGGGGAACTATAAGAAACTGTTGTAATAATAAGTTCTACGCTGTTCCCATGGACAGAACTGTTGTAATACAATAGTTTGCAATGTTTTAGAGCTAACAGAACCGTTTTATTCAATGGGAAATGCGTAGTTTAAAAGATATTTAGGTGAACTCTTATTACGGGGCTTAGTTTTCACTAAGTTTCATGGGGAACTATAAGAAACCGTTGTAATAATAAGTTCTACGCTGTTCCCATGGACAGAACTGTTGTATTACGTTAGTTTACAATGTTTTAGAGCTAACAGAACCGTTTTATTTAATGGGAAATGCGTAGTTTAAAAGATATTTAGGTGAATTCTTATTACGGGGCTTAGTTTTCACTAAGTTTCAAGGGGAACTATAAGAAACCGTTGTAATAATAAGTTCTACGCTGTTCCCATGGACAGAACTGTTGTAATACGTTAGTTTACAATGCTTTAGAGCTAACAGAACCGTTTTATTCAATGGGAAATGCGTAGTTTAAAAGATATTTAGGTGAACTCTTATTACGGGGCTTAGTTTTCACTAAGTTTCATGGGGAACTATAAGAAACCGTTGTAATAATAAGTTCTACGCTGTTCCCATGGACAGAACTGTTGTAATACGTTAGTTTACAATGTTTTAGAGCTAACAGAACCGTTTTATTCAATGGGAAATGCGTAGTTTAAAAGATATTCAGGTGAACTCTTATTACGGGGCTTAGTTTTCACTAAGTTTCATGGGGAACTATAAGAAACCGTTGTAATAATAAGTTCTACGCTGTTCCCATGGACAGAACTGTTGTAATACGTTAGTTTACAATGTTTTAGAGCTAACAGAACCGTTTTATTCAATGGGAAATGCGTAGTTTAAAAGATATTTAGGTGAACTCTTATTACGGGGCTTAGTTTTCACTAAGTTTCATGGGGAACTATAAGAAACCGTTGTAATAATAAGTTCTACGCTGTTCCCATGGACAGAACTGTTGTAATACGTTAGTTTACAATGTTTTAGAGCTAACAGAACCGTTTTATTCAATGGGAAATGCGTAGTTTAAAAGATATTTAGGTGAACTCTTATTAGGGGGCTTAGTTTTCACTAAGTTTCATAGGGAACTATAAGAAACCGTTGTAATAATAAGTTCTACGCTGTTCTCATGGACAGAACTAATGTAATACGTTAGTTAACAATGTTTTAGAGCTAACAGAACCGTTTTATTCAATGGGAAATGCGTAGTTTAAAAGATATTTAGGTGAACTCTTATTACGGGGCTTAGTTTTCACTAAGTTTCATGGCGAACTATAAGAAACTGTTTTAATAATAAGTTCTACGCTGTTCCCATGGACAGAACTGTTGTAATACGTTAGTTTACAATGTTTTAGAGCTAACAGAACCGTTTTATTCAATGGGAAATGCGTAGTTTAAAAGATATTTAGGTTAACTCTTATTACGGGGCTTAGTTTTCACTAAGTTTCATGGGGAACTATAAGAAACCGTTGTAATAATAAGTTCTACGCTGTTCCCATGGACAGAACTGTTGTAATACGTTAGTTTACAATGTTTTCGAGCTAACAGAACCGTTTTATTCAATGGGAAATGCGTAGTTTAAAAAGATATTTAGGTGAACTCTTATTACGGGGCTTAGTTTTCACTAAGTTTCATAGGGAACTATAAGAAACCGTTGTAATAATAAGTTCTACGCTGTTTTCATGGACAGAAGTAATGTAATACGTTAGTTTACAATGTTTTAGAGCTAACAGAACCGTTTTATTCAATGGGAAATGCGTAGTTTAAAAGATATTTAGGTGAACTCTTATTACGGGGCTTAGTTTTCACTAAGTTTCATGGGGAACTATAAGAAACTGTTTTAATAATAAGTTCTACGCTGTTCCCATGGACAGAACTGTTGTAATACGTTAGTTTACAATGTTTTAGAGCTAACAGAACCGTTTTATTCAATGGGAAATGCGTAGTTTAAAAGATATTTAGGTGAACTGTTATTACGGGGCTTAGTTTTCACTAAGTTTCATGGGGAACTATAAGAAACCGTTGTAATAATAAGTTCTACGCTGTTCCCATGGACAGAACTGTTGTAATACGTTAGTTTACAATGTTTTAGAGCTAACAGAACCGTTTTATTCAATGGGAAATGCGTAGTTTAAAAGATATTTAGGTGAACTCTTATTACGGGGCTTAGTTTTCACTAAGTTTCATAGGGAACTATAAGAAACCGTTGTAATAATAAGTTCTACGCTGTTCTCATGGACAGAACTAATGTAATACGTTAGTTTACAATGTTTTAGAGCTAACAGAACTGTTTTATTCAATGGGAAATGCGTAGTTTAAAAGATATTTAGGTGAACTCTTATTACGGGGCTTAGTTTTCACTAAGTTTCATGGCGAACTATAAGAAACTGTTTTAATAATAAGTTCTACGCTGTTCCCATGGACAGAACTGTTGTAATACGTTAGTTTACAATGTTTTAGAGCTAACAGAACCGTTTTATTCAATGGGAAATGCGTAGTTTAAAAGATATTTAGGTGAACTCTTATTACGGGGCTTAGTTTTCACTAAGTTTCATGGGGAACTATAAGAAACCGTTGTAATAATAAGTTCTACGCTGTTCCCATGGACAGAACTGTTGTAATACGTTAGTTTACAATGTTTTCGAGCTAACAGAACCGTTTTATTCAATGGGAAATGCGTAGTTTAAAAAGATATTTAGGTGAACTCTTATTACGGGGCTTAGTTTTCAATAAGTTTCATAGGGAACTATAAGAAACCCTTGTAATAATAAGTTCTACGCTGTTTTCATGGACAGAAGTAATGTAATACGTTAGTTTACAATGTTTTAGAGCTAACAGAACCGTTTTATTCAATGGGAAATGCGTAGTTTAAAAGATATTTAGGTGAACTCTTATTACGGGGCTTAGTTTTCACTAAGTTTCATGGGGAACTATAAGAAACCGTTGTAATAATAAGTTCTACGCTGTTCCCATGGACAGAACTGTTGTATTACGTTAGTTTACAATGTTTTAGAGCTAACAGAACCGTTTTATTCAATGGGAAGTGCGTAGTTTAAAAGATATTCAGGTGAACTCTCATTACGGGGCTTAGTTTTCACTAAGTTTCATGGGGAACTATAAGAAACCGTTGTAATAATAAGTTCTACGCTGTTCCCATGGACAGAACTGTTGTAATACGTTAGTTTACAATGTTTTAGAGCTAACAGAACCGTTTTATTCAATGGGAAATGCGTAGTTTAAAAGATATTTAGGTGAACTCTTATTACGGGGCTTAGTTTTCACTAAGTTTCATGGGGAACTATAAGAAACCGTTGTAATAATAAGTTCTACGCTGTTCCCATGGACAGAACTGTTGTAATACGTTAGTTTACAATGTTTTAGAGCTAACAGAACCGTTTTATTCAATGGGAAATGCGTAGTTTAAAAGATATTTAGGTGAACTCTTATTACGGGGCTTACTTTTCACTAAAATTCATGGGGAACTATAAGAAACTGTTGTAATAATAAGTTCTACGCTGTTCCCATTGACAGAACTGTTGTAATACAATAGTTTGCAATGTTTTAGAGCTAACAGAACCGTTTTATTCAATGGGAAATGCGTAGTTTAAAAGATATTTAGGTGAACTCTTATTACGGGGCTTAGTTTTCACTAAGTTTCATGGGGAACTATAAGAAACCGTTGTAATAATAAGTTCTACGCTGTTCCCATGGACAGAACTGTTGTATTACGTTAGTTTACAATGTTTTAGAGCTAACAGAACCGTTTTATTTAATGGGAAATGCGTAGTTTAAAAGATATTTAGGTGAATTCTTATTACGGGGCTTAGTTTTCACTAAGTTTCATGGGGAACTATAAGAAACCGTTGTAATAATAAGTTCTACGCTGTTCCCATGGACAGAACTGTTGTAATACGTTAGTTTACAATGCTTAAGAGCTAACAGAACCGTTTTATTCAATGGGAAATGCGTAGTTTAAAAGATATTTAGGTGAACTCTTATTACGGGGCTTAGTTTTCACTAAGTTTCATGGGGAACTATAAGAAACCGTTGTAATAATAAGTTCTACGCTGTTCCCATGGACAGAACTGTTGTAATACGTTAGTTTACAATGTTTTAGAGCTAACAGAACCGTTTTATTCAATGGGAAATGCGTAGTTTAAAAGATATTCAGGTGAACTCTTATTACGGGGCTTAGTTTTCACTAAGTTTCATGGGGAACTATAAGAAACCGTTGTAATGATAAGTTCTACGCTGTTCCCATGGACAGAACTGTTGTAATACGTTAGTTTACAATGTTTTAGAGCTAACAGAACCGTTTTATTCAATGGGAAATGCGTAGTTTAAAAGATATTTAGGTGAACTCTTATTATGGGGCTTAGTTTTCACTAAGCTTCATGGGGAACTATAAGAAACCGTTGTAATAATAAGTTCTACGCTGTTCCCATGGACAGAACTGTTGTAATACGTTAGTTTACAATGTTTTAGAGCTAACAGAACCGTTTTATTCAATGGGAAATGCGTAGTTTAAAAGATATTCAGGTGAACTCTTATTACGGGGCTTAGTTTTCACTAAGTTTCATGGGGAACTATAAGAAACCGTTGTAATAATAAGTTCTACGCTGTTCCCATGGACAGAACTGTTGTAATACGTTAGTTTACAATGTTTTAGAGCTAACAGAACTGTTTTATTCAATGGGAAATGCGTAGTTTAAAAGATATTTAGGTGAACTCTTATTACGGGGCTTAGTTTTCACTAAGTTTCATGGGGAACTATAAGAAACCGTTGTAATAATAAGTTCTACGATGTTCCCATGGACAGAACTGTTGTAATACGTTAGTTTACAATGTTTTAGAGCTAACAGAACCGTTTTATTCAATGGGAAATGCGTAGTTTAAAAGATATTTAGGTGAACTCTTATTACGGGGCTTAGTTTTCACTAAGTTTCATGGGGAACTATAAGAAACCGTTGTAATAATAAGTTCTACGCTGTTCCCATGGACAGAACTGTTGTAATACGTTAGTTTACAATGTTTTAGAGCTAACAGAACCGTTTTATTCAATGGGAAATGCGTAGTTTAAAAGATATTTAGGTGAACTCTTATTACGGGGCTTAGTTTTAACTAAGTTTCATGAAGAACTATAAGAAACCGTTGTAATAATAAGTTCTACGCTGTTCCCATGGACAGAACTGTTGTAATACGTTAGTTTACAATGTTTTAGAGCTAACACAACCGTTTTATTCAATGGGAAATGCGTAGTTTAAAAGATATTTAGGTGAACTCTTATTACGGGGCTTAGTTTTCACTAAGTTTCATGGGGAACTATAAGAAACCGTTGTAATAATAAGTTCTACGCTGTTCCCATGGACAGAACTGTTGTAATACGTTAGTTTACAATGTTTTAGAGCTAACAGAACCGTTTTATTCAATGGAAAATGCGTAGTTTAAAAGATATTTAGGTGAACTCTTATTACGGGGCTTAAATTTCACTAAGTTTCATGGGGAACTATAAGAAACCGTTGTAATAATAAGTTCTACGCTGTTCCCATGGACAGAACTGTTGTAATACGTTAGTTTACAATGTTATAGAGCTAACAGAACCGTTTTTTTCAATGGGAAACGCGTAGTTTAAAAGATATTTAGGTGAACTCTTATTACGGGGCTTAGTTTTCACTAAGTTTCATGGGGAACTATAAGAAACCGTTGTAATAATAAGTTCTACGCTGTTTCCATGGACAGAACTGTTGTAATACGTTAGTTAACAATGTTTTAGAGCTAACACAACCGTTTTATTCAATGGGAAATGCGTAGTTTAAAAGATATTTAGGTGAACTCTTATTACGGGGCTTAGTTTTCACTAAGTTTCATGGGGAACTATAAGAAACCGTTGTAATAATAAGTTCTACGCTGTTCCCATGGACAGAGCTGTTGTAATACGTTAGTTTACAATGTTTTAGAGCTAACAGAGCCGTTTTATTCAATGGAAAATGCTTAGTTTAAAAGATATTTAGGTGAACTCTTATTACGGGGCTTAGTTTTCACTAAGTTTCATGGGGAACTATAAGAAACCGTTGTAATAATAAGTTCTACGCTGTTCCCATGGACAGAACTGTTGTAATACGTTAGTTTACAATGTTTTAGAGCTAACAGAACCGTTTTATTCAATGGAAAATGCGTAGTTTAAAAGATATTTAGGTGAACTCTTATTACGGGGCTTAGTTTTCACTAAGTTTCATGGGGAACTATAAGAAACCGTTGTAATAATAAGTTCTACGCTGTTCCCATGGACAGAACTGTTGTAATACGTTAGTTTACAATGTTTTAGAGCTAACAGAGCCGTTTTATTCAATGGAAAATGCGTAGTTTAAAAGATATTTAGGTGAACTCTTATTACGGGGCTTAGGTTTCACTAAGTTTCATGGGGAACTATAAGAAACCGTTGTAATAATAAGTTCTAAGCTGTTCCCATGGACAGAACTGTTGTAATACGTTAGTTTACAATGTTTTAGAGCTAACAGAACCGTTTTTTTCAATGGGAAACGCGTAGTTTAAAAGATATTTAGGTGAACTCTTATTACGGGGCTTAGTTTTCACTAAGTTTCATGGGGAACTATAAGAAACCGTTGTAATAATAAGTTCTATGCTGTTTCCATGGACAGAACTGTTGTAATACGTTAGTTTACAATGTTTTAGAGCTAACACAACCGTTTTATTCAATGGGAAATGCGTAGTTTAAAAGATATTTAGGTGAACTCTTATTACGGGGCTTAGTTTTCACTAAGTTTAATGGGGAACTATAAGAAACCGTTGTAATAATAAGTTCTACGCTGTTCCCATGGACAGAACTGTTGTAATACGTTAGTTTACAATGTTTTAGAGCCAACAGAGCCGTTTTATTCAATGGAAAATGCGTAGTTTAAAAGATATTTAGGTGAACTCTTATTACGGGGCTTAGTTTTCACTAAGTTTCCTGGGGAACTATAAGAAACCGTTGTAATAATAAGTTCTACGCTGTTCCCATGGACAGAACTGTTGTAATACGTTAGTTTACAATGTTTTAGAGCTAACAGAACCGTTTTATTCAATGGAAAATGCGTAGTTTAAACGATATTTAGGTGAACTCTTATTACGGGGCTTAGTTTTCACTAAGTTGCATGGGCAACTATAAGAAACAGTTGTAATAATAAGTTCTACGCTGTTCCCATGGACAGAACTGTTGTAATACGTTAGTTTACAATGTTTTAGAGCTAACAGAACCGTTTTATTCAATGGGAAACGCGTAGTTTAAAAGATATTTAGGTGAACTCTTATTACGGGGCTTAGTTTTCACTAAGATTCATAGGGAACTATAAGAAACTGTTGTAATAATAAGTTCTACGCTGTTTCCATGGACAGAACTGTTGTAATACGTTAGTTTACAATGTTTTAGAGCTAACAGAACCGTTTTATTCAATGGGAAATGCGTAGTCTAAAAGATATTTAGGTGAACTCTTATTACGGGGCTTAGTTTTCACTAAGTTTCATGGGGAACTATAAGAAACCGTTGTAATAATAAGTTCTACGCTGTTCCCATGGACAGAACTGTTGTAATACGTTAGTTTACAATGTTTTAGAGCTAACACAACCGTTTTATTCAATGGGAAATGCGTAGTTTAAAAGATATTTAGGTGAACTCTTATTACGGGGCTTAGTTTTCACTAAGTTTCATGGGCAACTATAAGAAACCGTTGTAATAATAAGTTCTACGCTGTTCCAATGGACAGAGCTGTTGTAATACGTTAGTTTACAATGTTTTAGAGCTAACAGAACCGTTTTATTCAATGGAAAATGCGTAGTTTAAAAGATATTTAGGTGAACTCTTATTACGGGGCTTAGTTTTCACTAAGTTTCATGGGCAACTATAAGAAACCGTTGTAATAATAAGTTCTACGCTGTTCCCATGGACAGAACTGTTGTAATACGTTAGTTTACAATGTTTTAGAGCTAACAGAGCCGTTTTATTCAATGGGAAATGCGTAGTTTAAAAGATATTTAGGTGAACTCTTATTACGGGGCTCAGTTTTCACTAAGTTTCATGGGGAACTATAAGAAACCGTTGTAATAATAAGTTCTAAGCTGTTCCCATGGACAGAACTGTTGTAATACGTTAGTTTACAATGTTTTAGAGCTAACAGAACCGTTTTTTTCAATGGGAAACGCGTAGTTTAAAAGATATTTAGGTGAACTCTTATTACGGGGCTTAGTTTTCACTAAGTTTCATGGGGAACTATAAGAAACCGTTGTAATAATAAGTTCTAAGCTGTTCCCATGGACAGAACTGTTGTAATACGTTAGTTTACAATGTTTTAGAGCTAACAGAACCGTTTTTTTCAATGGGAAACGCGTAGTTTAAAAGATATTTAGGTGAACTCTTATTACGGGGCTTAGTTTTCACTAAGTTTCATGGGAAACTATAAGAAACCGTTGTAATAATAAGTTCTATGCTGTTTCCATGGACAGAACTGTTGTAATACGTTAGTTTACAATGTTTTAGAGCTAACACAACCGTTTTATTCAATGGGAAATGCGTAGTTTAAAAGATATTTAGGTGAACTCTTATTACGGGGCTTAGTTTTCACTAAGTTTAATGGGGAACTATAAGAAACCGTTGTAATAATAAGTTCTACGCTGTTCCCATGGACAGAACTGTTGTAATACGTTAGTTTACAATGTTTTAGAGCCAACAGAGCCGTTTTATTCAATGGAAAATGCGTAGTTTAAAAGATATTTAGGTGAACTCTTTTTACGGGGCTTAGTTTTCACTAAGTTTCATGGGGAACTATAAGAAACCGTTGTAATAATAAGTTCTACGCTGTTCCCATGGACAGAACTGTTGTAATACGTTAGTTTACAATGTTTTAGAGCTAACAGAACCGTTTTATTCAATGGAAAATGCGTAGTTTAAAAGATATTTAGGTGAACTCTTATTACGGGGCTTAGTTTTCAATAAGTTTCATGGGCAACTATAAGAAACCGTTGTAATAATAAGTTCTACGCTGTTCCCATGGACAGAACTGTTGTAATACGTTAGTTTACAATGTTTTAGAGCTAACAGAACCGTTTTATTCAATGGGAAACGCGTAGTTTAAAAGATTTTTAGGTGAACTCTTATTACGGGGCTTAGTTTTCACTAAGTTTCATGGGGAACTATAAGAAACTGTTGTAATAATAAGTTCTACGCTGTTTCCATGGACAGAACTGTTGTAATACGTTAGTCTACAATGTTTTAGAGCTAACAGAACCGTTTTATTCAATGGGAAATGCGTAGTTTAAAAGATATTTAGGTGAACTCTTATTACGGGGCTTAGTTTTCACTAAGTTTCATGGGGAACTATAAGAAACCGTTGTAATAATAAGTTCTACGCTGTTCCCATGGACAGAACTGTTGTAATACGTTAGTTTACAATGTTTTAGAGCTAACACAACCGTTTTATTCAATGGGAAATGCGTAGTTTAAAAGATATTTAGGTGAACTCTTATTACGGGGCTTAGTTTTCACTAAGTTTCATGAAGAACTATATGAAAACGTTGTAATAATAAGTTCGACGCTGTTCCCATGGACAGAACTGTTGTAATACGTTAGTTTACAATGTTTTAGAGCTAACAGAACCGTTTTATTCAATGGGAAATGCGTAGTTTAAAAGATATTTAGGTGAACTCTTATTACGGGGCTTAATTTTCACTAAATTTCATGGGGAACTATAAGAAACCGTTGTAATAATAAGTTCTACGCTGTTCCCATGGACAGAACTGTTGTAATAAGTTAGTTTACAATGTTTTAGAGCTAACAGAACCGTTTTTTTTCAATGGGAAATGCGTAGTTTAAAAGATATTTAGGTGAACTCTTATTACGGGGCTTAGTTTTCACTAAGTTTCATGGGGAACTCTAAGAAACCGTTGTAATAATAAGTTCTACGCTGTTCCCATGGACAGAACTGTTGTAATACGTTAGTTTACAATGTTTTAGAGCTAACAGAACCGTTTTATTCAATGGGAAAAGCGTAGTTTAAAAGATATTTAGGTGAACTCTTATTACGGGGCTTAGTTTTCACTAAGTTTCATGGGGAACTATAAGAAACCGTTGAAATAATAAGTTCTACGCTGTTCTCATGAACAGAACTGTTGTAATACGTTAGTTTACAATGTTTTAGAGCTAACAGAACCGTTTTATTCAATGGGAAATGCGTAGTTTAAAAGATATTTAGGTGAACTCTTATTACGGGGCTTAGTTTTTACTAAGTTTCATGGGGAACTATAAGAAACCGTTGTAATAATAAGTTCTACGCTGTTCCCATGGACAGAACTGTTGTAATACGTTAGTTTACAATGTTTTAGAGCTAACAGAACCGTTTTATTCAATGGGAAATGCGTAGTTTAAAAGATATTTAGGTGAACTCTTATTACGGGGCTTAGTTTTCACTAAGTTTCATGGGGAACTATAAGAAACCGTTGTAATAATAAGTTCTACGCTGTTCCCATGGACAGAACTGTTGTAATGCGTTAGTTTACAATGTTTTAGAGCTAACAGAACCGTTTTATTCAATGGGAAATGCGTAGTTTAAAAGATATTTAGGTGAACTCTTATTACGGGGCTTAGTTTTCACTAAGTTTCATGGGGAACTATAAGAAACCGTTGTAATAATAAGTTCTACGCTGTTCCCATGGACAGAACTGTTGTAATACGTTAGTTTACAATGTTTTAGAGCTAACAGAACCGTTTTATTCAATGGAAAATGCGTAGTTTAAAAGATATTTAGGTGAACACTTATTACGGGGCTTAGTTTTCACTAAGTTTCATTGGGAACTATAAGAAACCGTTGTAATAATAAGTTCTACGCTGTTCCCATGGACAGAACTGTTGTAATACGTTAGTTTACAATGTTTTAGAGCTAACAGAACCGTTTTATTCAATGGGAAATGCGTAGTTTAAAAGATATTTAGGTGAACTCTTATTACGGGGCTTAGTTTTCACTAAGTTTCATGGGGAACTATAAGAAACCGTTGTAATAATAAGTTCTACGCTGTTCCCATGGACAGAACTGTTGTAATACGTTAGTTTACAATGTTTTAAAGCTAACAGAACCGTTTTATTCAATGGGAAATGCGTAGTTTAAAAGATATTTAGGTGAACTCTTATTACGGGGCTTAGTTTTGACTAAGTTTCATGGGGAACTATAAGAAACCGTTGTAATAATAAGTTCTACGCTGTTCCCATGGACAGAACTGTTGTAATACGTTAGTTTACAATGTTTTAGAGCTAACAGAACCGTTTTATTCAATGGGAAATGCGTAGTTTAAAAGATATTTAGGTGAACTCTTATTACGGGGCTTAGTTTTCACTAAATTTCATGGGGAACTATAAGAAACCGTTGTAATAATAAGTTCTACGCTGTTCCCATGGACAGAACTATTGTAATACGTTAGTTTACAATGTTTTAGAGCTAACAGAACCGTTTTATTCAATGGGAAATGCGTAGTTTAAAAGATATTAAGGTGAACTCTTATTACGGGGCTTAGTTTTCACTAAGTTTCATGGGGAACTATAAGAAACCGTTGTAATAATAAGTTCTACGCTGTTCCCATGGACAGAACTGTTGTAATACGTTAGTTTACAATGTTTTAGAGCTAACAGAACCGTTTTATTCAATGGGAAATGCGTAGTTTAAAAGATATTTAGGTGAACTCTTATTACGGGGCTTAGTTTTCACTAAGTTTCATGGGGAACTATAAGAAACCGTTGTAATAATAAAATCTACGCTGTTCCCATGGACAGAACTATTGTAATACGTTAGTTTACAATGTTTTAGAGCTAACAGAACCGTTTTATTCAATGGGAAATGCGTAGTTTAAAAGATATTTAGGTGAACTCTTATTACGGGGCTTAGTTTTCACTAAGTTTCATGGGGAACTATAAGAAACCGTTGTAATAATAAGTTCTACGCTGTTCCCATGGACAGAACTGTTGTAATACGTTAGTTTACAATGTTTTAGAGCTAACAGAACCGTTTTATTCAATGGGAAATGCGTAGTTTAAAAGATATTTAGGTGAACTCTTATTACGGGCCTTAGTTTTCACTAAGTTTCATGGGGAACTCTAAGAAACCGTTGTAATAATAAGTTCTACGCTGTTCCCATGGACAGAACTGTTGTAATACGTTAGTTTACAATTTTTTAGAGCTAACAGAACCGTTTTATTCAATGGGAAATGCGTAGTTTAAAAGATATTTAGGTGAACTCTTATTACGGGGCTTAGTTTTCACTAAGTTTCATGGGGAACTATAAGAAACCGTTGTAATAATAAGTTCTACGCTGTTCCCATGAACAGAACTGTTGTAATACGTTAGTTTACAATGTTTTAGAGCTAACAGAACCGTTTTATTCAATGGGAAATGCGTAGTTTAAAAGATATTTAGGTGAACTCTTATTACGGGGCTTAGTTTGCACTAAGTTTCATGGGGAACTATAAGAAACCGTTGTAAAAATAAGTTCTACGCTGTTCCAATTGACAGAACTGTTGTAATACGTTAGTTTACAATGTTTTAGAGCTAACAGAACCGTTTTATTCAATGGGAAATGCGTAGTTTGAAAGATATTTAGGTGAACTCTTATTACGGGGCTTAGTTTTCACTAAGTTTCATGGGGAACTATAAGAAACCGTTGTAATAATAAGTTCTACGCTGTTCCCATGGACAGAACTATTGTAATACGTTAGTTTACAATGTTTTAGAGCTAACAGAACCGTTTTATTCAATGGAAAATGCGTAGTTTAAAAGATATTTAGGTGAACTCTTATTACGGGGCTTAGTTTTCACTAAGTTTCATGAAGAACTATATGAAACCGTTGTAATAATAAGTTCTACGCTGTTCCCATGGACAGAACTGTTGTAATACGTTAGTTTACAATGTTTTAGAGCTGACAGAACCGTTTTATTCAATGGGAAATGCGTAGTTTAAAAGATATTTAGGTGAACTCTTATTACGGGGCTTAGTTTTCACTAAATTTCATGGGGAACTATAAGAAACCGTTGTAATAATAAGTTCTATGCTGTTCCCATGGACAGAACTGTTGTAATACATTAGTTTACAATGTCTTAGAGCTAACAGAACCGTTTTATTCAATGGGCAATGCGTAGTTTAAAAGATATTTAGGTGAACTCTTATTACGGGGCTTAGTTTTCACTAAGTTTCATGGGGAACTATAAGAAACCGTTGAAATAATAAGTTCTACGCTGTTCTCATGGACAGAACTGTTGTAATACGTTAGTTTACAATGTTTTAGAGCTAACAGAGCCGTTTTATTCAATGGGAAATGCGTAGTTTAAAAGATATTTAGGTGAACTCTTATTACGGGGCTTAGTTTTCACTAAATTTCATGGGGAACTATAAGAAACCGTTGTAATAATAAGTTCCACGCCGTTTCCATGGACAGAATTGTTGTAATAAGTTAGTTTACAATGTTTTAGAGCTAACAGAACCGTTTTATTCAATGGGAAATGCGTAGTTTAAAAGATATTTAGGTGAACTCTTATTACGGGGCTTAGTTTTCACTAAGTTTCATGGGGAACTCTAAGAAACCGTTGTAATAATAAGTTCTACGCTGTTCCCATGGACAGAACTGTTGTAATACATTAGTTTACAATGTCTTAGAGCTAACAGAACCGTTTTATTCAATGGGCAATGCGTAGTTTAAAAGATATTTAGGTGAACTCTTATTACGGGGCTTAGTTTTCACTAAGTTTCATGGGGAACTATAAGAAACCGTTGAAATAATAAGTTCTACGCTGTTCTCATGGACAGAACTGTTGTAATACGTTAGTTTACAATGTTTTAGAGCTAACAGAGCCGTTTTATTCAATGGGAAATGCGTAGTTTAAAAGATATTTAGGTGAACTCTTATTACGTTGCTTAGTTTTCACTAAATTTCATGGGGAACTATAAGAAACCGTTGTAATAATAAGTTCTTCGCTGTTCCCATGGACAGAACTGTTGTAATACGTTAGTTTACAATGTTTTAGAGCTAACAGAACCGTTTTATTCAATGGGAAATGCGTAGTTTAAAAGATATTTAGGTGAACTCTTAATACGGGGCTTAGTTTTCACTAAGTTTCATGGGGAACTATAAGAAACCGTTGTAATAATAAGTTCTACGCTGTTCCCATGGACAGAACTGTTGTAATACGTTAGTTTACAATGTTTTAGAGTTAACAGAACCGTTTTATTCAATGGGAAATGCGTAGTTTAAAAGATATTTAGGTGAACTCTTATTACGGGGCTTAGTTTTCACTAAGTTTCATGGGGAACTATAAGAAACCGTTGTAATAATAAGTTCTACGCTGTTCCCATGGACATAACTGTTGTAATACGTTAGTTTACAATGTTTTAGAGCTAACAGAACATTTTATTCAATGGGAAATGCGTAGTTTAAAAGATATTTAGGTGAACTCTTATTACGGTGCTTAGTTTTCACTAAGTTTCATGGGGAACTATAAGAAACCGTTGTAATAATAAGTTCTTCGCTGTTCCCATGGACAGAACTGTTGTAATACGTTAGTTTACAATGTTTTAGAGCTAACAGAACCGTTTTATTCAATGGGAAATGCGTAGTTTAAAAGATATTTAGGTGAACTCTTATTACGGGGCTTAGTTTTCACTAAGTTTCATGGGGAACTATAAGAAACCGTTGAAATAATAAGTTTTACGCTGTTCTCATGGACAGAACTGTTGTAATACGTTAGTTTACAATGTTTTAGAGCTAACAGAGCCGTTTTATTCAATGGGAAATGCGTAGTTTAAAAGATATTTAGGTGAACTCTTATTACGGTGCTTAGTTTTCACTAAGTTTCATGGGGAACTATAAGAAACCGTTGTAATAATAAGTTCTTCGCTGTTCCCATGGACAGAACTGTTGTAATACGTTAGTTTACAATGTTTTAGAGCTAACAGAACCGTTTTATTCAATGGGAAATGCGTAGTTTAAAAGATATTTAGGTGAACTCTTATTACGGGGCTTAGTTTTCACTAAGTTTCATGGGGAACTATAAGAAACCGTTGTAATAATAAGTTCTACGCTGTTCCCATGGACAGAACTAATGTAATACGTTAGTTTACAATGTTTTAGAGCTAACAGAACCGTTTTATTCAATGGGAAATGCGTAGTTTAAAAGATATTTAGGTGAACTCTTATTACGGGGCTTAGTTTTCACTAAGTTTCATGGGGAACTATAAGAAACCGTTGTAATAATAAGTTCTACGCTGTTCCCATGGACAGAACTGTTGTAATACGTTTGTTTACAATGTTTTAGAGCTAACAGAACATTTTATTCAATGGGAAATGCGTAGTTTAAAAGATATTTAGGTGAACTCTTTTTACGGTGCTTAGTTTTCACTAAGTTTCATGGGGAACTATAAGAAACCGTTGTAATAATAAGTTCTTCGCTGTTCCCATGGACAGAACTGTTGTAATACGTTAGTTTACAATGTTTTAGAGCTAACAGAACCGTTTTATTCAATGGGAAATGCGTAGTTTAAAAGATATTTAGGTGAACTCTTATTACGGGACTTAGTTTTCACTAAGTTTCATGGGGAACTATAAGAAACCGTTGAAATAATAAGTTCTACGCTGTTCTCATGGACAGAACTGTTGTAATACGTTAGTTTACAATGTTTTAGAGCTAACAGAGCCGTTTTATTCAATGGGAAATGCGTAGTTTAAAAGATATTTAGGTGAACTCTTATTACGGTGCTTAGTTTTCACTAAGTTTCATGGGGAACTATAAGAAACCGTTGTAATAATAAGTTCTTCGCTGTTCCCATGGACAGAACTGTTGTAATACGTTAGTTTACAATGTTTTAGAGCTAACAGAACCGTTTTATTCAATGGGAAATGCGTAGTTTAAAAGATATTTAGGTGAACTCTTATTACGGGGCTTAGTTTTCACTAAGTTTCATGGGGAACTATAAGAAACCGTTGTAATAATAAGTTCTACGCTGTTCCCATGGACAGAACTAATGTAATACGTTAGTTTACAATGTTTTAGAGCTAACAGAACCGTTTTATTCAATGGGAAATGCGTAGTTTAAAAGATATTTAGGTGAACTCTTATTACGGGGCTTAGTTTTCACTAAGTTTCATGGGGAACTATAAGAAACCGTTGTAATAATAAGTTCTTCGCTGTTCCCATTGACAGAACTGTTGTAAGACGTTAGTTTACAATGTTTTAAAGCTAGAAGAACCATTTTATTCAATGGGAAATGCGTAGTTTAAAAGATATTTAGGTGAACTCTTATTACGGGGTTTAGTTTTCACTAAGTTTCATGGGGAACTATAGGAAACCGTTGTAATGATAAGTTCTACGCTGTTCCCATGGACAGAACTGTTGTAATACGTTAGTTTACAATGTTTTAGAGCTAACAGAACCGTTTTATTCAATGGGAAATGCGTAGTTTAAAAGATATTCAGGTCAACTCTTATTACGGGGCTTAGTTTTCACTAAGTTTCATGGGGAACTATAAGAAACCGTTGTAATAATAAGTTCTACGCTGTTCCCATGGACAGAACTGTTGTAATACGTTAGTTTACAATGTTTTAGAGCTAACAGAACCGTTTTATTCAATGGGAAATGCGTAGTTTAAAAGATATTTAGGTGAACTCTTATTACGGGGCTTAGTTTTCACTAAGTTTCATGGGGAACTATAAGAAACCGTTGTAATAATAAGTTCTACGCTGTTCCCATGGACAGAACTGTTGTAATACGTTAGTTTACAATGTTTTAGAGCTAACAGAACCGTTTTATTCAATGGAAAATGCGTAGTTTAAAAGATATTTAGGTGAACTCTTATTACGGGGCTTAGTTTTCACTAAGCTTCATGGGGAACTATAAGAAACCGTTGTAATAATAAGTTCTACGCTGTTCCCATGGACAGAACTGTTGTAATACGTTAGTTTACAATGTTTTAGAGCTAACAGAACCGTTTTATTCAATGGGAAATGCGTAGTTTAAAAGATATTTAGGTGAACTCTTATAAGGGGGCTTAGTTTTCACTAAGTTTCATGGGGAACTATAAGAAACCGTTGTAATAATAAGTTCTACGCTGTTCCCATGGACAGAACTGTTGTAATACGTTAGTTTACAATGTTTTAGAGCTAACAGAACTGTTTTATTCAATGGGAAATGCGTAGTTTCAAAGATATTTAGGTGAACTCTTATTACGGGGCTTAGTTTTCACTAAGTTTCATGGGGAACTATAAGAAACCGTTGTAATAATAAGTTCTACGCTGTTCCCATGGACAGAACTGTTGTAATACGTTAGTTTACAATGTTTTAGAGCTAACAGAACCGTTTTATTCAATGGGAAATGCGTAGTTTAAAAGATCTTTAGGTGAACTCTTATTACGGGGCTTAGTTTTTACTAAATTTCATGGGGAACTATAAGAAACCGTTGTAATAATAAGTTCTACGCTGTTCCCATGGACAGAACTGTTGTAATACGTTAGTTTACAATGTTTTAGAGCTAACAGAACCGTTTTATTCAATGGGAAATGCGTAGTTTAAAAGATATTTAGGTGAACTCTTATTACGGGGCTTAGTTTTCACTAAGTTTCATGGGGAACTATAAGAAACCGTTGTAATAATAAGTTCTACGCTGTTCCCATGGACAGAACTGTTGTAATACGTTAGTTTACAATGTTTTAGAGCTAACAGAACCGTTTTATTCAATGGGAAATGCGTAGTTTAAAAGATATTTAGGTGAACTCTTATTACGGGGCTTAGTTTTCACTAAGTTTCATGGGGAACTATAAGAAACCGTTGTAATAATAAGTTCTACGCTGTTCCCATGGACAGAACTGTTGTAATACGTTAGTTTACAATGTTTTAGAGCTAACAGAACCGTTTTATTTAATGGGAAATGCGTAGTTTAAAAGATATTTAGGTGAACTCTTATTACAAGGCTTAGTTTTCACTAAGTTTCATGGGGAACTATAAGAAACCGTTGTAATAATAAGTTCTACGCTGTTCCCATGGACAGAACTGTTGTAATACGTTAGTTTACAATGTTTTAGAGCTAACAGAACCATTTTATTCAATGGGAAATGCGTAGTTTAAAAGATATTTAGGTGAACTCTTATTACGGGGCTTAGTTTTCACTAAGTTTCATGGGGAACTATAAGAAACCGTTGTAATAATAAGTTCTACGCTGTTCCCAGGGACAGAACTGTTGTAATACGTTAGTTTACAATGTTTTAGAGCTAACAGAACCGTTTTATTCAATGGGAAATGCCAAGTTTAAAAGATATTTAGGTGAACTCTTATTACGGGGCTTAGTTTTCACTAAGTTTAATGGGGAACTATAAGAAACCGTTGTAATAATAAGTTCTACGCTGTTCCAATCAACAGAATTGTTGTAATACGTTAGTTTACAATGTTTTAGAGCTAACAGAACCGTTTTTTTCAATGGGAAATGCGTAGTTTAAAAGATATTTAGGTGAACTCTGATTACGGGGCTTAGTTTTCACTAAGTTTCATGGGGAACTATAAGAAACCGTTGTAATAATAAGTTCTACGCTGTTCCCATGGACAGAACTGTTGTAATACGTTAGTTTACAATGTTTTAGAGCTAACAGAACCGTTTTATTCAATGGGAAATGCGTAGTTTAAAAGATATTTAGGTGAACTCTTATTACGGGGCTTAGTTTTCACTAAGTTTCATGGGGAACTATAAGAAACCGTTGTAATAATAAGTTCTACGCTGTTCTAATGGACAGAACTGTTGTAATACATTATTTTACAATGTTTTAGAGCTAACAGAACCGTTTTATTCAAAGGGAAATGCGTAGTTTAAAAGATATTTAGGTGAAATCTTATTATGGGGCTTAGTTTTCACTAAGTTTCATGGGGAACTATAAGAAACCGTTGTAATAATAAGTTCTACGCTGTTCCAATAAACAAAACTGTTGTAATACGTTAGTTTACAATGTTTTAGAGCTAACAGAACCGTTTTATTCAATGGGAAATGCAAAGTTTAAAAGATATTTAGATGAACTCTTATTACGGGGCTTAGTTTTCACTAAGTTTTATGGGGAACTATAAGAAACCGTTGTAATAATAAGTTCTACGCTTTTCCCATGGACAGAACTGTTGTAATACGTTAGTTTACAATGTTTTAGAGCTAACAGAACCGTTTTATTCAATGGGAAATGCGTAGTTTAAAAGATATTTAGGTGAACTCTTATTACGGGGCTTAGTTTTCACTAAGTTTCATGGGGAACTATAAGAAACCGTTGTAATAATAAGTTTTACGCTGTTCCCATGAACAGAACTGTTGTAATACGTTAGTTTACAATGTTTTAGAGCTAACAGAACCGTTTTATTCAATGGGAAATGCGTAGTTTAAAAGATATTTAGGTGAACACTTATTACGGGGCTTAGTTTTCACTAAGTTTGATGGGGAACTATAAGAAACCGTTGTAATAATAAGTTCTACGCTGTTCCCATGGACAGAACTGTTGTAATACATTAGTTTACAATGTTTTAGAGCTAACAGAACCGTTTTATTCAATGGGAAATGCGTAGTTTAAAAGATATTTAGGTGAACTCTTATTATGAGGCTTAGTTTTCACTAAGTTTCATGGGGAACTATAAGAAACCGTTGTAATAATAAGTTCTACGCTGTTCCCATGAACAAAACTGTTGTAATACGTTAGTTTACAATGTTTTAGAGCTAACAGAACCGTTTTATTCAATGGGAAATGCAAAGTTTAAAAGATATTTAGGTGAACTCTTATTACGGGGCTTAGTTTTCACTAAGTTTCATGGGGAACTATAAGAAACCGTTGTAATAATAAGTTCTACGCTGTTCCCATGGACAGAACTGTTGTAATACGTTAGTTTACAATGTTTTAGAGCGAACAGAACCGTTTTATTCAATGGGAAATGCGTAGTTTAAAAGATATTTAGGTGAACTCTTATTACGGGGCTTAGTTTTCACTAAGTTTCATGGGGAACTATAAGAAACCGTTGTAATAATAAGTTTTACGCTGTTCCCATGAACAGAACTGTTGTAATACGTTAGTTTACAATGTTTTAGAGCTAACAGAACCGTTTTATTCAATGGGAAATGCGTAGTTTAAAAGATATTTAGGTGAACTCTTATTACGGGGCTTAGTTTTTACTAAGTTTCATGGGGAACTATAAGAAACCGTTGTAATAATAAGTTCTACGCTGTTCCCATGGACAGAACTGTTGTAAAAAGTTAGTTTACAATGTTTTAGAGCTAACAGAACCGTTTTATTCAATGGGAAATGCGTAGTTTAAAAGATATTTAGGTGAACTCTTATTACGGGGCTTAGTTTTCACTAAGTTTAATGGGGAACTATAAGAAACCGTTGTAATATTAAGTTCTACGCTGTTCCCATGAACAGAACTGTTGTAATACGTTAGTTTACAATGTTTTAAAGCTAACAGAACCGTTTTATTCAATGGGAAATGCGTAGTTTAAAAGATATTTAGGTGAACTCTTATTACGGGGCTTAGTTTTCACTAAGTTTCATGGGGAACTATAAGAAACCGTTGTAATAATAAGTTCTACGCTGTTCCCATGGACAGAACTGTTGTAATACGTTAGTTTACAATGTTTTAGAGCTAACAGAACCGTTTTATTCAATGGGAAATGCGTAGTTTAAAAGATATTTAGGTGAACTCTTATTACGGGGCTTAGTTTTCACTAAGTTTCATGGGGAACTATAAGAAACCGTTTTAATAATAAGTTCTACGCTGTTCCCATGGACAGAACTGTTGTAATACGTTAGTTTACAATGTTTTAGAGCTAACAGAACCGTTTTATTCAATGGGAAATGCGTAGTTTAAAAGATATTTAGGTGAACTCTTATTACGGGGCTTAGTTTTCACTAAGTTTCATTGGGAACTATAAGAAACCGTTGTAATAATAAGTTCTACGCTCTTCCCATGGACAGAACTATTTTAATACGTTAGTTTACAATGTTTTAGAGCTAACAGAACCGTTTTATTCAATGGGAAATGCGTAGTTTAAAAGATATTTAGGTGAACTCTTATTACGGGGCTTAGTTTTTACTAAGTTTCATGGGGAACTATAAGAAACCGTTGTAATAATAAGTTCTACGCTGTTCCCATGGACAGAACTGTTGTAATACGTTAGTTTACAATGTTTTAGAGCTAACAGAACCGTTTTATTCAATGGGAAATGCGTAGTTTAAAAGATATTTAGGTGAACTCTTATTACGGGGCTTAGTTTTCACTAAGTTTCATGGGGAACTATAAAAAACCGTTTTAATAATAAGTTTTACGCTGTTCCCATGGACAGAACTGTTGTAATACGTTAGTTTACAATGCTTTAGAGCTAACAGAACCGTTTTATTCAATGGGAAATGCGTAGTTTAAAAGATATTTAGGTGAACTCTTATTACGGGGCTTAGTTTTCACTAAGTTTCATGGGGAACTATAAGAAACCATTGTAATAATAACTTCTACGCTGTTCCCATGGACAGAACTGTTGTAATACGTTAGTTTACAATGTTTTAGAGCTAACAGAACCGTTTTATTCAATGGGAAATGCGTAGTTTAAAAGATATTTAGGTGAACTCTTATTACGGGGCTTAGTTTTCACTAAGTTTCATGGGGAACTATAAGAAACCGTTGTAATAATAAGTTCTACGCTGTTCCCATGGACAGAACTGTTGTAATACGTTAGTTTACAATGTTTTAGAGCTAACAGAACCGTTTTATTCAATGGGAAATGCGTAGTTTAAAAGATATTTAGGTGAACTCTTATTACGGGGCTTAGTTTTCACTAAGTTTCATGGGGAACTAAAAGAAACCGTTGTAATAATAAGTTCTACGCTGTTCCATTGGCCAGAACTGTTGTAATACGTTAGTTTACAATGTTTTAGAGCTAAAAGAACCGTTTTAATTAATGGGAAATGCGTAGTTTAAAATATATTTAGGTGAACTCTTATTGCGGGGCTTAGTTTTCACTAAGTTTCATGGGGAACTATAAGAAACCGTTGTAATAATACGTTCTACGCTGTTCCCATGGACATAACTGTTGTAATACGTTAGTTTACAATGTTTTGGAGCTAACAGAACCGTTTTATTCAATGGGAAATGCGTAGTTTAAAAGATATTTAGGTGAACTTTTATTACGGGGCTTAGTTTTCACTAAGTTTCATGGGGAACTATAAGAAACCGTTGTAATAATAAGTTCTACGCTTTTCCCATGGACAGAACTGTTGTAATACGTTAGTTTACAATGTTTTAGAGCTAACAGAACCGTTTTATTCAATGGGAAATGCGTAGTTCAAAAGATATTTAGGTGAACTCATATTACGGGGCTTAGTTTTCACTAAGTTTCATGGGGAACTATAAGAAACCGTTGTAATAATAAGTTCTACGCTGTTCCCATGGACAGAACTGTTGTAATACGTTAGTTTACAATGTTTTAGAGCTAAAAGAACCGTTTTAATTAATGGGAAATGCGTAGTTGAAAAGATATTTAGGTGAACTCTTATTACGGGGCTTAGTTTTCACTAAGTTTCATGGGGAACTATAAGAAACCGTTGTAATAATACGTTCTACGCTGTTCCCATGGACAGACCTGTTGTAATACGTTAGTTTACAATGTTTTAGAGCTAACAGAACCGTTTTATTCAATGGGAAATGCGTAGTTTAAAAGATATTTAGGTGAACTCTTATTACGGGGCTTAGTTTTCACTTAGTTTGATGGGGAACTATAAGAAACCGTTGTAATAATAAGTTCTACGCTGTTCCCATGGACAGAACTGTTGTAATACGTTAGTTTACAATGTTTTAGAGCTAACAGAACCGTTTTATTCAATGGGAAATGCGTAGTTCAAAAGATATTTAGGTGAACTCTTATTACGGGGCTTAGTTTTCACTAAGTTTCATGGGGAACTATATAAAACCGTTGTAATAATAAGTTCTACGCTGTTCCCATGGACAGAACTGTTGTAATACGTTAGTTTACAATGTTTTAGAGCTAACAGAACCGTTTTATTCAATGGGAAATGCGTAGTTTAAAAGATATTTAGGTGAACTCTTATTACGGGGCTTAGTTTTCACTAAGTTTCATGGGGAACTATAAGAAACCGTTGTAATAATAAGTTCTACGCTGTTCCCATGGACAGACCTGTTGTAATACGTTAGTTTACAATGTTTTAGAGCTAACAGAACCGTTTTATTCAATGGGAAATGCGTAGTTTAAAAGATATTTAGGTGAACTCTTATTACGGGGCTTAGTTTTCACTAAGTTTGATGGGGAACTATAAGAAACCGTTGTAATAATAAGTTTTACGCTGTTCCCATGGACAGAACTGTTGTAATACGTTAGTTTACAATGTTTTAGAGCTAACAGAACTGTTTTATTCAATGGGAAATGCGTAGTTTAAAAGATATTTAGGTGAACTCTTATTACGGGGCTTAGTTTTCACTAAGTTTCATAGGGAACTATCAGAAACCGTTGTAATAATAAGTTCTACGCTGTTCCCATGGACAGAACTGTTGTAATACGTTAGTTTACAATGTTTTAGAGCTAAAAGAACCGTTTTAATTAATGGGAAATGCGTAGTTGAAAAGATATTTAGGTGAACTCTTATTACGGGGCTTAGTTTTCACTAAGTTTCATGGGGAACTATAAGAAACCGTTGTAATAATACGTTCTACGCTGTTCCCATGGACAGACCTGTTGTAATACGTTAGTTTACAATGTTTTAGAGCTAACAGAACCGTTTTATTCAATGGGAAATGCGTAGTTTAAAAGATATTTAGGTGAACTCTTATTACGGGGCTTAGTTTTCACTTAGTTTGATGGGGAACTATAAGAAACCGTTGTAATAATAAGTTCTACGCTGTTCCCATGGACAGAACTGTTGTAATACGTTAGTTTACAATGTTTTAGAGCTAACAGAACCGTTTTATTCAATGGGAAATGCGTAGTTCAAAAGATATTTAGGTGAACTCTTATTACGGGGCTTAGTTTTCACTAAGTTTCATGGGGAACTATATAAAACCGTTGTAATAATAAGTTCTACGCTGTTCCCATGGACAGAACTGTTGTAATACGTTAGTTTACAATGTTTTAGAGCTAACAGAACCGTTTTATTCAATGGGAAATGCGTAGTTTAAAAGATATTTAGGTGAACTCTTATTACGGGGCTTAGTTTTCACTAAGTTTCATGGGGAACTATAAGAAACCGTTGTAATAATAAGTTCTACGCTGTTCCCATGGACAGACCTGTTGTAATACGTTAGTTTACAATGTTTTAGAGCTAACAGAACCGTTTTATTCAATGGGAAATGCGTAGTTTAAAAGATATTTAGGTGAACTCTTATTACGGGGCTTAGTTTTCACTAAGTTTGATGGGGAACTATAAGAAACCGTTGTAATAATAAGTTCTACGCTGTTCCCATGGACAGAACTGTTGTAATACGTTAGTTTACAATGTTTTAGAGCTAACAGAACTGTTTTATTCAATGGGAAATGCGTAGTTTAAAAGATATTTAGGTGAACTCTTATTACGGGGCTTAGTTTTCACTAAGTTTCATAGGGAACTATCAGAAACCGTTGTAATAATAAGTTCTACGCTGTTCCCATGGACAGAACTGTTGTAATACGTTAGTTTACAATGTTTTAGAGCTAACAGAACCGTTTTATTCAATGGGAAATGCGTAGTTGAAAAGCTATTTAGGTGAACTCTTATTACGGGGCTTAGTTTTCACTAAGTTTCATGGGGAACTATAAGAAACCGTTGTAAAAATAAGTTCTACGCTGTTCCCATGGACAGAACTGTTGTAATACGTTAGTTTACAATGTTTTAGAGCTAACAGAACCGTTTTATTCAATGGGAAATGCGTACTTCAAAAGATATTTAGGTGAACTCTTATTACGGGGCTTAGTTTTCACTAAGTTTCATGGGGAACTATATAAAACCGTTGTAATAATAAGTTCTACGCTGTTCCCATGGACAGAACTGTTGTAATACGTTAGTTTACAATGTTTTAGAGCTAACAGAACCGTTTTATTCAATGGGAAATGCGTAGTTTAAAAGATATTTAGGTGAACTTTTATTACGGGGCTTAGTTTTCACTAAGTTTCATGGGGAACTATAAGAAACCGTTGTAATAATAAGTTCTACGCTGTTCCCATGGACAGAACTGTTGTAATACGTTAGTTTACAATGTTTTAGAGCTAACAGAACCGTTTTATTCAATGGGAAATGCGTAGTTCAAAAGATATTTAGGTGAACTCTTATTACGGGGCTTAGTTTTCACTAAGTTTCATGGGGAACTATAAGAAACCGTTGTAATAATAAGTTCTACGCTGTTCCCATGGACAGAACTGTTGTAATACGTTAGTTTACAATGTTTTAGAGCTAACAGAACCGTTTTATTCAATAGGAAATGCGTTGTTTAGAAGATATTTAGGTGAACTTCTATTACGGGGCTTAGTTTTCACTAAGTTTCATGGGGAACTATAAGAAACCGTTGTAATAATAAGTTCTACGCTGTTCCCATGGACAGAACTGTTGTAATACGTTAGTTTACAATGTTTTAGAGCTAACAGAACCGTTTTATTCAATAGGAAATGCGTAGTTTAAAAGATATTTAGGTGAACTTTTATTACGGGGCTTAGTTTTCACTAAGTTTCATGGGGAACTATAAGAAACCGTTGTAATAATAAGTTCTACGCTGTTCCCATGGACAGAACTGTTGTAATACGTTAGTTTACAATGTTTTAGAGCTAACAGAACCGTTTTATTTAATGGGAAATGCGTAGTTTAAAAGATATTCAGGTGAACTCTTATTAAGGGGCTTAGTTTTCACTAAGTTTCATGGGGAACTATAAGAAACCGTTGTAATAATAAGTTCTACGCTGTTCCAATGGACAGAACTGTTGTAATACGTTAGTTTACAGTGTTTTAGAGCTAACAGAACCGTTTTATTCAATGGGAAATGCGTAGTTTAAAAGATATTTAGGTGAACTCTTATTACGGGGCTTAGTTTTCACTAAGTTTCATGGGGAACTATAAGAAACCGTTGTAATAATAAGTTTTTGGCTGTTCCCATGGACAGAACTGTTGTAATACGTTAGTTTACAATGTTTTAGAGCTAACAGAACCGTTTTATTCAATGGGAAATGCGTAGTTTAAAAGATATTTAGGTGAACTCTTATTACGGGGCTTAGTTTTCACTAAGTTTGATGGGGAACTATAGGAAACCGTTGTAATAATAAGTTCTACGCTGTTCCCATGGACAGAACTGTTGTAATACGTTAGTTTACAATGTTTTAGAGCTAACAGAACCGTTTTATTCAATGGGAAATGCGTAGTTTAAAAGATATTTAGGTGAACTCTTATTACGGGGCTTAGTTTTCACTAAGTTTCATGGGGAACTATAAGAAACCGTTGTAATAATAAGTTCTACGATGTTCCCATGGACAGAGCTGTTGTAATACGTTAGTTTACAATGTTTAAGAGCTAACAGAACTGTTTTAATTAATGGGAAATGCGTAGTTTAAAAGATATTTAGGTGAACTCTTATTACGGGGCTTAGTTTTCACTAAGTTTCATGGAAAACTATAAGAAACCGTTGTAATAAAACGTTCTACGCTGTTCCCATGGACAGAACTGTTGTAATACGTTAGTTTACAATGTTTTAGAGCTAACAGAACCGTTTTAATGAATGGGAAATGCTTAGTTTAAAAGATATTTAGGTGAACTCTTATTACGGGGCTTAGTTTTCACTAAGTTTAATGGGGAACTATAAGAAACCGTTGTAATAATAAGTTCTACGCTGTTCCCATGGACAGAATTGTTGTAATACGTTAGTTTACAATGTTTTAGAGCTAACAGAACCGTTTTATTCAATGGGAAATGCGTAGTTGAAAAGATATTTAGGTGAACTCTTATTACGGGGCTTAGTTTTCACTAAGTTTCATGGGGAACTATAAGAAACCGTTGTAATAATAAGTTCTACGCTGTTCCAATGGACAGAACTGTTGTAATACGTTAGTTTACAATGTTTTAGAGCTAACAGAACCGTTTTATTCAATGGGAAATGCGTAGTTTAAAAGATATTTAGGTGAACTCTTATTACGGGGCTTAGTTTTCACTAAGTTTAATGGGGAACTATAAGAAACCGTTGTAATAATAAGTTCTACGCTGTTCCAATGGACAGAACTGTTGTAATACGTTAGTTTACAATGTTTTAGAGCTAACAGAACCGTTTTATTCAATGGGAAATGCGTAGTTTAAAAGATATTTAGGTGAACTCTTATTACGGGGCTTAGTTTTCACTAAGTTTCATGGGGAACTATAAGAAACCAATGTAATAATAAGTTCTACGCTGTTCCGATGGACAGAACTGTTGTAATACATTAGTTTACAATGTTTTAGAGCTAACAGAACCGTTTTATTCAATGGGAAATGCGTAGTTTAAAAGATATTTAGGTGAACTCTTATTACGGGGCTTAGTTTTCACTAAGTTTCATGGGGAACTATAAGAAACCGTTGTAATAATAAGTTCTACGCTGTTCCCATGGACAGAACTGTTGTAATACGTTAGTTTACAATGTTTTAGAGCTAACAGAACCGTTTTATTCAATGGGAAATGCGTAGTTTAAAAGATATTTAGGTGAACTCTTATTACGGGGCTTAGTTTTCACTAAGTTTAATGGGGAACTATAAGAAACCGTTGTAATATTAAGTTCTACGCTGTTCCCATGAACAGAACTGTTGTAATACGTTAGTTTACAATGTTTTAAAGCTAACAGAACCGTTTTATTCAATGGGAAATGCGTAGTTTAAAAGATATTTAGGTGAACCCTTATTACGGGGCTTAGTTTTCACTAAGTTTCATGGGGAACTATAAGAAACCGTTGTAATAATAAGTTCTACGCTGTTCCCATGGACAGAACTGTTGTAATACGTTAGTTTACAATGTTTTAGAGCTAACTGAACCGTTTTTTTCAATGGGAAATGCGTAGTTTAAAAGATATTTAGGTGAACTCTTATTACGGGGCTTAGTTTTCACTAAGTTTCATGGGGAACTATAAGAAACCGTTTTAATAATAAGTTCTACGCTGTTCCCATGGACAGAACTGTTGTAATACGTTAGTTTACAATGTTTTAGAGCTAACAGAACCGTTTTATTCAATGGGAAATGCGTAGTTTAAAAGATATTTAGGTGAACTCTTATTACGGGGCTTAGTTTTCACTAAGTTTCATTGGGAACTATAAGAAACCGTTGTAATAATAAGTTCTACGCTCTTCCCATGGACAGAACTATTTTAATACGTTAGTTTACAATGTTTTAGAGCTAACAGAACCGTTTTATTCAATGGGAAATGCGTAGTTTAAAAGATATTTAGGTGAACTCTTATTACGGGGCTTAGTTTTTACTAAGTTTCATGGGGAACTATAAGAAACCGTTGTAATAATAAGTTCTACGCTGTTCCCATGGACAGAACTGTTGTAATACGTTAGTTTACAATGTTTTAGAGCTAACAGAACCGTTTTATTCAATGGGAAATGCGTAGTTTAAAAGATATTTAGGTGAACTCTTATTACGGGGCTTAGTTTTCACTAAGTTTCATGGGGAACTATAAGAAACCGTTGTAATAATAACTTCTACGCTGTTCCCATGGACAGAACTGTTGTAATACGTTAGTTTACAATGTTTTAGAGCTAACAGAACCGTTTTATTCAATGGGAAATGCGTAGTTTAAAAGATATTTAGGTGAACTCTTATTACGGGGCTTAGTTTTCACTAAGTTTCATGGGGAACTATAAGAAACCGTTGTAATAATAAGTTCTACGCTGTTCCCATGGACAGAACTGTTGTAATACGTTAGTTTACAATGTTTTAGAGCTAATAGAACCGTTTTATTCAATGGGAAATGCGTAGTTTAAAAGATATTTAGGTGAACTCTTATTACGGGGCTTAGTTTTCACTAAGTTTCATGGGGAACTAAAAGAAACCGTTGTAATAATAAGTTCTACGCTGTTCCATTGGCCAGAACTGTTGTAATACGTTAGTTTACAATGTTTTAGAGCTAAAAGAACCGTTTTAATTAATGGGAAATGCGTAGTTTAAAAGATATTTAGGTGAACTCTTATTACGGGGCTTAGTTTTCACTAAGTTTCATGGGGAACTATAAGAAACCGTTGTAATAATACGTTCTACGCTGTTCCCATGGACATAACTGTTGTAATACGTTAGTTTACAATGTTTTGGAGCTAACAGAACCGTTTTATTCAATGGGAAATGCGTAGTTTAAAAGATATTTAGGTGAACTTTTATTACGGGGCTTAGTTTTCACTAAGTTTCATGGGGAACTATAAGAAACCGTTGTAATAATAAGTTCTACGCTTTTCCCATGGACAGAACTGTTGTAATACGTTAGTTTACAATGTTTTAGAGCTAACAGAACCGTTTTATTCAATGGGAAATGCGTAGTTCAAAAGATATTTAGGTGAACTCTTATTACGGGGCTTAGTTTTCACTAAGTTTCATGGGGAACTATAAGAAACCGTTGTAATAATAAGTTCTACGCTGTTCCCATGGACAGAACTGTTGTAATACGTTAGTTTACAATGTTTTAGAGCTAAAAGAACCGTTTTAATTAATGGGAAATGCGTAGTTGAAAAGATATTTAGGTGAACTCTTATTACGGGGCTTAGTTTTCACTAAGTTTCATGGGGAACTATAAGAAACCGTTGTAATAATAAGTATTACGCTGTTCCCATGGACAGAACTGTTGTAATACGTTAGTTTACAATGTTTTAGAGCTAACAGAACCGTTTTATTCAATAGGAAATGCGTTGTTTAGAAGATATTTAGGTGAACTTTTATTACGGGGCTTAGTTTTCACTAAGTTTCATAGGGAACTATAAGAAACCGTTGTAATAATAAGTTCTACGCTGTTTCCATGGACAGAACTGTTGTAATACGTTAGTTTACAATGTTTTAGAGCTAACAGAACCGTTTTATTCAATAGGAAATGCGTAGTTGAAAAGCTATTTAGGTGAACTCTTATTACGGGGCTTAGTTTTCACTAAGTTTCATGGGGAATTATAAGAAACCGTTGTAATAATAAGTTCTACGCTGTTCCCATGGACAGAGCTGTTGTAATACGTTAGTTTACAATGTTTTAGAGCTAACAGAACTGTTTTAATTAATGGGAAATGCGTAGTTTAAAAGATATTTAGGTGAACTCTTATTACGGGGCTTAGTTTTCACTAAGTTTCATGGAAAACTATAAGAAACCGTTGTAATAATACGTTCTACGCTGTTCCCATGGACAGAACTGTTGTAATACGTTAGTTTACAATGTTTTAGAGCTAACAGAACCGTTTTATTCAATGGGAAATGCTTAGTTTAAAAGATATTTAGGTGAACTCTTATTACGGGGCTTAGTTTTCACTTAATTTCATGGGGAACTATAAGAAACCGTTGTAATAATAAGTTCTACGCTGTTCCCATGGACAGAACTGTTGTAATACGTTAGTTTACAATGTTTTAGAGCTAACAGAACCGTTTTATTCAATGGGAAATGCGTAGTTGAAAAGATATTTAGGTGAACTCTTATTACGGGGCTTAGTTTTCACTAAGTTTCATGGGGAACTATAAGAAACCGTTGTAATAATAAGTTCTACGCTGTTCCCATGGACAGAACTGTTGTAATACGTTAGTTTACAATGTTTTAGAGCTAACAGAACCGTTTTATTCAATGGGAAATGCGTAGTTTAAAAGATATTTAGGTGAACTCTTATTACGGGGCTTAGTTTTCACTAAGTTTCATGGGGAACTATAAGAAACCGTTGTAATAATAAGTTCTACGCTGTTCCAATGGACAGAACTGTTGTAATACGTTAGTTTACAATGTTTTAGAGCTAACAGAACCGTTTTATTCAATGGGTAATGCGTAGTTTAAAAGATATTTAGGTGAACTCTTATTACGGGGCTTAGTTTTCACTAAGTTTCATATAAGAAACCGTTGTAATAATAAGTTCTACGCTGTTCCCATGGACAAAACTGTTGTAATACGTTAGTTTACAATGTTTTAGAGCTAACAGAACCGTTTTATTCAATGGGAAATGCGTAGTTTAAAAGATATTTAGTTGAACTCTTATTACGGGGCTTAGTTTTCACTAAGTTTCATGGGGAACTATAAGAAACCGTTGTAATAATAAGTTCTACGCTGTTCCCATGGACAGAACTGTTGTAATACGTTAGTTTACAATGTTTTAGAGCTAACAGAACCGTTTTATTCAATGGGAAATGCGTAGTTTAAAAGATATTTAGGTGAACTCTTATTACGTGGCTTAGTTTTCACTAAGTATCATGGGAAACTATAAGAAACCGTTGTAATAATAAGTTCTACGCTGTTCCCATGGACAGAACTGTTGTAATACGTTAGTTTACAATGTTTTAGAGCTAACAGAACCGTTTTATTCAATGGGTAATGCGTAGTTCAAAAGATATTTAGGTGAACTCTTATTACGGGGCTTAGTTTTCACTAAGTTTCATGGGGAACTATAAGAAACCGTTGTAATAATAAGTTCTACGCTGTTCCCATTGAGAGAACTGTTGTAATACGTTAGTTTACAATGTTTTAGAGCTAACAAAACCGTTTTA
The DNA here is from genome assembly GCA_963924455.1 of Pelagia noctiluca. NCBI lineage: Eukaryota > Metazoa > Cnidaria > Scyphozoa > Semaeostomeae > Pelagiidae > Pelagia > Pelagia noctiluca. Next base: position 6,227,926 of record OZ004323.1, read on the forward strand.
TTCAATGGGAAATGCGTAGTTTAAAAGATATTTAGGTGAACTCTTATTACGGGGCTTAGTTTTCACTAAGTTTCATGGGGAACTATAAGAAACCGTTGTAATAATAAGTTCTACGCTGTTCCCATGGACAGAACTGTTGTAATACGTTAGTTTACAATTTTTTAGAGCTAACAGAACCGTTTTATTCAATGGGAAATGCGTAGTTTAAAAGATATTTAGGTGAACTCTTATTACGGGGCTTAGTTTTCACTAAGTTTCATGGGGAACTATAAGAAACCGTTGTAATAATAAGTTCTACGCTGTTCCCATTGAGAGAACTGTTGTAATACGTTAGTTTACAATGTTTTAGAGCTAACAAAACCGTTTTATTCAATGGGAAATGCGTAGTTTAAAAGATATTTAGGTGAACTCTTATTACGGGGCTTAGTTTTCACTAAGTTTCATGGGGAACTATAAGAAACCGTTGTAATAATAAGTTCTACGCTGTTCCAATGGACAGAACTGTTGTAATACGTTAGTTTACAATGTTTTAGAGCTAACAGAACCGTTTTATTCAATGGGAAATGCGTAGTTTAAAAGATATTTAGTTGAACTCTTATTACGGGGCTTAGTTTTCACTAAGTTTCATGGGGAACTATAAGAAACCGTTGTAATAATAAGTTCTACGCTGTTCCCATGGACAGAACTGTTGTAATACGTTAGTTTACAATGTTTTAGAGCTAACAGAACCGTTTTATTCAATGGGAAATGCGTAGTTCAAAAGATATTTAGGTGAAGTCTTATTACGGGGCTTAGTTTTCACTAAGTTTCATGGGGAACTATAAGAAACCGTTGTAATAATAAGTTCTACGCTGTTCCCATGGACAGAACTGTTGTAATACGTTAGTTTACAATGTTTTATAGCTAACAGAACCGTTTTATTCAATGGGAAATGCGTAGTTCAAAAGATATTTAGGTGAAGTCTTATTACGGGGCTTAGTTTTCACTAAGTTTCATGGGGAACTATAAGAAACCGTTGTAATAATAAGTTCTACGCTGTTCCCATGGACAGAAGTGTTGTAATACGTTAGTTTACAATGTTTTAGAGCTAACAGAACCGTTTTATTCAATGGGAAATGCGTAGTTTAAAAGATATTTAGGTGAACTCTTATTACGGGGCTTAGTTTTCACTAAGTTTCATGGGGAACTATAAGAAACCGTTGTAATAATAAGTTCTACGCTGTTCCGATGGACAGAACTGTTGTAATACGTTAGTTTACAATGTTTTAGAGCTAACAGAAACGTTTTATTCAATGGGAAATGCGTAGTTTAAAAGATATTTAGGTGAACTCTTATTACGGGGCTAAGTTTTCACTAAGATTCATATAAGAAACCGTTGTAATAATAAGTTCTACGCTGTTCCCATGGACAGAACTGTTGTAATACGTTAGTTTACAATGTTTTAGAGCTAACAGAACCGTTTTATTCAATGGGAAATGCGTAGTACAAAAGATATTTAGGTGAACTCTTATTACGGGGCTTAGTTTTCACTAAGTTTCATGGGGAACTACAAGAAACCGTTGTAATAATAAGTTCTACGCTGTTCCCATGGACAGAACTGTTGTAATGCGTTAGTTTACAATGTTTTAGAGCTAACAGAACCGTTTTATTCAATAGGAAATGCGTTGTTTAAAAGATATTTAGGTGAACTTTTATTACGGGGCTTAGTTTTCACTAAGTTTCATGGGGAACTATAAGAAACCGTTGTAATAATAAGTTCTACGCTGTTCCCATGGACAGAACTGTTGTAATACGTTAGTTTACAATGTTTTAGAGCTAACAGAACCGTTTTAATTAATGGGAAATGCGTAGTTTAAAAGATATTTAGGTGAACTCTTATTACGGGGCTTAGTTTTCACTAAGTTTCATGGGGAACTTTAAGAAACCGTTGTAATAATAAGTTCTACGCTGTTCCCATGGACAGAACTGTTGTAATACGTTAGTTTACAATGTTTTAGAGCTAACAGAACCGTTTTATTTAATGGGAAATGCGTAGTTTAAAAGATATTTAGGTGAACTCTTATTAAGGGGCTTAGTTTTCACTAATTTTCATGGGGAACTATAAGAAACCGTTGTAATAATAAGTTCTACGCTGTTCCCATGGACAGAACTGTTGTTATACGTTAGTTTACAGTGTTTTAGAGCTAACAGAACCGTTTTATTCAATGGGAAATGCGTAGTTTAAAAGATATTTAGGTGAACTCTTATTACGGGGCTTAGTTTTCACTAAGTTTCATGGGGAACTATAAGAAACCGTTGTAATAATAAGTTTTTGGCTGTTCCCATGGACAGAACTGTTGTAATACGTTAGTTTACAATGTTTTAGAGCTAACAGAACCGTTTTATTCAATGGGAAATGCGTAGTTTAAAAGATATTTAGCTGAACTCTTATTACGGGGCTTAGTTTTCACTAAGTTTCATGGGGAACTATAAGAAACCGTTGTAATAATAAGTTCTACGCTGTTCCCATGGACAGAGCTGTTGTAATACGTTAGTTTACAATGTTTTAGAGCTAACAGAACTGTTTTAATTAATGGGAAATGCGTAGTTTAAAAGATATTTAGGTGAACTCTTATTACGGGGCTTAGTTTTCACTAAGTTTCATGGGGAACTATAAGAAACCGTTGTAATAATACGTTCTACGCTGTTCCCATGGACAGAACTGTTGTAATACGTTAGTTTACAATGTTTTAGAGCTAATAGAACCGTTTTATTCAATGGGAAATGCTTAGTTTAAAAGATATTTAGGTGAACTCTTATTACGGGGCTTAGTTTTCACTAAGTTTCATGGGGAACTATAAGAAACCGTTGTAATAATAAGTTCTACGCTGTTCCCATGGACAGAACTGTTGTAATACGTTAGTTTACAATGTTTTAGAGCTAACAGAACCGTTTTATTCAATGGGAAATGCGTAGTTGAAAAGATATTTAGGAGAACTCTAATACGAGGCTTAGTTTTCACTAAGTTTCATGGGGAACTATAAGAAACCGTTGTAATAATAAGTTCTACGCTGTTCCCATGGACAGAACTGTTGTAATACGTTAGTTTACAATGTTTTACAGCTAACAGAACCGTTTTATTCAATGGGAAATGCGTAGTTTAAAAGATATTTAGGTGAAGCCTTATTACGGGGCTTAGTTTTCACTGAGTTTCATGGGGAACTATAAGAAACCGTTGTAATAATAAGTTCTACGCTGTTCCAATGGACAGAACTGTTGTAATACGTTAGTTTACAATGTTTTAGAGCTAACAGAACCGTTTTATTCAATGGGAAATGCGTAGTTTAAAAGATATTTAGGTGAACTCTTATTACGGGGCTTAGTTTTACTAAGTTTCATGGGGAACTATAAGAAACCGTTGTAATAATAAGTTCTACGCTGTTCCGATGGACAGAACTGTTGTAATACGTTAGTTTACAATGTTTTTGAGCTAACAGAACCGTTTTATTCAATGGGAAATGCGTAGTTTAAAAGATATTTAGGTGAACTCTTATTACGGGGCTTAGTTTTCACTAAGTTTCATATAAGAAACCGTTGTAATAATAAGTTCTACGCTGTTCCCATGGACAAAACTGTTGTAATACGTTAGTTTACAATGTTTTAGAGCTAACAGAACCGTTTTATTCAATGGGAAATGCGTAGTTTAAAAGATATTTAGTTGAACTCTTATTACGGGGCTTAGTTTTCACTAAGTTTCATGGGGAACTATAAGAAACCGTTGTAATAATAAGTTTTACGCTGTTCCCATGGACAGAACTGTTGTAATACGTTAGTTTACAATGTTTTAGAGCTAACAGAACCGTTTTATTCAATGGGAAATGCGTAGTTTAAAAGATATTTAGGTGAACTCTTATTACGGGGCTTAGTTTTCACTAAGTATCATGGGGAACTATAAGAAACCGTTGTAATAATACGTTCTACGCTGTACCCATGGACAGAACTGTTGTAATACGTTAGTTTACATTGTTTTAGAGCTAACAGAACCGTTTTAATTAATTGGAAATGCGTAGTTTAAAAGATATTTAGGTGAACTCTTATTACGGGGTTTAGTTTTCACTAAGTTTCATGGGGAACTATAAGAAACCGTTGTAATAATACGTTCTACGCTGTTCCCATGGACAGACCTGTTGTAATACGTTAGTTTACAATGTTTTAGAGCTAACAGAACCGTTTTATTCAATGGGAAATGCGTAGTTTAAAAGATATTTAGGTGAACTCTTATTACGGGGCTTAGTTTTCACTAAGTTTCATGGGGAACTATAAGAAACCGTTGTAATAATAAGTTCTACGCTGTTCCCATGGACAGAACTGTTGTAATACGTTAGTTTACAATGTTTTAGAGCTAACAGAACCGTTTTATTCAATGGGAAATGCGTAGTTTAAAAGATATTTAGGAAAACTCTTATTACGGGGCTTAGTTTTCACTAAGTTTCATAGGGAACTATAAGAAACCGTTGTAATAATAAGTTCTACGCTGTTCCCATGGACAGAACTGTTGTAATACATTAGTTTACAATGTTTTAGAGCTAAGAGAACCGTTTTATTCAATGGGAAATGCGTAGTTGAAAAGATATTTAGGTGAACTCTTATTACGGGGTTTAGTTTTCACTAAGTTTCATGGGGAACTATAAGAAACCGTTGTAATAATAAGTTCTATGCTGTTCCAATGGACAGAACTGTTGTAATACGTCAGCCAACAATGTTTTAGAGCTAACAGAACCGTTTTATTCAATGGGAAATGCGTAGTTCAAAAGATATTTAGGTGAACTCTTATTACGGTGCTTAGTTTTCACTAAGTTTCATGGGGAACTATAAGAAACCGTTGTAATAATAAGTTCTACGCTGTTCCCATGGACAGAATTGTTGTAATACGTTAGTTTACAATGTTTTAGAGCTAACAGAACCGTTTTATTCAATGGGAAATGCGTAGTTTAAAAGATATTTAGGTGAACTCTTATTACCGGGCTTAGTTTTTACTAAGTTTTATGGGGAACTATAAGAAATCGTTGTAATAATAAGTTCTACGCTGTTCCCATGGACAGAACTGTTGTAATACATTAGTTTACAATGTTTTAGAGCTAACAGAACCGTTTTAATTAATGGGAAATGCGTAGTTTAAAAGATATTTAGGTGAACTCTTATTACGGTGCTTAGTTTTCACTAAGTTTAATGGGGAACTATAAGAAACCGTTGTAATAATAAGTTCTACGCTGTTCCCATGGACAGAACTGTTGTAATACGTTAGTTTACAATGTTTTAGAGCTAACAGAACCGTTTTATTCAATGGGAAATGCTTAGTTTAAAAGATATTTAGGTGAACTCTTATTACGGGGCTTAGTTTTCACTAAGTTTCATGGGGAACTATAAGAAACCGTTGTAATAATAAGTTCTACGCTGTTCCCATGGACAGAACTGTTGTAATACGTTAGTTTACAATGTTTTACAGCTAACAGAACCGTTTTATTCAATGGGAAATGCGTAGTTTAAAAGATATTTAGGTGAACTCTTATTACGGGGCTTAGTTTTCACTAAGTTTCATGGGGAACTATAAGAAACCGTTGTAATAATAAGTTCTACGCTGTTCCGATGGACAGAACTGTTGTAATACGTTAGTTTACAATGTTTTAGAGCTAACAGAACCGTTTTATTCAATGGGAAATGCGTAGTTTAAAAGATATTTAGGTGAACTCTTATTACGGGGCTTAGTTTTCACTAAGTTTCATATAAGAAACCATCGTAATAATAAGTTCTACGCTGTTCCCATGGACAGAAGTGTTGTAATACGTTAGTTTACAATGTTTTAGAGCTAACAGAACCGTTTTATTCAATGGGAAATGCGTAGTTTAAAAGATATTTAGGTGAATTCTTATTACGGGGCCTAGTTTCCACTAAGTTTCATGGGGAACTATAAGAAACCGTTGTAATAATAAGTTCTACGCTGTTCCGATGGACAGAACTGTTGTAATACGTTAGTTTACAATGTTTTAGAGCTAACAGAAACGTTTTATTCAATGGGAAATGCGTAGTTTAAAAGATATTTAGGTGAACTCTTATTACGGGGCTTAGTTTTCACTAAGATTCATATAAGAAACCGTTGTAATAATAAGTTCTACGCTGTTCCCATGGACAAAACTGTTGTAATACGTTAGTTTACAATGTTTTAGAGCTAACAGAACCGTTTTATTCAATGGGAAATGCGTAGTTTAAAAGATATTTAGGTGAACTCTTATTACGGGGCTTAGTTTTCACTAAGTATCATGGGGAGCTATATGAAACTGTTGTAATAATAAGTTCTACGCTGTTCCCATGGACAGAACTGTTGTAATACGTTAGTTTACAATGTTTTAGAGCTAACAGAACCGTTTTATTCAATGGGAAATGCGTAGTTCAAAAGATATTTAGGTGAACTCTTATTACGGGGCTTAGTTTTCACTAAGTTTCATGGGGAACTACAAGAAACCGTTGTAATAATAAGTTCTACGCTGTTCCCATGGACAGAACTGTTGTAATACGTTAGTTTACAATGTTTTAGAGCTAACAGAACCGTTTTATTCAATAGGAAATGCGTTGTTTAAAAGATATTTAGGTGAACTTTTATTACGGGGCTTAGTTTTCACTAAGTTTCATGGGGAACTATAAGAAACCGTTGTAATAATAATATCTACGCTGTTCCCATGGACAGAACTGTTGTAATACGTTAGTTTACAATGTTTTAGAGCTAACAGAACCGTTTTAATTAATGGGAAATGCGTAGTTTAAAAGATATTTAGGTGAACTCTTATTACGGGGCTTAGTTTTCACTAAGTTTCATGGGGAACTTTAAGAAACCGTTGTAATAATAAGTTCTACGCTGTTCCCATGGACAGAAATGTTGTAATACGTTAGTTTACAATGTTTTAGAGCTAACAGAACCGTTTTATTTAATGGGAAATGCGTAGTTTAAAAGATATTTAGGTGAACTCTTATTAAGGGGCTTAGTTTTCACTAATTTTCATGGGGAACTATAAGAAACCGTTGTAATAATAAGTTCTACGCTGTTCCCATGGACAGAACTGTTGTAATACGTTAGTTTACAGTGTTTTAGAGCTAACAGAACCGTTTTATTCAATGGGAAATGCGTAGTTTAAAAGATATTTAGGTGAACTCTTATTACGGGGCTTAGTTTTCACTAAGTTTCATGGGGAACTATAAGAAACCGTTGTAATAATAAGTTTTGGCTGTTCCCATGGACAGAACTGTTGTAATACGTTAGTTTACAATGTTTTAGAGCTAACAGAACCGTTTTATTCAATGGGAAATGCGTAGTTTAAAAGATATTTAGCTGAACTCTTATTACGGGGCTTAGTTTTCACTAAGTTTCATGGGGAACTATAAGAAACCGTTGTAATAATAAGTTCTACGCTGTTCCCATGGACAGAACTGTTGTAATACGTTAGTTTACAATGTTTTAGAGCTAACAGAACCGTTTTATTCAATGGGAAATGCGTAGTTTAAAAGATATTTAGTTGAACTCTTATTACGGGGCTTAGTTTTCACTAAGTTTCATGGGGAACTATAAGAAACCGTTGTAATAATAAGTTCTACGCTGTTCCCATGGACAGAGCTGTTGTAATACGTTAGTTTAAATTGTTTTAGAGCTAACAGAACTGTTTTAATTAATGGGAAATGCGTAGTTTAAAAGATATTTAGGTGAACTCTTATTACGGGGCTTAGTTTTCACTAAGTTTCATGGGGAACTATAAGAAACCGTTGTAATAATACGTTCTACGCTGTTCCCATGGACAGAACTGTTGTAATAAGTTAGTTTACAATGTTTTAGAGCTAACAGAACCATTTTATTCAATGGGAAATGCTTAGTTTAAAAGATATTTAGGTGAACTCTTATTACGGGGCTTAGTTTTCACTAAGTTTCATGGGGAACTATAAGAAACCGTTGTAATAATAAGTTCTACGCTGTTCCCATGGACAGAACTGTTGTAATACGTTAGTTTACAATGTTTTAGAGCTAACAGAACCGTTTTATTCAATGGGAAATGCGTAGTTGAAAAGATATTTAGGAGAACTCTAATACGAGGCTTAGTTTTCACTAAGTTTCATGGGGAACTATAAGAAACCGTTGTAATAATAAGTTCTACGCTGTTCCCATGGACAGAACTGTTGTAATACGTTAGTTTACAATGTTTTACAGCTAACAGAACCGTTTTATTCAATGGGAAATGCGTAGTTTAAAAGATATTTAGGTGAAGTCTTATTACGGGGCCTAGTTTTCACTGAGTTTCATGGGGAACTATAAGAAACCGTTGTAATAATAAGTTCTACGCTGTTCCCATGGACAGAACTGTTGTAATACGTTAGTTTACAATGTTTTAGAGCTAACAGAACCGTTTTATACAATGGGAAATGCGTAGTTTAAAAGATATTTAGGTGAACTCTTATTACGGGGCTTAGTTTTCACTAAGTTTCATATAAGAAACCGTTGTAATAATAAGTTCTACGCTGTTCCCATGGACAAAACTGTTGTAATACGTTAGTTTACAATGTTTTAGAGCTAACAGAACCGTTTTATTCAATGGGAAATGCGTAGTTTAAAAGATATTTAGTTGAACTCTTATTACGGGGCTTAGTTTTCACTAAGTTTCATGGGGAACTATAAGAAACCGTTGTAATAATAAGTTCTACGCTGTTCCCATGGACAGAACTGTTGTAATACGTTAGTTTACAATGTTTTAGAGCTAACAGAACCGTTTTATTCAATGGGAAATGCGTAGTTTAAAAGATATTTAGGTGAAGTCTTATTACGGGGCTTAGTTTTCACTAAGTATCATGGGGAACTATAAGAAACCGTTGTAATAATACGTTCTACGCTGTACCCATGGACAGAACTGTTGTAATACGTTAGTTTACATTGTTTTAGAGCTAACAGAACCGTTTTCATTAATGGGAAATGCGTAGTTCAAAAGATATTTAGGTGAACTCTTATTACGGGGTTTTTGTTTTCACTAAGTTTCATGGGGAACTATAAGAAACCGTTGTAATAATACGTTCTACGCTGTTCCCATGGACAGACCTGTTGTAATACGTTAGTTTACAATGTTTTAGAGCTAACAGAACCGTTTTATTCAATGGGAAATGCGTAGTTTAAAAGATATTTAGGTGAACTCTTATTACGGGGCTTAGTTTTCACTAAAATTCATGGGGAACTATAAGAAACCGTTGTAATAATAAGTTCTACGCTGTTCCCATGGACAGAACTGTTGTAATACGTTAGTTTATAATGTTTTAGAGCTAACAGAATCCGTTTTATTCAATGGGAAATGCGTAGTTTAAAAGATATTTAGGAAAACTCTTATTACGGGGCTTAGTTTTCACTAAGTTTCATAGGGAACTATAAGAAACCGTTGTAATAATAAGTTCTACGCTGTTCCCATGGACAGAACTGTTGTAATACATTAGTTTACAATGTTTTAGAGCTAAGAGAACCGTTTTATTCAATGGGAAATGCGTAGTTGAAAAGATATTTAGGTGAACTCTTATTACGGGGCTTAGTTTTCACTAAGTTTCATGGGGAACTATAAGAAACCGTTGTAATAATAAGTTCTATGCTGTTCCAATGGACAGAACTGTTGTAATACGTCAGCCTACAATGTTTTAGAGCTAACAGAACCGTTTTATTCAATGGGAAATGCGTAGTTCAAAAGATATTTAGGTGAACTCTTATTACGGTGCTTAGTTTTCACTAAGTTTCATGGGGAACTATAAGAAACCGTTGTAATAATAAGTTCTACGCTGTTCCCATGGACAGAACTGTTGTAATACGTTAGTTTACAATGTTTTAGAGCTAACAGAACCGTTTTATTCAATGGGAAATGCGTAGTTTAAAAGATATTTAGGTGAACTCTTATTACCGGGCTTAGTTTTTACTAAGTTTTATGGGGAACTATAAGAAACCGTTGTAATAATAAGTTCTACGCTGTTCCCATGGACAGAACTGTTGTAATACGTTAGTTTACAATGTTTTAGAGCTAACAGAACCGTTTTAATTAATGGGAAATGCGTAGTTTAAAAGATATTTAGGTGAACTCTTATTACGGTGCTTAGTTTTCACTAAGTTTCATGGGGAACTATAAGAAACCGTTGTAATAATAAGTTCTACGCTGTTCCCATGGACAGAACTGTTGTAATACGTTAGTTTACAATGTTTTAGAGCTAACAGAACCGTTTTATTCAATGGGAAATGCTTAGTTTAAAAGATATTTAGGTGAACTCTTATTACGGGGCTTAGTTTTCACTAAGTTTCATGGGGAACTATAAGAAACCGTTGTAATAATAAGTTCTACGCTGTTCCCATGGACAGAACTGTTGTAATACGTTAGTTTACAATGTTTTACAGCTAACAGAACCGTTTTATTCAATGGGAAATGCGTAGTTTAAAAGATATTTAGGTGAAGTCTTATTACGGGGCTTAGTTTTCACTGAGTTTCATGGGGAACTAAAAGAAACCGTTGTAATAATAAGTTCTACGCTGTTCCAATGGACAGAACTGTTGTAATACGTTAGTTTACAATGTTTTAGAGCTAACAGAACCGTTTTATTCAATGGGAAATGCGTAGTTTAAAAGATATTTAGGTGAACTCTTATTACGGGGCTTAGTTTTCACTAAGTTTCATGGGGAACTATAAGAAACCGTTGTAATAATAAGTTCTACGCTGTTCCGATGGACAGAACTGTTGTAATACGTTAGTTTACAATGTTTTAGAGCTAACAGAACCGTTTTATTCAATGGGAAATGCGTAGTTTAAAAGATATTTAGGTGAACTCTTATTACGGGGCTTAGTTTTCACTAAGTTTCATATAAGAAACCATTGTAATAATAAGTTCTACGCTGTTCCCATGGACAGAACTGTTGTAATACGTTAGTTTACAATGTTTTAGAGCTAACAGAACCGTTTTATTCAATGGGAAATGCGTAGTTTAAAAGATATTTAGTTGAACTCTTATTACGGGGCTTAGTTTTCACTAAGTTTAATGGGGAACTATAAGAAACCGTTGTAATAATAAGTTCTACGCTGTTCCCATGGACAGAACTGTTGTAATACGTTAGTTTACAATGTTTTAGATCTAACAGAACCGTTTTATTCAATGGGAAATGCGTAGTTTAAAAGATATTAAGGTGAACTCTTATTACGGGGCTTAGTTTTCACTAAGTATCATGGGGAACTATAAGAAACCGTTGTAATAATACGTTCTACGCTGTACCCATGGACAGAACTGTTGTAATACGTTAGTTTACATTGTTTTAGAGCTAACAGAACCGTTTTAATTAATGGGAAATGCGTAGTTTAAAAGATATTCAGGTGAACTCTTATTACGGGGTTTAGTTTTCACTAAGTTTCATGGGGAACTATAAGAAACCGTTGTAATAATACGTTCTACGCTGTTCCCATGGACAGACCTGTTGTAATACGTTAGTTTACAATGTTTTAGAGCTAACAGAACCGTTTTATTCAATGGGAAATGCGTAGTTTAAAAGATATTTAGGTGAACTCTTATTACGGGGCTTAGTTTTCACTAAGTTTCATGGGGAACTATAAGAAACCGTTGTAATAATAAGTTCTATGCTGTTCCAATGGACAGAACTGTTGTAATACGTCAGCCTACAATGTTTTAGAGCTAACAGAACCGTTTTATTCAATGGGAAATGCGTAGTTCAAAAGATATTTAGGTGAACTCTTATTACGGTGCTTAGTTTTCACTAAGTTTCATGAAGAACTATAAGAAACCGTTGTAATAATAAGTTCTACGCTGTTCCCATGGACAGAACTGTTGTAATACGTTAGTTTACAATGTTTTAGAGCTAACAGAACCGTTTTATTCAATGGGAAATGCGTAGTTTAAAATATATTTAGGTGAACTCTTATTACCGGGCTTAGTTCTTACTAAGTTTTTTGGGGAACTATAAGAAACCGTTGTAATAATAAGTTCTACGCTGTTCCCATGGACAGAACTGTTGTAATACGTTAGTTTACAATGTTTTAGAGCTAACAGAACCGTTTTAATTAATGGGAAATGCGTAGTTTAAAATATATTTAGGTGAACTTCTATTACGGTGCTTAGTTTTCACTAAGTTACATGGGGAACTATAAGAAACCGTTGTAATAATAAGTTCTACGCTGTTCCCATGGACAGAACTGTTGTAATACGTTAGTTTACAATGTTTTAGAGCTAACAGAACCGTTTTATTCAATGGGAAATGCGTAGTTTAAAAGATATTTAGGTGAACTCTTATTACCGGGCTTAGTTTTTACTAAGTTTCACTGGGAACTATAAGAAACCGTTGTAATAATAAGTTCTACGCTGTTCCCATGGACAGAACTGTTGTAATACGTTAGTTTACAATGTTTTAGAGCTAACAGAACCGTTTTAATTAATGGGAAATGCGTAGTTTAAAAGATATTTAGGTGAACTCTTATTACGGGGCTTAGTTTTCACTAAGTTTCATGGGGAACTATAAGAAACCGTTGTAATAATACGTTCTACGCTGTTCCAATGGACAGAACTGTTGTAATACGTTAGTTTACAATGTTTTAGAGCTAACAGAACCGTTTTATTCAATGGGAAACGCGTAGTTTAAGATATATTTAGTTGAACTCTTATTACGGGGCTTAGTTTTCACTAAGTTTCATGGGGAACTATAAGAAACCGTTGTAATAATAAGTTCTACGCTGTTCCCATGGACAGAACTGTGGTAATACGTTAGTTTACAATGTTTTAGAGCTAACAGAACCGTTTTATTCAATGGGAAATGCGTAGTTTAAAAGATATTTAGGTGAACTCTTATTACGGGGCTTAGTTTTCACTAAGTTTGATGGGGAACTATAAGAAACCGTTGTAATAATAAGTTTTACGCTGTTCCCATGGACAGAACTGTTGTAATACGTTAGTTTACAATGTTTTAGAGCTAACAGAACTGTTTTATTCAATGGGAAATTTTGTAGTTTAAAAGATATTTAGGTGAACTCTTATTACAGGGCTTAGTTTTCACTAAGTTTCATGGGGAACTATAAGAAACTGTTGTAATAATAAGTTCTACGCTGTTCCCATGGACAGAACTGTTGTAATACGTTAGTTTACAATGTTTTAGAGCTAACAGAACCGTTTTATTCAATGGGAAATGCGTAGTTTAAAAGATATTTAGGTGAACTCTTATTACGGGGCTTAGTTTTCACTAAGTTTCACGGGGAACTATAAGAAACTGTTGTAATAATAAGTTCTACGCTGTTCCCATGGACAGAACTGTTGTTATACGTTAGTTTACAATATTTTAGAGCTAACAGAACCGTTTTATTTAATGGGAAATGCGTAGTTTAAAAGATATTTAGGTGAACTCTTATTACCGGGCTTAGTTTTTACTAAGTTTTATGGGGAACTATAAGAAACCGTTGTAATAATAAGTTCTACGCTGTTCCCATGGACAGAACTGTTGTAATACGTTAGTTTACAATGTTTTAGAGCTAACAGAACCGTTTTAATTAATGGGAAATGCGTAGTTTAAAAGATATTTAGGTGAACTCTTATTACGGTGCTTAGTTTTCACTAAGTTTCATGGGGAACTATAAGAAACCGTTGTAATAATAAGTTCTACGCTGTTCCCATGGACAGAACTGTTGTAATACGTTAGTTTACAATGTTTTACAGCTAACAGAACCGTTTTATTCAATGGGAAATGCTTAGTTTAAAAGATATTTAGGTGAACTCTTATTACGGGGCTTAGTTTTCACTAAGTTTCATGGGGAACTATAAGAAACCGTTGTAATAATAAGTTCTACGCTGTTCCCATGGACAGAACTGTTGAAATACGTTAGTTTACAATGTTTTACAGCTAACAGAACCGTTTTATTCAATGGGAAATGCGTAGTTTAAAAGATATTTAGGTGAAGTCTTATTACGGGGCTTAGTTTTCACTGAGTTTCATGGGGAACTATAAGAAACCGTTGTAATAATAAGTTCTACGCTGTTCCAATGGACAGAACTGTTGTAATACGTTAGTTTACAATGTTTTAGAGCTAACAGAACCATTTTATTCAATGGGAAATGCGTAGTTTAAAAGATATTTAGGTGAACTCTTATTACGGGGCTTAGTTTTTACTAAGTTTCATGGGGAACTATAATAAACCGTTGTAATAATAAGTTCTACGCTGTTCCGATGGACAGAACTGTTGTAATACGTTAGTTTACAATGTTTTAGAGCTAACAGAACCGTTTTATTCAATGGGAAATGCGTAGTTTAAAAGATATTTCGGTGAACTCTTATTACGGGGCTTAGTTTTCACTAAGTTTCATATAAGAAACCATTGTAATAATAAGTTCTACGCTGTTCCCATGGACAAAACTGTTGTAATACGTTAGTTTACAATGTTTTAGAGCTAAGAGAACCGTTTTATTCAATGGGAAATGCGTAGTTTAAAAGATATTTAGTTGAACTCTTATTACGGGGCTTAGTTTTCACTAAGTTTAATGGGGAACTATAAGAAACCGTTGTAATAATAAGTTCTACGCTGTTCCCATGGACAGAACTGTTGTAATACGTTAGTTTACAATGTTTTAGATCTAACAGAACCGTTTTATTCAATGGGAAATGCGTAGTTTAAAAGATATTAAGGTGAACTCTTATTACGGGGCTTAGTTTTCACTAAGTATCATGGGGAACTATAAGAAACCGTTGTAATAATACGTTCTACGCTGTACCCATGGACAGAACTGTTGTAATACGTTAGTTTACATTGTTTTAGAGCTAACAGAACCGTTTTAATTAATGGGAAATGCGTAGTTTAAAAGATATTCAGGTGAACTCTTATTACGGGGTTTAGTTTTCACTAAGTTTCATGGGGAACTATAAGAAACCGTTGTAATAATACGTTCTACGCTGTTCCCATGGACAGACCTGTTGTAATACGTTAGTTTACAATGTTTTAGAGCTAACAGAACCGTTTTATTCAATGGGAAATGCGTAGTTTAAAAGATATTTAGGTGAACTCTTATTACGGGGCTTAGTTTTCACTAAGTTTCATGGGGAACTATAAGAAACCGTTGTAATAATAAGTTCTATGCTGTTCCAATGGACAGAACTGTTGTAATACGTCAGCCTACAATGTTTTAGAGCTAACAGAACCGTTTTATTCAATGGGAAATGCGTAGTTCAAAAGATATTTAGGTGAACTCTTATTACGGTGCTTAGTTTTCACTAAGTTTCATGGGGAACTATAAGAAACCGTTGTAATAATAAGTTCTACGCTGTTCCCATGGACAGAACTGTTGTAATACGTTAGTTTACAATGTTTTAGAGCTAACAGAACCGTTTTATTCAATGGGAAATGCGTAGTTTAAAAGATATTTAGGTGAACTCTTATTACCGGGCTTAGTTCTTACTAAGTTTTTTGGGGAACTATAAGAAACCGTTGTAATAATAAGTTCTACGCTGTTCCCATGGACAGAACTGTTGTAATACGTTAGTTTACAATGTTTTAGAGCTAACAGAACCGTTTTAATTAATGGGAAATGCGTAGTTTAAAATATATTTAGGTGAACTTCTATTACGGTGCTTAGTTTTCACTAAGTTACATGGGGAACTATAAGAAACCGTTGTAATAATAAGTTCTACGCTGTTCCCATGGACAGAACTGTTGTAATACGTTAGTTTACAATGTTTTAGAGCTAACAGAACCGTTTTATTCAATGGGAAATGCGTAGTTTAAAAGATATTTAGGTGAACTCTTATTACCGGGCTTAGTTTTTACTAAGTTTCACTGGGAACTATAAGAAACCGTTGTAATAATAAGTTCTACGCTGTTCCCATGGACAGAACTGTTGTAATACGTTAGTTTACAATGTTTTAGAGCTAACAGAACCGTTTTAATTAATGGGAAATGCGTAGTTTAAAAGATATTTAGGTGAACTCTTATTACGGGGCTTAGTTTTCACTAAGTTTCATGGGGAACTATAAGAAACCGTTGTAATAATACGTTCTACGCTGTTCCCATGGACAGAACTGTTGTAATACGTTAGTTTACAATGTTTTAGAGCTAACAGAACCGTTTTATTCAATGGGAAACGCGTAGTTTAAGATATATTTAGTTGAACTCTTATTACGGGGCTTAGTTTTCACTAAGTTTCATGGGGAACTATAAGAAACCGTTGTAATAATAAGTTCTACGCTGTTCCCATGGACAGAACTGTGGTAATACGTTAGTTTACAATGTTTTAGAGCTAACAGAACCGTTTTATTCAATGGGAAATGCGTAGTTTAAAAGATATTTAGGTGAACTCTTATTACGGGGCTTAGTTTTCACTAAGTTTGATGGGGAACTATAAGAAACCGTTGTAATAATAAGTTTTACGCTGTTCCCATGGACAGAACTGTTGTAATACGTTAGTTTACAATGTTTTAGAGCTAACAGAACTGTTTTATTCAATGGGAAATTTTGTAGTTTAAAAGATATTTAGGTGAACTCTTATTACAGGGCTTAGTTTTCACTAAGTTTCATGGGGAACTATAAGAAACTGTTGTAATAATAAGTTCTACGCTGTTCCCATGGACAGAGCTGTTGTAATACGTTAGTTTACAATGTTTTAGAGCTAACAGAACCGTTTTATTCAATGGGAAATGCGTAGTTTAAAAGATATTTAGGTGAACTCTTATTACGGGGCTTAGTTTTCACTAAGTTTCACGGGGAACTATAAGAAACTGTTGTAATAATAAGTTCTACGCTGTTCCCATGGACAGAACTGTTGTTATACGTTAGTTTACAATATTTTAGAGCTAACAGAACCGTTTTATTTAATGGGAAATGCGTAGTTTAAAAGATATTTAGGTGAACTCTTATTACGGAGCTTAGTTTTCACTAAGTTTCATGGGGAACTATAATAAACCGTTGTAATAATAAGTTCTACGCTGTTCCCATGCACAGAACTGTTGTAATACGTTAGTTTACAATGTTTTAGAGCTAACAGAACCGTTTTATTCAATGGGAAATGCGTAGTTTAAAAGATATTTAGGTGAACTCTTATTACGGGGCTTAGTTTTCACTAAGTTTCATGGAGAACTATAAGAAACCGTTGTAATAATAAGTTCTACGCTGTTCCCATGGACAGAACTGTTGTAATACGTTAGTTTACAATGTTTTAGAGCTAACAGAACCGTTTTATTCAATGGGAAATGCGTAGTTTAAAAGATATTTAGGTGAACTCTTATTACAGGGCTTAGTTTTCACTAAGTTTCATGGGGAACTATAAGAAACTGTTGTAATAATAAGTTCTATGCTGTTCCCATGGACAGAACTGTTGTAATACGTTAGTTTACAATGTTTTAGAGCTAACAGAACCGTTTTATTCAATGGGAAATGAGTAGTTTAAAAGATATTTAGGTGAACTCTTATTACGGGGCTTAGTTTTCACTAAGTTTCATGGGGAACTATAAGAAACTGTTGTAATAATAAGTTCTACGCTGTTCCCATGGACAGAACTGTTGTAATACGTTAGTTAACAATGTTTTAGAGCTAACAGAACCGTTTTATTTAATGGGAAATGCGTAGTTTAAAAGATATTTAGGTGAACTCTTCTTACGGGGCTTAGTTTTTACTAAGTTTCATGGGGAACTATAATAAACCGTTGTAATAATAAGTTCTACGCTGTTCCCATGGACAGAACTGTTGTAATACGTTAGTTTACAATGTTTTGGAGCTAACAGAACCGTTTTATTCAATGGGAAATGCGTAGTTTAAAAGATATTTAGGTGAACTCTTATTATGGGGCTTAGTTTTCACTAAGTTTCATGGGGAACTATAAGAAACCGTTGTAATAATAAGTTCTACGCTGTTCCCATGGACAGAACTGTTGTAATACGTTAGTTTACAATGTTTTCGAGCTAACAGAACCGTTTTATTCAATGGGAAATGCGTAGTTTAAAAGATATTTGGGTGAACTCTTATTACGGGGCTTAGTTTTCACTAAGTTTCATGAGGAACTATAAGAAACCGTTGTAATAATAAGTTCTACGCTGTTCCCATGGACAGAACTGTTGTAATACGTTAGTTCACAATGTTTTAGAGCTACCAGAACCGTTTTATTCAATGGGAAATGCGTAGTTTAAAAGATATTTAGGTGAACTCTTATTACGGGGCTTAGTTTTCACTAAGTTTCATGGGGAACTATAAGAAACCGTTGTAATAATAAGTTCTACGCTGTTCCCATGAACAGAACTGTTGTAATACGTTAGTTTACAATGTTTTAGAGCTAACAGAACCGTTTTATTCAATGGGAAATGCGTAGTTTAAAAGATATTTAGGTGAACTCTTATTACGGGGCTTAGTTTTCACTAAGTTTCATGGGGAACTATAAGAAACCGTTGTAATAATAAGTTCTACGCTGTTCCCATGGACAGAACTGTTGTAATACGTTAGTTTACAATGTTTTGGAGCTAACAGAACCGTTTTATTCAATGGGAAATGCGTAGTTTAAAAGATATTTAGGTGAACTCTTCTTATGGGGCTTAGTTTTCACTAAGTTTCATGGGGAACTATAAGAAACCGTTGTAATAATAAGTTCTACGCTGTTCCCATGGACAGAACTGTTGTAATACGTTAGTTTACAATGTTTTCGAGCTAACAGAACCGTTTTATTCAATGGAAATGCGTAGTTTAAAAGATATTTGGGTGAACTCTTATTACGGGGCTTAGTTTTCACTAAGTTTCATGAGGAACTATAAGAAACCGTTGTAATAATAAGTTCTACGCTGTTCCCATGGACAGAACTGTTGTAATACGTTAGTTCACAATGTTTTAGAGCTAACAGAACCGTTTTATTCAATGGGAAATGCGTAGTTTAAAAGATATTTAGGTGAACTCTTATTACGGGGCTTAGTTTTCACTAAGTTTCATGGGGAACTATAAGAAACCGTTGTAATAATAAGTTCTACGCTGTTCCCATGGACAGAACTGTTGTAATACATTAGTTTACAATGTTTTAGAGCTAACAGAACCATTTTATTCATAGGAAATGCGTAGTTTAAAAGATATTTAGGTGAACTCTTATTACGGGGCTTAGTTTTCACTAAGTTTCATGGGAAACTATAAGAAACCGTTGTAATGATAAGTTCTACGCTGTTCCAATGGACAGAACTGTTGTAATACGTTAGTTTACAATGTTTTAGAGCTAACAGAACCGTTTTATTCAATGGGAAATGCGTCGTTTAAAAGATATTTAGGTGAACTCTTATTACGGGGCTAAGTTTTCACTAAGTTTCATGGGGAGCTATAAGAAACCGTTGTAATAATAAGTTCTACGCTGTTCCCATGGACAGAACTGTTGTAATACGTTAGTTTACAATGTTTTAGAGCTAACAGAACCGTTTTATTTAATGGGAAATGCGTAGTTTAAAAGATATTTAGGTGAACTCTTATTACGGGGCTAAGCTTTCACTAAGTTTCATGTGGAACTGTAAGAAACCGTTGTAATAATAAGTTCTACGCTGTTCCCATGGACAGAACTGTTGTAATACGTTAGTTTACAATGTTTTAGAGCTAACAGAACCGTTTTATTCAATGGGAAATGCGTAGTTTAAAAGATATTTAGGTGAACTCTTATTACGGGGCTTAGTTTTCACTAAGTTTCATGGGGAACTATAAGAAACCGTTGTAATAATAAGTTCTACGCTGTTCCCATGGACAGAACTGTTGTAATACGTTAGTTTACAATGTTTTAGAGCTAACAGAACCGTTTTATTCAATGGGAAATGCGTAGTTTAAAAGATATTTAGGTGAACTCTTATTACGGGGCTTAGTTTTCACTAAGTTTCATGGGGAACTATAAGAAACCGTTGTAATAATAAGTTCTACGCTGTTCCCATGGACAGAACTGTTGTAATACGTTAGTTTACAATGTTTTAGAGCTAACAGAACCGTTTTATTCAATGGGAAATGCGTAGTTTAAAAGATATTTAGGTGAACTCTTATTACGGGGCTTAGTTTTCACTAAGTTTCATGGGGAACTATAAGAAACCGTTGTAATAATAAGTTCTACGCTGTTCCCATGGACAGAACTGTTGTAATACGTTAGTTTACAATGTTTTAGAGCTAACAGAACCGTTTTATTCAATGGGAAATGAGTAGTTTAAAAGATATTTAGGTGAACTCTTATTACGGGGCTTAGTTTTCACTAAGTTTCATGGGGAACTATAAGATACTGTTGTAATAATAAGTTCTACGCTGTTCCCATGGACAGAACTGTTGTAATACGTTAGTTTACAATGTTTTAGAGCTAACAGAACCGTTTTATTCAATGGGAAATGCGTAGTTTAAAAGATATTTAGGTGAACTCTTATTACGGGGCTTAGTTTTCACTAAGTTTCATGGGGAACTATAAGAAACCGTTGTAATAATAAGTTCTACGCTGTTCCCATGGACAGAACTGTTGTAATACGTTAGTTTACAATGTTTTAGAGCTAACAGAACCGTTTTATTCAATGGGAAATGCGTAGTTTAAAAGATATTTAGGTGAACTCTTATTACGGGGCTTAGTTTTCACTAAGTTTCATGGGGAACTATAAGAAACCGTTGTAATAATAAGTTCTACGCTGTTCCCATGGACAGAACTGTTGTAATACGTTAGTTTACAATGTTTTAGAGCTAACAGAACCGTTTTATTCAATGGGAAATGCGTAGTTTAAAAGATATTTAGGTGAACTCTTATTACGGGGCTTAGTTTTCACTAAGTTTCATGGGGAACTATAAGAAACCGTTGTAATAATAAGTTCTACGCTGTTCCCATGGACAGAACTGTTGTAATACGTTAGTTTACAATGTTTTAGAGCTAACAGAACCGTTTTATTCAATGGGAAATGCGTAGTTTAAAAGATATTTAGGTGAACTCTTATTACGGGGCTTAGTTTTCACTAAGTTTCACGGGGAACTATAAGAAACTGTTGTAATAATAAGTTCTACGCTGTTCCCATGGACAGAACTGTTGTAATACGTTAGTTTACAATGTTTTAGAGCTAACAGAACCGTTTTATTTAATGGGAAATGCGTAGTTTAAAAGATATTTAGGTGAACTCTTATTACGGGGCTTAGTTTTCACTAAGTTTCATGGGGAACTATAATAAACCGTTGTAATAATAAGTTCTACGCTGTTCCCATGGACAGAACTGTTGTAATACGTTAGTTTACAATGTTTTAGAGCTAACAGAACCGTTTTATTCAATGGGAAATGCGTAGTTTAAAAGATATTTAGGTGAACTCTTATTACGGGGCTTAGTTTTCACTAAGTTTCATGGAGAACTATAAGAAACCGTTGTAATAATAATTTCTACGCTGTTCCCATGGACGGAACTGTTGTAATACGTTAGTTTACAATGTTTTAGAGCTAACAGAACCGTTTTATTCAATGGGAAATGCGTAGTTTAAAAGATATTTAGGTGAACTCTTATTACAGGGCTTAGTTTTCACTAAGTTTCATGGGGAACTATAAGAAACTGTTGTAATAATAAGTTCTACGCTGTTCCCATGGACAGAACTGTTGTAATACGTTAGTTTACAATGTTTTAGAGCTAACAGAGCCGTTTTATTCAATGGGAAATGCGTAGTTTAAAAGATATTTAGGTGAACTCTTATTACGGGGCTTAGTTTTCACTAAGTTTCATGGGGAACTATAAGAAACCGTTGTAATAATAAGTTCTACGCTGTTCCCATGGACAGAACTGTTGTAATACGTTAGTTTACAATGTTTTAGAGCTAACAGAACCGTTTTATTTAATGGGAAATGCGTAGTTTAAAAGATATTTAGGTGAACTCTTTTTACGGGGCTTAGTTTTCACTAAGTTTCATGGGGAACTATAATAAACCGTTGTAATAATAAGTTCTACGCTGTTCCCATGGACAGAACTGTTGTAATACGTTAGTTTACAATGTTTTGGAGCTAACAGAACCGTTTTATTCAATGGGAAATGCGTAGTTTAAAAGATATTTAGGTGAACTCTTATTATGGGGCTTAGTTTTCACTAAGTTTCATGGGGAACTATAAGAAACCGTTGTAATAATAAGTTCTACGCTGCACTGTTCCATGGACAGAACTGTTGTAATTCGTTAGTTTACAATGTTTTAGAGCTAACAGAACCGTTTTATTCAATGGGAAATGCGTAGTTTAAAAGATATTAAGGTGAACTCTTATTACGGGGCTTAGTTTTCACTAAGTTTCATGGGGAACTATAAGAAACCGTTGTAATAATAAGTTCTACGCTGTTACCATGGACAGAACTGTTGTAATATGTTAGTTTACAATGTTTTAGAGCTAACAGAACCGTTTTATTCAATGGGAAATTGCGTAGTTTAAAAGATATTTAGGTGAACTCTTATTACGGGGCTTAGTTTTCACTAAGTTTCATGGGGAACTATAAGAAACCGTTGTAATAATAAGTTCTACGCTGTTCCCATTGACAGAACTGTTTTAATACGTTAGTTTACAATGTTTTAGAGCTAACAGAACCGTTTTATTCAATGGGAAATGCGTAGTTTAAAAGATATTTAGGTGAACTCCTTCTTACGGGGCTTAGTTTTCACTAAGTTTCATGGGAAACTATAAGAAACCGTGTAATAATAAGTTCTTCGCTGTTCCCATGGACAGAACTGTTGTAATACGTTAGTTTACAATGTTTTAGAGCTAACAGAAACGTTTTATTCAATGGGAAATGCGTAGTTTAAAAGATATTTGGTGAACTCTTTATTACGGGCTTAGTTTTCACTAAGTTTCATGGGGAACTATAAGAAACCGTTGTAATAATAAGTTCTTCGCTATTCCCATGGACAGAACTGTTGTAATACGTTAGTTTACAATGTTTTAGAGCTAACAGAACCATTTTATTCAATGGGAAATGCGTAATTTAAAAGATATTTAGGTGAACTCATATTACGGGGCTCAGTTTTCACTAAGTTTCATGGGGAACTATAAGAAACCGTTGTAATAATAAGCTCTACGCTGTTCCCATGGACAGAGCTGTTGTAATACGTTAGTTTACAATGTTTTAGAGCTAACAGAACCGTTTTATTCAATGGGAAATGCGTAGTTTAAAAGATATCTAGGTGAACTCTTATTACGGGGCTAGTTTTCACTAAGTTTCATGGGGAACTATAAGAAACCGTTGTAATAATAAGTTCTACGCTGTTCCCATGGACAGAACTGTTGTAATATGTTAGTTTACAATGTTTTAGAGCTAACAGAACCGTTTTATTCAATGGGAAATGCTTAGTTTAAAAGATATCTAGGTGAACTCTTATTACGGGGCTTAGTTTTCACTAAGTTTCATGGGGAACTATAAGAAACCGTTGTAATAATAAGTTCTACGCTGTTCCCATGGACAGAACTGTTGTAATATGTTAGTTTACAATGTTTTAGAGCTAACAGAACCGTTTTATTCAATGGGAAATGCTTAGTTTAAAAGATATTTAGGTGAACTCTTTTTACGGGGCTTAGTTTTCACTAAGTTTCATGGGGAACTATAAGAAACTGTTGTAATAATAAGTTCTACGCTGTTCCCATGGACAGAACTGTTGTAATACGTTAGTTTACAATGTTTTAGAGCTAACAGAACCGTTTTATTCAATGGGAAATGCGTAGTTTAAAAAAATTGAGGTGAACTCTTATTACGGGGCTTAGTTTTCACAAAGTTTCATGGGGAACTATAAGAAACCGTTGTAATAATAATTCACGCTGTTCCCATGGACAGAACTGTTGTAATACGTTAGTTTACAATGTTTTAGAGCTAACAGAACCGTTTTATTCAATGGGAAATGCGTAGTTTAAAAGATATTTAGGTGAACTCTTATTACGGGGCTTAGTTTTCACTAAGTTTCATGGGGAACTATAAGAAACCGTTGTAATAATAAGTTCTACGCTGTTCCCATGGACAGAACTGTTGTAATACGTTAGTTTACAATGTTTTAGAGCTAACAGAACCGTTTTATTCAATGGGAAATGCGTAGTTTAAAAGATATTTAGGTGAAACTCTTATTACGGGGCTTAGTTTCTACTAAGTTTCATGGGGAACTATAAGAAACCGTTGTAATAATAAGTTCTACGCTGTTCCCATGGACAGAACTGTTGTAATACGTTAGTTTACAATGTTTTAGAGCTAACAGAACCGTTTTATTCAATGGGAAATGCGTAGTTTAAAAGATATTTAGGTGAACTCTTATTACGGGGCTTAGTTTTCACTAAGTTTCATGGGGAACTATAAGAAACCGTTGTAATAATAAGTTCTACGCTGTTCCAATGGACAGAACTGTTGTAATACGTTAGTTTACAATGTTTTAGAGCTAACAGAACCGTTTTATTCAATGGGAAATGCGTAGTTTAAAAGATATTTAGGTGAACTCTTATTACGGGCTTAGTTTTCACTAAGTTTCATGGGGAAATATAAGAAACCGTTGTAATAATAAGTTCTACGCTGTTCCCATGGACAGAACTGTTGTAATACGTTAGTTTACAATGTTTTAGAGCTAACAGAACCGTTTTATTCAATGGGAAATGCGTAGTTTAAAAGATATTTAGGTGAACTCTTATTACGGGGCTTAGTTTTTACTAAGTTTCATGGGGAACTATAAGAAACCGTTGTAATAATAAGTTCTTCGCTGTTCCCATGGACAGAACTGTTGTAATACGTTAGTTTACAATGTTTTAGAGCTAACAGAACCGTTTTATTCAATGGGAAATGCGTAGTTTAAAAGATATTTAGGTGAACTCTTATTACGGGGCTTAGTTTTCCACTAAGTTTCATGGGAAACTATAAGAAACCGTTGTAATATTAAGTTCTATGCTGTTTCCATGGACAGAACTGTTGTAATACCTTAGTTTACAATGTTTTAGAGCAAACAGAATCGTTTTATTCAATGGGAAAAGCGTAGTTTAAAAGATATTTAAATGAACTCTTATTACGGGGCTTAGTTTTCACTAAGTTTCATGGGGAACTATAAGAAACCGTTGTTATAATAAGTTCTATGCTGTTCCCATAGACAGAACTGTTGTAATACGTTAGTTTACAATGATTTAGAGCTAACAGAACCGTTTTATTCAATGGGAAATGCGTAGTTTAAAAAATATTTAGGTGAACTCTTATTACAGGGCTTAGTTTTCACTAAGTTTCATGGGGAACTATAAGAAACCGTTGTAATGATAAGTTTTACACTGTTCCCATGGACAGAACTGTTGTAATTCGTTAGTTTACAATGTTTTAGAGCTAACAGAACCGTTTTATTCAATGGGAAATGCGTAGTTTAAAAGATATTAAGGTGAACTCTTATTACGGGGCTTAGTTTTCACTAAGTTTCATGGGGAACTATAAGAAACCGTTGTAATAATAAGTTCTACGCTGTTACCATGGACAGAACTGTTGTAATATGTTAGTTTACAATGTTTTAGAGCTAACAGAACCGTTTTATTCAATGGGAAATGCGTAGTTTAAAAGATATTTAGGTGAACTCTTATTACGGGGCTTAGTTTTCACTAAGTTTCATGGGGAACTATAAGAAACCGTTGTAATAATAAGTTCTACGCTGTTCCCATGGACAGAACTGTTGTAATACGTTAGTTTACAATGTTTTAGAGCTAACAGAACCGTTTTATTCAATGGGAAATGCGTAGTTTAAAAGATATTTAGGTGAACTCTTATTACAGGGCTTAGTTTTCACTAAGTTTCATGGGGAACTATAAGAAACCGTTGTAATAATAAGTTCTACGCTGTTCCCATGGACAGAACTGTTGTAATACGTTAGTTTACAATGTTTTAGAGCTAACAGAACCGTTTTATTCAATGGGAAATGCGTAGTTTAAAAGATATTTAGGTGAACTCTTATTACGGGGCCTTAGTTTTCACTAAGTTTCATGGGGAACTATAAGAAACCGTTGTAATAATAAGTTCTACGCTGTTCCCATGGACAGAACTGTTGTAATACGTTAGTTTACAATGTTTTAGAGCTAACAGAACCGTTTTATTCATTTGGAAATGCGTAGTTTAAAAGATATTTAGGTGAACTCTTATTACGGGGCTTAGATTTCACTAAGTTTCATGGGGAACTATAAGAAACCGTTGTAATAATAAGTTCTACGCTGTTCCCATGGACAGAACTGTTGTAATACGTTAGTTTACAATGTTTTAGAGCTAACAGAACCGTTTTATTCAATGGGAAATGCGTAGTTTAAAAGATATTTAGGTGAACTCTTATTACGGGGCTTAGTTTTCACTAAGTTTCATGGGGAACTATAAGAAACCGTTGTAATAATAAGTTCTACGCTGTTCCCATGGACAGAACTGTTGTAATACGTTAGTTTACAATGTTTTAGAGCTATCAGAACCGTTTTATTCAATGGGAAATGCGTAGTTTAAAAGATATTTAGATGAACTCTTATTACGGGGCTTAGTTTTCACTAAGTTTCATGGGGAACTATAAGAAACCGTTGTAATAATAAGCTCTACGCTGTTCCCATGGACAGAACTGTTGTAATACGTTAGTTTACAATGTTTTAGAGCTAACAGAACCGTTTTATTCAATGGAAAATGCGTAGTTTAAAAGATATTTAGGTGAACTCTTATTACGGGGCTTAGTTTTCACTAAGTTTCATGGGGAACTATAAGAAACCGTTGTAATAATAAGTTCTACGCTGTTCCCATGGACAGAACTGTTGTAATACGTTAGTTACAATGTTTTAGAGCTAACAGAACCGTTTTATTCAATTGGAAATGCTTACTTTAAAAGATATTTAGGTGAACTCTTATTACGGGGGCTTAGTTTTCACTAAGTTTTATGGGTAACTATAAGAAACCGTTGTAATAATAAGTTCTACGCTGTTCCCATGGACAGAACTGTTTTATACGTTAGTTTACAATGGTTTAGAGCTAACAGAACCGCTTTATTCAATGGGAAATTTGTAGTTTAAAAGATATTTAGGTGAACTCTTTTTACGGGGCTTAGTTTTCACTAAGTTTCATGGGGAACTATAAAAACCGTTGTAATAATAAGTTCTACGCTGTTCCCATGGACAGAACTGTTGTAATACGTTAGTTTACAATGTTTTCGAGCTAACAGAACCGTTTTATTCAATGGGAAATGCGTAGTTTAAAAGATATTTAGGTGAACTCTTATTACGGGGCTTAGTTTTCACAAAGTTTCATGGGGAACTATAAGAAACCGTTGTAATAATAAGTTCTACGCTGTTCCCATGGACAGAACTGTTGTAATACGTTAGTTTACAATGTTTTAGAGCTAACAGAACCGTTTTATTCAATGGGAAATGCGTAGTTTAAAAGATATTCAGGTGAACTCTTATTACGGGGCTTAGTTTTCACTAAGTTTCATGGGGAACTATAAGAAACCGTTGTAATAATAAGTTCTACGCTGTTCCCATGGACAGAACTGTTGTAATACGTTAGTTTACAATGTTTTAGAGCTAACAGAACCGTTTTATTCAATGGGAAATGCGTAGTTTAAAATATATTTAGGTGAACTCTTATTACGGGGCTTAGTTTTTACTAAGTTTCATGGGGAACTATAAGAAACCGTTGTAATAATAAGTTCTACGCTGATCCCATGGACAGAACTGTTGTAATACGTTAGTTTACAATGTTTTAGAGCTAACAGAACCGTTTTATTCAATGGGAAATGCGTAGTTTAAAAGATATTTAGGTGAACTCTTATTACGGGGCTTAGTTTTCACTAAGTTTCATGGGGAACTATAAGAAACCGTTGTAATAATAAGTTCTACGCTGTTCCCATGGACAGAACTGTTGTAATACGTTAGTTTACAATGTTTTAGAGCTAACAGAACCGTTTTATTCATGGGAAATGCTTAGTTTAAAAGATATTTAGGTGAACTCTTATTACGGGGCTTAGTTTTCACTAAGTTTCATGGGGAACTATAAGAAACCGTTGTAATAATAAGTTCTACGCTGTTCCCATGGACAGAACTGTTGTAATACGTTAGTTTACAATGGTATAGAGCTAACACAACCGTTTTATTCAATGGGAAATGCGTAGTTTAAAAGATATTTAGGTGAACTCTTATTACGGGGCTTAGTTTTCACTAAGTTTCATGGGGAACTATAAGAAACCGTTGTAATAATAAGTTCTACGCTGTTCCCATGGACAGAACTGTTGTAATACGTTAGTTTACAATGTTTTAGAGCTAACAGAACCGTTTTATTCAATGGGAAATGCGTAGTTTAAAAGATATTTAGGTGAACTCTTATTACGGGGCTTAGTTTTCACTAAGTTTCATGGGGAACTATAAGAAACCGTTGTAATAATAAGTTCTGCGCTGTTCCCATGGACAGAACTGTTGTAATACGTTAGTTTACAATGTTTTAGAGCTAACAGAACCGTTTTATTCAATGGGAAATGCGTAGTTTAAAAGATATTTAGGTGAACTCTTATTACGGGGCTTAGTTTTTACTAAGTTTCATGGGGAACTATAAGAAACCGTTGTAATAATAAGTTCTACGCTGTTCCCATGGACAGAACTGTTGTAATACGTTAGTTTACAATGTTTTAGAGCTAACAGAACCGTATATTCAATGGGAAATGCGTAGTTTAAAAGATATTTAGGTGAACTCTTATTACGGGGCTTAGTTTTCACTAAGTTTCATGGGAAACTATAAGAAACCGTTGCAATAATAAGTTCTATGCTGTTTCCATGGACAGAACTGTTGTAATACGTTAGTTTACAATGTTTTAGAGCAAACAGAACCGTTTTATTCAATGGGAAAAGCGTAGTTTAAAAGATATTTAGGTGAACTCTTATTACGGGGCTTAGTTTTCACTAAGTTTCATGGGGAACTATAAGAAACCGTTGTTATAATAAGTTCTACGCTGTTCCCATGGACAGAACTGTTGTAATACGTTAGTTTACAATGTTTTACAGCTAACAGAACCGTTTTATTCAATGGGAAATGCGTAGTTTAAAAGATATTTAGGTGAACTCTTATTACGGGGCTTAGTTTTCACTAAGTTTCATGGGGAACTATAAGAAACCGTTGTAATGATAAGTTCTACGCTGTTCCCATGGACAGAACTGTTGTAATTCGTTAGTTTACAATGTTTTAGAGCTAACAGAACCGTTTTATTCAATGGGAAATGCGTAGTTTAAAAGATATTAAGGTGAACTCTTATTACGGGGCTTAGTTTTCACTAAGTTTCATGGGGAACTATAAGAAACCGTTGTAATAATAAATTCTACGCTGTTACCATGGACAGAACTGTTGTAATACGTTAGTTTACAATGTTTTAGAGCTAACAGAACCGTTTTATTCAATTGGAAATGCGTAGTTTAAAAGATATTTAGGTGAACTCTTATTACGGGGCTTAGTTTTCACTAAGTTTCATGGGGAACTATAAGAAACCGTTGTAATAATAAGTTCTACGCTGTTCCCATTGACAGAACTGTTGTAATACGTTAGTTTACAATGTTTTAGAGCTAACAGAACCGTTTTATTCAATGGGAAATGCGTAGTTTAAAAGATATTTAGGTGAACTCTTATTGCGGGGCTTAGTTTTCACTAAGTTTCATGGGGAACTATAAGAAACCGTTGTAATAATAAGTTCTACGCTGTTCCCATGGACAGAATTGTTGTAATACGTTAGTTTACAATGTTTTAGAGCTAACAGAACCGTTTTATTCATTTGGAAATGCGTAGTTTAAAAGATATTTTGGTGAACTCTTTTTACGGGCTCAGTTTTCACTAAGTTTCATGGGAACTATAAGAAACCGTTGTAATAATAGGTTCTACGCTGTTCCCATGGACAGAACTGTTGTAATACGTTAGTTTACAATGTTTTAGAGCTAACAGAACCATTTTATTCAATGGGAAATGCGTAGTTTAAAAGATATTTAGGTGAACTCTTATTACGGGGCTTAGTTTTCACTAAGTTTCATGGGGAACTATAAGAAACCGTTGTAATAATAAGTTCTACGCTGTTCCCATGGACAGAACTGTTGTAATACGTTAGTTTACAATGTTTTAGAGCTAACAGAACCGTTTTATTCAATAGGAAATGCGTAGTTTAAAAGATATTTAGGTGAACTCTTATTGCGGGGCTTAGTTTTCACTAAGTCTCATGGGGAACTATAAGAAACCGTTGTAATAATAAGTTCTACGCTGTTCCCATGGACAGAATTGTTGTAATACGTTAGTTTACAATGTTTTAGAGCTAACAGAACCGTTTTATTCATTTGGAAATGCGTAGTTTAAAAGATATTTAGGTGAACTCTTTTTACGGGGCTTAGTTTTCACTAAGTTTCATTGGGAACTATAAGAAACCGTTGTAATAATAGGTTCTACGCTGTTCCCATGGACAGAACTGTTGTAATACGTTAGTTTACAATGTTTTAGAGCTAACAGAACCGTTTTATTCAATGGGAAATGCGTAGTTTAAAAGATATTTAGGTGAACTCTTTATTACGGGGCTTAGTTTTCATTAAGTTTCACGGGAACTATAAGAAACCGTTGTAATAATAAGTTCTACGCTGTTCCCATGGACAGAACTGTTGTAATACGTTAGTTTACAATGTTTTAGAGCTAACAGAACCGTTTTATTCAATGGGAAATGCGTAGTTTAAAAGATATTTAGGTGAACTCTTATTACGGGGCTTAGTTTTCATTAAGTTTCACGGGGAACTATAAGAAACCGTTGTAATAATAAGTTCTACGCTGTTCCCATGGACAGAACTGTTGTAATATGTTAGTTTACAATGTTTTAGAGCTAACAGAACCGTTTTATTCAATGGGAAATGCGTAGTTTAAAAGATATTTAGGTGAACTCTTTTTACGGGGCTTAGTTTTCACTAAGTTTCATGGGGAACTATAAGAAACCGTTGTAATAATAAGTTCTACGCTGTTCCCATGGACAGAACTGTTGTAATACGTTAGTTTACAATGTTTTAGAGCTAACAGAACCGTTTTATTCAATGGGAAATGCGTAGTTTAAAAGATATTTTGGTGAACTCTTATTACGGGGCTTAGTTTTCACAAAGTTTCATGGGGAACTATAAGAAACCGTTGTAATAATAAGTTCTACGCTGTTCCCATGGACAGAACTGTTGTAATACGTTAGTTTACAATGTTTAAGAGCTAACAGAACCGTTTTATTCAATGGGAAATGCGTAGTTTAAAAGATATTTAGGTGAACTCTTATTACGGGGCTTAGTTTTCACTAAGTTTCATGGGGAACTATAAGAAACCGTTGTAATAATAAGTTCTACGCTGTTCCCATGGACAGAACTGTTGTAATACGTTAGTTTACAATGTTTTAGAGCTAACAGAACCGTTTTATTCAATGGGAAATGCGTAGTTTAAAAGATATTTAGGTGAACTCTTATTACGGGGCTCAGTTTCTACTAAGTTTCATGGGGAACTATAAGAAACCGTTGTAATAATAAGTTCTACGCTGTTCCGATGGACAGAACTGTTGTAATACGTTAGTTTACAATGTTTTAGAGCTAACAGTACCGTTTTATTCAATGGGAAATGCGTAGTTTAAAAGATATTTAGGTGAACTCTTATTACGGGGCTTAGTTTTCACTAAGTTTCATGGGGAACTATAAGAAACCGTTGTAATAATAAGTTCTACGCTGTTCCCATGGACAGAACTGTTGTAATACGTTAGTTTACAATGCTTTAGAGCTAACAGAACCGTTTTATTCAATGGGAAATGCTTAGTTTAAAAGATATTTAGGTGAACTCTTATTACGGGGCTTAGTTTTCACTAAGTTTCATGGGGAACTATAAGAAACCGTTGTAATAATAAGTTCTACGCTGTTCCCATGGACAGAACTGTTGTAATACGTTAGTTTACAATGGTATAGAGCTAACAGAACCGCTTTATTCAATGGGAAATGCGTAGTTTAAAAGATATTTAGGTGAACTCTTTTTACGGGGCTTAGTTTTCACTAAGTTTCATGGGGAACTATAAGAAACCGTTGTAATAATAAGTTCTACGCTGTTCCCATGGACAGAACTGTTGTAATACGTTAGTTTACAATGTTTTAGAGCTAACAGAACCGTTTTATTCAATGGGAAATGCGTAGTTTAAAAGATATTTAGGTGAACTCTTATTACGGGGCTTAGTTTTCACTAAGTTTCATGGGGAGCTATAAGAAACCGTTGTAATAATAAGTTCTACGCTGTTCCAATGGACAGAACTGTTGTAATACGTTAGTTTACAATGTTTTAGAGCTAACAGAACCGTTTTATTCAATGGGAAATGCGTAGTTTAAAAGATATTTAGGTGAACTCTTATTACGGGGCTTAGTTTTCACTAAGTTTCATGGGGAAATATAAGAAACTGTTGTAATAATAAGTTCTACGCTGTTCCCATGGACAGAACTGTTGTAATACGTTAGTTTACAATGTTTTAGAGCTAACAGAACCGTTTTATTCAATGGGAAATGCGTAGTTTAAAAGATATTTAGGTGAACTCTTATTACGGGGCTTAGTTTTTACTAAGTTTCATGGGGAACTATAAGAAACCGTTGTAATAATAAGTTCTTCGCTGTTCCCATGGACAGAACTGTTGTAATACGTTAGTTTACAATGTTTTAGAGCTAACAGAACCGTTTTATTCAATGGGAAATGCGTAGTTTAAAAGATATTTAGGTGAACTCTTATTACGGGGCTTAGTTTTCACTAAGTTTCATGGGAAACTATAAGAAACCGTTGTAATATTAAGTTCTATGCTGTTTCCATGGACAGAACTGTTGTAATACCTTAGTTTACAATGTTTTAGAGCAAACAGAATCGTTTTATTCAATGGGAAAAGCGTAGTTTAAAAGATATTTAAATGAACTCTTATTACGGGGCTTAGTTTTCACTAAGTTTCATGGGGAACTATAAGAAACCGTTGTTATAATAAGTTCTACGCTGTTCCCATAGACAGAACTGTTGTAATACGTTAGTTTACAATGATTTAGAGCTAACAGAACCGTTTTATTCAATGGGAAATGCGTAGTTTAAAAAATATTTAGGTGAACTCTTATTACAGGGCTTAGTTTTCACTAAGTTTCATGGGGAACTATAAGAAACCGTTGTAATGATAAGTTCTACACTGTTCCCATGGACAGAACTGTTGTAATTCGTTAGTTTACAATGTTTTAGAGCTAACAGAACCGTTTTATTCAATGGGAAATGCGTAGTTTAAAAGATATTAAGGTGAACTCTTATTACGGGGCTTAGTTTTCACTAAGTTTCATGGGGAACTATAAGAAACCGTTGTAATAATAAGTTCTACGCTGTTACCATGGACAGAACTGTTGTAATATGTTAGTTTACAATGTTTTAGAGCTAACAGAACCGTTTTATTCAATGGGAAATGCGTAGTTTAAAAGATATTTAGGTGAACTCTTATTACGGGGCTTAGTTTTCACTAAGTTTCATGGGGAACTATAAGAAACCGTTGTAATAATAAGTTCTACGCTGTTCCCATTGACAGAACTGTTTTAATACGTTAGTTTACAATGTTTTAGAGCTAACAGAACCGTTTTATTCAATGGGAAATGCGTAGTTTAAAAGATATTTAGGTGAACTCTTATTACGGGGCTTAGTTTTCACTAAGTTTCATGGGAAACTATAAGAAACCGTTGTAATAATAAGTTCTTCGCTGTTCCCATGGACAGAACTGTTGTAATACGTTAGTTTACAATGTTTTAGAGCTAACAGAACCGTTTTATTCAATGGGAAATGCGTAGTTTAAAAGATATTTGGTGAACTCTTATTACGGGGCTTAGTTTTCACTAAGTTTCATGGGGAACTATAAGAAACCGTTGTAATAATAAGTTCTTCGCTATTCCCATGGACAGAACTGTTGTAATACGTTAGTTTACAATGTTTTAGAGCTAACAGAACCATTTTATTCAATGGGAAATGCGTAATTTAAAAGATATTTAGGTGAACTCATATTACGGGGCTCAGTTTTCACTAAGTTTCATGGGGAACTATAAGAAACCGTTGTAATAATAAGCTCTACGCTGTTCCCATGGACAGAGCTGTTGTAATACGTTAGTTTACAATGTTTTAGAGCTAACAGAACCGTTTTATTCAATGGGAAATGCGTAGTTTAAAAGATATCTAGGTGAACTCTTATTACGGGGCTTAGTTTTCACTAAGTTTCATGGGGAACTATAAGAAACCGTTGTAATAATAAGTTCTACGCTGTTCCCATGGACAGAACTGTTGTAATATGTTAGTTTACAATGTTTTAGAGCTAACAGAACCGTTTTATTCAATGGGAAATGCTTAGTTTAAAAGATATCTAGGTGAACTCTTATTACGGGGCTTAGTTTTCACTAAGTTTCATGGGGAACTATAAGAAACCGTTGTAATAATTAGTTCTACGCTGTTCCCATGGACAGAACTGTTGTAATATGTTAGTTTACAATGTTTTAGAGCTAACAGAACCGTTTTATTCAATGGGAAATGCTTAGTTTAAAAGATATTTAGGTGAACTCTTTTTACGGGGCTTAGTTTTCACTAAGTTTCATGGGGAACTATAAGAAACTGTTGTAATAATAAGTTCTACGCTGTTCCCATGGACAGAACTGTTGTAATACGTTAGTTTACAATGTTTTAGAGCTAACAGAACCGTTTTATTCAATGGGAAATGCGTAGTTTAAAAAAATTGAGGTGAACTCTTATTACGGGGCTTAGTTTTCACAAAGTTTCATGGGGAACTATAAGAAACCGTTGTAATAATAATTCACGCTGTTCCCATGGACAGAACTGTTGTAATACGTTAGTTTACAATGTTTTAGAGCTAACAGAACCGTTTTATTCAATGGGAAATGCGTAGTTTAAAAGATATTTAGGTGAACTCTTATTACGGGGCTTAGTTTTCACTAAGTTTCATGGGGAACTATAAGAAACCGTTGTAATAATAAGTTCTACGCTGTTCCCATGGACAGAACTGTTGTAATACGTTAGTTTACAATGTTTTAGAGCTAACAGAACCGTTTTATTCAATGGGAAATGCGTAGTTTAAAAGATATTTAGGTGAACTCTTATTACGGGGCTTAGTTTTCACTAAGTTTCATGGGGAACTATAAGAAACCGTTGTAATAATAAGTTCTACGCTGTTCCAATGGACAGAACTGTTGTAATACGTTAGTTTACAATGTTTTAGAGCTAACAGAACCGTTTTATTCAATGGGAAATGCGTAGTTTAAAAGATATTTAGGTGAACTCTTATTACGGGGCTTAGTTTTCACTAAGTTTCATGGGGAAATATAAGAAACCGTTGTAATAATAAGTTCTACGCTGTTCCCATGGACAGAACTGTTGTAATACGTTAGTTTACAATGTTTTAGAGCTAACAGAACCGTTTTATTCAATGGGAAATGCGTAGTTTAAAAGATATTTAGGTGAACTCTTATTACGGGGCTTAGTTTTTACTAAGTTTCATGGGGAA
This sequence comes from Pelagia noctiluca, assembly GCA_963924455.1. Classification (NCBI taxonomy): domain Eukaryota; kingdom Metazoa; phylum Cnidaria; class Scyphozoa; order Semaeostomeae; family Pelagiidae; genus Pelagia; species Pelagia noctiluca. The sequence continues at coordinate 6,263,454 of OZ004323.1, forward strand.
CTATAAGAAACCGTTGTAATAATAAGTTCTTCGCTGTTCCCATGGACAGAACTGTTGTAATACGTTAGTTTACAATGTTTTAGAGCTAACAGAACCGTTTTATTCAATGGGAAATGCGTAGTTTAAAAGATATTTAGGTGAACTCTTATTACGGGGCTTAGTTTTCACTAAGTTTCATGGGAAACTATAAGAAACCGTTGTAATATTAAGTTCTATGCTGTTTCCATGGACAGAACTGTTGTAATACCTTAGTTTACAATGTTTTAGAGCAAACAGAATCGTTTTATTCAATGGGAAAAGCGTAGTTTAAAAGATATTTAGGTGAACTCTTATTACGGGGCTTAGTTTTCACTAAGTTTCATGGGGAACTATAAGAAACCGTTGTTATAATAAGTTCTACGCTGTTCCCATAGACAGAACTGTTGTAATACGTTAGTTTACAATGATTTAGAGCTAACAGAACCGTTTTATTCAATGGGAAATGCGTAGTTTAAAAAATATTTAGGTGAACTCTTATTACAGGGCTTAGTTTTCACTAAGTTTCATGGGGAACTATAAGAAACCGTTGTAATGATAAGTTCTACACTGTTCCCATGGACAGAACTGTTGTAATTCGTTAGTTTACAATGTTTTAGAGCTAACAGAACCGTTTTATTCAATGGGAAATGCGTAGTTTAAAAGATATTAAGGTGAACTCTTATTACGGGGCTTAGTTTTCACTAAGTTTCATGGGGAACTATAAGAAACCGTTGTAATAATAAGTTCTACGCTGTTACCATGGACAGAACTGTTGTAATATGTTAGTTTACAATGTTTTAGAGCTAACAGAACCGTTTTATTCAATGGGAAATGCGTAGTTTAAAAGATATTTAGGTGAACTCTTATTACGGGGCTTAGTTTTCACTAAGTTTCATGGGGAACTATAAGAAACCGTTGTAATGATAAGTTCTACACTGTTCCCATGGACAGAACTGTTGTAATTCGTTAGTTTACAATGTTTTAGAGCTAACAGAACCGTTTTATTCAATGGGAAATGCGTAGTTTAAAAGATATTAAGGTGAACTCTTATTACGGGGCTTAGTTTTCACTAAGTTTCATGGGGAACTATAAGAAACCGTTGTAATAATAAGTTCTACGCTGTTACCATGGACAGAACTGTTGTAATATGTTAGTTTACAATGTTTTAGAGCTAACAGAACCGTTTTATTCAATGGGAAATGCGTAGTTTAAAAGATATTTAGGTGAACTCTTATTACGGGGCTTAGTTTTCACTAAGTTTCATGGGGAACTATAAGAAACCGTTGTAATAATAAGTTCTACGCTGTTCCCATTGACAGAACTGTTTTAATACGTTAGTTTACAATGTTTTAGAGCTAACAGAACCGTTTTATTCAATGGGAAATGCGTAGTTTAAAAGATATTTAGGTGAACTCTTATTACGGGGCTTAGTTTTCACTAAGTTTCATGGGAAACTATAAGAAACCGTTGTAATAATAAGTTCTTCGCTGTTCCCATGGACAGAACTGTTGTAATACGTTAGTTTACAATGTTTTAGAGCTAACAGAACCGATTTATTCAATGGGAAATGCGTAGTTTAAAAGATATTTGGTGAACTCTTATTACGGGGCTTAGTTTTCACTAAGTTTCATGGGGAACTATAAGAAACCGTTGTAATAATAAGTTCTTCGCTATTCCCATGGACAGAACTGTTGTAATACGTTAGTTTACAATGTTTTAGAGCTAACAGAACCATTTTATTCAATGGGAAATGCGTAATTTAAAAGATATTTAGGTGAACTCTTATTACGGGGCTCAGTTTTCACTAAGTTTCATGGGGAACTATAAGAAACCGTTGTAATAATAAGCTCTACGCTGTTCCCATGGACAGAGCTGTTGTAATACGTTAGTTTACAATGTTTTAGAGCTAACAGAACCGTTTTATTCAATGGGAAATGCGTAGTTTAAAAGATATCTAGGTGAACTCTTATTACGGGGCTTAGTTTTCACTAAGTTTCATGGGGAACTATAAGAAACCGTTGTAATAATAAGTTCTACGCTGTTCCCATGGACAGAACTGTTGTAATATGTTAGTTTACAATGTTTTAGAGCTAACAGAACCGTTTTATTCAATGGGAAATGCTTAGTTTAAAAGATATCTAGGTGAACTCTTATTACGGGGCTTAGTTTTCACTAAGTTTCATTGGGAACTATAAGAAACCGTTGTAATAATAAGTTCTACGCTGTTCCCATGGACAGAACTGTTGTAATATGTTAGTTTACAATGTTTTAGAGCTAACAGAACCGTTTTATTCAATGGGAAATGCTTAGTTTAAAAGATATTTAGGTGAACTCTTTTTACGGGGCTTAGTTTTCACTAAGTTTCATGGGGAACTATAAGAAACCGTTGTAATAATAAGTTCTACGCTGTTCCCATGGACAGAACTGTTGTAATACGTTAGTTTACAATGTTTTAGAGCTAACAGAACCGTTTTATTCAATGGGAAATGTGTAGTTTAAAAGAAATTGAGGTGAACTCTTATTACGGGGCTTAGTTTTCACAAAGTTTCATGGGGAACTATAAGAAACCGTTGTAATAATAATTCACGCTGTTCCCATGGACAGAACTGTTGTAATACGTTAGTTTACAATGTTTTAGAGCTAACAGAACCGTTTTATTCAATGGGAAATGCGTAGTTTAAAAGATATTTAGGTGAAATCTTATTACGGGGCTTAGTTTTCACTAAGTTTCATGGGGAACTATAAGAAACCGTTGTAATAATAAGTTCTACGCTGTTCCCATGGACAGAACTGTTGTAATACGTTAGTTTACAATGTTTTAGAGCTAACAGAACCATTTTATTCAATGGGAAATGCGTAGTTTAAAAGATATTTAGGTGAACTCTTATTACGGGGCTTAGTTTCTACTAAGTTTCATGGGGAACTATAAGAAACCGTTGTAATAATAAGTTCTACGCTGTTCCCATGGACAGAACTGTTGTAATACGTTAGTTTACAATGTTTTAGAGCTAACAGAACCGTTTTATTCAATGGGAAATGCGTAGTTTAAAAGATATTTAGGTGAACTCTTATTACGGGGCTTAGTTTTCACTAAGTTTCATGGGGAACTATAAGAAACCGTTGTAATAATAAGTTCTACGCTGTTCCCATGGACAGAACTGTTGTAATACGTTAGTTTACAATGTTTTAGAGCCAACAGAACCGTTTTATTCAATGGGAAATGCGTAGTTTAAAAGATATTTAGGTGAACTCTTATTACGGGGCTTATAGTTTTCACTAAGTTTCATGGGGAACTATAAGAAACCGTTGTAATAATAAGTTCTACGCTGTTCCCATGGACAGAACTGTTGTATTACGTTAGTTTACAATGTTTTAGAGCTAACAGAACCGTTTTATTCAATGGGAAATGCGTAGTTTAAAAGATATTTAGGTGAACTCTTATTACGGGGCTTAGTTTTCACTAAGTTTCATGGGGAACTATAAGAAACCGTTGTAATAATAAGTTCTACGCTGTTCTCATGGACAGAACTGTTGTAATACGTTAGTTTACAATGTTTTAGAGCTAACAGAACCGTTTTATTCAATGGGAAATGCGTAGTTTAAAAGATATTTAGGTGAACTCTTATTACGGGGCTTAGTTTTCACTAAGTTTCATGGGGAACTATAAGAAACCGTTGTAATAATAAGTTCTACGCTGTTCCCATGGACAGAACTGTTGTAATACGTTAGTTTACAATGTTTTAGAGCTAACAGAACCGTTTTATTCAATGGGAAATGCGTAGTTTAAAAGATATTTAGGTGAACTCTTATTACGGGGCTTAGTTTTCACTAAGTTTCATGGGGAACTATAAGAAACTGTTGTAATAATAAGTTCCACGCTGTTCCCATGGACAGAGCTGTTGTAATACATTAGTTTACAATGTTTTAGAGCTAACAAAACCGTTTTATTCAATGGGAATTGCGTAGTTTAAAAGATATTTAGGTGAACTCTTATTACGGGGCTTAGTTTTCACTAAGTTTCATGGGGAACTATAAGAAACCGTTGTAATAATAAGTTCTACGCTGTTCCCATGGACAGAACTGTTGTAATACGTTAGTTTACAATGTTTTAGAGCTAACAGAACCGTTTTATTCAATGGGAAATGCGTAGTTTAAAAGATATTTAGGTGAACTCTTATTACGGGGCTTAGTTTTCACTAAGTTTCATGGGGAACTATAAGAAACCGTTGTAATGATAAGTTCTACGCTGTTTCCATGGACAGAACTGTTGTAATACGTTAGTTTACAATGTTTTAGAGCTAACAGAACCGTTTTATTCAATGGGAAATGCGTAGTTTTAAAGATATTCAGGTGAACTCTTATTACGGGGCTTAGTTTTCACTAAGTTTCATGGGGAACTATAAGAAACCGTTGTAATAATAAGTTCTTCGCTGTTCCCATGGACAGAACTGTTGTAATACGTTAGTTTACAATGTTTTAGAGCTAACAGAACCGTTTTATTCAATGGGAAATGCGTAGTTTAAAAGATATTTAGGTGAACTCTTATTACGGGGCTTAGTTTTCACTAAATTTCATGGGGAACTATAAGAAACCGTTGTAATAATAAGTTCTACGCTGTTCCCATGGACAGAACTGTTGTAATACGTTAGTTTACAATGTTTTAGAGCTAACAGAACCGTTTTATTCAATGGGAAATGCGTAGTTTAAAAGATATTAAGGTGAACTCTTATTACGGGGCTTAGTTTTTACTAAGTTTCATGGGGAACTATAAGAAACCGTTGTAATAATAAGTTCTACGCTGTTCCCATGGGCAGAACTGTTGTAATACGTTAGTTTACAATGTTTTAGAGCTAACAGAACTGTTTTATTCAATGGGAAATGCGTAGTTTAAAAGATATTCAGGTGAACTCTTATTACGGGGCTTAGTTTTCACTAAGTTTCATGGGGAACTATAAGAAACCGTTGTAATAATAAGTTCTTCGCTGTTCCCATGGACAGAACTGTTGTAATACGTTAGTTTACAATGTTCTTGAGCTAGCAGAACCATTTTATTCAATGGGAAATGCGTAGTTTAAAAGATATTTAGGTGAACTCTTATTACGGGGCTTAGTTTTCACTAAGTTTCATGGGGAACTATAAGAAACCGTTGTAATGATAAGTTCTACGCTGTTCCCATGGACAGAACTGTTGTAATACGTTAGTTTACAATGTTTTAGAGCTAACAGAACCGTTTTATTCAATGGGAAATGCGTAGTTTAAAAGATATTCAGGTGAACTCTTATTACGGGGCGTAGTTTTCACTAAGTTTCATGGGGAACTATAAGAAACCGTTGTAATAATAAGTTCTTCGCTGTTCCCATGGACAGAACTGTTGTAATACGTTAGTTTACAATGTTTTAGAGCTATCAGAACCGTTTCATTCAATGGGAAATGCGTAGTTTAAAAGATATTTAGGTGAACTCTTATTACGGGGCTTAGTTTTCACTAAGTTTCATGGGGAACTATAAGAAACCGTTGTAATGATAAGTTCTACGCTGTTCCCATGGACAGAACTGTTGTAATACGTTAGTTTACAATGTTTTAGAGCTAACAGAACCGTTTTATTCAATGGGAAATGCGTAGTTTAAAAGATATTTAGGTGAACTCTTATTACGGGGCTTAGTTTTCACTAAGTTTCATGGGGAACTATAAGAAACCATTGTAATAATAAATTCTACGCTGTTACCATTGACAGAACTGTTGTAATACGTTAGTTTACAATGTTTTAGAGCTAACAGAAGCGTTTTATTCAATGGGAAATGCGTAGTTTAAAAGATATTTAGGTGAACTCTTATTACGGGGCTTAGTTTTCACTAAGTTTCATGGGGAACTATAAGAAACCGTTGTAATAATAAGTTCTACGCTGTTCCCATTGACAGAACTGTTGTAATACGTTAGTTTACAATGTTTTAGAGCTAACAGAACCGTTTTATTCAATGGGAAATGCGTAGTTTAAAAGATATTTAGGTGAACTCTTATTACAGGGCTTAGTTTTCACTAAGTTTCATGGGGAACTATAAGAAACCGTTGTAATAATGAGTTCTACGCTGTTCCCATGGACAGAACTGTTGTAATACGTTAGTTTACAATGTTTTTGAGCTAACAGAACCGTTTTATTCAATGGGAAATGCGTAGTTTAAAAGATATTTAGGTGAACTCTTATTATGGGGCTTAGTTTTCACTAAGTTTCATGGGGAACTTTAAGAAACCGTTGTAATAATAAGTTCTACGCTGTTCCCATGGACAGAACTGTTGTAATACGTTAGTTTACAATGTTTTAGAGCTAACAGAACCGTTTTATTCAATGGGAAATGCGTAGTTTAAAAGATATTTAGGTGAACTCTTATTACGGGGCTTAGTTTTCACTAAGTTTCATGGGGAACTATAAGAAACCGCTGTAATAATAAATTCTACGCTGTTACCATTGACAGAACTGTTGTAATACGTTAGTTTACAATGTTTTAGAGCTAACAGAAGCGTTTTATTCAATGGGAAATGCGTAGTTTAAAAGATATTTAGGTGAACTCTTATTACGGGGCTTAGTTTTCACTAAGTTTCATGGGGAACTATAAGAAACCGTTGTAATAATAAGTTCTACGCTGTTCCCATTGACAGAACTGTTGTAATACGTTAGTTTACAATGTTTTAGAGCTAACAGAACCGTTTTATTCAATGGGAAATGCGTAGTTTAAAAGATATTTAGCTGAACTCTTATTACGGGGTTTAGTTTTCACTAAGTTTCATGGGGAACTATAAGAAACCGTTGTAATAATAAGTTCTACGCTGTTCCCATGGACAGAACTGTTGTAATACGTTAGTTTACAATGTTTTTGAGCTAACAGAACCGTTTTATTCAATGGGAAATGCGTAGTTTAAAAGATATTTAGGTGAACTCTTATTATGGGGCTTAGTTTTCACTAAGTTTCACGGGGAACTATAAGAAACCGATGTAATAATAAGTTCTACGCTGTCCCCATGGACAAAACTGTTGTAATACGTTAGTTTACAACGTTTTAGAGCTAACTAAACCGTTTTATTCAATGGGAAATGCGTAGTTTAAAAGATATTTAGGTGAACTCTTATTACGGGGCTTAGTTTTCACTAAGTTTCATGGGGAACTATAAGAAACCGATGTAATAATAAGTTCTACGCTGTTCCCATGGACAAAACTGTTGTAATACGTTAGTTTACAACGTTTTAGAGCTAACTAAACCGTTTTATTCAATGGGAAATGCGTAGTTTAAAAGATATTTAGGTGAACTCTTATTACGGGGCTTAGTTTTCACTAAGTTTCATGGGGAACTATAAGAAACCGATGTAATAATAAGTTCTACGCTGCTCCCATGGACAGAACTGTTGTAATACGTTAGTTTACAATGTTTTAGAGCTAACAGAACCGTTTCATTCAATGGGAAATGCGTAGTTTAAAAGATATTTAGGTGAACTCTTATTACGGGGCTTAGTTTTCACTAAGTTTCATGGGGAACTATAAGAAACCGTTGTAATGATAAGTTCTACGCTGTTCCCATGGACAGAACTGTTGTAATACGTTAGTTTACAATGTTTTAGAGCTAACAGAACCGTTTTATTCAATGGGAAATGCGTAGTTTAAAAGATATTTAGGTGAACTCTTATTACGGGGCTTAGTTTTCACTAAGTTTCATGGGGAACTATAAGAAACCATTGTAATAATAAATTCTACGCTGTTACCATTGACAGAACTGTTGTAATACGTTAGTTTACAATGTTTTAGAGCTAACAGAAGCGTTTTATTCAATGGGAAATGCGTAGTTTAAAAGATATTTAGGTGAACTCTTATTACGGGGCTTAGTTTTCACTAAGTTTCATGGGGAACTATAAGAAACCGTTGTAAAAATAAGTTCTACGCTGTTCCCATGGACAGAACTGTTGTAATACGTTAGTTTACAATGTTTTAGAGCTAACAGAACCGTTTTATTCAATGGGAAATGCGTAGTTTAAAAGATATTTAGGTGAACTCTTATTACGGGGCTTAGTTTTCACTAAGTTTCATGAAGAACTATATGAAACCGTTGTAATAATAAATTCTACGCTGTTACCATTGACAGAACTGTTGTAATACGTTAGTTTACAATGTTTTAGAGCTAACAGAACCGTTTTATTCAATGGGAAATGCGTAGTTTAAAAGATATTTAGGTGAACTCTTATTACAGGGCTTAGTTTTCACTAAGTTTCATGGGGAACTATAAGAAACCGTTGTAAAAATAAGTTCTACGCTGTTCCCATGGACAGAACTGTTGTAATACGTTAGTTTACAATGTTTTAGAGCTAACAGAACCGTTTTATTCAATGGGAAATGCGTAGTTTAAAAGATATTTAGGTGAACTCTTATTACGGGGCTTAGTTTTCACTAAGTTTCATGGGGAACTATAAGAAACCATTGTAATAATGAATTCTACGCTGTTACCATTGACAGAACTGTTGTAATACGTTAGTTTACAATGTTTTAGAGCTAACAGAACCGTTTTATTCAATGGGAAATGCGTAGTTTAAAAGATATTTAGGTGAACTCTTATTACAGGGCTTAGTTTTCACTAAGTTTCATGGGGAACTATAAGAAACCGTTGTAATAATAAGTTCTACGCTGTTCCCATGGACAGAACTGTTGTAATACGTTAGTTTACAATGTTTTTGAGCTAACAGAACCGTTTTATTCAATGGGAAATGCGTAGTTTAAAAGATATTTAGGTGAACTCTTATTATGGGGCTTAGTTTTCACTAAGTTTCATGGGGAACTTTAAGAAACCGTTGTAATAATAAGTTCTACGCTGTTCCCATGGACAGAACTGTTGTAATACGTTAGTTTACAATGTTTTAGAGCTAACAGAACCGTTTTATTCAATGGGAAATGCGTAGTTTAAAAGATATTTAGGTGAACTCTTATTACGGGGCTTAGTTTTCACTAAGTTTCATGGGGAACTATAAGAAACCGTTGTAATAATAAATTCTACGCTGTTACCATTGACAGAACTGTTGTAATACGTTAGTTTACAATGTTTTAGAGCTAACAGAAGCGTTTTATTCAATGGGAAATGCGTAGTTTAAAAGATATTTAGGTGAACTCTTATTACGGGGCTTAGTTTTCACTAAGTTTCATGGGGAACTATAAGAAACCGTTGTAATAATAAGTTCTACGCTGTTCCTATTGACAGAACTGTTGTAATACGTTAGTTTACAATGTTTTAGAGCTAACAGAACCGTTTTATTCAATGGGAAATGCGTAGTTTAAAAGATATTTAGCTGAACTCTTATTACGGGGTTTAGTTTTCACTAAGTTTCATGGGGAACTATAAGAAACCGTTGTAATAATAAGTTCTACGCTGTTCCCATGGACAGAACTGTTGTAATACGTTAGTTTACAATGTTTTTGAGCTAACAGAACCGTTTTATTCAATGGGAAATGCGTAGTTTAAAAGATATTTAGGTGAACTCTTATTATGGGGCTTAGTTTTCACTAAGTTTCATGGGGAACTTTAAGAAACCGTTGTAATAATAAGTTCTACGCTGTTCCCATGGACAGAACTGTTATAATACGTTAGTTTACAATGTTTTAGAGCTAACAGAACCGTTTTATTCAATGGGAAATGCGTAGTTTAAAAGATATTTAGGTGAACTCTTATAACGGGGCTTAGTTTTCACTAAGTTTCATGGGGAACTATAAGAAACCGTTGTAATAATAAGTTCTACGCTGTTCCCATGGACAGAACTGTTGTAATACGTTAGTTTACAATGTTTAAGAGCTAACAGAACCGTTTTATTCAATGGGAAATGCGTAGTTTAAAAGATATTTAGGTGAACTCTTATTACGGGGCTTAGTTTTCACTAAGTTTCATGGGGAACTATAAGAAACCGTTGTAATAATAAGTTCTACGCTGTTCCCATAGACAGAACTGTTTTAGTACGTTAGTCTACAATGTTTTAGAGCTAACAGAACCGTTTTATTCAATGGGAAATGCGTAGTTTAAAAGATATTTAGGTGAACTCTTATTACGGGGCTAAGTTTTCACTAAGTTTCATGGGGAACTATAAGAAACCGTTGTAATAATAAGTTCTACGCTGTTCCCATGGACAGAACTGTTGTAATACGTTAGTTTACAATGTTTTAGAGCTAACAGAACCGTTTTATTCAATGGGAAATGTGTAGTTTAAAAGATATTTAGGTGAACTCTTATTACGGGGCTTAGTTTTCACTAAGTTTCATGGGGAACTATAAGAAACCGTTGTAATAATAAGTTCTACGCTGCTCCCATGGACAGAACAGTTGTAATACGTTAGTTTACAATGTTTTTGAGCTAACAGAACCGTTTTATTCAATGGGAAATGCGTAGTTTAAAAGATATTTAGGTGAACTCTTATTATGGGGCTTAGTTTTCACTAAGTTTCATGGGGAACTTTAAGAAACCGTTGTAATAATAAGTTCTACGCTGTTCCCATGGACAGAACTGTTATAATACGTTAGTTTACAATGTTTTAGAGCTAACAGAACCGTTTTATTCAATGGGAAATGCGTAGTTTAAAAGATATTTAGGTGAACTCTTATAACGGGGCTTAGTTTTCACTAAGTTTCATGGGGAACTATAAGAAACCGTTGTAATAATAAGTTCTACGCTGTTCCCATGGACAGAACTGTTGTAATACGTTAGTTTACAATGTTTAAGAGCTAACAGAACCGTTTTATTCAATGGGAAATGCGTAGTTTAAAAGATATTTAGGTGAACTCTTATTACGGGGCTTAGTTTTCACTAAGTTTCATGGGGAACTATAAGAAACCGTTGTAATAATAAGTTCTACGCTGTTCCCATAGACAGAACTGTTTTAGTACGTTAGTCTACAATGTTTTAGAGCTAACAGAACCGTTTTATTCAATGGGAAATGCGTAGTTTAAAAGATATTTAGGTGAACTCTTATTACGGGGCTAAGTTTTCACTAAGTTTCATGGGGAACTATAAGAAACCGTTGTAATAATAAGTTCTACGCTGTTCCCATGGACAGAACTGTTGTAATACGTTAGTTTACAATGTTTTAGAGCTAACAGAACCGTTTTATTCAATGGGAAATGTGTAGTTTAAAAGATATTTAGGTGAACTCTTATTACGGGGCTTAGTTTTCACTAAGTTTCATGGGGAACTATAAGAAACCGTTGTAATAATAAGTTCTACGCTGCTCCCATGGACAGAACAGTTGTAATACGTTAGTTTACAATGTTTTAGAGCTAACAGAACCGTTTTATTCAATGGGAAATGCGTAGTTTAAAAGATATTTAGGTGAACTCTTATTACGGGGCTTTGTTTTCACTAAGTTTCATGGGGAACTATAAGAAACCGTTGTAATGATAAGTTCTACGCTGTTCCCATGGACAGAACTGTTGTAATAAATTAGTTTACAATGATGGCCAAGTGGTATGAGGCGCTGGTTTAAGGCACAAGTCACTTCGGTGGCCTGGGTTCCAGTCCCACTCCGGTCAATTTGTTGACATTCCTATACAAAGTATTGTTTCCTGTATTTTGAACACCTGCACGTGGTATCTTCTACAATCATGAATGCTATTGACCACACATCATACAGGCAGAATGGCCAAGTGGTCTACGGCACTGGTTTAAGGCACCATTTACGTCGATGTAGTTGGTTCGAGTCCCACTCCAATCATTTTGTTGACATTCCTATACAAAGCATGTTTTCTTTATTTTGAACACCTGCCCATGGTATCTTCTACCATCATCCATGCTATCGATCCTAAAACATACAGGCAGGATGGATGAGTGGTATGAGGCGCTAGTTTAAGGCACCAGTCACTTCTATGGCGGGGGTTCAAGTCCAACATCTGTCATTCTATTGACATTCCTATACAAAGTATTGTTTCTTTTTTTTCAAACACCTGCAAATGGTATCTTCTACCATCATTCATGCTATTGACCAAATAACATCAGCATGGCCGAGTGGTCTTAGGCGCTGGTTTAAGGCACAAGTCACTTCGGTGGCCTGGGTTCGTGTCCCACTCCTGTCAATTTGTTGACATTCCTATACAAAGTATTGTTTCCTGTATTTTGAACACCTGCACATGGTATCAACTACCATAATGGATGCTATTGACCAATCAACATGCTGGGAGGATGGCCGAGTGGTCTAAGGCGCTGGCTTAAGTAACCAGTCACTTCTGTGGCGTGGGTTTGAGTCCCACTCCCGAAATTTTGTCGACATTTTTATACAAAGTATTGTATCCTTTATATTGAAAACCTGCAAATGATATCTTTTACCATCATTCATGCTATTGACCACAAAACATACAGGCAGGATGGCAGAGTTTTATAAGGCGCTGCTTTAGGGCACCAGTCATTTTGGTGGCTTGGGTTCGAGTCCCACTCCTGTCATTTTGTTGAAATTCCTATACAAAGTATTGATCTCTTTATTTTGAACATGTGAACCTGGTATCTTTTACCATCATCCATTCTATTGGCCTCAAAACATACAGGCAGGACGGCTGAGGGGTCTAAGGCGCTGGTTAAGGACACCAGTCATTTCGGTGGCATGGGTTCGAGTCCAACTACAGTCATTTTGTTGACATTCCTATACAAAATTATCTTTCCTGTATTTTGAACACCTGCAGATGGTATCTTCTACCATCATGAATGCTAGTGACCACACAACATACAGGTAGGACGGCCGAGTGGTTTAAGGCGCTGCTTTAAGGCACCAGTCACTTTGGTGGCTTGGGTTCGAGACCAAAACCTGTCATTTTTTCGTGTTTCCTGTAAAAAGAATTGTTTTCGTTATTTTGAACACCTGCACATGGTATCTTTTACCATCATCCATGCTCTTTACGACAAAGCATACAGGCAGGATGGCCGAGTGGTCTTAGTTGCTGGTTTAAGACACCAGTCACTTCGGTGGCGTGGTTTTGAATCCCACTCCTGACATTTTGTCGACATTGCTATACAAATTATTGTATCCTTAATATTGAACACCTGCAAATGATATCTTTTACCATCATCCATGCTATTGACCACACAACATACAGGCAGGATGGCAGAGTTTTATAAGGCGCTGCTTTAGGGCACCAGTCACTTTGGTGGCTTGGGTTGGAGACCAACACATGTCATTTTTTTGTCATTCCTGTAAAAAGTATTGTTTTCTTTGTTTTGAACACCTGCACATAGTATCTACAACATCATACATGCTATTCAGCATACAACATACAGGCAAAATGCCGGAGTGGTCTAAGGCGCTGCTTAAAGGCACAATTTACTTCGAGGGAGTTAGTTTGAGTCCAAATCCAGTCATTTTGTTGACATTCCTATACAAGGCATGTTTCCTTTATTTTGAACTCCTGCACATGGTATCTTTTACCATCATCCATGCTATTTACCTCAAAACATACAGTCAGGATGTCCGAGTGATCTAAGGCACTGGTTTCAGACACCAGTCATTTCGGTGGTGTGGGTTCAACTTCAACTGCAGTCATTTTGTTGACATTCCTATACAAAATTATGTTTCCTGTATTTTGAACACCTGCACATGGTATCTTCTACCATTATGAATGCTAGTGACCACACAATAATCAGGCAGGTTGGCCAAGTGGTCTTAGGCGCTGGTCTTAGGCGGAAGGCTTCAGTCACTTCGGTGGCGTTGGTTCCAGACCCACTCCTGTCATTTTGTTAAAATTCCTATACAAAGTAATGTTCTCTTTATTTTGAACATTTCAACCTGTTAACATCTACCATCATCCACGCTCTTTACGAAAAAACATACAGGCAGGATGGCCGAGTTGTCTTAGGTGCTGGTTTAAGGCACCAGTCACTTCAGTGTCCTTGGTACGACTCCCACACCTGACATTTTGTCGGCATTGCTATACAAAGTATTATATCCTTACCTGCAAAAGGTATCTTCTAACATAATCCATGCTATTGAGCACACAATATACAGGCAGGATGGCCGAGTGGTCTAAGGCGCTGGTTTAAGGCACCATTTACTTCGATGCAGTTGATTTGAGTCAGAATCCAGTCATTTTGGTGACATTCCGATACAAAGCATGTTTTCTTTGTTTTGAATTCCTGCACATGGTATCTTTTACCATCATCCATGCTATTTGCCTCAAAACATACAGTCAGGATGTCCGAGTGGTCTAAGGCACTAGTATAATACACCAGTCATTTCGGTGGCGTGGGTTTGAGTCCAACTACAGTCATTTTGTTGACATTCCTATAAAAAATTATGTTTTCTGTATTTTGAACACCTGCACATGGTATCTTCTACCATTATGAATGCTAGTGACCACACAATAATCAGGCAGGTTGGCCAAGTGGTCTTAGGCGCTGGTCTTAGGCGGAAGGCTCCAGTCAGTTCGGTGGCGTTGGTTCGAGACCCACTCCTGTCATTTTGTTAAAATTCCTATACAAAGTAATATTCTTTTTATTTTGAACATTTCAACCTGTTAACATCTACCATCATCCACGCTCTTTACGAAAAAACATACAGGCAGGATGGCCGAGTTGTCTTAGGTGCTGGTTTAAGGCACCAGTCGCTTCGGTGTCCTTGGTATGACTCCCACACCTGACATTTTGTCGGCATTGCTATACAAAGTATTATATCCTTACCTGCAAAATGTATCTTCTAACATAATCCATGCTATTGAGCACACAATATACAGGCAGGATGGCCGAGTGGTCTAAGGAGCTGGTTTAAGGCACCAGTCACTTTTGTGGCGTGGGGTCGACTCCAATAACAGTCATTTTTTGACATTCCTATACAAAATTATCTTTCCTGTATTTTGAACACCTGCAGATGGTATCTTCTACCATTATGAATGCTAGTGAACACACACCAAACAAGCAGGATGGCCGAGTGGTCTAAGGTGCTGGTTAAAGGCACCTGTCACTTCGGTGGCGTGGTTTTGAGTCCCACTCCTGACATTTTGTCAACATTGCTATACAAATTATTGTATCCTTTATATTGAACACCTGCAAAAGGTATTTTCTACCCTCATCCATGCTATTGACCACACAACATACAGGCAGGATGACTGAGTGGTCTAAGGCGCTGGTTTAAGGCATCTTTCTCTTCGATGGAGTGGGTTCGAGTCCCGCTCCAGTCATTTTGTTGATATTCCTATACAAAGTATTGTTTCCTTTATTTTGAACATGTGCAGCTCGTATCTTCTACCATCATGAATGCTAGTGACCACACAACAAAAAGGCAAGATGGCCGAGTGGTATAAGGCGCTGCTTTATGGCACGAGTCACTTTGGTGGCTTGGGGTCGAGACCAACACCTGTCATTTTTTTGTCATTCCTGTAAAAAGTATTGATTTCTTTATTTTGAACACCTGCAAATGGTATCTACTACCATCATCCATGCTATTCAGCATACAACATACAGGCTAAATGCTCGAGCGGTCTACAGCGCTGCTTTGAGGCACCATTTACTTCGATGGAGTTAGTTTGAGTCCTAATCCAGTCATTTTGTTGACATTCCTATACAAAGCATGTTTTCTTTATTTTGAACTCCTGCACATGGTATCTTTTACCATCATCCATGCTTTTTACCTCAAAACTTACAGTCAGGAGGTTTGAGTGGTCTAAGGCACTAGTTTAAGACACCAGTCATTTCGCTGGCGTGGGTTCGAGTCCAACTGCAGTCATTTTGTTGACATTCCTATACAAAATTATGTTTCCTGTATTTTGAACACCTGCAGATGGTATCTTCTACTATTATGAATGCTAGTGACCACACAACAAACAGGCAGGATGGCCGAGTGGTCCAAGGCGCTGGTTTAAGGCACCAGCCACTTCGGTGGCATGGGTTCGAGACCCACTCCTGTCATTTTGTTGAAATCCCTATACAAAGTATTGTTCTCTTTATTTTGAACATGTTCACCTGGTAACTTCTACCATCATCCATGCTCTTTACGACAAAACATACAGGCAGGATGGCCGAGTGGTCTTAAGTGCTGGTTTAAGGCACCAATCACTTCAGTGGCCTTGGTATGAGTCCCACACCTGACATTTTGTCGGCATTGCTATACAAAGTATCTTATCCTTTATATTGATTACCTGGAAAAGGTATCTTCTAACATCATCCATGCTATTGAGCACACAACATACAGGCAAGATGGCCGAGTGGTCTAAGGCGCTGGTTTAAGGCACCAGTCACTTCGGTGGCGTTGGTTCGAGTCCCACTCCTGTCAATTTGTTGACATTCCTATAAAAAGTATTATTTCCTGTAATTTCAGATGGTATCTTCTTCCTCATCCATGCTATTGGCCTTATAGCATGCATGCAGGATGGCTGAGTGGTCTAAGGTGCTGGATTAAGGCACTAGTCACATTGGTGGCGGGGGTTCGAGTTCCAGTCCTGTCATTTTGTTGAAATTCCTATAAAAAGTATTGTCTCCTGTAATTTGAACACCTGCAGATGGTATCTTCTACCATCATCAATGCTCTTTACATCAAAACATACAGGCAGGATGGCCGGTTGGTCTTAGGTGCTGGTTTAAGGCACCAGTCACTTCAGTTGCCTTGGTATGAGTCCCATACCTGATATTTTGTCGGCATTGCTATACAAAGTATTATATCCTTACCTGCAAAAGGTATCTTCTAACATCATCTATGCTATTGAGCACACAACATACAGGCAGGATGGCCGAGTGGTCTAAGGCGCTGGTTTTAGGCACCAGTCACTTCGGTGGCGTGGGTTCGAGTCCCACTCCTGTCAATTTGTTGACATTCCTATACAGAGTATTTTTCACCTTATTTTGATCACCTGCAGATGGTTTTCTTCTTCCATCCTGCAGGCTATTGACCACAAAACATATCGGCAGGATGGCCGAGTGGTCTAAGGTGATGGATTAAGGCACCAGTCATTTTGATCGCGTGGGTTCGAGTCCCAGTTCTGTCATTTTGTTGAAATTCCTATACAAAGTATTGTTTCCTGTAATTTGAAAACCTGCATATGGTACCTTCTACCATCATGAATGCTAATGACCACACAAAATACTGGCAGGATGACCAAGTGGTCTAAGTCGCTTGTTTAAGGCTTCATTTACTTCGATGGAGTTGGCTCGAGTCCTGCTCCAGTCATTTTGTTGATATTCCTATCCAAAGTTATGTTTCCTTTATTTTAAACACCTGCACATGGTATCTTCTACGATCATCGATGCTATTGACTTAAAAACATACAGGCAAGATGGCCGAGTGGTCTAAGGCGTTGGTTTAAGGCACCAGTCACTTTGGTGGCGTGGGTTCGACTCCAATTGCAGTCATTTTTTGACATTCCTATACAAAGTATTGTTTCCTGTAATTTGAACACCTCCAAATGGTATCTAGTACCATCATTCATGCTATTGACCTCAAATCATACAGGCAGGATGGCCAAGTGGTATGATGGGCTGGTTTAAGGCACCAGTCACTTTGGTGGCGTGGGTTCGAGTCCCACTCTTGTCATTTTGTTGAAATTCCTATACAAAGTATTATTCTCTATATTTTGAACATTTGCACCTGGTAACTTCTACCATCATCCATGCTCTTTACCACAAAACATACAGGTAGGATTGCCTAGTGTTCTTAGGTGCTGGTTTAAGGCACCAGTCCTTTCGGTTGCCTTGGTATGAGTCCCACACCTGACATTTTGTCTGCATTGCTATACAAAGTATTATATCTTTTCTATTGAACACCTGGAAAAGAGTATCTTCTAACATCATCCATGCTAATGAGCACACAACATACAGGCTGGATGGCTGAGTGGTCTAAGGTGCTGGTCTAAGGCATCTTTCTCTTCGACGGAGGGGGTTCGAGTCCCGCTCTAGTCATTTTGTTGATATTCCTATACAAAGTATTGTTTCCTTTATTTTGAACATGTGCACCTCGTATCTTCTACCATCATGAATGCTAGTGACCACACAAGAAAAAGGCAGGATGGCCGAGTGGTCTAAGGCGCTGGTTATAAGGCAACAGTCACTTCGTTGGCGTGGGTTCGAGTCCCACTCCTGTCATTTTGTTGAAATTTCTATTCAAAGTATTTTTCTCATTATTTTCAACATGTGCACCTGGTAACTTCTACCGTCATCTATGATCTTTACCACAAAACATACAGATAGGATGGCCTAGTGGTCCTAGGTGCTGGTTTAAGGCACCAGTCACTTCGGTGGCGTGGGTTCGAGTCCTACTCCTGTCAATTTGTTGACATTCCTATAAAAAGTATTATTTCCTGTAATTTCAGATGGTATCTTCTTCCTCATCCATGCTATTGACCTTAAAGCATTCAGGCAGGATAGCTAAGTGGTCTAAGGTGCTGGATGAAGGCACTAGTCACATTGGTGGCGGGGGTTCGTGTTCCAGTCCTGTCATTTGTTGAAATTCCTATAAAAAGTATTGTCTCCTGTAATTTGAACACCTGCAGATGGTATCTTCTACCATCATCAATGCTCTTTACATCAAAACATACAGGCAGGATGGCCGGTTGGTCTTAGGTGCTGGTTTAAGGCACCAGTCACTTTGGTGGCGTGGGTTCGAGTCCCACTCCTGTCATTTTGGTTGACACTCCTATACAGAGTATTTTTTCCCTTATTTTGAACACCTGCAGATGGTTTTCTTCTACCATCATGCATGCTTTTGACCACAAAACATACAGGCAGGATGGCAGAGTTTTATAAGGCGCTGCTTTAGGGCACCAGTCACTTTGGTGGCTTGGGTTGGAGACCAACACATGTCATTTTTTTGTCATTCCTGTAAAAAGTATTGTTTTCTTTGTTTTGAACACCTGCACATAGTATCTACAACATCATACATGCTATTCAGCATACAACATACAGGCAAAATGCCGGAGTGGTCTAAGGCGCTGCTTAAAGGCACAATTTACTTCGAGGGAGTTAGTTTGAGTCCAAATCCAGTCATTTTGTTGACATTCCTATACAAGGCATGTTTCCTTTATTTTGAACTCCTGCACATGGTATCTTTTACCATCATCCATGCTATTTACCTCAAAACATACAGTCAGGATGTCCGAGTGATCTAAGGCACTGGTTTCAGACACCAGTCATTTCGGTGGTGTGGGTTCAACTTCAACTGCAGTCATTTTGTTGACATTCCTATACAAAATTATGTTTCCTGTATTTTGAACACCTGCACATGGTATCTTCTACCATTATGAATGCTAGTGACCACACAATAATCAGGCAGGTTGGCCAAGTGGTCTTAGGCGCTGGTCTTAGGCGGAAGGCTTCAGTCACTTCGGTGGCGTTGGTTCCAGACCCACTCCTGTCATTTTGTTAAAATTCCTATACAAAGTAATGTTCTCTTTATTTTGAACATTTCAACCTGTTAACATCTACCATCATCCACGCTCTTTACGAAAAAACATACAGGCAGGATGGCCGAGTTGTCTTAGGTGCTGGTTTAAGGCACCAGTCACTTCAGTGTCCTTGGTACGACTCCCACACCTGACATTTTGTCGGCATTGCTATACAAAGTATTATATCCTTACCTGCAAAAGGTATCTTCTAACATAATCCATGCTATTGAGCACACAATATACAGGCAGGATGGCCGAGTGGTCTAAGGCGCTGGTTTAAGGCACCATTTACTTCGATGCAGTTGATTTGAGTCAGAATCCAGTCATTTTGGTGACATTCCGATACAAAGCATGTTTTCTTTGTTTTGAATTCCTGCACATGGTATCTTTTACCATCATCCATGCTATTTGCCTCAAAACATACAGTCAGGATGTCCGAGTGGTCTAAGGCACTAGTATAATACACCAGTCATTTCGGTGGCGTGGGTTTGAGTCCAACTACAGTCATTTTGTTGACATTCCTATAAAAAATTATGTTTTCTGTATTTTGAACACCTGCACATGGTATCTTCTACCATTATGAATGCTAGTGACCACACAATAATCAGGCAGGTTGGCCAAGTGGTCTTAGGCGCTGGTCTTAGGCGGAAGGCTCCAGTCAGTTCGGTGGCGTTGGTTCGAGACCCACTCCTGTCATTTTGTTAAAATTCCTATACAAAGTAATATTCTTTTTATTTTGAACATTTCAACCTGTTAACATCTACCATCATCCACGCTCTTTACGAAAAAACATACAGGCAGGATGGCCGAGTTGTCTTAGGTGCTGGTTTAAGGCACCAGTCGCTTCGGTGTCCTTGGTATGACTCCCACACCTGACATTTTGTCGGCATTGCTATACAAAGTATTATATCCTTACCTGCAAAATGTATCTTCTAACATAATCCATGCTATTGAGCACACAATATACAGGCAGGATGGCCGAGTGGTCTAAGGAGCTGGTTTAAGGCACCAGTCACTTTTGTGGCGTGGGGTCGACTCCAATAACAGTCATTTTTTGACATTCCTATACAAAATTATCTTTCCTGTATTTTGAACACCTGCAGATGGTATCTTCTACCATTATGAATGCTAGTGAACACACACCAAACAAGCAGGATGGCCGAGTGGTCTAAGGTGCTGGTTAAAGGCACCTGTCACTTCGGTGGCGTGGTTTTGAGTCCCACTCCTGACATTTTGTCAACATTGCTATACAAATTATTGTATCCTTTATATTGAACACCTGCAAAAGGTATTTTCTACCCTCATCCATGCTATTGACCACACAACATACAGGCAGGATGACTGAGTGGTCTAAGGCGCTGGTTTAAGGCATCTTTCTCTTCGATGGAGTGGGTTCGAGTCCCGCTCCAGTCATTTTGTTGATATTCCTATACAAAGTATTGTTTCCTTTATTTTGAACATGTGCAGCTCGTATCTTCTACCATCATGAATGCTAGTGACCACACAACAAAAAGGCAAGATGGCCGAGTGGTATAAGGCGCTGCTTTATGGCACGAGTCACTTTGGTGGCTTGGGGTCGAGACCAACACCTGTCATTTTTTTGTCATTCCTGTAAAAAGTATTGATTTCTTTATTTTGAACACCTGCAAATGGTATCTACTACCATCATCCATGCTATTCAGCATACAACATACAGGCTAAATGCTCGAGCGGTCTACAGCGCTGCTTTGAGGCACCATTTACTTCGATGGAGTTAGTTTGAGTCCTAATCCAGTCATTTTGTTGACATTCCTATACAAAGCATGTTTTCTTTATTTTGAACTCCTGCACATGGTATCTTTTACCATCATCCATGCTTTTTACCTCAAAACTTACAGTCAGGAGGTTTGAGTGGTCTAAGGCACTAGTTTAAGACACCAGTCATTTCGCTGGCGTGGGTTCGAGTCCAACTGCAGTCATTTTGTTGACATTCCTATACAAAATTATGTTTCCTGTATTTTGAACACCTGCAGATGGTATCTTCTACTATTATGAATGCTAGTGACCACACAACAAACAGGCAGGATGGCCGAGTGGTCCAAGAGGCTGGTTTAAGGCACCAGCCACTTCGGTGGCATGGGTTCGAGACCCACTCCTGTCATTTTGTTGAAATCCCTATACAAAGTATTGTTCTCTTTATTTTGAACATGTTCACCTGGTAACTTCTACCATCATCCATGCTCTTTACGACAAAACATACAGGCAGGATGGCCGAGTGGTCTTAAGTGCTGGTTTAAGGCACCAATCACTTCAGTGGCCTTGGTATGAGTCCCACACCTGACATTTTGTCGGCATTGCTATACAAAGTATCTTATCCTTTATATTGATTACCTGGAAAAGGTATCTTCTAACATCATCCATGCTATTGAGCACACAACATACAGGCAAGATGGCCGAGTGGTCTAAGGCGCTGGTTTAAGGCACCAGTCACTTCGGTGGCGTTGGTTCGAGTCCCACTCCTGTCAATTTGTTGACATTCCTATAAAAAGTATTATTTCCTGTAATTTCAGATGGTATCTTCTTCCTCATCCATGCTATTGGCCTTATAGCATGCATGCAGGATGGCTGAGTGGTCTAAGGTGCTGGATTAAGGCACTAGTCACATTGGTGGCGGGGGTTCGAGTTCCAGTCCTGTCATTTTGTTGAAATTCCTATAAAAAGTATTGTCTCCTGTAATTTGAACACCTGCAGATGGTATCTTCTACCATCATCAATGCTCTTTACATCAAAACATACAGGCAGGATGGCCGGTTGGTCTTAGGTGCTGGTTTAAGGCACCAGTCACTTCAGTTGCCTTGGTATGAGTCCCATACCTGATATTTTGTCGGCATTGCTATACAAAGTATTATATCCTTACCTGCAAAAGGTATCTTCTAACATCATCTATGCTATTGAGCACACAACATACAGGCAGGATGGCCGAGTGGTCTAAGGCGCTGGTTTTAGGCACCAGTCACTTCGGTGGCGTGGGTTCGAGTCCCACTCCTGTCAATTTGTTGACATTCCTATACAGAGTATTTTTCACCTTATTTTGATCACCTGCAGATGGTTTTCTTCTTCCATCCTGCAGGCTATTGACCACAAAACATATCGGCAGGATGGCCGAGTGGTCTAAGGTGATGGATTAAGGCACCAGTCATTTTGATCGCGTGGGTTCGAGTCCCAGTTCTGTCATTTTGTTGAAATTCCTATACAAAGTATTGTTTCCTGTAATTTGAAAACCTGCATATGGTACCTTCTACCATCATGAATGCTAATGACCACACAAAATACTGGCAGGATGACCAAGTGGTCTAAGTCGCTTGTTTAAGGCTTCATTTACTTCGATGGAGTTGGCTCGAGTCCTGCTCCAGTCATTTTGTTGATATTCCTATCCAAAGTTATGTTTCCTTTATTTTAAACACCTGCACATGGTATCTTCTACGATCATCGATGCTATTGACTTAAAAACATACAGGCAAGATGGCCGAGTGGTCTAAGGCGTTGGTTTAAGGCACCAGTCACTTTGGTGGCGTGGGTTCGACTCCAATTGCAGTCATTTTTTGACATTCCTATACAAAGTATTGTTTCCTGTAATTTGAACACCTCCAAATGGTATCTAGTACCATCATTCATGCTATTGACCTCAAATCATACAGGCAGGATGGCCAAGTGGTATGATGGGCTGGTTTAAGGCACCAGTCACTTTGGTGGCGTGGGTTCGAGTCCCACTCTTGTCATTTTGTTGAAATTCCTATACAAAGTATTATTCTCTATATTTTGAACATTTGCACCTGGTAACTTCTACCATCATCCATGCTCTTTACCACAAAACATACAGGTAGGATTGCCTAGTGTTCTTAGGTGCTGGTTTAAGGCACCAGTCCTTTCGGTTGCCTTGGTATGAGTCCCACACCTGACATTTTGTCTGCATTGCTATACAAAGTATTATATCTTTTCTATTGAACACCTGGAAAAGAGTATCTTCTAACATCATCCATGCTAATGAGCACACAACATACAGGCTGGATGGCTGAGTGGTCTAAGGTGCTGGTCTAAGGCATCTTTCTCTTCGACGGAGGGGGTTCGAGTCCCGCTCTAGTCATTTTGTTGATATTCCTATACAAAGTATTGTTTCCTTTATTTTGAACATGTGCACCTCGTATCTTCTACCATCATGAATGCTAGTGACCACACAAGAAAAAGGCAGGATGGCCGAGTGGTCTAAGGCGCTGGTTATAAGGCAACAGTCACTTCGTTGGCGTGGGTTCGAGTCCCACTCCTGTCATTTTGTTGAAATTTCTATTCAAAGTATTTTTCTCATTATTTTCAACATGTGCACCTGGTAACTTCTACCGTCATCTATGATCTTTACCACAAAACATACAGATAGGATGGCCTAGTGGTCCTAGGTGCTGGTTTAAGGCACCAGTCACTTCGGTGGCGTGGGTTCGAGTCCTACTCCTGTCAATTTGTTGACATTCCTATAAAAAGTATTATTTCCTGTAATTTCAGATGGTATCTTCTTCCTCATCCATGCTATTGACCTTAAAGCATTCAGGCAGGATAGCTAAGTGGTCTAAGGTGCTGGATGAAGGCACTAGTCACATTGGTGGCGGGGGTTCGTGTTCCAGTCCTGTCATTTGTTGAAATTCCTATAAAAAGTATTGTCTCCTGTAATTTGAACACCTGCAGATGGTATCTTCTACCATCATCAATGCTCTTTACATCAAAACATACAGGCAGGATGGCCGGTTGGTCTTAGGTGCTGGTTTAAGGCACCAGTCACTTTGGTGGCGTGGGTTCGAGTCCCACTCCTGTCATTTTGGTTGACACTCCTATACAGAGTATTTTTTCCCTTATTTTGAACACCTGCAGATGGTTTTCTTCTACCATCATGCATGCTTTTGACCACAAAACACATCGGCAGGATGGCCAAGTGGTCTAAGGTGATGGATTAAGGCACCAGTCATTTTGATCGCGTGGGTTCGAGTCCCAGTTCTGTCATTTTTTTGAAATTCCTATACAAAGTATTGTTTCCTGTAATTTGAAAACCTGCATATGGTACCTTCTACCATCATGAATGCTAATGACCACACAAAATACTGGCAGGATGACCAAGTGGTCTAAGTCGCTGGTTTAAGGCTTCATTTACTTCGATGGAGTTGGCTCGAGTCCTGCTTCAGTCATTTTGTTGATATTCCTATCCAAAGTAATGTTTCCTTTATTTTAAACACCTGCACATGGTATCTTTTACGATCATCGATGCTATTGACCTAAAAACATGCAGGCAAGATGGCCGAGTGGTCTAAGGCGTTGTTTTAAGGCACCAGTCACTTTGGTGGCGTGGGTTCGACTCCAATTGCAGTCATTTTTTGACATTCCTATACAAAGTATTGTTTCCTGTAATTTGAACACCTCCAAATGGTATCTTCTACCATCATTCATGCTATTGACCTCAAATCATAAGGGCAGGATGGCCAAGTGGTATGAGGGGCTGGTTTAAGGCACCAGTCACTTTGGTGGCGTGGGTTCGAGTCCCACTCCTGTCATTTTGTTGAAATTCCTATACTAAGTATTATTCCTTTATTTTGAACATGTGCACCTGGTAACTTCTACCATCATCCATGCTCTTTACCACAAAACATACAGGTAGGATTGCCTAGTGTTCTTAGGTACTGGTTTAAGGCACCAGTCCTTTCGGTTGCCTTGGTATGAGTCCCACACCTGACATTTTGTCTGCATTGCTATACAAAGTATTATATCTTTTATATTGAACACCAGGAAAAGAGTATCTTCTAACATCATCCATGCTAATGAGCACACAACATACAGGCTGGATGGCTGAGTGGTCTAAGGTGCTGGTCTAAGGCATCTTTCTCTTCGACGGAGGGGGTTCGAGTCCCGCTCCAGTCATTTTGTTGATATTCCTATACAAAGTATTGTTTCCTTTATTTTGAACATGTGCACCTCGTATCTTCTACAATCATGAATGCTAGTGACCACACAACAAAAAGGCAGGATGGCCGAGTGGTCTAAGGCGCTGGTTATAAGGCACCAGTCACTTTGGTGGCGTGGGTTCGAGTCCCACTCCTGTCATTTTGCTGAAATACCTATTCAAAGTATTGTTCTCATTATTTTCAACATGTGCACCTGGTAACTTCTACCGTCATCTATGCTCTTAACCACAAAACATACAGGTAGGATGGTCTAGTGGTCCTAGGTGCTGGTTTAAGGCACCAGTCACTTCAATTGCCTTGGTATGAGTCCCAGACCTGATATTTGGTCGGCATTGCTATACAAAGTATTATATCATTTATATTGAACACCTGCAAAAGGTATCTTCTATTATCATCCATACTATTGACCACACAACATACAGGCAGGATGACTGAGTGGTCTAAGGCGCTAGTTTAAGGCATCCTTCTCCTCGATGGAGTGGGTTCGAGTCCCGCTCCAGTCATTTTGATGATATTCCTATACAAAGTATTATTTCCTTTATTTTGAACATGTGCACCTGGTAACTTCTACCATCATCCATGCTCTTTACCACAAAACATACAGGAAGGATTACCTAGTGTTCTTAGGTGCTTGTATAAGGCACCAGTCACTTCGGTGGCGTGGGTTCGAGTCCCACTTCTGTCATTTTGTTGAAATTCCTATACAAAGTATTGTTCTCTTTACTTTAAACATGTTCACCGGGTATCTTCTACCATCATCCATGCTATTGAGCACAAATCATACAGGCAGGATGGCCGAGTGGTATAAGGCGCTGCTTTATGGCACCAGTCACTTTGGTGGCTTGGGTTCGAGACCAACACCTGTCATTTTTTTGTCATTCCTGTAGAAAGTATTGTTTTTTTTATTTTGAACACCTGCACATGGTATCTACTACCATCATCTATGCTATTCAGCATACAACATACAGGCAAAATGCTCGAGCGGTCTACGGCGCTGCTTTAAGGCACCATTTACTTCGATGGATCATCATCTGCAATAGTGAGCATGAACCAAATGAAATAATTTCAGGGAACAAAAATGAGATTGCCCTTGCTGATATTATAAAGAATGCAATGACAAAAATCAACTCTGAACAGAAAGCTAGGAAAGCTAACAAAAAGCACAAATTTCCTTGCATCGTATGTGAAAAAAATTGCAATGTAAACCAGCAATCTATTTACTGTACACAGTGCAATAATTGGGTACATAGAATATGTAATGGCACATCTAAAGCTGAATTTGACATGTTGTCTGAAGAGCATGATGACATCCCTTTTCATTGTATATTATGTGCAATTCAGAATAATGCTGATAACTTCCCTTATGGGTACCTATCAAGCTCTGAGTTACTTGATTTATATGGTATAGATCTTCCCAGCCAACTTTCTTTGCTCCCATCGTACGATGTTCGCTCTAAGCTTAATAAGATGCCTAATATGTCTGATTTTGATGTGGACGAAAACCTTGCCCATACAATCGATTCAAGATATTTTGAAATATCCGATCTATCAAAAATGCAATGCACAGACTCTTTCTCATTATTCCACTTAAATATTAGAAGTTTATCCTCACACCACGATGAGTTGTTGCTTCTCCTTAGTAGTTTTGGCATATCGTTAGATGTAATTGGTATATCTGAAAGTAAAGAACAGACGAATCACGGCTTTCTTACAAATGTTGATATTTCTGGCTATACCATGTATTCAACCCCTACTAAAAGTTCATGTGGTGGGGCTGCACTTTATGTCAAGAGTTTATTAAATCATAAACCTAGAGAGGATCTATCTGTCTGTAAAGATGAATTTGAAATGGTCGGTGTAGAAATTCTCAACTCTAAAAGCAAAAACATTATCTGTTGCTGTGTCTATAGACACCCAAATACTGATGCACAAGAGTTTGTTAATTTTTTGGATAACTTGCTCCAGAATCTAGGTAAGGAAAATAAACAGATCTTTCTCATGGGCGACTTTAATCTTAATTTGCTGAATTATGAAAACCATTCTGACACCAATGATTTTATTAATACTATGGTTTCCCACTATCTACTTCCTTACATTTTGCATCCAACTAGAGTAACAGATCACTCCTCTACTGTTATTGATAATATATTTTCTAATACTACAGAGTTTGATACAAAAAGTGGAAATATTCTCTGTGATATAAGTGACCATTTTCCACAGTTTTTGATTGTTGATAGAGCCTGCCCAGATTATAAGTCTTGCTCTCTTTCAAAGCACGATTTTTCAAATTTCGATGAAAATCAGTTTGTAAATGATTACTCAGAACTTGATTTGACAATTTTAAATGATGATGATGTCTCGGTGGATGACAAGTTTGGTGCATATTACGAAAAACTATCCAATTTAGTAGAGAAGCATGTTCCATCTAAGAAAATGACACGTAGGGAGATTAAATTACAATCTAAGCCTTGGATAAATTCTGAAATTATCAGACTAATAAAATATCGTAATAAACTCAAAAGAAGAATGATACGAAGACGCACTATAGAAAATGAGTATCTATACAAAAGGTTTAGGAATAGAATAGCCAATGAAATTAAAGCTAGTAAAAAAAGATATTATCATCAATTTTTCTCTGAGCATTCAGGTAATATGAAGATGTTATGGTCTGGTATACGTTCAATTATCAATATAAAGAAAACTGCCTTATCCGGGATCTCACAATTAGTTGTTGATGGTAATAAGATAACTGACCCAAAAGAAATAGCATCAAGTTTAAATAAATATTTCGTAAGTGTTCCAGAACAGGTCGATAAAGACATACCCAGAACAAACAAGTCTCATATGGACTACCTCAATCATTGTGTACAAAATTCATTTTTTCTGAGCCCAGCAGACCCAAAAGAAATTGAGTCTATTATTCTATCATTCAGCAATAAAAAATCTGTTGGACCATATAGTATACCTGTAAGGCTCTTAAAGACATTAGCATGTGAGATATCAGAATCCTTTTCACTAATAGTAAATGATTCTTTTTCTACCGGTAATTACCCAGAAAAATTAAAAGTTGGCAGAGTAATTGCTCTCCATAAAAAGGGGTCTACTGATAATCCTTCTAATTATAGACCAATATCTTTGCTGTCAATCTTTAGTAAAATTTTTGGTAAATTGATGCACAAAAGATTAAATGACTTTTTAGAAACTAATAATGTACTGCATAATTTGCAATTTGGTTTTCGGAAAAAACATTCAACTGCCCATGCTCTAATCAGCCTTACAGAAAAAATCAAACAAACTATTGACAATGGGAACCTTGCATGTGGTGTCTTCATTGATCTTAAGAAAGCTTTTGATACTGTAAATCACACTATACTGTTAAAAAAGTTAGAGCATTATGGAATTAGAGGTGTTCCGTTACAGTGGTTTAAATCATATCTCACTGATAGAAAACAGTATGTCTCAGTCTGTGGTAATATTTCTGAAACTTTACAAATTAAGTGTGGTGTTCCTCAGGGCTCGGTACTTGGACCTCTCTTATTTTTACTATACATAAATGACTTAGCAAAGGTGTCAGAAAAACTCACCTTCTTTCTATTTGCGGATGATACCAACATTTACTATGAATCATCCAATATTTCTGATATCCAAAAGACTGTTAACAAGGAACTAAATAAGGTTCGTAAGTGGCTTGAAGCTAATCGATTGGCCCTAAATATCGATAAAACAAATTTTGTCATTTTTCATTCTCCCAAAAACTTGTATAACGACCAAATCACTATTAAATTTGGCGGAAAAAAAGTATCTCAAGAAACCTGTGTAAAATTTCTTGGAGTCCTTCTTGACTCGTCATTAAGTTGGAAACCACACATCACAGAACTCACAAAGAAACTGTCAAGGACTGTTGGACTTTTTTGTAAAATAAGACATTATGCTCCTCTGGAAACATTAAAAATGTTGTATCATGGAATCTTTTTCCCATTCATCTCATATGGAATTCAAGTTTGGGGTTTAACCTATCCTACTTATTTGGAAAAAGTATTCATCTTGCAAAAAAAGATTATCAAGTGTATGACTTTTAATGATATAAGGACACCCAGTTCCCCACTTTTTCATCAGCTGGAATTGCTCAAACTTGATGACATAAATAATCTTGAAATTGCTTCTTTTGTTTATGAATGTATCAATGGCCTAGTTCCACAATATTTTGAAAACTTTTTCACAAGTCTTTCTTCAAAACACTCATTAGGAACACGTCAATCAAAAAAGGGTAATTTGGTTTTGGAAAGGCAGAACACTGTTCAGTATGGTATCAGATCTATTCATTACTCAGGTGCAAAACTTTGGAATTCAGTTCCCCCTGAAATTAGATTGCTTTCAACAACAAAAAAATTCAGATCAGAATTAAAGGTGTATTTTATCAAATTTTATATTTAGCCCGTCACTTGTGATTGGAAGGTCGTTTGCAGTGCTTAGAATTTATCTTGTTAATTGTGAAAATAAAATAATTTTAATTGCTTCTGCTTCCTACACCCAATGAACACAGCTCTGGTATCAGGGTAATATTTCGAAAATTGATTATCTGGCAAATTTGAGGGGGGGCCTCCTCTCGATTAGTATTCATACTAAGTTGGAGGTTCCTCCTTTAATGTCAAATAAAGATAACAAAACTGGAAAAATATGCAGACGAAATTATTTTCTTTTCAATAATGCTTTTTTCATCTTTATCTATTTAATATTTATTTGTATTTTTAATAATTTGTAAAATTTGATTAATGTGAAAAATGAAATGAAACTGAAATGAAACTGAAACTGAAAACTGATGGAGTTAGTTTGAGTCCAAATCCAGTCATTTTGTTGACATTCCTATACAAAGCATGTTTTCGTTATTTTGAACTCCTGCACATGGTATATTTTACCATCTTCCATGCTTTTTACCTCAAAACTTACAGTCAGGAGGTTCGATTGGTCTAAGGCACTAGTTTAAGACACCAGTCATTTCGCTGACGTGGGTTCGAGTCCAACTGCAGTCATTTTGTTGACATTCCTATACACAATTATGTTTCCTGTATTTTGAACAACTGCAGATGGTTTCTTCTACCATTATGAATGCTAGTGACCACACAACAAACAGGCAGGATGGCCGAGTGGTCTAAGGCGCTGGTTTAAGGCACCAATCACTTCGGTGGCGTGGGTTCGAGACCCACTCCTGTCATTTTGTCGAAATTCCTATACAAAGTATTGTTCTCTTTATTTTGAACATGTTCACCTGGTAACTTTTACCATCATCCATGCTCTTTACGACAAAATTTACAGGCAGGATGGCCGAGTGGTCTTAAGTGCTGGTTTAAGGCATAAATCACTTCAGTGTTCTTGGTATGAGTCCCACACCTGACATTTTGTCAGCATTGCTATACAAAGTATCTTATCCTTTATACTGATTACCTGGAAAAGGTATCTTCTAACATCATCCATGCTAGTGACCACACAAAATACAGGCAGGATGACGAAGTGGTCTAAGTCGCTGGTTTAAGGCTTCATTTATTTCGATGGAGTTGGTTCGAGTCCTGCTCCAGTCATTTTGTTGATATTCCTATCCAAAGTAATGTTTCCTTTATTTTAAACACCTGCACATGGTATTATCTACGATCATCGATGCTATTGACCTAAAAACATACAGGCAAGATGGCCGAGTGGTCTAAGGCGTTGTTTTAAGGCACCAGTCACTTTGGTGGCGTGGGTTCGACTCCAATTGCAGTCATTTTTTGACATTCCTATACTAAGTATTGTTTCCTGTAATTTGAACACCTCCAGATGGTATCTTCTACAATCATTCATGCTATTGACCTCAAATCATACAGGCAGGATGGCCAAGTGGTATGAGGCGCTAGTTTAAGGCACCAGTCACTTTGGTGGCGTGGGTTCGAGTCCCACTCCTGTCATTTTGTTGAAATTCCTATACAAAGTATTATTCTCTTTATTTTGAACATGTGCACCTGGTAACTTCTACCATCATCCATGCTCTTTACCACAAAACATACAGGTACGATTGCCTAGTGTTCTTAGGTGCTGGTTTAAGGCACAAGTCCTTTCGGTTGCCTTGGTATGAGTCCCACACCTGACATTTTGTCTGCATTGCTATACAAAGTATTATATCTTTTATATTGAACAACTGGAAAAGGTATCTTCTAACATCATCCATGCTAATGAGCACACAACATACAGGCTGGATGGCTGAGTGGTCTAAGGTGCTGGTTTAAGGCATCTTTCTCTTCGACGGAGGGGTTTCGAGTCCCGCTCCAGTCATTTTGTTGATATTCCTATACAAAGTATTGTTTCCTTTATTTTGAACATGTGCACCTCGTATTTTCTACCATCATGAATGCTAGTGACCACACAACAAAAAGGCAGGATGGCCGAGTGGTCCAAGGCGCTGGTTTAAGGCACTAGTCACTTCGGTGGCGTGGGTTCGAGTCCCACTCCTGTCATTTTGTTGAAATTCCTATTCAAAGTATTTTTCTCATTATTTTCAACATGTGCACCTGGTAACTTCTACCGTCATCTATGCTCTTTACCACAAGACATACAGGTAGGATGGCGTAGTGGTCCTAGAAGCTGGTTTATGGCACCAGTCACTTCGGTTGCCTTGGTATGAGTCCCAGACCTGATATTTGGTCGGCATTGCTATATCAAGTATTATATCATTTATATTGAACACCTGCAAAAGGTATCTTCTATTATCATCCATGCTATTCACCACACAACATACAGGCAGGATGACTGAGTGGTCTAAGGCGCTAGTTTAAGGCATCCTACTCCTCGATGGAGTGGGTTCGAGTCCCGCTCCAGTCATTTTGTTGATATTCCTATACAAAGTATTATTTCCTTTATTTTGAACATGTGCACATCGTATCTTTTACCATTCTTGAATGCTAGTGACCACACAACAAAAAGGCAGGATGGCCGAGTGGTCTAAGGCGCTGGTTTAAGGCACCAGTCACTTAGGTGGCGTGGGTTCAAAACCAACTGCAGTCATTTTGTTGACATTCCTATACAAAATTATGTTTCCTGTATTTTGAACAACTGCAGATGGTTTCTTCTACCATTATGAATGCTTGTGACTACACAACAAACAGGCAGGATGGCCGAATGGTCTCAGGCGCTGGTTTAAGGCACCAGTCACTTAGGTGGCGTGGGTTCGAATCCCACTCCTGTCAATTTGTTGACATTCCTATAAAAAGTATTATTTCCTGTAATTTCAGATGGTATCTACTTCCATCATCAATGCTATCGACCTTAAAGCATTAAGGCAGAATGGCTGAGTGGTCTAAGGTGCTGGATTAAGGCACCAGTCAATTTGGTGGCGGGGGTTCGAGTTCCAGTCCTGTCATTTTGTTGAAATTCCTATAAAAAGTATTGTCTCCTGTAATTTGAACACCTGCAGATGGTATCTTCTACCATCATCAATGCTCTTTACATCAAAACATAAGGGCAGGATGGCCGGTTGGTCTTAGGTGCTGGTTTAAGGCACCAGTCACTTCGGTTGCCTTGGTATGAGTCCCATGCCTGACATTTTGTCGGAATTGCTATACAAAGTATTATATCCTTACCTGCAAAAGGTATCTTCTAACATCATCTATGCTATTGAGCACACAACATAGAGGCAGGATGGCCGAGTGGTCTAAGGCGCTCGTTTAAGGCACCTGTCACTTCGGTGGCGTGGGTTCGAGTCCCACTCCTGTCAATTTGTTGACATTCCTACACAGAGTATTTTTTCCCTTATTTTGAACACCTGCAGATGGTTTTCTTCTACCATCATGCATGCTATTGACCACAAAACATATCGGCAGGATGGCCGAGTGGTCTAAGATGATGGATTAAGGCACCAGTCATTGTGATCGCGTGGGTTCGAGTCCCAGTTCTGTCATTTTGTTGAAATTCCTATACAAAGTATTGTTTCCTGTAATTTGAAAACCTGCATATGGTACCTTCTACCATCATGAATGCTAATGACCACACAAAAACTGGCAGGATGACCAAGTGGTCTAAGTCGCTGGTTTAAGGCTTCATTTACTTTGATGGAGTTGGTTCGAGTCCTGCTCCAGTCATTTTGTTGATATTCCTATCCAAAGTAATGTTTCCTTTATTTTAAACACCTGCACATGGTATCTTCTACGATCATCGATGCTATTGACTTAAAAACATACAGGCAAGATGGCCGAGTGGTCTAAGGCGTTGGTTTAAGGCACCAGTCACTTTGGTGGCGTGGGTTCGACTCCAATTGCAGTCATTTTTTGACATTCCTATACAAAGTATTGTTTCCTGTAATTTGAACACCCCCAAATGGTATCTTCTACCATCATTCATGCTATTGACCTCAAATCATAGAGGCAGGATGGCCAAGTGGTCTTAGGCGCTCGTTTAAGGCACCAGTCACTTCGGTGGCGTGGGTTCGAGTCCAACTCCTGTCATTTTGTTGAAATTCCTATACAAAGTATTATTCTCTTTATTTTGAACATGTGCACCTGGTAACTTCTACCGTCATCTATGCTCTTTACCACAAGACATACAGGTAGGATGGCGTAGTGGTCCTAGAAGCTGGTTTAAGGCACCACTCACTTCGGTTGCCTTGGTATGAGTCCCAGACCTGATATTTGGTCGGCATTGCTATACAAAGTATTATATCATTTATATTGAACACCTGCAAAAGGTATCTTCTATTATCATCCATGCTATTCACCACACAACATACAGGCAGGATGACTGAGTGGTCTAAGGCGCTAGTTTAAGGCATCCTACTCCTCGATGGAGTGGGTTTGAGTCCCGCTCCAGTCATTTTGTTGATATTCCTATACAAAGTATTATTTCCTTTATTTTGAACATGTGCACATCGTATCTTTTACCATCATCGATGCTAGTGACCACACAACAAAAAGGCAGGATGGCCGAGTGGTCTAAGGCGCTGGTTTAAGGCACCAGTCACTTAGGTGGCGTGGGTTCAAAACCAACTGCAGTCATTTTGTTGACATTCCTATACAAAATTATGTTTCCTGTATTTTGAACAACTGCAGATGGTTTCTTCTACCATTATGAATGCTTGTGACTACACAACAAACAGGCAGGATGGCCGAATGGTCTCAGGCGCTGGTTTAAGGCACCAGTCACTTAGGTGGCGTGGGTTCGAATCCCACTCCTGTCAATTTGTTGACATTCCTATAAAAAGTATTATTTCCTGTAATTTCAGATGGTATATTCTTCCATCATCAATGCTATCGACCTTAAAGCATTAAGGCAGGATGGCTGAGTGGTCTAAGGTGCTGGATTAAGGCACCAGTCAATTTGGTGGCGGGGGTTCGAGTTCCAGTCCTGTCATTTTGTTGAAATTCCTATAAAAAGTATTGTCTCCTGTAATTTGAACACCTGCAGATGGTATCTTCTACCATCATCAATGCTCTTTACATCAAAACATACAGGCAGGATGGCCGGTTGGTCTTAGGTGCTGGTTTAAGGCACCAGTCACTTCGGTTGCCTTGGTATGAGTCCCATACCTGACATTTTGTCGGAATTGCTATACAAAGTATTATATCCTTACCTGCAAAAGGTATCTTCTAACATCATCTATGCTATTGAGCACACAACATAGAGGCAGGATGGCCGAGTGGTCTAAGGCGCTCGTTTAAGGCACCAGTCACTTCGGTGGCGTGGGTTCGAGTCCCACTCCTGTCAATTTGTTGACATTCCTACACAGAGTATTTTTTCCCTTATTTTGAACACCTGCAGATGGTTTTCTTCTACCATCATGCATGCTATTGACCATAAAACATATCGGCAGGATGGCCGAGTGGTCTAAGATGATGGATTAAGGCACCAGTCATTTTGATGGCGTGGGTTCGAGTCCCAGTTCTGTCATTTTGTTGAAATTCCTATACAAAGTATTGTTTCCTGTAATTTGAAAACCTGCATATGGTACCTTCTACCATCATGAATGCTAATGACCACACAAAATACTGGCAGGATGACCAAGTGGTCTAAGTCGCTGGTTTAAGGCTTCATTTACTTTGATGGAGTTGGTTCGAGTCCTGCTCCAGTCATTTTGTTGATATTCCTATCCAAAGTAATGTTTCCTTTATTTTAAACACCTGCACATGGTATCTTCTACGATCATCGATGCTATTGACTTAAAAACATACAGGCAAGATGGCCGACTGGTCTAAGGCGTTGGTTTAAGGCACCAGTCACTTTGGTGGCGTGGGTTCGACTCCAATTGCAGTCATTTTTTGACATTCCTATACAAAGTATTGTTTCCTGTAATTTGAACACCCCCAAATGGTATCTTCTACCATCGTTCATGCTATTGACCTCAAATCATAGAGGCAGGATGGCCGAGTGGTCTTAGGCGCTCGTTTAAGGCACCAGTCACTTCGGTGGCGTGGGTTCGAGTCCAACTCCTGTCATTTTGTTGAAATTCCGATACAAAGTATTATTCTCTTTATTTTGAACATGTGCACCTGGTAACTTCTACCATCATCTATGCTCTTTACCACAAAACATTCAGGTAGGATTGCCTAGTGTTCTTAGGTGCTGGTTTAAGGAACCAGTCCTTTCGGTTGCCTTGGTATGAGTCCCACACCTGACATTTTGTCTGCATTGCTATACAAAGTATTATATCTTTTCTATTGAACACCTGGAAAAGGTATCTTCTAACATCATCCATGCTATTGAGCACACAACATACAGGCTGGATGGCTGAGTGGTCTAAGGTGCTGGTTTAAGGCATCTTTCTCTTCGACGGAGGGGGTTCGAGTCCCGCTCCAGTCATTTTGTTGATATTCCTATACAAAGTATTGTTTCCTTTATTTTGAACATGTGCACCTCGTATCTTTTACCATTATGAGTGCTAGTGACCACACAACAAAAAGGCAGGATGGGCAAGTGGTTTAAGGCGCTGGTTTAAGGCACCAGTCACTTCGGTGGCGTGGGTTCGAGTCCCACTCCTGTCATTTTGTTGAAATACCTATTCAAAGTATTGTTCTCATTATTTTCAACATGTGCCCCTGGTAACTTCTACCGTCATCTATGCTCTTTACCACAAAACAGACAGGTAGGATGGCCTAGTGGTCCTAGGTGCTGGTTTAAGGCACCAGACACTTCAGTTGCCTTGGTATGAGTCCCAGACCTCATATTTGGTCGGCATTGCTATACAAAGTATTATATCATTTATATTGAACACCTGCAAAAGGTATCTTCTATTATCATCCATGCTATTTACCAAACAACATACAGGCAGGATGACTGAGTGGTCTAAGGCGCTAGTTTAAGGCATCCTTGTCCTCGATGGAGTGGGTTCGAGTCCCGCTCCAGTCATTTTGTTGATATTCCTATACAAAGTATTATTCTCTTTATTTTGAACATGTGCACCTGGTAACTTCTACCATCATCCATGCTCTTTACCACAGAACATACAGGTAGGATTGCCTAGTGTTCTTAGGTGCTGGTTTAAGGCACCAGTCCTTTCGGTTGCCTTGGTATGAGTCCCACGCCTGACATTTTGTCTGCATTGCTATACAAAGTATTATATCTTTTATATTGAACACCTGGAAAAGGTATCTTCTAACATCATCCATGCTAATGAGCACACAACATACAGGCTGGATGGCTGAGTGGTGTAAGGTGCTGGTTTAAGGCATCTTTCTCTTCGACGGAGGGGGTTCGAGTCCCGCTCCAGTCATTTTGTTGATATTCCTATACAAAGTATTGTTTCCTTTATTTTGAACATGTGCACCTCGTATCTTCTACCATTATGAGTGCTAGTGACCACACAACAGAAAGGCAGGATGAGCGAGTGGTTTAGGGCGCTTGTTTAAGGCACCAGTCACTTCGGTGGCGTGGGTTCGAGTCCCACTCCTGTCATTTTGTTGAAATACCTATTCAAAGTATTGTTCTCATTATTTTGAACATGTGCACCTGGTAACTTCTACCATCATCCATGCTCTTTACCACAAAACATACAGGTAGGATTGCCTAGTGTTCTTAGGTGCTGGTTTAAGGAACCAGTCCTTTCGGTTGCCTTGGTATGAGTCCCACACCTGACATTTTGTCTGCATTGCTATACAAAGTATTATATCTTTTCTATTGAACACCTGGAAAAGGTATCTTCTAACATCATCCATGCTATTGAGCACACAACATACAGGCTGGATGGCTGAGTGGTCTAAGGTGCTGGTTTAAGGCATCTTTCTCTTCGACGGAGGGGGTTCGAGTCCCGCTCCAGTCATTTTGTTGATATTCCTATACAAAGTATTGTTTCCTTTATTTTGAACATGTGCACCTCGTATCTTTTACCATTATGAGTGCTAGTGACCACACAACAAAAAGGCAGGATGGCCGAGTGGTCTAAGGCGCTGGTTATAAGGCACCAGTCACTTTGGTGGCGTGGGTTCGAGTCCCACTCCTGTCATTTTGTTGAAATACCTATTCAAAGTATTGTTCTCATTATTTTCAACATGTGCCCCTGGTAACTTCTACCGTCATCTATGCTCTTTACCACAAAACAGACAGGTAGGATGGCCTAGTGGTCCTAGGTGCTGGTTTAAGGCACCAGTCACTTCAGTTGCCTTTGTATGAGTCCCAGACCTCATATTTGGTCGGCATTGCTATACAAAGTATTATATCATTTATATTGAACACCTGCAAAAGGTATCTTCTATTATCATCCATGCTATTTACCACACAACATACAGGCAGGATGACTGAGTGGTCTAAGGCGCTAGTTTAAGGCATCCTTGTCCTCGATGGAGTGGGTTCGAGTCCCGCTCCAGTCATTTTGTTGATATTCCTATACAAAGTATTATTCTCTTTATTTTGAACATGTGCACCTGGTAACTTCTAGCATCATCCATGCTTTTTACCACAAAACATACAGGTAGGATTGCCTAGTGTTCTTAGGTGCTGGTTTTAGGCACCAGTCCTTTCGGTTGCCTTGGTATGAGTCCCACACCTGACATTTTGTCTGCATTGCTATACAAAGTATTATATCTTTTATATTGAACACCTGGAAAAGGTATCTTCTAACATCATCCATGCTAATGAGCACACAACATACAGGCTGGATGGCTGAGTGGTGTAAGGTGCTGGTTTAAGGCATCTTTCTCTTCGACGGAGGGGGTTCGAGTCCCGCTCCAGTCATTTTGTTGATATTCCTATACAAAGTATTGTTTCCTTTATTTTGAACATGTGCACCTCGTATCTTCTACCATTATGAGTGCTAGTGACCACACAACAAAAAGGCAGGATGAGCGAGTGGTTTAAGGCGCTGGTTTAAGGCACCAGTCACTTCGGTGGCGTGGGTTCGAGTCCCACTCCTGTCATTTTGTTGAAATACCTATTCAAAGTATTGTTCTCATTATTTTCAACATGTGCACCTGGTAACTTCTACCGTCATCTATGCTCTTTACCACAAAACATACAAGTAGGATGGCCTAGTGGTCCTACGTGCTGGTTTAAGGCACCAGTCACTTCAGTTGCCTTGGTATGAGTCCCAGACCTGAAATTTTGGTCGGCATTGCTATACAAAGTATTATATCATTTATATTGAACACCTGCAAAAGGTATCTTCTATTATCATCCATGCTATTGACCACACAACATACAGGCAGGATGACTGAGTGGTCTAAGGCGCTAGTTTAAGGCATCCTTCTCCTGGATGGAGTGGGTTCGAGTCCCGCTCCAGTCATTTTGTTGATATTCCTATACAAAGTATTATTTCCTTTATTTCGAACATGTGCACATCGTATCTTCTACCATCATGAATGCTAGTTACCACAAAACAAAAAGGCAGGATGGCCGAGTGGTCTAAGGCACTGGTTTAAGGCACCAGTCAGTTCGGTGGCGTGGGTTCGAGTCCCACTCCTGTCAACTTGTTGGCATTCCTATACAGAGTATTTTTTCCCTTATTTTGAACACCTGCAGATGGTTTTCTTCTACCATCATGCATGCTATTGACCACAAAACATATCGGCAAGATGGCCGAGTGGTCTAAGGTGATGGATTAAGGCAGCAGTCATTTCGGTGACGTGGGTTCGAGTCCCACTTCTATCATTTTGTTGAAATTCCTATACAAAGTATTGTTCTCTATATTTTGAACATGTGCACCTGGTAACTTCTACCATCATCCATGCTCTTTACCACAAAACATACAGGTAGGATTGCCTAGTGTTCTTAGGTGCTGGTTTAAGGCACCAGTCCTTTATTTTGAACATGTGCACCTCGTATCTTCTACCATTATGAGTGCTAGTGACCACACAACAAAAAGGCAGGATGAGCGAGTGGTTTAAGGCGCTGGTTTAAGGCACCAGTCACTTCGGTGGCGTGGGTTTCTCCACTCTTAAACCAACTCGAGTCAAACGTATTACAACAGTTCTGTCCATGGGAACAGCGTAGAACTTATTATTACAACGGTTTCTTATAGTTCCCCATGAAACTTAGTGAAAACTTAGCCCCGTAATAAGAGTTCACCTCAATTTCTTTTAAACTACGCATTTCCCATGGAATGAAATGGTTCTGTTTGCTCTAAAACGTTGTAAACAAACGTATTCCAACAGTTCTGTCGATGTGAACAGCGTAGAACTTATTACTTCAACGGTTTCTTATAGTTCCCCATGAAACTTAGTGAAAACTTATTCCCGTAATAAGAGTTCACCTCAATTTCTTTTAAACTACGCATTTCCCATGGAATAAAACGGTTCTGTATGCTCTAAAACGTTGTAAACAAACGTATTACAACAGCTCTGTCGATGGGAACAGCGTAGAACTTATTACTTCAACGGTTTCTTATAGTTCCCCATGAAACTTAGTGAAAACTTAGCCCCGTAATAAGAGTTCACCTCAATTTCTTTTAAACTATGCATTTCCCATGGAATAAAACGGTTATGTTTGCTCTAAAACGTTGTTATCAAACGTATTACAACAGTTCTGTCCATGGGAACAGCGTAGAACTTATTACTTCAACGGTTTCTTATAGTTCCCCATGAAACTTAGTGAATTCTTAGCCTCGTAAAAAGAGTTCACCTCAATTTCTTTTAAACTACGCATTTCCCATGGAATAAAACGGTTCTGTTTGCTCTAAAACGTTGTAAACAAACGTATTACAACAGTTGATTTTGATTCCACTGACGTATGGGCTCACTGAGTTTTCTGTTCCCTCCTTTAAAATTCGTGGCATTGTCGGATCTGATTTCTTCTAGCGTTCCTCTTCTGGAAATGAATCTCCTCAGTGAATGTATGAAAGAATCTGTATCTAAGTTGTGGACGACTTCGATGTGTATAGCACGAACAACGAGACATGTATAGAGGACTCTGTACCTTTTAGCCAAACGTCTACCTTGCTTCACCAGAAATGGCCCAAAAAGATCGACACCGACAAAGGTAAATGGCGGCTTGCCAGGAGTTATTCGATCTACTGGAAGGTCTGCCATCTTTTGGTGCCCCGGTGGCTGCAATCTCCTTTTGCAATCGAAACATGAGCTAAGTACACGACGAACTGCAACTCTCCCTTTGATGATCCAAAATCTTTCCCTGATCACTGCAAGAACATATTCCACACCTGAATGTCCTGAAAGTTGATGATAGTGCCTTATAATTAAGTCAACAATATGATGGTTCTTTGGGAGGATTGCTGGATTTTTGAATTCTTCATTCGCGCTTGGCATGTGCTTCATTCTTCCACCAACACGTAGCATATTATCTTTGAGAAATGGGTCCAATCTCCTCAGCGAGCTTGACTTGTTAACTATCCTATTGAACGTTAACATCTTAATTTCTTCTCCATAAATCTCCCTTTGCACACATCGAACAATGTAGTCCTCTGCCATTTTCATCTCTTCTACTGATACTTTTCCATCTTTTACTTCGGCGGTGTTGACTTTCGATCTCAACCACTGTTTAAAACGATATAGCCATACAACTGCCTTTTTCAGACGAAGCCAATCCGAGAATCTTGAAAACAGCAAATCTGTCATGGTTTTGGCTTCTTTCATCTGGACTGCATGAGATGTCATCGTCTTCTTGAGCTCTGGATCGTCTTCTTCCATGTCACTAGACTGTAGCTGATCAACTGGCCAAACGGACATCTTCTGCCATAAGAAACCTGGACCTTGACACCAACGTGTGCTGTTCACAAGTTGCGTCGCATGAAGTCCGCGAGAAGCATCGTCCGCTGGATTCTGTAAGGTATCAACATAAACCCATTGGTTTGGACTTGATCCCGCATGTATGACTGCTATTTTGTTTGCAACAAACGTCTGGAACCGTTTATTCTCATTTTTCACATACCGCAAAACTGCCGTACTATCTGTCCAGAAGAAGGAATTGACAACTTCGACATCCAGCTCTCTTCTAATCATTCTGTCAAGTCGAACTGCAACGGCTGCTGCTGACAACTCCAGTTTCGGAATGGTGATTGGTTTCAAAGGCGTCAGCCTTGACTTGGCAATAAAAAATGAACAATGGATTTTTCCATCCTCGTTCTCCACCCGGATGTATGATACGGCACCATAACCAGCTTCTGATGCATCTGAATATCGATGTAGTTGTGCATTTGTTACTTCGCCAAAATTCCTGGGCTTCATGCATCTTTCCACGTTAAATCCGGCTAATGTAGGTAGCTCTGCGAGCCATTTCTTTCAACTTATGTAATCTCTTCATCCCACCCAAGTTTTTCACGACATAATTGCTGCAGAATCATCTTTGATCGAAGAACGAATGGTGAAATGAAACCCAATGGATCGTAGATAGAGGAAATGATGCTAAGCATGCCTCTCCTTGTTGCTGGTTTTTCTTTGATGTTGATGTTTTAGAAGAATACGTCTGTTTCTACGTTCCACTGCATTCCTAATGCTCTCTTGACGGGAAGCGAATCTTTCTCAAAGTTGATGCTGTGCAATTCTGTTGACAGCTCTGAGCTTGGGATGGAATCCAAAACCTCACGCCGGTTGCATATCTACTTCGTTAAATGGAACCCACCGAGAGACAAGAGCCCTGTTACCTGTTCGCACATCCTGAAACCCTGTTCGGTTGTCTTCACTGACTTTAG
The DNA here is from genome assembly GCA_963924455.1 of Pelagia noctiluca. Lineage (NCBI taxonomy): Eukaryota > Metazoa > Cnidaria > Scyphozoa > Semaeostomeae > Pelagiidae > Pelagia > Pelagia noctiluca. The sequence continues at coordinate 6,305,893 of OZ004323.1, forward strand.
CCAATCATCAACATAAAAGTTTCGCTGTACAGTGTCAACGACATCCATCGGAAATTTCTCTGCATTGTCTAATGCTGTTCTGCTTAGCGCATACGTCGCACAACTGGGACACCAGACACCACCAAAGAGATGTACCATCATTTGGAATTCTTCAGGCTCCCTTTCAAGATCACCATCAGGATACCAGAGGAATCTAAGGGCATCAACGTCATGGGGATCTACCTTGACTTGGTAGAACATCGCTTCTAGGTCCGCAATTAGAGCTATTTCTTCTTGCCGAAATCTTAAGAGTACTCCAACGAGCGAGTTGGTTAAATCTGTGCCTTGTAGTATATTGTCATTAAAGGACTCTCCTTGATATTTTGCAGCACAGTCAAACACAACGCGTACTTTGTCCGGTTTCTGGGGGTGAATGACATTATGATGCGGCAGATACCATGTGACAGAGTTTTCGACTTCGAGCTTATCCTGGGGAACCTTTCGCGCATAGCCTTTGATGAAAAGATCGTCAATGAAATCTGAATATTTTTTCAGCGTCTCGGGATCCTTTAACAGCCGCTTTCTCAGTTGACGAAGTCTATGTTCAGCGATTGTTCGGAAGACACACTTCTGGGTTTTTCCAAGGTATTGCAATTCGGTAATGGCCATCTACGAGTTGGGAAGACTCTTGGAATACTGACAGGGCCCGTCTATCCTGTAATAACATCATTTTCTGCTCATCAGCAATGCACTCGTTGAAATCGCGATTGAAGTACTGACGCAGCCGTTCACTCAGATCTTCCTCAGAGTATTTTAAGTTTAGTTTGTAGCAGTGCTTTCCTTTTCCGGAAATTCGTCCCATCGGTCCATTTAGCGTCCAGCAAAATTTTGTTTTGACAGCATATGGTCCACCGATTTGTCCGGGTATAATCTCAATGATCTCCAATGCTTCTGGTACATCTACGCCAATGAGTAAACCGACATCAGAGTTATCCAGCATGGCAGGCACCTTTACGCTCTCCAAGTAGCACCATTGATCGACGTCATCCTGTCTGGTGATTGCATCCGGTGAGATATTGATATTTTTCACTGCGAAAACATTTGGGACTTCTACAAATGCACTACCGTCAATATCCATCACTTCCAGATTAGCAATTTTACCGTCCAACCTGTCTGCTACGCCATTGATGGTTGTAACTGAAGTGTGACACTTTCTTCCTTTAATCTCCAGCTTCTCCAACAGATCATCACTGCAAAATGATGCGGTCGAGCTATTATCCAGTAATGCATACGTGGATATTACCTTGTTTTTCCCTCGCCCTTTTACTTTCACTGGCACGATGGTTAGACACTTGCTTCCACATCCGGCCCCACTGGCAACACCAACAAACTGTCTGTCATTACTGCGTGAGCTGTTCCCTTGCTGCGTATTTTCCTGAACTTTGGGCTGTCGACGGCTCTCCATAAGGACAGCGAGAGGTTGGTTGAGTGATGTCATATGCTTCCGTTTCAAACTGCACCCTTGCACTGAACACACGCTTCGTCTTTTACAGCCGGCGGAAAAATGAAAAGAAGAGAAACAGTTATCACACAGTCTTTTTGATCTCATGAATTTGAATTGCTCCTCATTAGATTGTTTCTTGAAGCTGTCACATTCGCTGATCTAGTGGCTCCTTTCACAGAAGAAACATTTCAAGTCTCTCTCGACCTTTTCGTGTTTGTTTCCAACTTTTGGGACAGCAAAATTCATATTCCTTTGAATGACTACATTATTGGCTGGTTCTGTTCCCCTTCTATTACTTTGTCTGTTCCTTTCACTCCTCCTGTTTCTACTTTCAGTATCCATTATGTCTCCAAAGACAGGGTCATTCTTTTCCACTGCAACCTTGCGAACGAGGCGTGTAATATCTCCAATATTTGGATCTCTGCCTTCTTCTCTAATCTCTAACACCTTTGACTGCCAACAGGACTTGACGAACCCAAGGCATCGTCCAATAATTTTCACCAGCTTATCTTCACTATTAATCTGTGTCAATCTTCCCGTGGCTTGCAATGTGATTTGGCAACTCTGCAGGTCATATGCTAAGTCAAGAAGAGCTTCACGATCACCTGGCTTCAAGGCAGGGCCATCTGAAATCGTAGATATCCATGCTTTCGTGACCTTGAACTTATCGCCAAAGCGTTCAGCGAGCAGTCTTTTGGCAGCTCTGTATCCCTCCTCTGGGTCCAGTAGCATGCAATTCTCGATCAATGTTTTGGCCTTTCCTGCACAAAACTGTATCAAAAGCTGCAATCTTCTACTAAAATCGAAAGTATCCTTCTCAACGTTATTCTCAAAACTCTTCAGAAAAGTAAAATATTTCAAAGGATTTCCATCAAAGATTGCAAGCTCGGACTTTGGTAACAGGGATGCAAACGTTAAATTTTTAAGTACTTCGAGGTACTCTCCGCCTAAATCTGGTCTGGGTGTTGAATCAATTTCTGGAGTATTGTAATGTACCCCTCTAGGTTGCTGCTGAAAACGGGCTGGCTGATCAGCGTTTTGAGGACAACGGAAAAAACCGGGACTGGGGTGATGATATTCATCTTCAGGAAAATTTTGAGGATTGATATTTGCATCAGGAATCTGCATGGGAGCATGACAGATAATTGGCCATTGTGAAGGAACACTATTGGCAACTGACAACTGCGAGGAAAAGTGGCTGGTGACCGGGAAATAAGGAGAAGTACTGGCATTCAATGTCTGCGGGGCACCTTGGCTGGCAACCGGGAACTGGGAAGGAGCACTACTTGCATCCGACCACCGCAAGGCAACACGGCTGGCAACCGGGAACTGGGAAGGAGCACTACTGGCATCCGACGACCGCAAGGCAACGTGGCTGGCAACCGGGAACTGGGAAGGAGCACTACTGGCATCCGACGACCGCAAGGCAACATGGCTGGCAACCGGGAACTGGGAAGGAGCACTACTTGCATCCGACGACCACAAGGCAACACGGCTGGCAACAGGGAACTGGGAAGGAGCACTACTGGCATCCGACGACCGCAAGGCAGCGTGGCTGGCAACGGGGAACTGGGAAGGAGCACTGGCATCAAATGACTGCAAGGCAACATGGCTGGCAACCGGGAACTGGGAAGGAGCACTGGCATCCAACGACTGCAAGGCAACATGGCTGGCAACTGGAAAATGGGAAGGAGCATTTCTGGCATCCAACGACGGCAAGACAACATGGCTAGAAACCGGGAACTGGGAAGGAGCACTACTGGCATCCAACGACTGCAAAGCAACAGGGCTGGCAACCGGAAACTGGGAAGGAGCACTACTGGCATCCAACGACTGCAAAGCAACGTGGCTTGCAACTTGGAGCTGCGAAGGAGCACTACTTGCATTGGACGACCGCAAAGCAACGGGGCTGGCAACTGGAAACTGGGAAGGAGCACTGGCATCCAACAACTGCAAAGCAACATGGCTGGCAACCGGGAACTGAAAAGGAGCACTGGCATCCAACGACTGCAAGGCAACATGGCTGGCAACCGGGAACTGGGAAGGAGCACTACTGGCAACCAGTGGAAGGGCTGATGATTTATGATTAACATTATGCTTGCCTTTTCTTCCCTGTGTAATTTCAGAGGCAGAAAATTCATCAAAAACCTTTTCCATAGCATCAATTTTTGCCAGGTTTGTTCTCAAACGAAATTCTTCTTTAATCTGATTGACTTGCAGCTCCTGGTTTTCGAGCAGTTGTTTTTGTTGCAACATTGATGCTTCAGCTAGCAAAGATGCCTTTCGTGCTGCATTCTTCAACACTCTCTCGACAAGTGATGAAAGACTATGGGTTCCCTTCGATGACCTAGAAAATCTAGAAAATAAACTCCTTTTACTTTCAACTTGACTTGCCGAATCGTTTGGTGATAGTTGTAATTCGACATTCTTTCCTGGGATATCGTCAGAACTGGTCTGCGGGGCTGGACCCTGAATCGACTCTATTCGCATGGCACAACGATCTATCATGCAGAGGTACTTCACTTGTGCTTCATGGAAATAGGCCATTGCTTCATCGAGGTCATCTTCACTCTCCAAAGCTGCACGGTATGAGTCGCAGGATTTTTGAGCTTCTCAAACGCTTCATCAAGGCTCCCTTGCATAGCAGTTACTTCTTCCACGGAATTTCCAACTAACAACGACTTATCAGCTTTACTCATCGCCATCGTCAATACGCGTTTGCAACTTCCCCTGGTTTGCTTCAGACATCTTCTTTTCTCGAAATAGATTCCTTGCCAGTCCAAAGTAACATTTCTTCTTCTGCTACATTCATCAGGAGTGGGGCTTCCCTGTTCTTCTTGTTCTTCTTGCTCTTCCATAGCAATTCAAATTTCAAACTGATGTAACTCCAGTCGAGCTACAGGGTACACTTTCAAACACGTCTCGACCAAGCAGCCAAACAACGCAGATAAAACAACGGCTGTCGAACGAACTACGGTTTGCTAAATAAATAAATAGATAACAGATTAATAAATACGTAAATACACAACTAATTATATGAGAATATAAACGAAGTAATCAACGAAACATAGATAGAAACTTAACGAAAACTAGTTACAAATTTGTTTGCCCTCGTAGCTATAAAACTTTAACTGTAAACAGGCCTAACTGGCCAGGCAAACGCCCCAAAAGACAAGTCTTGTCTTCTATCCATTCGCCGTGAATGATCTTGCAACTGCCCAAGAAACGGGCGCACAAAGCTTTATGGCCACGAGTTTCCCATCATTAATAAAGAAACTACACAAAATACAATGATAACAAGTGCACAGGCAGAAAGTAATATAATGAAACATAGGAAAACAGTAGAGCAATACGAACAGACAATACAACAAAGACAACAGCAAAGCAACATAAACAACAAAATAAAAAAAGTTCATTGCACACGTAACAGTATTGCTTCCTGTAATTTGAACACCTCAAGATGGTATCTTCTACAATCATCCATGCTTATTGACCTCAAAACATAGAGGCAGGATGGCCAAGTGGTATGAGGCGCTGGTTTAAGGAACAAGTCACTTCGGTGGCCTGGGTTCCAGTCCCACTCCGGTCAATTTGTTGACATTCCTATACAAAGTATTTTTTCCTGTATTTTGAACATCTGCACGTGGTATCTTCTACAATCATGAATGCTATTGACCACACATCATACAGGCAGAATGGCCAAGTGGTCTACGGCACTGGTTTAAGGCACCATTTACGTTGATGTAGTTGGTTCGAGTCCCACTCCAATCATTTTGTTGACATTCCTATACAAGGCATGTTTTCTTTATTTTGAACACCTGCCCATGGTATCTTCTACCATCATCCAAGCTATCGATCTTAAAACATACAGGCAGGATGGCTGAGTGGTATGAGGCGCTAGTTTAAGGGACCAGTCACTTCTATGGCGGGGGTTCAAGTCCAACATCTGTCATTCTATTGACATTCCTATACAAAGTATTGTTTCTTTTTTTTCAAACACCTGCAAATGGTATCTTCTACCATCATTCATGCTATTGACCAAACAACATACAGGCAGGATGGCCGAGTGGTCTTAGGCGCTGGTTTAAGGCACAAGTCACTTCCGTGGCCTGGGTTCGTGTCCCACTCCCGACATTTTGTCGACATTTTTATACAAAGTATTGTATCCTTTATACTGAAAACCTGCAAATGATATCTTTTACCATCATTCATGCTATTGACCACAAATTATACAGGCAGGACGGCCGAGTGGTTTAAGGCGCTGGTTTAAGGCACCAGTCACTTCGGTGGCGTGGGTTCGAGTCCCACTCCTGTCCTTTTGTTGAAATTCCTATACAAAGTATTGTTCTCTTTATTTTGAACATGTGCACCTGGTATCTTTTACCATCATCCATTCTATTGGCCTCAAAATATACAGGCAGGACGGCTGAGGGGTCTAAGGCGCTGGTTTAAGACACCAGTCATTTCGGTTGCATGGGTTCGAGTCCAACTACAGTCATTTTGTTGACACTCCTATACAAAATTATGTTTCCTGTATTTTGAAAACCTGCAGATGGTATCTTTTACCATTATGAATGCTAGTGACCACACCACAAACAGAGATGATTGCCGAGTGGTCTTAGGCGCTAGTTTAAGGCACAAGTCACTTCGGTGGCGTGGGTTCGAGACCCGCTCCTGTCATTTTGTTGAAATTCCTATACAAAATATTTCTCTCTTTATTTCGAACATGTACACCTGGTAACTTCGACCATCATCCATGCTCTTTACGTCAAAACATACAGGCAGGTAGGCCGAGTGGTCTAAGGCGCTGGTTTAAGGCACCAGTCACTTCGGTGGCGTGGTTTTTGAGTCCCACTCAAGTCATTTTGTTGAAATTCCTATACAAAGTATTGTTCTCTTTATTTTGAACATGTGCACCTGGTATCTTTTACCATCATCCATGCTCTTTACGACAAAGGATACAGGCAGGATGGCCGAGTGGTCTTAGTTGCTGGTTTAAGACACCAGTCACTTTGGTGGCCTTGGTATGAGTCCCACACCTGACATTTTGTCGGCATTGCTATACAAAGTATTATATCCTTTATATTGAACACCTGCAAAAGGTATCTTCTATTATGATCCATGCTATTGACTACACAACATACAGGCAGGTAGGCCGAGTGGTCGTAGGTGCTGGTTTAAGGCACCCCAGTCACTTCGGTGGCGTGGGTTCGAGTCCCACTCCTGTCAATTTGTTGACATTCCTATACAAAGTATTTTTTCCCTTATTTTGAACACCTGCAGATGGTATCTTCTACCATCATGCATGCTATTGACCACAGAACATTCAGGCAGCATGTCTGAGTGGTCTCAGGCGCTGGTTTAAGGCACCAGTCACTTCGGTGGGTTGGGTTCGAGTCCCATTCTTGTCAGTTCGTTGACATTCCTATAAAGAGTATTATTTCCTGTAATTTGAACAGCTGCAGATGGTATCTTATTCCATCATCCATGCTATATATCTTGAAACATACAAACAGGATGGCTGAGTCGTCTAAGATGCTGGATTAAGGCACCAGGCACTTTGATGGCGTGGGTTCGAGTCCCAGTCCTGCCATTTTGTTGAAATTCCTATACAAAGTATTGTTTCCTGTAATTTGAACACCTGCAGATGGTACCTTCTACCATCATGAATGCTAGTGACCACTCAAAATACAGGCAGGATGGCCAAGTGGTCTAAGTCGCTGGTTTAAGGCTTCATTTACTTCGATGATGTTGGTTCGAGTCCCGCTCCAGTCATTTTGTTGATATTCCTGTCCAAAGTAATGTTTCCTTTATTTTATACACCTGCACATGGTATCTTCTACCATCATCCATGACCTAAAAACATACAGGCAAGATGGCCGAGTGGTCTAAGGCGTTGGTTTAAGGCACCGGTCACTTTTGTTGCATGGGTTCGACTCCAATAACAGTCATTTTTTGACATTCCTATACAAAATTATCTTTCCTGTATTTTTAACACCTGCAGATGGTATCTTCTACCATTATGAATGCTAGTGAACACACACCAAACAGGCAGGATGGCCGAGTGGTCTAAGGTGCTGGTTAAAGGCACCTGTCACTTCGGTGGCGTGGTTTTGAGTCCCACTCCTGACAATTTGTCAACATTGCTATACAAATTATTGTATCCTTTATATTGAACACCTGCAAAAGGTATCTTTTAACATCATCCATGCTATTGACCACACAACATACAGGCAGGATGACTGAGTGGTCTAAGGCGCTGGTTTAAGGCATCTTTCTCTTCGTTGGAGTGGGTGAGGCCCCCCCATATTTGTACGTGAAGCGTTATTTGGCATATTTTCGCGCGTGATTTCGTGATTTAGATATTTTCGGTTCGTGAATCCGTGATCAAAGAATCCTTCGTGCAGCGTGATTTGTCGAAAATGAGGCCGTTCTTCCGTGAAAAGGAGTGTTCAAGTACGTGATTGCGTGACGCGTTCTGATGGAAATTAGATGGAAAAGATCGTGAAAATTCTGTTTTAAGGTCCGTGATGGCGTGATAAACGAAAAATTGACGCGTGAATCCGTTATCCAGGGGTACTATGGGGGGGCCTCGTGGGTTTGAGTCCCGCTCCAGTCATTTTGTTGATATTCCTATACAAAGTATTGTTTCCTTTATTTTGAACATGTGCACCTCGTCTCTTCTACCATCATGAATGCTAGTGACCACACAACAAAAAGGCAGGATGGCCGAGTGGTCTAAGGCGCTGGTTTAAGGCACCAGTCCTTTCGGTGGCATGGGTTCGAGTCCCACTCCTGTCATTTTGTCGAAATTCCTATACAAAGTATTGTTCTCATTATTTTCAACATGTGCACCTGGTAACTTCTATCATCATCTATGCTCTTTACCACAAAACATACAGGTAGGATGGCCTAGTGGTCTTAGGTGCTGGTTTAAGGCACCAGTCACTTCGGTTGCCTTGGTATGAGTCCCACACCTGACATTTTGTCGGCATTGCTATACAAAGTATTATATCATTTATATTGAACACCTGCAAAAGGTATCTTATATTATCATCCATGCTATTGACCACACAACATACAGGCAGGATGACTGAGTGGTCTAAGGCGCTGGTTAAAGGCATCTTTCTCTTCGAAGGAGTGGGTTCGAGTCCCGCTCTGGTCATTTTGTTGATATTCCTATACAAAGTATTGTTTCCTTTATTTTGAACATGTGCACCTCGTATCTTCTACCATAATGAATGCTAGTGACCACACAACAAAAAAGCAGGATGGCCGAGTGGTCTAAGGCGCTGGTTTAAGGCACCAGTCACTTCGGTGGCGTGGGTTCGAGTCCAACTCCTGTCATTTTGTTGAAATTCCTATACAAAGCATTGTTCTCATTATTTTCAACATGTGCACCTGGTAACTTCTACCATCATCTATGCTCTTTACCACAAAACATACAGGTAGGATGGCCTAGTGGTCTTAGGTGCTGGTTTAAGGCACCAGTCACTTCGGTTGCCTTGGTATGAGCCCCACACCTGACATTTTGTCGGCATTGCTATACAAAGTATTATATCATTTATATTGAACACCTGCAAAAGGTATCTTCTTCTTATCATCCATGCTATTGACCACACAACATACAGGCAGGATGACTGAGTGGTCTAAGGCGCTGGTTAAAGGCATCTTTCTCTTCGTCATTTTGTTGATATTCCTATACAAGGTATTGTTTCCTTTATTTTGAACATGTGCACCTCGTATCTTCTACCATCATGAATGCTAGTGACCACATAACAAAAAGGCAGGATGGCCGAGTGGTCTAAGGCGCTGGTTTAAGGCACCAGTCACTTCGGTGGCGTGGGTTCGAGTCCCACTTTTGTCATTTTGTTGAAATTCCTATTCAAAGTATTGTTCTCATTATTTTCAACATGTGCACCTGGTAATTCTACCGTCATCTATGCTCTTTACCACAAAACATACAGGTAGGATGGTCTAGTGGTCCTAGGTGCTGGTTTAAGGCACCAGTCACTTCGGTTGCCTTGGTATGAGTCCCAGACCTGATATTTGGTCGGCATTGCTATACAAAGTATTATATCATTTATATTGAACACCTGCAAAAGCTATCTTCTATTATCATTCATGCTATTGACCACACGAAATAGAGGCAGGATGACTGAGTGGTCTAGAGCGCTGGTTTAAGGCATCTTTCTCTTCGATGGAGTGGGTTCGAGTCCCGCTCCAGTCATTTTGTTGATATTTCTATACAAAGTATTATTTCCTTTATTTTGATCATGTGCACATCGTATCTTCTACCATCACGAATGCTAGTGACCACACAACAAAAAGGCAGGATGGCCGAGTGGTCTAAGGCGCTGGCTTAAGGCACCAGTCACTTCGGTGGCGTGGGTCCGAGTCCCACTTCTGTCATTTTGTTGAAATTCTTATACAAAGTATTGTTCTCTTTATTTTGAACATGTTCACCGGGTATCTTCTACCATAATCAATGCTCTTGAGCATTAAACATACAGGCAGGATTGCCGAGTGGTATAAGGCGCTGCTTTATGGCACCAGTCACTTTGGTGGCTTGGGTTCGAGATCAACACCTGTCATTTTTTTGTCATTCCTGTAAAAAGTATTGTTTTCTTTATTTTGAACACCTGCACATGGTATCTACCACCATCATCCATGCTATTCAGCATACAATATACAGGCAAAATGCCCGAGCAGTCTACGGCGCTGCTTTAAGGCACCATTTACTTCGATGGAGTTAGTTTGAGTCCAAATCCAGTCATTTTGTTGACATTCCTATACAAAGCATGTTTTCTTTGTTTTGAACTCCTGCACATGGTATCTTTTACCATCATCCATGCTTTTTACCTCAAAACTTACAATCAGGAGGTTCGAGTGGTCTAAGGCACTAGTTTAAGACACCAGTCATTTCGCTGACGTGGGTTCGAGTCCAACTGCAGTCATTTTGTTGACATTCCTATACAAAATTATGTTTCCTGTATTTTGAACACCTGCAGATGGTATCTTCTAACATTATGACTGCTAGTGAGCACACAACAAATAGGCAGGATGGCCGAGTGGTCTAAGGCGCTGGTTTAAGGCACCAGTCACTTCAGTGGCGTGGGTTCGAGACCCACTTTTGTCATTTTGTTGTATTTCCTATACAAAGTATTGTTCTCTTTATTTTGAACATGTTCACCTGGTAACTTCTACCATCATCCATGCTCTTTACGACAAACCATACAGGCAGGATGGCCGAGTGGTCTTAGGTGCTGGTTTAAGGCACCAGTCACTTCAGTGGCCTTGTTATGAGTCCCACACCTGACATTTTGTCGGCATTGCTATACAAAGTATCTTATCCTTTATATTGATTACCTGGAAAAGGTATCTTCTAACAACATAAAGCTATTGAGCACACAACATACAGGCAGGATGGCCGAGTGGTCTAAGGCGCTGGTTTAAGGCACCAGTCACTTCGGTGGCGTGGGTTCGAGTCCCACTCCTGTCAATTTGTTGACATTCCTATACAAATTATTTTTCCATTATTTTGAACACTTGTAGATGGTATCTTCTACCATCATGCATGCTATTGACCACAGGGCATACAGGTAGGATGGCCGAATGGACTCAGGCGCTGGTTTAAGGCACCAATCACTTAGGTGGCGTGGGTTCGAGTCCCACTCCTGTCAATTTGTTGACATTCCTATAAAAAGTATTATTTCCTGTAATTTCAGATGGTATCTTTTTCCATCATCAATGCTATTGACCTTAACACATACAGGCAGGATCGCTAAGTGGTCTAAGGTGGTGGATTAAAGCACCAGTCAGTTTGATGGCGTGGGTTCGAGTCCCAGTTCCGTCATTTTGTTGAAATTCCTATAAAAAGTATTGTTTCCTGTAATTTGAACACCTGCAGAGGGTATCTTCTACCATCATCCATGCTCTTTACAACAAAACATACAGGCAGGATGGCCGGTTGGTCTTAGCTGCTGGTTTAAGGCACCAGTCACTTCGGTGGCGTGGGTTCGAGTCCCACTCCTAAGTATTGTATCCTTTATATTGAAAACTTGCAAATGATATTTTTTACCATCATCCATGCTATTGTCCACGAAGCATACAGGCAGGACGGCCGAGTGGTTTAAGGCGCTGCTTTATGGCACCAGTCACTTTGGTGGCTTGGGTTCCAGATCAACACCTGTCATTTTTTTGTCATTCCTGTAAAAAGTATTGTTTTTTTTATTTTGAACACCTGCAGATGGTATCTACCACCATCATCCATGCTATTCAGCATACAACATACAGGCAAAATGCCCGAGCGGTCTACGGCGCTGCTTTAAGGCACCATTTACCTCGATGGAGTTGGTTTAAGTCCCAATCCAGTCATTTTGTTGACATTCCTATACAAAGCATGTTTCCTTTATTTTTAACTCCTGCACATGGTAACTTTTACCATCATCCATGTTATTTACCTCAAAACATACTGTCAGGATGTCCGAGTGGTCTAAGGCACAGGTTTAAGACAACAGTCATTTCGGTGGCGTGGGTTCGAGTCCAGCTACAGTCATTTTGTTGACTTTCCTATACAAAATTATGTTTCCTGTTTTTTGAACACCTGCAGATGGTATCTTCTACCATCATAAATGCTACTGACCACACAACAAATAGGCAGGATGGCCGAGTGGTCTTAGGTGCTGGTTTTAGGCACCAGTCATTTTGTTGTCCTTGGTATGAGTCCCACACCTGACATTTTGTCGGCATTGCTATACAAAGTATTATATCCTTACCTGCAAAAGGTATCTTATAACATCATCTATGCTATTGAGCACACAACATACAGGCAGGATGGCCGAGTGGTCTAAGGCGCTGGTTTAAGGCCTGTCAATTTGTTGACATTCCTATACAGAGTATTTTTTCCCTTATTTTGAACACCTGCAGATGGTATCTTCTACCATCATTGATGGCGTGGGTTCGAGTCCCAGTCCTGCCATTTTGTTGAAATTCCTATACAAAGTATTGTTTCCTGTAATTTGAACACCTGCAGATGGTACCTTCTACCATCATGAATGCTAGTGACCACTCAAAATACAGGCAGGATGGCCAAGTGGTCTAAGTCGCTGGTTTAAGGCTTCATTTACATCGATGGTGTTGGTTCGAGTCCCGCTCCAGTCATTTTGTTGATATTCCTGTCCAAAGTAATGTTTCCTTTATTTTATACACCTGCACATGGTATCTTCTACCATCATCCATGACCTAAAAACATACAGGCAAGATGGCCGAGTGGTCTAAGGCGTTGGTTTAAGGCACCAGTCACTTTAGTTGCATGGGTTCGACTCCAATAACAGTCCTTTTTTGACATTCCTATACAAAATTATCTTTCCTGTATTTTGAACACCTGCAGATGGTATCTTCTACCATTATGAATGCTAGTGAACACACACCAAACAGGCAGGATGGCCGAGTGGACTAAGGTGCTGGTTAAAGGCACCTGTCACTTCGGTGGTGTGGTTTTGAGTCCCACTCCTGACAATTTGTCAACATTGCTATACAAATTATTGTATCCTTTATATTGAACACCTGCAAAAGGTATCTTCTAACATCATCCATGCTATTGACCACACAACATAAAGGCAGGATGACTGAGTGGTCTAAGGCGCTGGTTTAAGGCATCTTTCTCTTCGATGGAGTGGGTTTGAGTCCCGCTCCAGTCATTTTGTTGATTTTCCTATACAAAGTATTGTTTCCTTTATTTTGAACATGTGCACCTCGTCTCTTCTACCATCATGAATGCTAGTGACCACACAACAAAAAGGCAGGATGGCCGAGTGGTCTAAGGCGCTGGTTTAAGGCACCAGTCCTTTCGGTGGCATGGGTTCGAGTCCCACTCCTGTCATTTTGTCGAAATTCCTATACAAAGTATTGTTCTCATTATTTTCAACATGTGCACCTGGTAACTTCTATCATCATCTATGCTCTTTACCACAAAACATACAGTTAGGATGGCCTAGTGGTCTTAGGTGCTGGTTTAAGGCACCAGTCACTTCGGTTGCCTTGGTATGAGTCCCACACCTGACATTTTGTCGGCATTGCTATACAAAGTATTATATCATTTATATTGAACACCTGCAAAAGGTATCTTATATTATCATCCATGCTATTGACCACACAACATACAGGCAGGATGACTGAAGACCGCTCGGGCATTTTGTCTGTATGTTGTATGCTGAATAGCATGGATGATGGTGGTAGATACCATGTGCAGGTGTTCAAAATAAAAAAAACATTACTTTTTACAGGAATGACAAAAAAATGACAGGTGTTGATCTCGAACCCAAGCCACCAAAGTGACTGGTGCCATAAAGCAGCGCCTTATACCACTCGGCCGTCCTGCCTGTATGCTTTGTGGACAATAGCATGGATGTTGGTAAAAATATCATTTGCAGGTTTTCAATATAAAGGATACAGTACTTAGGAGTGGGACTCGAACCCACGCCAGCGAAGTGACTGGTGCCTTAAACCAGCAGCTAAGACCAACCGGCCATCCTGCCTGTATGTTTTGTTGTAAAGAGCATGGATGATGGTAGAAGATAGCCTCTGCAGGTGTTCAAATTACAGGAAACAATACTTTTTATAGGAATTTCAACAAAATGACGGAACTGGGACTCGAACCCACGCCATCAAACTGACTGGTGCTTTAATCCACCACCTTAGACCACTCAGCGATCCTGCCTGTATGTGTTAAGGTCAATAGCATTGATGATGGAAAAAGATACCATCTGAAATTACAGGAAATAATACTTTTTATAGGAATGTCAACAAATTGACAGGAGTGGGACTCGAACCCACGCCACCTAAGTGATTGGTGCCTTAAACCAGCGCCTGAGTCCATTCGGCCATCCTACCTGTATGCCCTGTGGTCAATAGCATGCATGATGGTAGAAGATACCATCTGCAATTGTTCAAAATAACGGAAATATAATTTGTATAGGAATGTCAACAAATTGACAGGAGTGGGACTCGAACCCACGCCACCGAAGTGACTGGTGCCTTAAACCAGCGCTTTAGACCACTCGGCCATCCTGCCTGTATGTTGTGTGGTCAATAGCATGAATGATAATTGAAGATACCTTTTGCAGGTGTTCAATATAAATGATATAATACTTTGTATAGCAATGCCGACAAAATGTCAGGTGTGGGACTTATACCAAGGCAACCGAAGTGACTGGTGCCTTAAACCATCACCTAAGACCACTAGGCCATCCTACCTGTATGTTTTGTGGTAAAGAGCATAGATGACGGTAGAATTACCAGGTGCACATGTTGAAAATAATGAGAACAATACTTTGAATAGGAATTTCAACAAAATGACAGGAGTGGGACTCGAACCCACGCCACCGAAGTGACTGGTGCCTTAAACCAGCGCCTTACACCACTCGGTCATCCTGCTTTTTCGTTGTGTGGTCACTAGCATTCATTATGGTCGAAGATACGAGGTTGACATGTTCAAAATAAAGGAAACAATACTTTGTATAGGAATATCAACAAAATGACCAGAGCGGGACTCGAACCCACTCCTTCGAAGAGAAAGATGCTTTTAACCAGCGCCTTTTACTGCGCTGCTTTAAGGCACCATTTACTTCGATGGAGTTAGTTTGAGTCCAAATCCAGTCATTCTGTTGACATTCCTATACAAAGCATGTTTTCTTTATTTTGAACTCCTGCACATGGTATCTTTTACCATCATCCATGCTTTTTACCTCAAAACTTACAGTCAGGAGGTTCGAGTGGTCTAAGGCACTAGTTTAAGACACCAGTCATTTCGCTGACGTGGGTTCGAGTCCAACTGCAGTCATTTTGTTGACATTCCTATACAAAATTATGTTTCCTGTATTTTGAACACCTGCAGATGGTATCTTCTAACATTATGACTGCTAGTGAGCACACAACAAACAGGCAGGATGGCCGAGTGGTCTAAGGCGCTGGTTTAAGGCACCAGTCACTTCGGTGGCCTGGGTTCGAGACCCACTTCTGTCATTTTGTTGAAATTCCTATACAAAGTATTGTTCTCTTTATTTTAAACATGTTCACCTGGTAACTTCTACCATCATCCATGCTCTTGACTACAGGGCATACAGGTAGGATGGCCGAATGGACTCAGGCGCTGGTTTAAGGCACCAATGACTTAGGTGGCGTGGGTTCGAGTCCCACTCCTGTCAATTTGTTGACATTCCTATTAAAAGTATTATTTCCTGTAATTTCAGATGGTATCTTTTTCCATCATCAATGCTATTGACCTTAACACATACAGGCAGGATTGCTGAGTGGTCTAAGGTGGTGGATTAAAGCACCAGTCAGTTTGATGACGTGGGTTCGAGTCCCAGTTCCGTCATTTTGTTGAAATTCCTATAAAAAGTATTGTTTCCTGTAATTTGAACACCTGCAGAGGGTATCTTCTACCATCATCCATGCTCTTTACAACAAAACATACAGGCAGGATGGCCGGTTGGTCTTAGCTGCTGGTTTAAGGCACCAGTCACTTCGGTGGCGTGGGTTCGAGTCGCACTCCTAAGTATTGTATCCTTTATATTGAAAACCTGCAAATTATATCTTTTACCATCATCCATGCTATTGACCAAATTGACAAAACATACAGGCAGGACGGCCGAGTGGTTTAAGGCGCTGCTTTAAGGCACCAGTCACTTTGGTGGCTTGGGTTCAAGACCAACACCTGTTATTTTTTTGTCATTCCTGTAAAAAGAATTGTTTTTTTTATTTTGAACACCTGCACATTGTATCTACTACCATCATCCATGCGCTTCAGCATACAACATACAGGCAAAATGGCCGCTTGGTCTACGGCGCTGGTTTAAGGCACCATTTACCTCGATGGAGTTGGTTTAAGTCCCAATCCAGTCATTTTGTTGACATTCCTATACAAAGCATGTTTCCTTTATTTTTAACTCCTGCACATGGTAACTTTTACCATCATCCATGTTATTTACCTCAAAACATACTGTCAGGATGTCCGAGTTGTCTAAGGCACAGGTTTAACACACCAGTCATTTCGGTGGCGTGGGTTCGAGTCCAGCTACAGCCATTTTGTTGACTTTCCTATACAAAATTATGTTTCCTGTTTTTTGAACACCTGCAGATGGTATCTTCTACCATCATAAATGCTACTGACCACACAACAAATAGGCAGGATGGCCGAGTGGTCTTAGGTGCTGGTTTTAGGCACCAGTCATTTTGTTGTCCTTGGTATGAGTCTCACACCTGACAATTTGTCGGCATTGCTATACAAAGTATTATATCCTTACCTGCAAAAGGTATCTTATAACATCATCTATGCTATTGAGCACACAACATACAGGCAGGATGGCCGAGTGGTCTAAGGCGCTGGTTTAAGGCCTGTCAATTTGTTGACATTCCTATACAGAGTATTTTTTCCCTTATTTTGAACACCTGCAGATGGTATCTTCTACCATCATTGATGGCGTGGGTTCGAGTCCCAGTCCTGCCATTTTGTTGAAATTCCTATACAAAGTATTATTTCCTGTAATTTGAACACCTGCAGATGGTACCTTCTACCATCATGAATGCTAGTGACCACTCAAAATACAGGCAGGATGGCCAAGTGGTCTAAGTCGCTGGTTTAAGGCTTCATTTACATCGATGGTGTTGGTTCGAGTCCCGCTCCAGTCATTTTGTTGATATTCCTGTCCAAAGTAATGTTTCCTTTATTTTATACACCTGCACATGGTATCTTCTACCATCATCCATGACCTAAAAACATACAGGCAAGATGGCCTAGTGGTCTTAGGTGCTGGTTTAAGGCACCAGTCACTTTTGTGGCGTGGGTTCGACTCCAATAACAGTCATTTTTTGACATTCCTATACAAAATTATCTTTCCTGTATTATGAACACCTGCAGATGGTATCTTCTACCATTATGAATGCTAGTGAACACAAACCAAACAGGCAGGATGGCCGAGTGTTCTAAGGTGCTGGTTAAAGGCACCTGTCACTTCAGTGGCGTGGTTTTGAGTCCCACTCCTGACAATTTGTCAACATGGCTATACAAATTATTGTATCCTTTATATTGAACACCTGCAAAAGGTATCTTCTACCATCATCCATGCTATTGACCACACAACATACAGGCAGGATGACTGAGTGATCTAAGGCGCTGGTTTAAGGCATCTTTCTCTTCGATGGAGTGGGTTTGAGTCCCGCTCCAGTCATTTTGTTGATATTCCTATACAAAGTATTGTTTCCTTTATTTTGAACATGTGCACCTCGTCTCTTCTACAATCATGAATGCTAGTGACCACACAATAAAAAGGCAGGATGGCCGAGTGGTCTAAGGCGCTGGATTAAGGCACCAGTCACTTCGGTGGCGTGGGTTCGAGTCCCACTCCTGTCATTTTGCCGAAATTCCTATACAAAGTATTGTTCTCATTATTTTCAACATGTGCACCTGGTAACTTTTATCATCATCTATGCTCTTTACCACAAAACATACAGGTAGGATGGCCTAGTGGTCTTAGGTGCTGGTTTAAGGCACCAGTCACTTCGGTTGCCTTGGTAAGAGTCCCACACCTGACATTTTGTCGGCATTGCTATACAAAGTATTATATCATTTATATTGAACACCTGCAAAAGGTATCTTCTATTATCATCCATTCTATTGACCACACAACATACAGGCAGGATGACTGAGTGGTCTAAGGCGCTGGTTAAAGGCATCTTTCTCTTCGAAGGAGTGGGTTCGAGTCCCGCTCCAGTCATTTTGTTGATATTCCTATACACAGTATTGTTTCCTTTATTTTGAACATGTGCACCTCGTATCTTCTACCATCATGAATGCTAGTGACCACACAACAAAAAAGCAGGATGGCCGAGTGGTGTAAGGCGCTCGTTTAAGGCACCAGTCACTTCGGTGGCGTGGGTTCGAGTCCCACTCCTGTCAATTTGTTGACATTCCTATACAGAGTATTTTTTCCCTTATTTTGAACACCTGCAGATGGTATCTTCTACCATCATTGATGGCGTGGGTTGGAGTCCCAGTCCTGCCATTTTGTTGAAATTCCTATAGAAAGTATTGTTTCCTGTAATTTGAACACCTGCAGATGGTACCTTCTACCATCATGAATGCTAGTGACCACACAAAATACAGGCAGGATGGCCAAGTGGTCTAAGTCGCTGGTTTAAGGCTTCATTTACTTCGATGGTGTTGGTTCGAGTCCCGCTCCAGTCATTTCGTTGATATTCCTGTCCAAAGTAATGTTTCCTTTACTTTATACACCTGTACATAGTATCTTCTACCATCATCCATGCCTTACGACCTAAAAACATACAGGCAAGATGGCCGAGTGGTCTAAGGCGTTGGTTTAAGGCACCAGTCACTTTTGTGGCGTGGGTTCGACTCCAATAACAGTCATTTTTTGACATTCCTATACAAAATTATCTTTCCTGTATTTTGAACACCTGCAGATGGTATCTTCTACCATTATTAATGCTAGTGAACACATACCAAACAGGCAGGATGGCCGAGTGGTCTAAGGTGCTGGTTAAAGGCACCTGTCACTTCGGTGGCGTGGTGTTGAGTCCCACTCCTGACATTTTGTCAACAATGCTATACAAATTATTGTATCCTTTATATTGAACACCTGCAAAAGGTATCTTGTAACATTATCCATGCTATTGACCACACAACATACAGGCAGGATGACTGAGTGGTCTAAGGCGCTGGTTTAAGGCATCTTTCCCTTCGATGGAGTGGGTTTGAATCCCGCTCCAGTCATTTTGTTGATATTCCTATACAAGTATTGTTTCCTTTATTTTGAACATGTGCACCTCGTCTCTTCTACCATCATGAATGCTAGTGACCACACAACAAAAAGGCAGGATGGCTGAGTGGTCTAAGGCGCTGGTTTAAGGCACCAGTCACTTCGGTGGCGTGGGTTCGAGTCCCACTCCTGTTATTTGGTCGAAATTCCTATACAAAGTATTGTTCTCATTATTTTCAACATGTGCACCTGGTAACTTCTATCAACATCTATGCTCTTTACCACAAAACATACAGGTAGGATGGCCTAGTGGTCTTAGGTGCTGGTTTAAGGCACCAGTCACTTCGGTTGCCTTGGTATGAGTCCCACACCTGACATTTTGTCGGCATTGCTATACAAAGTATTATATCATTTATATTGAACACCTGCAAAAGGTATTTTCTATTATCATCCATGCTATTGACCACACAACATACAGGCAGGATGACTGAGTGGTCTAAGGCGCTGGTTAAAGGCATGTTTCTCTTCGAAGGAGTGGGTTCGAGTCCCGCTCTGGTCATTTTGTTGATATTCCTATACAAAGTATTGTTTCCTTTATTTTGAACATGTGCACCTCGTATCTTCTACCATCATGAATGCTAGTGACCACACAACAAAAAAGCAAGATGGCCGAGTGGTGTAAGGCGCTGGTTTAAGGCACCAGTCACTTCGTTGGCGTGGGTTCGAGTCAAACTCCCGTCATTTTGTTGAAATTCCTATACAAAGCATTGTTCTCATTATTTTCAACATGTGCACCTGGTAACTTCTACCATCATCTATGCTCTTTACCACAAAACATACAGGCAGGATGGCCTAGTGGTCTTAGGTGCTGGTTTAAGGCACCAGTCACTTTTGTGGCGTGGGTTCGACTCCAATAACAGTCATTTTTTGACATTCCTATACAAAATTATCTTTCCTGTATTTTGAACACCTGCAGATGGTATCTTCTACCATTTTGAATGCTAGTGAACACACACCAATCAGGCAGGATTGCCGAGTGGTCTAAGGTGCTGGTTAAAGGCAGCTGTCACTTCGGTGGCGTGGTTTTGAGTCCCACACCTGACATTTTATCGGCATTGCTATACAAAGTATTATATCATTTATATTGAACACCTGCAAAAGGTATCTTCTATTATCATCCATGCTATTGACCAAACAACATACAGGCAGGATGACTGAGTGGTCTAAGGCGCTGGTTAAATGCATCTTTCTCTTCGTCATTTTGTTGATATTCCTATACAAAGTATTGTTTCCTTTATTTTGAACATGTGCACCTCGTATCTTCTACCATCATGAATGCTAGTGACCACACAACAAAAAGGCAGGATGGCCGAGTGGTCTAAGGCGCTGGTTTAAGGCACCAGTCACTTCGTTGGCGTGGGTTCGAGTCTCACTCCTGTCATTTTGTTGAAATTCCTATTCAAAGTATTGTTCTCATTATTTTCAACATGTGCACCTGGTAATTCTACCGTCATCTATGCTCTTTACCACAAAACATACAGGTAGGATGGTCTAGTGGTCCTAGGTGCTGGTTTAAGGCACCAGTCACTTCGGTTGCCTTGGTATGAGTCCCAGACCTGATATTTGGTCGGCATTGCTATACAAAGTATTATATCATTTTATTGAACACCTGCAAAAGGTATCTTCTATTATCATTCATGCTATTGACCACACAACATAGAGGCAGGATGACTGAGTGGTCTAAGGCGCTGGTTTAAGGCATCTTTCTCTACGAAGGAGTGGGTTCGAGTCCCGCTCCAGTCATTTTGTTGATATTTCTATACAAAGTATTATTTCCTTTATTTTGATCATGTTTACATCGTATCTTCTACCATCATGAATGCTAGTGACGACACAACAAAAAGGCAGGATGGCCAAGTGGTCTAAGGCGCTGGTTTAAGGCACCAGTCACTTCGGTGGCGTGGGTTCGAGTCCCACTTCTGTCATTTTGTTGAAATTCCTATACAAAGTATTGTTCTCTTTTTTTTGAACATGTTCACCGGGTATCTTCTACCATAATCCATGCTTTTGAGCACAAAACATACAGGCAGGATGGCCGAGTGGTATAAGGCGCTGCTTTATGGCACCGGTCACTTTGGTGGCTTGTGTTCGAGACCAACACTTGTCATTTTTTTGTCATTCCTGTAAAAAGTATCGTTTTCTTTATTTTGAACACCTGCACATGGTATCTACTACCATCATCCATGCTATTCAGCATACAACATACAGGCAAAATGCCCGAGCGGTCTACGGCGCTGCTTTAAGGCACCATTTACTTCGATGGAGTTAGTTTGAGTCCAAATCCAGTCATTTTGTTGACATTCCTATACAAAGCATGTTTTCTTTATTTGGAACTCCTGCACATGGTATCTTTTACCCTCATCCATGCTTTTTACCTCAAAACTTACAGTCAGGAGGTTCGAGTGGTCTAAGGCACTAGTTTAAGACACCAGTCATTTCGCTGACGTGGGTTCGAGTCCAACTGCAGTCATTTTGTTGACATTCCTATACAAAATTATGTTTCCTGTATTTTGAACACCTGCAGATGGTATCTTCTACCATTATGAATGCTAGTGACAACACCACAAACAGGCAGGATGGCCGAGTGGTCTAAGGCGCTGGTTTAAGGCCACAGTCACTTCGGTAACGTGGGTTCGAGACCCACTTCTGTCATTTTGTTGAAATTCCTATACAAAGTATTGTTCTCTTTATTTTGAACATGTTCACCTGGTAACTTTTACCATCATCCATGCTCTTTACGACAAAACATACAGGCAGGATGGCCGACTGGTCTTAGGTGCTGGTTTAAGGCACCAGTCACTTCAGTGGCCTTGGTATGAGTCCCACACCTGACATTTTGTCGGCATTGCTATACAAAGTATCTTATCCTTTATATTGATTACCTGGAAAAGGTATCTTCTAGCATCATCCATGCTATTGAGCACACAACATACAGGCAGGATGGCCGAGTGGTCTACGGCGCTGGTTTAAGGCAGCAGTCACTTCGGTGGCGTGGGTTCGAGTTCCACTCCTGTCAATTTGTTGACATTCCTATAAAAAGTATTATTTCCTGTAATTTCAGATGGTATCTTTTTCCATCATCAATGCTATTGACCTCAACCCATACAGGCAGGATCGCTGAGTGGTCTAAGTTGGTGGATTAAAGCACCAGTCAGTTTGATGGCGTGGGTTCGAGTCCCAGTTCCGTCATTTTGTTGAAATTCCTATAAAAAGTATTGTTTCCTGTAATTTGAACACCTGCAGAGGGTATCTTCTACCATCATCACCGCTCTTTACAACAAAACATACAGGCAGGATGGCCGGTTGGTCTTAGCTGCTGGTTTAAGGCACCAGTCACTTCGGTGGCGTGGGTTCGAGTCCCACTCCTAAGTATTGTATCCTTTATATTGAAAACCTGCAAATGGTATCTTTTACCATCATCCATGCTATTGACCACAAAACATACAGGCAGGACGGCCGAGTGGTTTAAGGCGCTGCTTTAAGGCACCAGTCACTTTGGTGGCTTGGGTTCAAGACCAACACCTGCTATTTTTTTGTCATTCCTGTAAAAAGAATTGTTTTTTTTATTTTTTCTAACACCTGCACATGGTATCTACTACCATCATCCATGCGCTTCAGCATACAACATACAGGCAAAATAGCCGCTTGGTCTACGGCGCTGGTTTAAGGCACCATTTACCTCGATGGAGTTGGTTTAAGTCCCAATCAAGTCATTTTGTTGACATTCCTATACAAAGCATGTTTCCTTTATTTTTAACTCCTGCACATGGTAACTTTTACCATCAGCCATGTTATTTACCTCACAACATACTGTCAAGGCACAGGTTTAAGACACCAGTCATTTCAGTGGCGTGGGTTCGAGTCCAACTACAGTCATTTTCTTGACTTTCCTATACAAAATTATGTTTCCTGTATTTTGAACACCTGCAGATGGTATCTTCTACCATCATAAATGCTACTGACCACACAACAAATAGACAGGATTGCCGAGTGGTCTTAGGTGCTGGTTTTAGGCACCAGTCATTTCGGTGTCCTTGGTATGAGTCCCACACCTGACATTTTGCCGGCATTGCTATACAAAGTATTATATCCTTACCTGCAAAAGGTATCTTTCAACATCATCTATGCTATTGAGCACACAACACACAGGCAGGATGGCCGAGTGGTCTAAGGCGCTGGTTTAAGGCACCAGTCACTTCGGTGGCGTGGGTTCGAGTCCCACTCCTGTCAATTTCTTGACATTCCTATACAGAGTATTTTTTCCCTTATTTTGAACACATGCAGATGGTATCTTCTACCATCATTGATGGCGTGGGTTCGAGTCCCAGTCCTGCCATTTTGTTGAAATTCCTATACAAAGTATTGTTTCCTGTAATTTGAACACCTGCAGATGGTACCTTCTACTATCATGAATGCTAGTGACCACAAAAAATACAGGCAGGATGGCCAAGTGGTATAAGTGGCAGGTTTAAAGCTTCATATACTTCGATGGTGTTGGTTCGAGTCCCGCTCCAGTCATTTTGTTGATATTCCTGTCCAAAGTAATGTTTCCTTTATTTTACACACCTGCACATGGTATCCATGCCTTTGACCTAAAAACATACAGGCAAGATGGCCGAGTGGTCTAAGGCGTTGGTTTAAGGCACCAGTCACTTTTGTGGCATGGGTTCGACTCCAATAACAGTCATTTTTTGATATTCCTATACAAAATTATCTCTCCTGTATTTTTAACACCTGCAGATGGTATCTTCTACCATTATGAATGCTAGTGAACACACACCAAACAGGCAGGATGGCCGAGTGGTCTAAGGTGCTGGTTAAAGGCACCTGTCACTTCGGTGGCGTGGTTTTGAGTCCCACTCCTGACATTTTGTCAACATTGCTATACAAATTATTGTATCCTTTATATTGAACACCTGCAAAAGGTATCTTCTACCATCATCCATGCTATTGACCACACAACATACAGGCAGGATGACTGAGTGGTCTAAGGCGCTGCTTTAAGGCATCTTTCTCTTCGATGGAGTGGGTTTGAGACCCGCTCCAGTCATTTTGTTGATATTCCTATACAAAGTATTGTATCCTTTATTTTGAACATGTGCACCTCGTATCTTCTACCATCATGAATGCTAGTGACCATACAACAAAAAGGCGGGATGGCCGAGTGGTCTAAGGCGCTGGTTTTAGGCACCAGTCACTTCGGTGGCGTGGGTTCGAGTCCCACTCCTGTCATTTTGTTGAAATTCCTATACAAAGTATTGTTCTCATTATTTTCAACATGTGCACCTTGTAACTTCTATCATCATCTATGCTCTTTACCACAAAACAAACAGGTAGGATGGCCTAGTGGTCTTAGGTGCTGGTTTAAGGCACCAGTCACTTCGGTTGTCTTGGTAATAGTCCCACACCTGACATTTTGTCGGCATTGCTATACAAAGTATTATATCATTTATATTGAACACCTCCAAAAAGTATCTTCTATTATCATCCATGCTATTGACCACACAACATACAGGCAGGATGACTGAGTGGTCTAAGGCGCTGGTTAAACGCATCTTTCTGTTCGTCATTTTGTTGATATTCCTATACAAAGTATTGTTTCCTTTATTTTGAACATGTGCACATCGTATCTTCTACCATCATGAATGCTAGTGACCACACAACAAAAAGGCAGGATGGCCGAATGGTCTAAGGCGCTGGTTTAAGGCACCAGTCACTTCGGTGGCGTGAATTCGAGTCCCACTTCTGTCATTTTGTTGAAATTCCTATACAAAGTATAGTTCTCATTATTTTGAACATGTTCACCGGGTATTTTCTACCATAATCCATGCTTTTGAGCACAAAACATACAGGCAGGATGGCCGAGTGGTATAAGGCGCTGCTTTATGGCACCAGTCACTTTGGTGGCTTGGGTTCGAGACCAACACCTGTCATTTTTTTGTCATTCCTGTAAAAAGTATTGTTTTTTTTATTTTGAACACCTGCACATGGTATCTACTACCATCATCCATGCTATTCAGCATACAACATACAGGCAAAATGCCCGAGCGGTCTATGGCGCTGCTTTAAGGCACCATTTACTTCGATGGAGTTAGTTTGAGTCCAAATCCAGTCATTTTGTTGACATTCCTATACAAAGCATGTTTTCTTTATTTTGAACTCCTGCACATGGTATCTTTTACCATCATCCATGCTTTTTACCTCAAAACTTACAGTCAGGAGGTTCGAGTGGTCTAAGGCACTAGTTTAAGACACCAGTAATTTCGCTGACGTGGGTTCGAGTCCAACTGCAGTCATTTTGTTGACATTCCTATACAAAATTATGTTTCCTGTATTTTGAACACCTGCAGATGGTATCTTCTACCATTATGAATGCTAGTGACCACACAACAAACAGGCAGGATGGCCGAGTGGTCTAAGGCGCTGGTTTAAGGCACCAGTCACTTCAGTGGTGTCGGTTCGAGACCCTCTCCTGTCATTTTGTTGAAATTCCTATACAAAGTATTGTTCTCTTTATTTTGAATATGTTCACCTGGTAACTTCTACCATCATCCATGCTCTTTACGACAAAACATACAGGCAGGAGGTTTGAGTGGTCTTAGGTGCTGGTTTAAGGCACCAGTCACTTCAGTGGTCTTGGTATGAGTCCCACACCTGACATTTTGTCGGCATTGCTATACAAAGTATCTTATCCTTTATATTGACTACCTGGAAAAGGTATCTTCTAACATCATCCATGCTATTGAGCAAACAACATACAGGCAAGATGGCCGAGTGGTCTAAGGCGTTGGTTTAAGGCACCAGTCACTTTGGTGGCGTGGGTTCGACTCTAATTGCAGTCATTTTTTGACATTCCTATACAAAGTATTGTTTCCTGTAATTTGAAAACCTCCAGATGGTATCTTCTACCATCATCCATCCTATTGACCTCCAATCATACAGGCAGGATGGCCAAGTGGTATGAGGCGCTGGTTTATAGCACCAGTCATTTTCCACTTCCCACTCCTGTCATTTTGTTGAAATTCCTATACAAAGTATTGTTCTCATTATTTTCAACATGTGCACCTGGTAACTTCTATCATCATCTATGCTCTTTACCACAAAACATACAGGTAGGATGGCCTAGTGGTCTTAGGTGCTGGTTTAAGGCACCAGTCAATTCGGTTGCCTTGGTATGAGTCCCACACCTGACATTTTGTCGGCATTGCTATACAAAGTATTATATCATTTATATTGAACACCTGCAAAAGGTATTTTCTATTATCATCCATGC
This sequence comes from Pelagia noctiluca, assembly GCA_963924455.1. Taxonomy (NCBI): domain Eukaryota; kingdom Metazoa; phylum Cnidaria; class Scyphozoa; order Semaeostomeae; family Pelagiidae; genus Pelagia; species Pelagia noctiluca. The sequence continues at coordinate 6,332,489 of OZ004323.1, forward strand.
TATTGACCACACAACATACAGGCAGGATGACTGAGTGGTCTAAGGCGCTGGTTAAAGGCATCTTTCTCTTCGATGGAGTGGGTTTGAGACCCGCTCCAGTCATTTTGTTGATATTCCTATACAAAGTATTGTATCCTTTATTTTGAACATGTGCACCTCGTATCTTCTACCATCATGAATGCTAGTGACCATACAACAAAAAGGCGGGATGGCCGAGTGGTCTAAGGCGCTGGTTTTAGGCACCAGTCACTTCGGTGGCGTGGGTTCGAGTCCCACTCCTGTCATTTTGTTGAAATTCCTATACAAAGTATTGTTCTCATTATTTTCAACATGTGCACCTTGTAACTTCTATCATCATCTATGCTCTTTACCACAAAACAAACAGGTAGGATGGCCTAGTGGTCTTAGGTGCTGGTTTAAGGCACCAGTCACTTCGGTTGTCTTGGTAATAGTCCCACACCTGACATTTTGTCGGCATTGCTATACAAAGTATTATATCATTTATATTGAACACCTCCAAAAAGTATCTTCTATTATCATCCATGCTATTGACCACACAACATACAGGCAGGATGACTGAGTGGTCTAAGGCGCTGGTTAAACGCATCTTTCTGTTCGTCATTTTGTTGATATTCCTATACAAAGTATTGTTTCCTTTATTTTGAACATGTGCACATCGTATCTTCTACCATCATGAATGCTAGTGACCACACAACAAAAAGGCAGGATGGCCGAATGGTCTAAGGCGCTTGTTTAAGGCACCAGTCACTTCGGTGGCGTGAATTCGAGTCCCACTTCTGTCATTTTGTTGAAATTCCTATACAAAGTATAGTTCTCATTATTTTGAACATGTTCACCGGGTATTTTCTACCATAATCCATGCTTTTGAGCACAAAACATACAGGCAGGATGGCCGAGTGGTATAAGGCGCTGCTTTATGGCACCAGTCACTTTGGTGGCTTGGGTTCGAGACCAACACCTGTCATTTTTTTGTCATTCCTGTAAAAAGTATTGTTTTTTTTATTTTGAACACCTGCACATGGTATCTACTACCATCATCCATGCTATTCAGCATACAACATACAGGCAAAATGCCCGAGCGGTCTATGGCGCTGCTTTAAGGCACCATTTACTTCGATGGAGTTAGTTTGAGTCCAAATCCAGTCATTTTGTTGACATTCCTATACAAAGCATGTTTTCTTTATTTTGAACTCCTGCACATGGTATCTTTTACCATCATCCATGCTTTTTACCTCAAAACTTACAGTCAGGAGGTTCGAGTGGTCTAAGGCACTAGTTTAAGACACCAGTAATTTCGCTGACGTGGGTTCGAGTCCAACTGCAGTCATTTTGTTGACATTCCTATACAAAATTATGTTTCCTGTATTTTGAACACCTGCAGATGGTATCTTCTACCATTATGAATGCTAGTGACCACACAACAAACAGGCAGGATGGCCGAGTGGTCTAAGGCGCTGGTTTAAGGCACCAGTCACTTCAGTGGTGTCGGTTCGAGACCCTCTCCTGTCATTTTGTTGAAATTCCTATACAAAGTATTGTTCTCTTTATTTTGAATATGTTCACCTGGTAACTTCTACCATCATCCATGCTCTTTACGACAAAACATACAGGCAGGAGGTTTGAGTGGTCTTAGGTGCTGGTTTAAGGCACCAGTCACTTCAGTGGTCTTGGTATGAGTCCCACACCTGACATTTTGTCGGCATTGCTATACAAAGTATCTTATCCTTTATATTGACTACCTGGAAAAGGTATCTTCTAACATCATCCATGCTATTGAGCAAACAACATACAGGCAAGATGGCCGAGTGGTCTAAGGCGTTGGTTTAAGGCACCAGTCACTTTGGTGGCGTGGGTTCGACTCTAATTGCAGTCATTTTTTGACATTCCTATACAAAGTATTGTTTCCTGTAATTTGAAAACCTCCAGATGGTATCTTCTACCATCATCCATCCTATTGACCTCCAATCATACAGGCAGGATGGCCAAGTGGTATGAGGCGCTGGTTTATAGCACCAGTCATTTTCCACTTCCCACTCCTGTCATTTTGTTGAAATTCCTATACAAAGTATTGTTCTCATTATTTTCAACATGTGCACCTGGTAACTTCTATCATCATCTATGCTCTTTACCACAAAACATACAGGTAGGATGGCCTAGTGGTCTTAGGTGCTGGTTTAAGGCACCAGTCAATTCGGTTGCCTTGGTATGAGTCCCACACCTGACATTTTGTCGGCATTGCTATACAAAGTATTATATCATTTATATTGAACACCTGCAAAAGGTATTTTCTATTATCATCCATGCTATTGACCACACAACATACAGGCAGGATGACTGAGTGGTCTAAGGCGCTGGTTAAAGGCATCTTTCTCTTCGAAGGAGTGGGTTCGAGTCCCGCTCTGGTCATTTTGTTGATATTCCTATACAAAGTAATGTTTCCTTTATTTTGAACATGTGCACCTCGTATCTTCTACCATAATGAATGCTAGTGACCACACAACAAAAAAGCAAGATGGCCGAGTGGTGTAAGGCGCTGGTTTAAGGTACCAGTCACTTCGTTGGCGTGGGTTCGAGTCCAACTCCCGTCATTTTGTTGAAATTCCTATACAAAGCATTGTTCTCATTATTTTCAATATGTGCACCTGGTAACTTCTACCATCATCTATGCTCTTTACCACAAAGCATACAGGTAGGATGGCCTAGTGGTCTTAGGTGATGGTTTAAGGCACCAGTCACTTTGGTTGCCTTGGTATGAGTCCCAGACCTGATATTTGGTCGGCATTGCTATACAAAGTATTATATCATTTATATTGAACACCTGCAAAAGGTATCTTCTATTATGATTCATGCTATTGACCACACAACATAGAGGCAAGATAACTGAGTGGTCTAAGGCGCTGGTTTAAGGCATCTTTCTCTACGAAGGAGTGGGTTCGAGTCCCGCTCCAGTCATTTTGTTGATATTTCTATACAAAGTATTATTTCCTTTATTTTGATCATGTTTACATCGTATCTTCTACCATCATGAATGCTAGTGACGACACAACAAAAAGGCAGGATGGCCGAGTGGTCTAAGGCGCTGGTTTAAGGCACCAGTCACTTCGGTGGCGTGGGTTCGAGTCCCACTTCTGTCATTTTGTTGAAATTCCTATACAAAGTATTGTTCTCCTTTTTTTGAACATGTTCACCGGGTATCTTCTACCATAATCCATGCTTTTGAGCACAAAACATACAGGCAGGATGGCCGAGTGGTATAAGGCGCTGCTTTATGGCACCGGTCACTTTGGTGGCTTGTGTTCGAGACCAACACTTGTCATATTTTTGTCATTCCTGTAAAAAGTATTGTTTTCTTTATTTTGAACACCTGCACATGGTATCTACTACCATCATCAATGCTATTCAGCATACAACATACAGGCAAAATGCCCGAGCGGTCTACGGCGCTGCTTTAAGGCACCATTTACTTCGATGGAGTTAGTTTGAGTCCAAATCCAGTCATTTTGTTGACATTCCTATACAAAGCATGTTTTCTTTATTTCGAACTCCTGCACATGGTATCTTTTACCCTCATCCATGCTTTTTACCTCAAAACTTACAGTCAGGAGGTTCGAGTGGTCTAAGGCACTAGTTTAAGACACCAGTCATTTCGCTGACGTGGGTTCGAGTCCAACTGCAGTCATTTTGTTGACATTCCTATACAAAATTATGTTTCTTGTATTTTGAACACCTGCAGATGGTATCTTCTACCATTATGAATGCTAGTGACCACACCACAAACAGGCAGGATGGCCGAGTGGTCTAAGGCGCTGGTTTAAGGCCACAGTCACTTCGGTAACGTGGGTTCGAGACACACTTCTGTCATTTTGTTGAAATTCCTATACAAAGTATTGTTCTCTTTATTTTGAACATGTTCACCTGGTAACTTCTACCATCATCCATGCTCTTTACGACAAAACATACAGGCAGGATGGCCGACTGGTCTTAGGTGCTGGTTTAAGGCACCAGTCACTTCAGTGGACTTGGTCTGAGTCCCACACCTGACATTTTGTCGGTATTGCTATACAAAGTATCTTATCCTTTATATTGATTACCTGTAAAAGGTATCTTCTAGCATCATCCATGCTATTGAGTACACAACATACAGGCAGGATGGCCGAGTGGTCTACGGCGCTGGTTTAAGGCACCAGTCACTTCGGTGGCGTGGGTTCGAGTTCCACTCCTGTCAATTTGTTGACATTCCTATAAAAAGTATTATTTCCTGTAATTTCAGATGGTATCTTTTTCCATCATCAATGCTATTGACCTCAACACATACAGGCAGGATCGCTGAGTGGTCTAAGTTGGTGGATTAAAGCACCAGTCAGTTTGATGGCGTGGGTTCGAGTCCCAGTTCCGTCATTTTGTTGAAATTCCTATAAAAAGTATTGTTTCCTGTAATTTGAACACCTGCAGAGGGTATCTTCTACCATCATCCATGCTCTTTACAACAAAACATACAGGCAGGATGGCCGGTTGGTCTTAGCTGCTGGTTTAAGGCACCAGTCACGTCGGTGGCGTGGGTTCGAGTCCCACTCCTAAGTATTGTATCCTTTATATTGAAAACCTGCAAATGGTATCTTTTACCATCATCCATGCTATTGACCACAAAACATACAGGCAGGACGGCCGAGTGGTTTAAGGCGCTGCTTTAAGGCACCAGTCACTTTGGTGGCTTGGGTTCAAGACCAACACCTGCTATTTTTTTGTCATTCCTGTAAAAAGAATTGTTTTTTTTATTTTGAACACCTGCACATGGTATCTACTACCATCATCCATGCGCTTCAGCATACAACATACAGGCAAAATGGCCGCTTGGTCTACGGCGCTGGTTTAAGGCACCATTTACCTCGATGGAGTTGGTTTAAGTCCCAATCAAGTCATTTTGCTGACATTCCTATACAAAGCATGTTTCCTTTATTTTTAACTCCTGCACATGGTAACTTTTACCATCAGCCATGTTATTTACCTCACAACATACTGTCAAGGCACAGGTTTAAGACACCAGTCATTTCGGTGGCGTGGGTTCGAGTCCAACTACAGTCATTTTCTTGACTTTCCTATACAAAATTATGTTTCCTGTAATTTGAACACCTGAAGATGGTATCTTCTACCATCATAAATGCTACTGACCACACAACAAATAGGCAGGATTGCCGAGTGGTCTTAGGTGCTGGTTTTAGGCACCAGTCATTTCGGTGTCCTTGGTATGAGTCCCACACCTGACATTTTGCCGGCATTGCTATACAAAGTATTATATCCTTACCTGCAAAAGGTATCTTCTAACATCATCTATGCTATTGAGCACACAACATACAGGCAGGATGGCCGAGTGGTCTAAGGCGCTGGTTTAAGGCACCAGTCACTTTGGTGGCGTGGGTTCGAGTCCCACTCCTGTCAATTTGTTGACATTCCTATACAGAGTATTTTTTCCCTTATTTTGAACACATGCAGATGGTATCTTCTACCATCATTGATGGCGTGGGTTCGAGTCCCAGTCCTGCCATTTTGTTGAAATTCCTATACCAAGTTTTGTTTCCTGTAATTTGAACACCTGCAGATGGTACCTTCTACCATCATGAATGCTAGTGACCACACAAAATACAGGCAGGATGGCCAAGTTATATAAGTGGCAGGTTTAAAGCTTCATTTACTTCGATGGTGTTGGTTCGAGTCCCGCTCCAGTCATTTTGTTGATATTCCTGTCCAAAGTAATGTTTCTTTTATTTTACACACCTGCACATGGTATCCATGCCTTTGACCTAAAAACATACAGGCAAGATGGCCGAGTGGTCTAAGGCGTTGGTTTAAGGCACCAGTCACTTTTGTGGTATGGGTTCGACTCCAATAACAGTCATTTTTTGATATTCCTATACAAAATTATCTCTCCTGTATTTTTAACACCTGCAGATGGTATCTTCTACCATTATGAATGCTAGTGAACACACACCAAACAGGCAGGATGGCCGAGTGGTCTAAGGTGCTGGTTAAAGGCACCTGTCACTTCGGTGGCGTGGTTTTGAGTCCCACTCCTGACATTTTGTCAACATTGCTATACAAATTATTGTATCCTTTATATTGAACACCTGCAAAAGGTATCTTCTACCATCATCCATGCTATTGACCACACAACATACAGGCAGGATGACTGAGTGGTCTAAGGCGCTGCTTTAAGGCATCTTTCTCTTCGATGGAGTGGGTTTGAGACCCGCTCCAGTCATTTTGTTGATATTCCTATACAAAGTATTGTTTCCTTTATTTTGAACATGTGCACCTCGTATCTTCTACCATCATGAATGCTAGTGACCATACAACAAAAAGGCAGGATGGCCGAGTGGTCTAAGGCGCTGGTTTTAGGCACCAGTCACTTCGGTGGCGTGGGCTCGAGTCCCACTCCAGTCATTTTGTTGAAATTCCTATACAAAGTATTGTTCTCATTATTTTCAACATGTGCACCTTGTAACTTCTATCATCATCTATGCTCTTTACCACAAAACAAATAGGTAGGATGGCCTAGTGGTCTTAGGTGCTGGTTTAAGGCACCAGTCACTTCGGTTGTCTTGGTAATAGTCCCACACCTGACATTTTGTCGGCATTGCTATACAAAGTATTATATCATTTATATTGAACACCTCCAAAAGGTATCTTCTATTATCATCCATGCTATTGACCACACAACATACAGGCAGGATGACTGAGTGGTCTAAGGCGCTGGTTAAACGCATCTTTCTGTTCGTCATTTTGTTGATATTCCTATACAAAGTATTGTTTCCTTTATTTTGAACATGTGCACATCGTATCTTCTACCATCATGAATGCTAGTGACCACAAAACAAAAAGGCAGGATGGCCGAATGGTCTAAGGCGCTGGTTTAAGGCACCAGTCACTTCGGTGGCGTGAATTCGAGTCCCACTTCTGTCATTTTGTTGAAATTCCTATACAAAGTATAGTTCTCATTATGTTGAACATGTTCACCGGGTATTTTCTACCATAATCGATGCTTTTGAGCACAAAACATACAGGCAGGATGGCCGAGTGGTATAAGGCGCTGCTTTATGGCACCAGTCACTTTGGTGGCTTGGGTTCGAGACCAACACCTGTCTTTTTTTTGGCATTCCTGTAAAAAGTATTGTTTTTTTTATTTTGAACACCTGCACATGGTATCTACTACCATCATCCATGCTATTCAGCATACAACATACAGGCAAAATGCCCGAGCGGTCTATGGCGCTGCTTTAAGGCACCATTTACTTCGATGGAGTTAGTTTGAGTCCAAATCCAGTCATTTTGTTGACATTCCTATACAAAGCATGTTTTCTTTATTTTGAACTCCTGCACATGGTATCTTTTACCATCATCCATGCTTTTTACCTCAAAACTTACAGTCAGGAGGTTCGAGTGGTTTAAGGCACTAGTTTAAGACACCAGTCATTTCGCTGACGTGGGTTCGAGTCCAACTGCAGTCATTTTGTTGACATTCCTATACAAAATTATGTTTCCTGTATTTTGAACACCTGCAGATGGTATCTTCTACCATTATGAATGCTAGTGACCACACAACAAACAGGCAGGATGGCCGAGTGGTCTAAGGCGCTGGTTTAAGGCACCAGTCACTTCAGTGGTGTCGGTTCGAGACCCTCTCCTGTCATTTTGTTGAAATTCCTATACAAAGTATTGTTCTCTTTATTTTGAACATGTTCACCTGGTAACTTCTACCATCATCCATGCTCTTTACGACAAAACATACAGGCAGGAGGTTTGAGTGGTCTTAGGTGCTGGTTTAAGGCACCAGTCACTTCAGTGGTCTTGGTATGAGTCCCACACCTGACATTTTGTCGGCATTGCTATACAAAGTATCTTATCCTTTATATTGACTACCTGGAAAAGGTATCTTCTAACATCATCCATGCTATTGAGCAAACAACATACAGGCAAGATGGCCGAGTGGTCTAAGGCGTTGGTTTAAGGCACCAGTCACTTTGGTGGCGTGGGTTCGACTCTAATTGCAGTCATTTTTTGACATTCCTATACAAAGTATTGTTTCCTGTAAGTTGAACACCTCCAGATGGTATCTTCTACCATCATCCATCCTATTGACCTCCAATCATACAGGCAGGATGGCCAAGAGGTATGAGGCGCTGGTTTATAGCACCAGTCATTTTCCACTTCCCACTCCTGTCATTTTGTTGAAATTCCTATAAAAAGTATTGTTCTCATTATTTTCAACATGTGCACCTGGTAACTTCTATCATCATCTATGCTCTTTACCACAAAACATACAGGTAGGATGGCCTAGTGGTCTTAGGTGCTGGTTTAAGGCACCAGTCACTTCGGTTGCCTTGGTATGAGTCCCACACCTGACATTTTGTCGGCATTGCTATACAAAGTATTATATCATTTATATTGAACACCTGCAAAAGGTATTTTCTATTATCATCCATGCTATTGACCACACAACATACAGGCAGGATGACTGAGTGGTCTAAGGCGCTGGTTAAAGGCATCTTTCTCTTCGAAGGAGTGGGTTCGAGTCCCGCTCTGGTCATTTTGTTGATATTCCTATACAAAGTATTGTTTCCTTTATTTTGAACATGTGCACCTCGTATCTTCTACCATCATGAATGCTAGTGACCACACAACAAAAAAGCAAGATGGCCGAGTGGTGTAAGGCGCTGGTTTAAGGCACCAGTCACTTCGTTGGCGTAGGTTCGAGTCCAACTCCCGTCATTTTGTTGAAATTCCTATACAAAGCATTGTTCTCATTATTTTCAACATGTGCACCTGGTAACTTCTACCATCATCTATGCTCTTTACCACAAAGCATACAGGTAGGATGGCCTAGTGGTCTTAGGTGCTGGTTTAAGGCACCAGTCACTTCGGTTTCCTTGGTATGAGTCCCACACCTGACATTTTATCGGCATTGCTATACAAAGTATTATATCATTTATATTGAACACCTGCAAAAGGTATCTTCTATTATCATCCATGCTATTGACCACACAACATACAGGCAGGATGACTAAGTGGTCTAAGGCGCTGGTTAAAGGCATCTTTCTCTTCGTCATTTTGTTGATATTCCTATACAAAGTATTGTTTCCTTTATTTTGAACATGTGCACCTCGTATCTTCTACCATCATGAATGCTAGTGACCACACAACAAAAAGGCAGGATGGCCGAGTGGTCTAAGGCGCTGGTTTAAGGCACCAGTCACTTCGGTGGCGTGGGTTCGAGTCCCACTCCTGTCATTTTGTTGAAACTCCTATTCAAAGTATTGTTCTCATTATTTTCAACATGTGCACCTGGTAATTCTACCGTCATCTATGCTCTTTACCACAAAACATACAGGTAGGATGGTCTAGTGGTCCTAGGGGCTGGTTTAAGGCACCAGTCACTTCGGTTGTCTTGGTATGAGTCCCAGACCTGATATTTGGTCGGCATTGCTATACAAAGTATTATATCATTTATATTGAACACCTGCAAAAGGTATCTTCTATTATGATTTATGCTATTGACCACACAACATAAAGGCAGGATGACTGAGTGGTCTAAGGCGCTGGTTTAAGGCATCTTTCTCTACGAAGGAGTGGGTTCGAGTCCCGCTCCAGTCATTTTGTTGATATTTCTATACAAAGTATTATTTCCTTTATTTTGATCATGTTTACATCGTATCTTCTACCATCATGAATGCTAGTGACGACACAACAAAAAGGCAGGATGGCCGAGTGGTCTAAGGCGCTGGATTAAGGCACCAGTCACTTCGATGGCGTGGGTTCGAGTCCCACTTCTGTCATTTTGTTGAAATTCCTATACAAAGTATTGTTCTCTTTTTTTTGAACATGTTCACCGGGTATCTACTACCATAATCCATGCTTTTGAGCACAAAACATACAGGCAGGATGGCCGAGTGGTATAAGGCGCTGCTTTATGGCACCGGTCACTTTGGTGGCTTGTATTCGAGACCAACACTTGTCATTTTTTTGTCATTCCTGTAAAAAGTATTGTTTTCTTTATTTTGAACACCTGCACATGGTATCTACTACCATCATCAATGCTATTCAGCATACAACATACAGGCAAAATGCCCGAGCGGTCTACGGTGCTGCTTTAAGGCACCATTTACTTCGATGGAGTTAGTTTGAGTCCAAATCCAGTCATTTTGTTGACATTCCTATACAAAGCATGTTTTCTTTATTTCGAACTCCTGCACATGGTATCTTTTACCCTCATCCATGCTTTTTACCTCAAAACTTACAGTCAGGAGGTTCGAGTGGTCTAAGGCACTAGTTTAAGACACCAGTCATTTCGCTGACGTGGGTTCGAGTCCAACTGTAGTCATTTTGTTGACATTCCTATACAAAATTATGTTTCCTGTATTTTGAACACCTGCAGATGGTATCTTCTACAATTATGAATGCTAGTGACCACACCACAAACAGGCAGGATGGCCGAGTGGTCTAAGGCGCTGGTTTAAGGCCACAGTCACTTCGGTAACGTTGGTTCGAGACCCACTTCTGTCATTTTGTTGAAATTCCTATACAAAGTATTGTTCTCTTTATTTTGAACATGTTCACCTGGTAACTTCTACCATCATCCATGCTCTTTACGACAAAACATACAGGCAGGATGGCCGAGTGGTCTTAGGTGCTGGTTTAAGACACCAGTCACTTCAGTGGACTTGGTATGAGTCCCACACCTGACATTTTGTCGGCATTGCTATACAAAGTATCTTATCCTTTATATTGATTACCTGGAAAAGGTATCTTCTAGCATCATCCATGCTATTGAGCACACAACATACAGGCAGGATGGCCGAGTGGTCTACGGCGCTGGTTTAAGGCACCAGTCACTTGGGTGGCGTGGGTTCGAGTTCCACTCCTGTCAATTTGTTGACATTCCTATAAAAAGTATTATTTCATGTAATTTCAGATGGTATCTTTTTCCATCATCAATGCTATTGACCTCAACACATACAGGCAGGATCGCTGAGTGGTCTAAGTTGGTGGATTAAAGCACCAGTCAGTTTGACGGCGTGGGTTCGAGTCCCAGATCCGTCATTTTGTTGAAATTCCTATAAAAAGTATTGTTTCCTGTAATTTGAACACCTGCAGAGGGTATCTTCTACCATCATCCATGCTCTTTACAACAAAACATACAGGCAGGATGGCCGGTTGGTCTTAGCTGCTGGTTTAAGGCACCAGTCACTTCGGTGGCGTGGGTTCGAGTCCCACTCCTAAGTATTGTATCCTTTATATTGAAAACCTGCAAATGGTATCTTTTACCATCATCCATGCTATTGACCACAAAACATACAGGCAGGACAGCCGAGTGGTTTAAGGCGCTGCTTTAAGGCACCAGTCACTTTGGTGGCTTGGGTTCAAGACCAACACCTGCTATTTTTTTGTCATTCCTGTAAAAAGAATTGTTTTTTTTATTTTGAACACCTGCACATGGTATCTACTACCATCATCCATGCGCTTCAGCATACAACATACAGGCAAAATGGCCGCTTGGTCTACGGCGCTGGTTTAAGGCACCATTTACCTCGATGGAGTTGGTTTAAGTCCCAATCAAGTCATTTTGTTGACATTCCTATACAAAGCATGTTTCCTTTAATTTTAACTCCTGCACATGGTAACTTTTACCATCAGCCATGTTATTTACCTCACAACATACTGTCAAGGTACAGGTTTAAGACACCAGTCATTTCGGTGGCGTGGGTTCGAGTCCAACTACAGTCATTTTCTTGACTTTCCTATACAAAATTATGTTTCCTGTATTTTGAACACCTGCAGATGGTATCTTCTACCATCATAAATGCTACTGACCACACAACAAATAGGCAGGATTGCCGAGTGGTCTTAGGTGCTGGTTTTAGGCACCAGTCATTTCGGTGTCCTTGGTATGAGTCCCACACCTGACATTTTGCCGGCATTGCTATACAAAGTATTATATCCTTACCTGCAAAAGGTATCTTCTAACATCATCTATGCTATTGAGCACACAACATACAGGCAGGATGGCCGAGTGGTCTAAGGCGCTGGTTTAAGGCACCAGTCACTTCGGTGGCGTGGGTTCGAGTCCCACTCCTGTCAATTTGTTGACATTCCTATACAGAGTATTTTTTCCCTTATTTTGAACACATGCAGATGGTATCTTCTACCATCATTGATGGCGTGGGTTCGAGTCCCAGTCCTGCCATTTTTTTAAATTCCTATACAAAGTATTGTTTCCTGTAATTTGAGCACCTGCAGATGGTACCTTCTACCATCATGAATGCTAGTGACCACACAAAATACAGGCAGGATGGCCAAGTGGTATAAGTGGCAGGTTTAAAGCTTCATTTACTTCGATGGTGTTGGTTCGAGTCCCGCTCCAGTCATTTTGTTGATATTCCTGTCGAAAGTAATGTTTCCTTTATTTTACACACCTGCACATGGTATCCATGCCTTTGACCTAAAAACATACAGGCAAGATGGCCGAGTGGTCTAAGGCGTTGGTTTAAGGCACCAGTCACTTTTGTGGCATGGGTTCGACTCCAATAACATTAATTTTTTGATATTCCTATACAAAATTATCTCTCCTGTATTTTTAACACCTGCAGATGGTATCTTCTACCATTATGAATGCTAGTGAACACACACCAAACAGGCAGGATGGCCGAGTGGTCTAAGGTGCTGGTTAAAGGCACCTGTCACTTCGGTGGCGTGGTTTTGAGTCCCACTCCTGACATTTTGTCAACATTGCTATACAAATTATTGTATCCTTTATATTGAACACCTGCAAAAGGTATCTTCTACCATCATCCATGCTATTGACCACACAACATACAGGCAGGATGACTGAGTGGTCTAAGGCGCTGCTTTAAGGCATCTTTCTCTTCGATGGAGTGGGTTTGAGACCCGCTCCAGTCATTTTGTTGATATTCCTATACAAAGTATTGTTTCCTTTATTTTGAACATGTGCACCTCGTATCTTCTACCATCATGAATGCTAGTGACCATACAACAAAAAGGCAGGATGGCCGAGTGGTCTAAGGCGCTGGTTTAAGGCACCAGTCACTTCGGTGGCGTGGGTTCGAGTCCCACTCCTGTCATTTTGTCGAAATTCCTATACAAAGTATTGTTCTCATTATTTTCAACATGTGCACCTGGTAACTTCTATCATCATCTATGCTCTTTACCACACAACATACAGGTAGGATGGCCTAGTGGTCTTAGGTGCTGGTTTAAGGCACCAGTCACTTCGGTTGCCTTGGTATGAGTCCCACACCTGACATTTTGTCGGCATTGCTATACAAAGTATTATATCATTTATATTGAACACCTGCAAAAGGTATCTTCTATTATCATCCATGCTATTGACCACACAACATACAGGCAGGATGACTGAGTGGTCTAAGGCGCTGGTTAAAGAAATCTTTCTCTTCGAAGGAGTGGGTTCGAGTCCCGCTCCAGTCATTTTGTTGATATTCCTATACAAAGTATTGTTTCCTATATTTTGAACATGTGCACCTCGTATCTTCTACCATCATGAATGCTAGTGACCACGCAACAAAACAGCAGGATGGCCGAGTGGATTAAGGCGCTGGTTTAAGGCACCAGTCACTTCGGTGGCGTGGGTTCGAGTCCTACTCCTGTCATTTTGTTGAAATTCCTATACAAAGTATTGTTCTCATTATTTTCAACATGTGCACCTGGTAACTTCCATCATCATCTATGCTCTTTACCACAAAACAAACAGGTAGGATGGCCTAGTGGTCTTAGGTGCTGGTTATAGGCACCAGTCACTTCGGTTGCCTTGGTAATAGTCCCACACCTGACATTTTGTCGGCATTGCTATACAAAGTATTATATCATTTATATTGAACACCTCCAAAAGGTATCTTCTATTATCATCCATGCTATTGACCACACAACATACAGGCAGGATGACTGAGTGGTCTAAGGCGCTGGTTAAACGCATCTTTCTCTTCGTCATTTTGTTGATATTCCTATACAAAGTATTGTTTCCTTTATTTTGAACATGTGCACATCGTATCTTCTACCATCATGAATGCTAGTGACCACACAACAAAAAGGCAGGATGGCCGAATGTTCTAAGGCGCTGGTTTAAGGCACCAGTCACTTCGGTGGCGTGAATTCGAGTCCCACTTCTGTCATTTTGTTGAAATTCCTATACAAAGTATAGTTCTCATTATTTTGAACATGTTCACCGGGTATTTTCTACCATAAACCATGCTTTTGAGCACAAAACATACAGGCAGGATGGCCGAGTGGTATAAGGCGCTGCTTTATGGCACCAGTCACTTTTTGTCGGCTTGGGTTCGAGACCAACACCTGTCATTTTTTTGTCATTCCTGTAAAAAGTATTGTTTTTTTTATTTTGAACACCTGCACATGGTATCTACTACCATCATCCATGCTATTCAGCATACAACATACAGGCAAAATGCCCGAGCGGTCTATGGCGCTGCTTTAAGGCACCATTTACTTCGATGGAGTTAGTTTGAGTCCAAATCCAGTCATTTTGTTGACATTCCTATACAAAGCATGTTTTCTTTATTTTGATTTCCTGCACATGGTATCTTTTACCATCATCCATGCTTTTTACCTCAAAACTTACAGTCAGGAGGTTCGAGTGGTCTAAGGCACTAGTTTAAGACACCTGTCATTTCGCTGACGTGGGTTCGAGTCCAACTGCAGTCATTTTGTTGACATTCCTATACAAAATTATGTTTCCTGTATTTTGAACACCTGCAGATGGTATCTTCTACCATCATAAATACTACTGACCACACAACAAATAGGCAGGATGGCCGAGTGGTCTTAGGTGCTGGTTTTAGGCACCAGTCATTTCGGTGTCCTTGGTATGAGTCCCACACCTGACATTTTGTCGGCATTGCTATACAAAGTATTATATCCTTACCTGCAAAAGGTATCTTCTAACATCATCTATGCTATTGAGCACATAACATACAGGCAGGATGGCCGAGTGGTCTAAGGCGCTGGTTAAAGGCACCAGTCACTTCGGTGGCGTGGGTTCGAGTCCCACTCCTGTCAATTCGTTGACATTCCTATACAGAGTATTTTTTCCCTTATTTTGAACACCTGCAGATGGTATCTTCTACCCTCATGCATGCTAATGACCACAAAACATACCGGCAGGATGGCCGAGTTCACTAAGGTGCTGGATTAAGGCACCAGTCATTTTGATCGCGTTGGTTCGAGTCCCAGCTCTGTCATTTTGTTGAAATTCCTATACAAAGTATTGTTTCCTGTAATTTAAAACCTGCATATGGTACCTTCTACCATCATGAATGCTAGTGACCTCACAAAATCCAGGCAGGATGACCAAGTGGTCTAAGTCGCTGATTAAAGGCTTCATTTACTTCGATGGAGTTGGTTCGAGTCCCGCTCCAGTCATTTTGTTGATATTCCTATCCAAAGTAATGTTTCCTTTATTTAAACACCTGCACCTGGTATCTTCTACGATCATCGATGCTATTGACCTAAAAACATACAGGCAAGATGGCCGAGTGGTCTAAGGCGTTGGTTTAAGGCACCAGTCACTTTGGTGGCGTGGGTTCGACTCTAATTGCAGTCATCTTTTGACATTCCTATACAAAGTATTGTTTCCTGTAATTTGAACACCTCCAGATGGTATCTTCTACCATCATCCATCCTATTGACCTCCAATCATACAGGCAGGATGGCCAAGTGGTATGAGGCGCTGGTTTATAGCACCAGTCATTTTCCACTTCCCACTCCTGTCATTTTGTTGAAATTCCTATACAAAGTATTATTCTCTTTATTTTGAACATGTGCACCTGGTAACTTCTACCATCATCCATGCTCTTTACCACAAAACATAAAGGTAGGATTGCCTAGTGTTCTTAGGTGCTTGATTAAGGCACCAGTCCTTTCCGTTTCCTTGGTATGAGTCCCACACCTGACATTTTGTCTGCATTGCTATACAAAGTATTATATCTTTTATATTGAACACCTGGAAAAGATATCTTCTAACATCATCCATGCTAATGAGCATACAACATACAGGCTTGATGGCTGAGTGGTCTAAGGTGCTGGTTTAAGGCACCAGTCACTTCGGTGGCATGGGTGCGAATACCACACGTGTCAATTTGATGACATTCCTATACAAAGTATTTGTTCTCTTATTTTGAACACCTGCAAATGGTATCTTCTACCATCATGCATGCTATTGACCACAAAACATACAGGCAGGATGGCCGAGTGGTCTAAGGCGCTGGTTTAAGGCATCAGTCAGTTCGCTGGCGTGGGTTCGAGTCCCACTCCTGTCAATTTGTTGACATTCCTATACAAAGTATTGTTTCCTGTATTTTTAACACCTGCACATGGTATCTACTATCATCATGAATGCTATTGACCACACTACATACAAGCAGGATGGCCGACTGGTCTAAGGCGCTGGTTTAAGGCATCATTCAAGTCGATGGAGTGGGTTTGAGTCTCAATCCAGTCAAGTTGTTGACATTCCTATACAAAGTAGAGTTTCCTTTATTTCGAACACCTGCACACGGTATCCCCTATCATCATCCATGCTATTGACCTCAAAATATACAGGCAGGATGGCCGAGTGGTCTAACTTGCTAGTTTAAGGCACCAGTCACTTTGATTGTGTGGTTTTGAGTCTGACTACAGTCAGTTTGTTAACATTCCTATACAAAGTATTGTTTCCTGTATTTTGAACACCTGCACATGGTATGAGCTACCATTTTCCATGCTATTGACGACAAAACATACAGGCAGAATGGCGGAGTGGTCTACAGCTCTGGTTTATAGTAACATTTACTTCTGATGGAGTCAGTTCGAGTTCCACTCCTGTCGTTTTGTTGACATTCCTATAAAAAGCATGTTTCCCTTATTTTGAATACCTGCATATGGTATTTTCTACCATAATCCATCATAAAGGCAGGATGGCTGAGTGGGCTAGGGTGCCAGTTTAAGATACCAATCACGTCGGGGTTGTGGGTTGGAGTCCCACTCCTGTGATTTTGTTGACATTGCTTCTTAAAGTATTGTATCCTTATATATTTAACACCTGCAAATGGTAACTTCTACCATAATCCATGCTATTGACCACAAAACCTGAAGGCAGGATAAACGATTGGTCTAAGGCGCTGGTTTCAGACACCAGTCTCTTCTGTGGCGTGGGTTTGAGTCCCACATGTCTCATTTTGTTGACATTCCTATACAAAGTATTGTTTCCTGTATTTTGAACCTGCACCTGGTATCATTTACCATTATCGTTGCTATTGACCTCAAAACATACTGGCAAGACGGCCGATAGGTCTAAGGTACTGGTTTAAGGCACCAGTCACTTCCCTGGTGTGGGTTCGAGTCCAACACCAGTCGTTTTGTTGACATTCCTATACAAAGTATTGTTTCCTGTATTTCAAAAAAAACCTGTACATGGTATCTTCTACCATTATCCGTGCTTTTAATTAGACAACATACTGACAGAATGGCTGAGTGGTCTATGTCGCTGACTTGAGCCACCAGCCACTTTTGAGAGGTGGGTTCAACTCCCACTCCAGTCATTTTGTCGACATTTGTATAAGAAGTATTGTTTCCTGTATTTGGAAAACCTGGACATGGTATCTTGTACCATCATTCATGCTATTGACCACAAAACATACAGGCAAGATGGCCGACTGGTCTAAGCCGCTAGTTAAAGGCACCAGTCACTTTGGTGGCTTGGGTTCGAGTCCAACTGCAGTCATTTGGTTTACATTTCTACACAAAGTATTCCTTCCTGTAATTTGAACAGCTGCAGATAGTATCTTCTAATATCATCCATTCTATTGACCTCAAAACATACAGGCAGAATGGCCAAGTGGTATTAGGCGCTAGTTTAAGGCACCAGTCACTTCGGTGGCGTTGTTAAGTCCCACTCCGGTCATTTTGTTGACACTTCTATGCAAAGTATTGTTTCCTTTATTTAGAAAACCGCACATGGATTCTTTTTCCATTATCCATGCTATTGACCACGAAACATACAGGTAGGATTGCCGAGTGGAATGAGGTGGTGGTTTAAGGCACCATTCACTTCAGTGCTGTGGGTTCGAGTCCAACTGCAGTCATTTGGTTTACATTCCTACACAAAGTATTGTTTCCTGTAATTTGAACAGCTGCAGATAGTATCTTCTAATATCATCCATTCTATTGACCTCAAAACATACAGGCAGAATGGCCAGATGGTATGAGGCGCTAGTTTAAGGCACCAGTCACTCCGGTAGTGTGGGTTTGAATCCCACATCCGTCATTCTGTTGAAATTCCTATACAAACTATTGTTTCCTTTATTTTGAACAACTGCACATGGTATCTTCTACCAACATCCATGCTATTGACCTCAAAACATACAGGCAGGATGGCCAAGAGGTATAAGGCCCTGGTTTAAGGCACCAGTCACTTCGGTGACATAGGTTTGAGACCTACTCCTGACAATTTGTTGACATTCCAATACAAAGTATTGGTTCTTGTAGTTTGAACACCTGCACATGGTATCTACTACCATCATGAATGCTATTGACCACACAAAATACAGGTTGGATGGCCGAGTGGTCTAAGGCGCTTGTTTAACGCATCATTTACTTAGATGGAGTGGGTTCGAGTCCCACTTCAGTCATTTTGTTGACATTCCTATACAAAGCATGTTTCCTTTATTTTGAACAACTGCACATGGTATCTTCTAACATCATCCATGCTATCAACAACATAATATTCAGGCAGAATATCCGAGTGGTCTAAGACACTGTTTTAAGGCACCTGTCACTTGGTTGGCGTAGGTTCGAGTCCAACTCCTGTCATTTTGTTGAAATTTCTATACAAAGTATTGTTTCCTCTATTTTGAACACCTGCACACGCTATCTTCTACCATCATCCATCCTATTGATTACACAACATACATGCAGGATGACCGAGTGGTCTAAGGTGCTGGTTTAAGTTTCAAGTCACTTCGGTGGCGTGGTTTCGAGTACCACTCCTGTGAATTTATTGACATTCCTATACAAAGTATTGTTTGCCTTATTTTTAACACCTGCACACGGTATCTTCTACTTTTGACCACCAAACAAACAAGCAGGATGGCTGAATGGTATGAGGGGCTGGTTCAAGGCAACAGTCACTTCTGCTCATGTCATTTTGTCGACTTTGCTATACAAAGTATTGTATCCTTTATTTTGAACACCTCCACATGGTATATTCTACCATTATCCATGCTATTTACCTAAAAACATATAGGCAGGATGGCTGAGTGGTCTAAGGTGCTGGTTTATGACACCAGTCATTTCTGTGGCGTTGGTTCGAGTCCCACTCCTGTTATCTTGTTGACATTCCTATACAAAGCATGTTTCCCTTATTTTGAACACCTGCACATCGTATCTGATACCATCATCCATGCTTTTAACTACCAAAAATACATGCAGAATGGCTGAGTAGTATGAGGCGCTGGTTTAAGGCACCACTCACTTTGTTGGCGTGGATTCGAGTACCACACTTGTCATCTTCTTGATATTCCTATACAAAGTATTTTTTCTTTTATTTTGAACACCTGCACATGGTTTCTTCTACCATCATCCATGCTATTGACAACAAAACATTCGGGCAGGATGGCCGAGTGGTCTTCAGTGCTGGCTTAAGGCACCAGTCAGTTCGCTGGCGTGGGTTCGAGTCCCACTCCTGTCAATTTGTTGACATTCCTATACAAAGTATTGTTTCCTGTATTTTGAACACCTGCACATGGTATCTACTATCATCATGAATGCTATTGACCACACTACATACAAGCAGGGTGGCCGATTGGTCTAAGGCATCTTTCAAGTCGATGGAGTGGGTTCGAGTCCGACTACAGTCATTTTGTTAAAATTCCTATACAAAGTATTGCTTTCTGTATTTTGAACACCTGCACATGGTATGAGCTACCATTCTCCATGCTATTGACAAGAAAACATACAGGCAGAATGGCCGAGTGGTCTACAGCGCTGGTTTAAAGCAACATTTACTTCTGATGGAGTCAGTTCGAGTTCAACTCCTGTCGTTTTGTTGACATTCCTATAAAAAGCATGTTTCCCTTATTTTGACCACCTGCACATGGTATCTTCTACCATCATCCATACTTTTGACCACCAAAGAAACAAGCAGGATGGCTGAATGGTATGAGGGGCTGGTTTAAGGCAACAGTCACTTCGGTGGCGTGTGTTCAAGTTCTGCTCATGTCATTTTGTTGACATTGCTTTTTAAAGTATTGTATCCCTCATTTTGAACACCTGCACATGGTATTTTCTACCATCATCCATGCTATTGATCACACATCATACCAGCAGGATGGCTGAGTGGGCTAGAGTGCCGTTTTAAGATACCAGTCACGTCGGGGGTGTGGGTTGGAGTCCCACTCCTGTGATTTTGTTGACATTGCTTTTTAAAGTATTGTATCTTTATATATTTAACACCTGCAAATGGTAACTTCTACCATAATCTATGCTATTGACCAGAAAACCTACAGGCAGGATAAACGATTGGTCTAAGGCGCTGGTTTAAGACACCAGTCTCTTCTGTGGCGTTGGTTTGAGTCCCACATGTGTCATTTTGTGGACATTCCTATACAAAGTATTGTTTCATGTATTTTGAAACCTGCACCTGGTATCATTTACCATTATCGTTGCTATTGACTTAAAACATACAGGCAAGACGGCCGATAGGTCTAAGGTACTGGTTTAAGGCACCAGTCACTTCCCTGGTGTGGGTTCGAGTCCAACTCCAGTCGTTTTGTTGACATTCCTATACAAAGTATTGTCTCCTGTATTCCAAAAAAAACCTGTACATGGTATCTTCTACCATTATCCGTGCTTTTCATTAGACAACATACTGACAGAATGGCTGAGTGGTCTATGTCGCTGACTTAAGCCACCAGCCACTTTTGAGAGGTGGGTTCAACTCCCACTCCAGTCATTTTGTCGACATTTCTATAAAAAGTATTGTTTTCTGTATTTGGAAAACCTGTACATGGTATCTTGTACCATCATTCATGCTATTGACCACAAAACATACAGGCAAGATGGCCGAGTGGTCTAAGGTGCTAATTAAATGCACCAGTCACTTCGGTGGCGTAAGTTTGATTCCGACTTCAGTCATTTTGTTGACACTTCTATACAAAGTATTTTTTCCTTTATTTAGAAAACCGCACATGGTATCTTTTATCATCATCCATGATATTGACCACGAAACATACAGCTAGGATTGCCGAGTGATATGAGGTGCTGGTTTAAGGCACTATTCACTTCAGTGGCGTGGGTTCGATTCCAACTGCACTCATTTTTTGACATTCCTATACAAAGTATTGTTTCCTGAAATTTGAAAACCTGCAGATGGTATCTTCTACCATCATCAATGCTATTGACCTGAAAACATCTAGGCACCAGTCACTTTTGTGGCGTGTGTTTGAGTCCCACATCTGTCATTTTTTTGACATTCCTATACAAAGTATTGTTTCCTGTAATTTGAAAACATGCAGATGGTATCTTCTACGATCATCCATGCTATTGACCTCAAAAGATACAGGCAAAATGGCCGCAAGGTAGGAGGTGCTTGTTTAAGGCACCAGTCTCCTTGGTGGCGTGGGTTCAAGACCAACTCCTGTCATTTTGTGAGATTTATATACAAAGTATTGATTCTTTTATTTTGAATACCTGCAAATGGTATCTTATACCATCATCCATGCCTTTCAGCACACAGCATACAGGCAGTATGGCTGAGTTGTCTAAGGTACTGATTTAAGGCAGCAGTCACTTGGATGGCGTTGGTTTGACTCCCACAACAGTCACTCTTTTGATATTCCTATACAAAGTATTGTTTCTTTTATTTTGAGCACCTGCACATGGTATCTTCTACCATTATCAATGCTATTGACCACAAAACATACAGGCAAGATGGCCGTGTGGTCTAAGGTGCTGGTGTAAGGCACCAGTCACTTCGGTGGCCTTGGTTTGAGTCTTACACTTAACATTTTTTCGACTTTGCTATACTAAGTATTGTATCCTTTATTTTGAACACCTCCACATGGTATATTCTACCATCATCCATGCTATTGACCTAAAAACATACAGGCAGGATGGCTGAGTGGTCTAAGGTGCTGGTTTAAGACACCAGTCATTTCTGTGGCGTGGGTTCGAGTCCAACTGCAGTCATTGTGTTGAAATTCCTATACAAAATTATGTTTCCTGTATTTTAACACTTGCAGATAGTATCTTCTACCATCATTAATGCTAGGGACCAAATAAACATACAGGCAGGATGGCCGAGTGGTCTAAGGCGCTGGTTCAAGGCATCATTTACTTCGATGGAGTTGGTTCGAAACCCACTCCAGTCATTTTGTTGACATTCCTATACAAAGTATTGTTTCCTGTAATTTGAACATCTGCAGATAGTATATTCTACCATCATGAATGCTATTAAGCACACATCATACAGGCAGGATGGCGGAGTGGTCTAAGGCGCTGGTTTAAATCATCATTTCCTTCGATCGAGTTGGTTCGAGTCTCACTCCAGTCATTTTGTTGATATTCCAAACTAAAGTAATGTTTCCTTTATTTTAAACACCTGCATATGGTATCTTTTACAATCTTCCATGCTATTGACTACAAAACATACAGGCAAGATGGCCAAGTGATCTAAGGTGCTGGTTTAAGGCACCAGTCGTTTCGGTGGCATGGGTTAGAATCCAACTGCAGTTAATTTTTTGACATTCCTATACAAAGTATTGTTTCCTGTAATTTGAAAACCTACAGATGGTATTTTCTACCATCATTCATGCTTTTGACCTCAAAACATGCAGGCAGGATGGCCAAGCGGTATGAGTCGCTAGTTTAAGGCACCATTTACTTGGATGGAGCGGGTTCGAGTCCCACTCCAATCATTTTCTTGAAATTCCTAAACAAAGCATATTTCCTTTATTTTGAACACCTGCACATGGTATCTTCTACCATCATCCACGCTATTGATCACACAACATACAGGCCGGATAGCGGAGTGGTCTAAGGTGCTGGATTAAGTTACCAGTCACTTCGGTGGCGTGGGTTTGAGTCTCACTCCTGTCAATTTGTTTACATTCCCATACAAAGTATTGTTTCCTGTATTTCGAACACCTGCACATGGTATCTACTATCATCATGAAAGCTATTGACCACCAACATACAGGCAGGATTGCTGAGTGGTCTAAAGCGCTGGTTTAAGGCATCTTTTTCTTCGATTGAGTGGGTTCGAGTCCCACTCCAGTCATTTTGTTGACATTCCTATACAAAATATTGTTTGCTTTATTTTGAATACCTGCACATGGTATCTTTTACCATCATCCATGCTATTGACCTCAGATAAAGGCAGGATGGCCTAGAGATATGAGGCACTGGTTTAAGGCACCATTCACTTCGATGACGTGGGTTTGAGACCTACACCTTTCATTTTGTCGACATTCCTATACAAAGTATTGTTTATTTTATTTTTAATACCTGCACATCGTATCTTATACCATCATCCATGCTTTTGACCACCAAACATACAGGCAGAATGGCTGAGTGGCATGAGGCGCTGGTTTAGGGCACCAGTCACTTTTTTGGCGTTGATTCGAGTACAACACCTATCATCTTCTTGATATTCCTATGCAAAGTATTTTTTCTTTTATTTTGAACACCTGCACATGGTATCTTATACCATCATCAATGCTATTGACAACAAAACATTCAGGCAGGATGGCCGAGTGGTCTTAAGTGCTGGTATAAGGCACCAGTCAGTTCGCTGGCGTGGGTTCGAGTCCAACTCCTGTCAATTTGTTGATATTCCTATACAAAGTAGAGTTTCCTTTATTTCGAACACCTGCACACGGTATCCCCTATCATCATCCATGCTATTGACCACACAAAATACAGGCAGGATGGCCGAGTGGTCTGAGGCGCTGGTTTAAGGCACAAGTCATTTCGGTAGCCTGGGTTCGGGTCCCACTCTGGTCAATTTGTTGCCATTCGTAGACAAAGTATTGTTTTCTGTATTTTGAACACCTGCACATGGTATCTACTACCATGATGAATGCTATTGACCACACAACATACAGGCAGGATGGCGGAGTGGTCTAAGGCGCTGGTTTAAGTCATCATTTACTTCGATGGATTTGGTTCGCGTCTCACTGCAGTCATTTTGTTGATATTCCTAACCAAAGTATTGTTTCCTTTATTTTAAACACCTGCACATGGTATCTTCTACGATCATCCATGCTATTAACCTCTAAACATACAGGAAAGATGGCCAAATGGTCTAAGATGTGGTTTAAGTCACCAGTCACTTTGATGGCGTGGGTTCGAGTCCCACATCTGTCATTCTGTTGACATTCCTATACAAAGTATCGTTTCCTGTATTTTGAACACCTGCAAATGGTATCTACTAACATGATGAATACTACACAACATACATGCAGGATGGTCGAGTCGATTTCTAATAGTTCCCCATAAAACTTAGTGAAAACTTAGCCCCGTAATAGGAGTTCAACTCAATTTATTTTAAACTACGCATTTCCCATGGAATAAAACGGTTCTGTTTGCTCTAAAACGTTGTAAACAAACGTATTACAACAGTTCTGTCCATGGGAACAGCGTAGAACTTATTACTTCAACGGTTTCTTATAGTTCCCCATGAAACTTAGTGAAAACTTAGCCCCGTAATAAGAGTTCACCTCAATTTCTTTTAAAATACGCATTTCCCATGGAATAAAACGGTTCTGTTTGCTCTAAAACGTTGTAAACAAACTTATTACAACAGTTCTGTCGATGGGAACAGCGTAGAACTTATTACTTCAACGGTTTCTTATAGTTCCCCATGAAACTTATTGAAAACTTAGCCCCGTAATAAAAGTTCACCTCAATTTCTTTAAAACTACGCATTTCCCATGGAATAAAACGGTTCTGTTTGCTCGAAAACGTTGTAAACAAACGTATTACAATAGTTCTGTCCATGGGAACAGCGTAGAACTTATTACTTCAACGGTTTCTTATAGTTCCCCATGAATTTTAGTAAAAACTTAGCCCCGTAATAAGAGTTCACCTCAATTTCTTTTAAACTACGCATTTCCCATGGAATAAAACGGTTCTCTTTGCTCTAAAACGTTGTAAACAAACGTATTACAAAAGTTTTGTCGATGGGAACAGCGTAGAACTTGTTACTTCAACGGTTTCTTATAGTTCCCCATGAAACTTAGTGAAAACTTAGCCCCATAATATGAGTTCACCTCAATTTCTTTTAAACTACGCATTTCCCATGGAATAAAACAGTTCTGTTTGCTCTAAAACGTTGTAAACAAACGTATTACAACAGTTCTGTCCAGGGGAACAGCGTAGAACTTATTACTTCAACGGTTTCTTATAGTTACCATGAAACCTAGTGAAAACTTAGCCCCGTAATAAGAGTTCACCTCAATTTCTTTTAAACTACGCATTTCCCATGGAATAAAACGGTTCTGTTTGCTCTAAAACGTTGTAAACAAACGTATTACAACAGTTCTGTCGATGGGAACAGCGTAGAACTTATTACTTCAACGGTTTCTTATAGTTCCCCATGAAACTTATTAAAAACTTAGCCCCGTAATAAGAGTTCACCTCAATTTCTTTTAAACTACGCATTTCCCATGGAATAAAACGGTTCTGTTTGCTCTAAAACGTTGTAAACAAACGTATTACAACAGTTCTGTCCATGGGAACAGGGTAGAACTTATTACTTCAACGGTTTCTTATAGTTCCCCATGAAACTTAGTGAAAACTTAGCCCTGTAAGAAGAGTTCACCTCAATTTCTTTTAAACTACGCGTTTCACATGGAATAAAACGGTTCTGTTTGCTCTAAAACGTTGTGAACAAACGTATTACAACAGTTCTGTCGATGGGAACAGCGTAGAACTTATTACTTCAACGGTTTCTTATAGTTCCCCATGAAACTTAGTGAAAACTTAGCCCCGTAATAAGAGTTCACCCCAGTTTCTTTTAAACTTTGCATTTCCCATGGAATAAAACGGTTCTGTTTGCTCTAAAACGTTGTAAACTTACGTATGACAACAGTTCTGTCGATGGGAACAGCGTAGAACTTATTACTTCAACGGTTTCTTATAGTTCCCCATGAAATTTAGTGAAAACTTAGCCCCGTAATAAGAGTTCACCTCAATTTCTTTTAAACTACGCATTTCCCATGGAATAAAACAGTTCTGTTTGCTCGAAAACGTTGTAAACAAACGTATTACAACAGTTCTGTCCATGGGAACAGCGTAGAACTTATTACTTCAACGGTTTCTTATAGGTCCCCATGAAACTTATTGAAAACTTAGCCCCGTAATAAGAGTTCACCTCAATTTCTTTTAAACTACGCATTTCCCATGGAATAAAACGGTTCTGTTTGCTCTAAAACGTTGTAAACAAACGTATTACAACAGTTCTGTCCATGGGAACAGGGTAGAACTTATTACTTCAACGGTTTCTTATAGTTCCCAATGAAACTTAGTGAAAACTTAGCCCCGTAATAAGAGTTCACCTCAATTTCTTTTAAACTACGCATTTCCCATCGAATAAAACGGTTCTGTTTGCTCCAAAACGTTGTAAACAAACGTATTACAACAGTTCTGTCGATGGGAACAGCGTAGAACTTATTACTTCAACGGTTTCTTATAGTTCCCAATGAAACTTAGTGAAAACTTAGCCCCGTAATAAGAGTTCAGCTCAATTTCTTTTAAACTACGCGTTTCCCATGGAATAAAATGGTTCTGTTTGCTCTAAAACGTTGTAAACAAACGTATTACAACAGTTCTGTCCATGGGAACAGCGTAGAACTTATTACTTCAACGGTTTCTTATAGTTCCCCATGAAACTTAGTGAAAACTTAGCCCCGTAATAAGAGTTCACCTAAATTTCTTTTAAACTACGCATTTTCCATGGAATAAAACGGTTCTGTTTGCTCTAGAACGTTGTAAACAAACGTATTACAACAGTTCTGTCCATGGGAACAGCGTAGAACTTATTACTTCAACGGTTTCTTATAGTTCCCCATGAAAGTTAGTGAAAACTTAGCCCCGTAATAAGATTTCACCTCAATTTCTTTTAAACTACGCATTTCCCATGGAATAAAACGGTTCTGTTTGCTCTAAAACGTTGTAAACTAACGTATTACAACAGTTCTGTCCATGGGAACAGCTTAGAACTTATTACTTCAACGGTTTCTTATAGTTCCCAATGAAACTTAGTGAAAACTTAGCCCCGTAATAAGAGTTCACCTCAATTTCTTTTAAACTACGCATTTCCTATCGAATAAAACGGTTCTGTTTGCTCCAAAACGTTGTAAACAAACGTATTACAACAGTTTTGTCGATGGGAACAGCGTAGAACTTATTACTTCAACAGTTTCTTATAGTTCCCAATGTAACTTAGTGAAAACTTAGCCCAATAATAAGAGTTCACCTCAAATTCTTTTAAACTACGCGTTTCCCATGGAATAAAACGGTTCTGTTTGCTCTAAAACGTGGTAAACAAACGTATTACAACAGTTCTGTCCATGGGAACAGCGTAGAAGTTATTACTTCAACGGTTTCTTATAGTTCCCAATGAAACTTAGTGAAAACTTAACCCCGTAATAAGAGTTCACCTAAATTTGTTTTAAACTACGCATTTCCCATGGAATAAAACGGTTCTGTTTGCTCTAGAACGTTGTAAACAAACGTATTACAACAGTTCTGTCCATGGGAACAGCGTAGAACTTATTACTTCAACGGTTTCTTATAGTTCCCCATGAAAGTTAGTGAAAACTTAGCCCCGTAATAAGAGTTCACCTCAATTTCTTTTAAACTACGCATTTCCCATGGAATAAAACGGTTCTGTTTGCTCTAAAACGTTGTAAACAAACGTATTACAACAGTTCTGTCGATGGGAACAGCTTAGAACTTATTACTTCAATGGTTTCTTATAGTTCCCAGTGAAACTTAGTGAAAACTTAGCCCCGTAATAAGAGTTCACCTCAATTTCTTTTAAACTACGCATTTCCCATGGAATAAAACGGTTCTATTGGCTCTAAAACGTTGTAAACAAACGTATTACAACAGTTCTGTCGATGGGAACAGCGTAGAACTTATTACTTCAACGGTTTCTTATATTTCCCCATGAAACTTAGTAAAAACTTAGCCCCGTAATAAGAGTTCACCTCAATTTCTTTTAAACTACGCATTTCCCATCGAATAAAACTGTTCTGTTTGCTCCAAAACATTGTAAACAAACGTATTACAACAGTTATGTCGATGGGAACAGTGTAGAACTTATTACTTCAACGGTTTCTTATAGTTCCCCATGCAACTTAGTGAAAACTTAGCCCCGTAATAAGAGTTCACCTCAATTTCTTTTAAACTACGCATTTCCCATGGAATAAAATGGTTCTGTTTGCTCTAAAACGTTGTAAACAAACGTATTACAACAGTTCTGTCCATAGGATTAGCGTAGAACTTATTACTTCAACGGTTTCTTATAGTTCCCCACGAAACTTAGTGAAAACTTAGCCCCGTAATAAGAGTTCACCTCAATTTCTTTTAAACTACGCATTTCCCATGGAATAAAACGGTTCTCTTTGCTCTAGATTGTTGTAAACAAACGTATTACAACAGTTCTGTCGATGGGAACAGCGTAGAACTTATTACTTCAACGGTTTCTCATAGTTCCCCATGAATTTTAGTAAAAACTTAGCCCCGTAATAAGAGTTCACCTCAATTTCTTTTAAACTACGCATTTCCCATGGAATAAAACGGTTCTCTTTGCTCTAAAATGTTGTAAACAAACGTTTTACAAC
The DNA here is from genome assembly GCA_963924455.1 of Pelagia noctiluca. Classification (NCBI taxonomy): domain Eukaryota; kingdom Metazoa; phylum Cnidaria; class Scyphozoa; order Semaeostomeae; family Pelagiidae; genus Pelagia; species Pelagia noctiluca. The sequence continues at coordinate 6,361,432 of OZ004323.1, forward strand.
AGTTCTGTCCATGGGAACAGCGTAGAACTTATTACTTCAACGGTTTCTCATAGTTCCCCATGAAACCTATTGAAAACTTAGCCCCGTAATAAGAGTTAACCTCAATTTCTTTTAAACTACGCATTTCCCATCGAATAAAACAATTCTGTTTGCTCCAAAACGTTGTAAACAAACGTATTACAACAGTTCTGTCCATGGGAACAGCGTAGAACTTATCACTTCAACGGTTTCTTATAGTTCCCCATGAAATTTAGTGAAAACTTAGCCCCGTAATAAGAGTTCACCTCAATTTCTTTTAAACTACGCATTTCCCATGGAATAAAACGGTTCTCTTTGCTCTAAAACGTTGTAAACAAACGTATTACAACAGTTCTGTCGATGGGAACAGCGTAGAACTTATTACTTCAACGGTTTCTTATAGTTCCCCATGAAACTTAGTGAAAACTTAGCCCCGTAATAAGAGTTCACCTCAATTACTTTTAAACTACGCATTTCCCATGGAATAAAACGGTTCTGTTTGCTCTAAAACGTTATAAACAAACGTATTACAATAGTTCTGTCCATGGGAACAGCGTAGAACTTATTACTTCAACGGTTTTTTTATATAGTTCCCCACGAAACTTAGTGAAAACGTAGCCCCGTAATAAGAGTTCACCTAAATTTCTTTTAAACTACGCATTTCCCATGGAATAAAACGGTTCTGTTTGCTCTAGAACGTTGTAAACAAACATATTACAACAGTTCTGTCCATGGGAACAGCGTAGAACTTATTACTTCAACGGTTTCTTATAGTTCCCCATGAAAGTTAGTGAAAACTTAGCCCCGTAATAAGAGTTCACCTCAATTTCTTTTAAACTACGCATTTCCCATGGAAAAAAACGGTTCTGTTTGCTCTAAAACGTTGTAAACAAACATACTACAACAGTTTTGTCGATGGGAACAGCGTAGAACTTATTACTTCAACGGTTTCTTATAGTTCCCAATGAAACTTAGTGAAAACGTAGCCCCGTAATAAGAGTTCACCTCAATTTCTTTTAAACTACACATTTCCCATTGAATAAAACGGTTCTGTTAGCTCTAAAACGTTGTAAACAAACGTATTATAACAGTTCTGTCCATGGGAACAGCGTAGAACTTATTACTTCAACGGTTTCTTATAGTTCGCCATGAATTTTAGTGAAAACTTAGCCTCGTAATAAGAGTTCACCTGAATTTCTTTTAAACTACGCATTTCCCATGGAATAAAACGGTTCTCTTTGCTCTAAAACGTTGTAAACAAACGTATTACAACACTTCTGTCGATGGGAACAGCGTAGAACATATTACTTCAACAGTTTCTTATAGTTCCCCATGAAACTTAGTGAAAACTTAGCCCCGTAATTAGAGTTCACCTCAATTTCTTTTAAACTACGCATTTCCCATGGAATAAAACGGTTCTGTTTGCTCTAAAACGTTGTAAACAAACGTTTTACAACAGTTCTGTCGATGGGAACAGCATAGAACTTATTACTTCAACGGTTTCTTATAGTTCCCAATGAAACTTAGTCAAAATTTAGCCCCGTAATAAGAGTTCACCTCAATTTCTTTTAAACTACGCATTTCCCATCGAATAAAACTGTTCTGTTTGCTCCAAAACGTTGTAAACAAACGTATTACAACAGTTCTGTCGATGGGAACAGCGTAGAACTTATTACTTCAAAGGTTTCTTATAGTTCCCCATGAAACTTATTGAAAACTTAGCCCCGTAATAAGAGTTCACCTCAATTTCTTTTAAACTACGCATTTCCCATCGAATAAAACGGTTCTGTTTGCTCCAAAACGTTGTAAACAAATGTATTACAACAGTTCTGTCGATTGGAATAGCGTAGAACTTATTACTTCAACGGTTCCTTATAGTTCCCAATGAAACTTAGTGAAAACTTAGCCCCGTAATAAGAGTTCACCTCAATTACTTTCAAACTTTGCATTTCCCATGGAATAAAACGGTTCTGTTTGCTCTAAAACGTTGTAAACTTACGTATTACAACAGTTCTGTCCATGGGAACAGCGTAGAACTTATTACTTCAACGGTTTCTTATAGTTCCCCATGAAATTTAGTGAAAACTTAGCCCCGTAATAAGAGTTCACCTAAATTTCTTTTAAACTACGCATTTCCCATGGAATAAAACGGTTCTGTTTGCTCTAGAACGTTGTAAACAAACGTATTACAACAGTTCTGTCCATGGGAACAGCGTAGAACTTATTACTTCAACGGTTTCTTATAGTTCCCCATGAAAGTTAGTGAAAACTTAGCCCCGTAATAAGAGTTCACCTCAATTTCTTTTAAACTACGCATTTCCCATGGAATAAAACTGTTCTGTTTGCTCTAAAACGTTGTAAACAAACGTATTACAACAGTTTTGTCGATGGGAACAGCGTAGAACTTATTACTTCAACGGTTTCTTATAGTTCCCCATGAAACTTATTGAAAACTTAGCCCCGTAATAAGAGTTCATCTCAATTTCTTTTAAACTACGCATTTCCCCTGGAATAAAACGGCTCTGTTTGCTCTAAAACGTTGTAAACAAACGTATTACAACAGTTCTGTCGATGGGAACAGCGTAGAACTTATTACTTCAACGGTTTCTTATAGTTCCCAATGAAACTTAGTGAAAATTTAGCCCCGTTATAAGAGTTCACCTCAATTTCTTTTAAACTACGCATTTCCCATCGAATAAAACTGTTCTGTTTGCTCTAAAACGTTGTAAACAATCGTATTACAACAGTTCTGTCGATGGGAACAGCGTAGAACTTATTACTTCAACGGTTTCTTATAGTTCCCCATGAAACTTAGTGAAAACTTAGCCCCGTAATAAGAGTTCACCTCAATTTCTTTTAAACTACGCATTTCCCATGGAATAAAACGGTTCTGTTTGCTCTAAAACGTTGTTAACAAACGTATTACAACAGTTCTGTCCATAGGAACAGCGTAGAACTTATTACTTCAACGGTTTCTTATAGTTCCCCACGAAACTTAGTGAAAACTTAGCCCCGTAATAAGAGTTCACCTAAATTTCTTTTAAACTACGCATTTCCCATGGAATAAAACGGTTCTCTTTGCTCTAGAACGTTGTAAACAAACGTATTACAACAGTTCTGTCGATGGGAACAGCGTAGAACTTATTACTTCAACGGTTTCTTATAGTTCCCCATGAATTTTAGTAAAAACTTAGCCCCGTAATAAGAGTTCAGCTCAATTTCTTTTAAACTACCCATTTCCCATGGAATAAAACGGTTTTGTTTGCTCTAAAACGTTGTAAACAAACGTATTACAACAGTTCTGTCCATGGGAACAGCGTAGAACTTATTACTTCAACGGTTTCTTATAGTTCCCCATGAAACTTATTGAAAACTTAGCCACGTAATAAGAGTTCACCTCAATTTCTTTTAAACTACGCATTTTGCATGAAATAAAACGGTTCTGTTTGCTCTAAAACGTTGTAAACAAACGTATTACAACAGTTCTGTCGATGGGAACAGCGTAGAACTTATTACTTCAACGGTTTCTTATAGTTCCCAATGAAACTTAGTGAAAACTTAGCCCCGTAATAAGAGTTCACCTCAATTACTTTCAAACTTTGCATTTCCCATGGAATAAAACGGTTCTGTTTGCTCTAAAACGTTGTAAACTTACGTATTACAACAGTTCTGTCCATGGGAACAGCGTAGAACTTATTACTTCAACGGTTTCTTATAGTTCCCCATGAAATTTAGTGAAAACTTAGCCCCGTAATAAGAGTTCACCTCAAATTCTTTTAAACTACGCATTTCCCATGGAATAAAACGGTTCTCTTTGCTCTAAAACTTTGTAAACAAACGTATTACAACAGTTCTGTCGATGGGAACAGCGTAGAACATATTACTTCAACGGTTTCTTATAGTTCCCCATGAAACTTAGTGAAAACTTAGCCCCATAATAATAGTTCACCTCAATTTCTTTTAAACTACGCATTTCTTATGGAATAAAACGGTTCTGTTTGCTCTAAAACGTTGTAAACAAACGTATTACAACAGTTCTGTCGATGGGAACAGCGTAGAACTTATTACTTCAACGGTTTCTTATAGTTCCCAATGAAACTTAGTGAAAACTTAGCCCCGTAATAAGAGTTCACCTCAATTTCTTTTAAACTACGCATTTCCCATGGAATAAAACGGTTCTGTTTGCTCTAAAACGTTGTAAACAAACGTATTACAACAGTTCTGTCCATGGGAACAGCGTAGAACTTATTACTTCAACGGTTTCTCATAGTTCCCCATGAAACCTATTGAAAACTTAGCCCCGTAATAAGAGTTCACCTAAATTTCTTTTAAACTACGCATTTCCCATCGAATAAAACAATTCTGTTTGCTCCAAAACGTTGTAAACAAACGTATTACAACAGTTCTGTCGATGGGAACAGCGTAGAACTTATTACTTCAACGGTTTCTTATAGTTTCCAGTGAAACTTAGTGAAAACTTAGCCCCGTAATAAGAGTTCACCTCAATTTCTTTTAAACTTTGCATTTCCCATGGAATAAAACGGTTCTGTTTGCTCTAAAACGTTGTAAACTTACGTATTACAACAGTTCTGTCAATGGGAACAGCGTAGAACTTATCACTTCAACGGTTTCTTATAGTTCCCGATGAAATTTAGTGAAAACTTAGCCCCGTAATAAGAGTTCACCTCAATTTCTTTTAAACTACGCATTTCCCATGGAATAAAACGGTTCTCTTTGCTCTAAAACGTTGTCAACAAACGTATTACAACAGTTCTGTCGATGGGAACAGCGTAGAACTTATTACTTCAACGGTTTGTTATAGTTCCCAATGAAACTTAGTGAAAACTTAGCCCCGTAATAAGAGTTCACCTCAATTACTTTTAAACTACGCATTTCCCATGGAATAAAACGGTTCTGTTTGATCTTAAACGTTATAAACAAACGTATTACAACAGTTCTGTCCATGGGAACAGCGTAGAACTTATTACTTCAACGGTTTCTTATAGTTCCCCACGAAACTTAGTAAAAACGTAGCCCCGTAATAAAAGTTCACCTAAATTTCTTTTAAACTACGCATTTCCCATGGAAAAACACGGTTCTGTTTGCTCTAAAACGTTGTAAACAAACGTATTACAACAGTTTTGTCGATGGGAACAGCGTAGAGCTTATTACTTCAACGGTTTCTTATAGTTCCTCATGAAACTAAGTGAAAACTTAGCCCCGTAATAAGAGTTCACCTCAATTTCTTTTAAACTACGCATTTCCCATTGAATAAAACGGTTCTATTAGCTCTAAAACGTTGTAAACAAACGTATTACAACAGTTCTGTCCATGGGAACAGCGTAGAACTTATTACTTCAACGGTTTCTTATAGTTCCCCATGAATTTTAATAAAGACTTAGCCTCGTAATAAGAGTTCACCTCAATTTCTTTTAAACTACGCATTTCCCATGGAATAAAACGGTTCTCTTTGCTCTAAAACGTTGTAAACAAACGTATTACAACACTTCTGTCGATGGGAACAGCGTAGAACTTATTACTTCAACGGTTTCTTATAGTTCCCCACGAAACTTAGTGAAAACGTAGCCCCGTAATAAGAGTTCACCTAAAATTCTTTTAAACTACGCATTTCCCATGGAATAAAACGGTTCTGTTTGCTCTAGAACGTTGTAAACAAACGTATTACAACAGTTCTGTCCATGGGAACAGCGTAGAACTTATTACTTCAACGGTTTCTTATAGTTCCCCATGAAAGTTAGTGAAAACTTAGCCCCGTAATAAGAGTTCACCTCAATTTCTTTTAAACTAGGCATTTCCCATGGAATAAAACGGTTCTGTTTGCTCTAAAACGTTGTAAACAAACGTATTACAACAGTTTTGTCGATGGGAACAGCGTAGAACTTATTACTTCAACGGTTTCTTATAGTTCCCCATGAAACTTATTGAAAACTTAGCCCCGTAATAAGAGTTCACCTCAATTTCTTTTGAACTACGCATTTCCCATGGAATAAAACGGTTCTGTTTGCTCTAAAACGTTGTAAACAAACGTATTACAACAGTTCTGTCGATGGGAACAGCGTAGAACTTATTACTTCAACGGTTTCTTATAGTTCCCAATGAAACTTAGGGAAAATTTAGCCCCGTAATAAGAGTTCACCTAAATTTCTTTTAAACTACGCATTTCCCATCGAATAAAACAATTCTGTTTGCTCCAAAACGTTGTAAACAAACGTATTACAACAGTTCTGTCGATGGGAACAGCGTAGAACTTATTACTTCAACGGTTTCTTATAGTTTCCAGTGAAACTTAGTGAAAACTTAGCCCCGTAATAAGAGTTCACCTCAATTTCTTTTAAACTTTGCATTTCCCATGGAATAAAACGGTTCTGTTTGCTCTAAAACGTTTTAAACTTACGTATTACAACAGTTCTGTCCATGGGAACAGCGTAGAACTTATCACTTCAACGGTTTCTTATAGTTCCCGATGAAATTTAGTGAAAACTTAGCCCCGTAATAAGAGTTCACCTAAATTTCTTTTAAACTACGCATTTCCCGTGGAATAAAACGGTTCTCTTTGCTCTAAAATGTTGTCAACAAACGTATTACAACAGTTCTGTCGATGGGAACAGCGTAGAACTTATTACTTCAACAGTTTCTTATAGTTCCAAATGAAACTTAGTGAAAACTTAGCCCCGTAATAAGAGTTCACCTCAATTACTTTTAAACTACGCATTTCCCATGGAATAAAACGGTTCTGTTTGATCTTAAACGTTATAAACAAACGTATTACAACAGTTCTGTCCATGGGAACAGCGTAGAACTTATTACTTCAACGGTTTCTTATAGTTCCCCACGAGACTTAGTGAAAACGTAGCCCCGTAATAAGACTTCACCTAAATTTCTTTTAAACTACGCATTTCCCATGGAATAAAACGGTTCTGTTTGCTCTAAAACGTTGTAAACAAACGTATTACAACAGTTCTGTCCATGGGAACAGCGTAGAACTTATTACTTCAACGGTTTCTTATAGTTCCCCATGAAAGTTAGTGAAAACTTATCCCCGTAATAAGAGTTCACCTCAATTTCTTTTAAACTACGCATTTCCCATGGAAAAACACGGTTCTGTTTGCTCTAAAACGTTGTAAACAAACGTATTACAACAGTTTTGTCGATGGGAACAGCGTAGAGCTTATTACTTCAACGGTTTCTTATAGTTCCTCATGAAACTTAGTGAAAACTTAGCCCCGTAATAAGAGTTCACCTCAATTTCTTTTAAACTACGCATTTCCCATTGAATAAAACGGTTCTGTTAGCTCTAAAACGTTGTAAACAAACGTATTACAACAGTTCTGTCCATGGGAACAGCGTAGAACTTATTACTTCAACGGTTTCTTATAGTTCCCCATGAATTTTAATAAAAACTTAGCCTCGTAATAAGAGTTCACCTCAATTTCTTTTAAACTACGCATTTCCCATGGAATAAAACGGTTTTCTTTGCTCTAAAACGTTGTAAACAAACGTATTACAACACTTCTGTCGATGGGAACAGCGTAGAACTTATTACTTCAACGGTTTCTTATAGTTCCCCATGAATTTTAATAAAAACTTAGCCTCGTAATAAGAGTTCACCTCAATTTCTTTTAAACTACGCATTTCCCATGGAATAAAACGGTTCTGTTTGCTCTAAAACGTTGTAAACAAACGTATTACAACAGTTTTGTCGATGGGAACAGCGTAGAACTTATTACTTCAACGGTTTCTTATAGTTCCCAATAAAACTTAGTGACAATTTAGCCCCGTAATAAGAGTTCAACTCAATTTCTTTTAAACTACGCATTTCCCATCGAATAAAACTGTTCTGTTTGCTCCAAAACGTTGTAAACAAACGTATTACAACAGTTCTGTCGATGGGAACAGCGTAGAACTTATTACTTCAACGGTTTCTTATAGTTTCCAATGAAACTTAGTGAAAATTTAGCCCCGTAATAAGAGTTCACCTCAATTTCTTTTAAACTACGCATTTCCCATGGAAGAAAACGGTTCTGTTTGCTCTAAAACGTTGTAAACAAACGTATTACAACAGTTCTGTCCATGGGAACAGCGTAGAACTTATTACTTCAACGGTTTCTTATAGTTCCCCACGAAACTTAGTGAAAACGTAGCCCCGTAATAAGAGTTCACCTAAAATTCTTTTAAACTACGCATTTCCCATGGAATAAAACGGTTCTGTTTGCTCTAGAACGTTGTAAACAAACGTATTACAACGGTTCTGTCCATGGGAACAGCGTAGAACTTATTATTTCAACGGTTTCTTATAGTTCCCCATGAAAGTTAGTGAAAACTTAGCCCCGTAATAAGAGTTCACCTCAATTTCTTTTAAACTACAAATTTCCCATGGAATAAAACGGTTCTGTTTGCTCTAAAACGTTGTAAACAAACGTATTACAACAGTTTTGTCGATGGGAACAGCGTAGAACTTATTACTTCAACGGTTTCTTATAGTTCCCCATGAAACTTATTGAAAACTTAGCCCCGTAATAAGAGTTCACCTCAATTTCTTTTGAACTACGCATTTCCCATGGAATAAAACGGTTCTGTTTGCTCTAAAACGTTGTAAACAAACGTATTACAACAGTTCTGTCGATGGGAACAGCGTAGAACTTATTACTTCAACGGTTTCTTATAGTTCCCAATGAAACTTAGTGAAAATTTAGCCCCGTATTAAGAGTTCACCTCAATTTCTTTTAAACTACGCATTTCCCATCGAATAAAACTGTTCTGTTTGCTCCAAAACGTTGTAAACAAACGTATTACAACAGTTCTGTCGATGGGAACAGCGTAGAACTTATTACTTCAACGGTTTCTTATAGTTCCCCATGAAACTTAGTGAAAACTTAGCCCCATAATAAGAGTTCACCTCAATTTCTTTTAAACTACGCATTTCCCATGGAATAAAACGGTTCTGTTTGCTCTAAAACGTTATAAACATACGTATTACAACAGTTCTGTCGATGGGAACAGCGTAGAACTTATTACTTCAACGGTTTCTTATAGTTCCCAATGAAACTTAGTGAAAACTTAGCCCCGTAATAAGAGTTCACCTCAATTTCTTTTAAACTACGCATTTCCCATCGAATAAAACGGCTCTGTTTGCTCCAAAACGTTGTAAACAAACGTATTACAACAGTTCTGTCGATGGGAACAGCGTAGAACTTATTACTTCAACGGTTTCTTATAGCTCCCAATGAAACTTAGTGAAAACTTAGCCCCGTAATAAGAGTTCACCTAAATTTCTTTTAAACTACGCATTTCCCATGGAATAAAACGGTTCTGTTTGCTCTAGAACGTTGTAAACAAACGTATTACAACAGTTCTGTCCATGGGAACAGCGTAGAACTTATTACTTCAACGGTTTCTTATAGTTCCCCATGAAAGTTAGTGAAAACTTATCCCCGTAATAAGAGTTCACCTCAATTTCTTTTAAACTACGCATTTCCCATGGAAAAACACGGTTCTGTTTGCTCTAAAACGTTGTAAACAAACGTATTACAACAGTTTTGTCGATGGGAACAGCGTAAAACTTATTACTTCAACGGTTTCTTATAGTTCCTCATGAAACTTAGTGAAAACTTAGCCCCGTAATAAGAGTTCACCTCAATTTCTTTTAAACTACGCATTTCCCATGGAATAAAACGGTTCTGTTTGCTCTAAAACGTTGTAAACAAATGATTACAACAGTTCTGTCGATGGGAACAGCATAGAACTTATTACTTCAACGGTTTCTTATAGTTCCCAATAAAACTTAGTGAAAATTTACCCCCCGTAATAAGAGTTCAACTCAATTTCTTTTAAACTACGCATTTCCCATCGAATAAAACTGTTCTGTTTGCTCCAAAACGTTGTAAACAAACGTATTACAACAGTTCTGTCGATGGGAACAGCGTAGAACTTATTACTTCAACGGTTTCTTATAGTTCCCCATGAAACTTAGTGAAAACTTAGCCCCGTAATAAGAGTTCACCTCAATTTCTTTTAAACTACGCATTTCCCATGGAAGAAAACGGTTCTGTTTGCTCTAAAACGTTGTAAACAAACGTATTACAACAGTTCTGTCCATGGGAACAGCGTAGAACTTATTACTTCAACGGTTTCTTATAGTTCCCCACGAAACTTAGTGAAAACGTAGCCCCGTAATAAGAGTTCAACTAAAATTCTTTTAAACTACGCATTTCCCATGGAATAAAACCGTTCTGTTTGCTCTAGAACGTTGTAAACAAACGTATTACAACAGTTCTGTCCATGGGAACAGCGTAGAACTTATTACTTCAACGGTTTCTTATAGTTCCCCATGAAAGTTAGTGAAAACTTAGCCCCGTAATAAGAGTTCACCTCAATTTCTTTTAAACTACGCATTTCCCATGGAATAAAACGGTTCTGTTTGCTCTAAAACGTTGTAAACATACGTATTACAACAGTTCTGTCGATGGGAACAGCGTAGAACTTATTACTTCAACGGTTTCTTATAGTTCCCAATGAAACTTAGTGAAAACTTAGCCCCGTAATAAGAGTTCACCTCAATTTCTTTTAAACTACGCATTTCCCATCGAATAAAACGGTTCTGTTTGCTCCAAAACGTTGTAAACAAACGTATTACAACAGTTCTGTCGATGGGAACAGTGTAGAACTTATTACTTCAACGGTTTCTTATAGTTCCCAATGAAACTTAGTGAAAACTTAGCCCCGTAATAAGAGTTCACCTCAATTTCTTTTAAACTACGCATTTCCCATGGAATAAAACGGTTCTGTTTGCTCTAAAACGTTGTAAACAAACGTATTACAACAGTTCTGTCCATGGGAACAGCGTAGAACTTATTACTTCAACGGTTTCTTATAGTTCCCCATGAAAGTTAGTGAAAACTTAGCCCCGTAATAAGAGTTCACCTCAATTTCTTTTGAACTACGCATTTCCCATGGAATAAAATGGTTCTGTTTGCTCTAAAACGTTGTAAACAAACGTATTACAGCAGTTCTGTCGATGGGAACAGCGTAGAACTTATTACTTAAACGGTTTCTTATAGTTCCAAATGCAACTTAGTGAAAACTTAGCCCCGTAAAAGAGTTCACCTCAATTTCTTTTAAAATACGCATTTCCCATCGAATAAAACGGTTCTGTTTGCTCCAAAACGTTGTAAACAAACGTATTACAATAGTTCTATCGATGGGAACAGCGTAGAACTTATTACTACAACGGTTTCTTATAGTTCACCATGAAACTCAGTGAAAACTTAGCCCCGTAATAAGAGTTCACCTCAATTTCTTTTAAACTACGCATTTCCCATGGAATAAAACGGTTCTGTTTGCTCTAAAACGTTTTAAACAAACGTATTACAACAGTTCTGTCCATGGGAACAGGGTAGAACTTATTACTTCAACAGTTTCTTATAGTTCCCCACGAAACTTAGTGAAAACTTAGCCCCGTACTAAGAGTTCACCTCAATTTCTTTTAAACTACGCATTTCCTATGGAATAAAACGGTTCTGTTTGCTCTAGAACGTTTTAAACAAACGTATTACAACAGTTCTGTCCATGGGAACAGCGTATAACTTATTACTTCAACGGTTTCATATAGTTCCCCATGAAAGTTAGTGAAAACTTAGCCCCGTAATAAGAGTTCACCTCAATTTCTTTTAAACTACGCATTTCCCATCGAATAAAATGGTTCTGTTTGCTCTAAAACGTTGTAAACAAACGTATTACAACAGTTCTGTCGATGGGAACAGCGTAGAACTTATTACTTCAACGGTTTCTTATAGTTCCCCATGAAACTTATTGAAAACTTAGCCCCGTAATAAGAGTTCACCCCAATTTCTTTTAAACTACGCATTTTCCATTGAACAAAACGGTTCTGTTTGCTCCAAAACGTTGTAAACAAACGTATTACAACAGTTCTGTCCATGGGAACAGCGTAGAACTTATTACTTCAAAGGTTTCTTATAGTTCCCCATGAATTTTAATAAAAACTTAGCCCCGTAATAAGAGTTCACCTCAATTTCTTTTAAACTACGCATTTCCCATGGAATAACACGGTTCTGTTTGCTCTAAAAAGTAATAAACAAACGTATTACAACAGTTCTGTCGACGGGAACAGCGTAGAACTTATTACTTTAACGGTTTCTTATAGTTCCCCATGAAACTTAGTGAAAACTTAACCCCATAATGAGAGTTCACCTCAATTTCTTTTAAACTACGCATTTCCCATGGAATAAAACGGTTCTGTTTGCTCTAAAACGTTGTAAACAAACGTATTACAACTGTTCTGTCCATGGGAACAGCGTAGAACTTATTACTTCAACGGTTTCTTATAGTTCCCCATGAAACTTAGTGAAAACTTAGCCCCGTAATAAGAGTTCACCTCAATTTCTTTTAAACTACAAATTTCCCATGGAATAAAACGGTTCTGTTTGCTCTAAAACGTTGTAAACAAACGTATTACAACAGTTTTGTCGATGGGAACAGCGTAGAACTTATTACTTCAACGGTTTCTTATAGTTCCCCATGAAACTTATTGAAAACTTAGCCCCGTAATAAGAGTTCACCTCAATTTCTTTTGAACTACGCATTTCCCATGGAATAAAACGGTTCTGTTTGCTCTAAAACGTTGTAAACAAACGTATTACAACAGTTCTGTCGATGGGAACAGCGTAGAACTTATTACTTCAACGGTTTCTTATAGTTCCCAATGAAACTTAGTGAAAATTTAGCCCCGTATTAAGAGTTCACCTCAATTTCTTTTAAACTACGCATTTCCCATCGAATAAAACTGTTCTGTTTGCTCCAAAACGTTGTAAACAAACGTATCACAACAGTTCTGTCGATGGGAACAGCGTAGAACTTATTACTTCAACGGTTTCTTATAGTTCCCCATGAAACTTAGTGAAAACTTAGCCCCATAATAAGAGTTCACCTCAATTTCTTTTAAACTACGCATTTCCCATGGAATAAAACGGTTCTGTTTGCTCTAAAACGTTATAAACATACGTATTACAACAGTTCTGTCGATGGGAACAGCGTAGAACTTATTACTTCAACGGTTTCTTATAGTTCCCAATGAAACTTAGTGAAAACTTAGCCCCGTAATAAGAGTTCACCTCAATTTCTTTTAAACTACGCATTTCCCATCGAATAAAACGGCTCTGTTTGCTCCAAAACGTTGTAAACAAACGTATTACAACAGTTCTGTCGATGGGAACAGCGTAGAACTTATTACTTCAACGGTTTCTTATAGCTCCCAATGAAACTTAGTGAAAACTTAGCCCCGTAATAAGAGTTCACCTAAATTTCTTTTAAACTACGCATTTCCCATGGAATAAAACGGTTCTGTTTGCTCTAGAACGTTGTAAACAAACGTATTACAACAGTTCTGTCCATGGGAACAGCGTAGAACTTATTACTTCAACGGTTTCTTATAGTTCCCCATGAAAGTTAGTGAAAACTTATCCCCGTAATAAGAGTTCACCTCAATTTCTTTTAAACTACGCATTTCCCATGGAAAAACACGGTTCTGTTTGCTCTAAAACGTTGTAAACAAACGTATTACAACAGTTTTGTCGATGGGAACAGCGTAAAACTTATTACTTCAACGGTTTCTTATAGTTCCTCATGAAACTTAGTGAAAACTTAGCCCCGTAATAAGAGTTCACCTCGATTTCTTTTAAACTACGCATTTCCCATGGAATAAAACTGTTCCGTTTGCTCCAAAACGTTGTAAACAAACGTATTACAACAGTTCTGTCGATGGGAACAGCGTAGAACTTATTACTTCAACGGTTTCTTATAGTTCCCCATGAAACTTAGTGAAAACTTAGCCCCGTAATAAGAGTTCACCTCAATTTCTTTTAAACTACGCATTTCCCATGGAAGAAAACGGTTCTGTTTGCTCTAAAACGTTGTAAACAAACGTATTACAACAGTTCTGTCCATGGGAACAGCGTAGAACTTATTACTTCAACGGTTTCTTATAGTTCCCCACGAAACTTAGTGAAAACGTAGCCCCGTAATAAGAGTTCAACTAAAATTCTTTTAAACTACGCATTTCCCATGGAATAAAACCGTTCTGTTTGCTCTAAAACGTTGTAAACAAACGTATTACAACAGTTCTGTCCATGGGAACAGCGTAGAACTTATTACTTCAACGGTTTCTTATAGTTCCCCATGAAAGTTAGTGAAAACTTAGCCCCGTAATAAGAGTTCACCTCAATTTCTTTTAAACTACGCATTTCCCATGGAATAAAACGGTTCTGTTTGCTCTAAAACGTTGTAAACATACGTATTACAACAGTTCTGTCGATGGGAACAGCGTAGAACTTATTACTTCAACGGTTTCTTATAGTTCCCAATGAAACTTAGTGAAAACTTTGCCCCGTAATAAGAGTTCACCTCAATTTCTTTTAAACTACGCATTTCCCATCGAATAAAACGGTTCTGTTTGCTCCAAAACGTTGTAAACAAACGTATTACAACAGTTCTGTCGATGGGAACAGCGTAGAACTTATTACTTCAACGGTTTCTTATAGTTCCCAATGAAACTTAGTGAAAACTTAGCCCCGTAATAAGAGTTCACCTCAATTTCTTTTAAACTACGCATTTCCCATGGAATAAAACGGTTCTGTTTGCTCTAAAACGTTGTAAACAAACGTATTACAACAGTTCTGTCCATGGGAACAGCGTAGAACTTATTACTTCAACGGTTTCTTATAGTTCCCCATGAAAGTTAGTAAAAACTTAGCCCCGTAATAAGAGTTCACCTCAATTTCTTTTGAACTACGCATTTCCCATGGAATAAAATGGTTCTGTTTGCTCTAAAACGTTGTAAACAAACGTATTACAACAGTTCTGTCGATGGGAACAGCGTAGAACTTATTACTTAAACGGTTTCTTATAGTTCCAAATGCAACTTAGTGAAAATTTAGCCCCGTAAAAGAGTTCACCTCAATTTCTTTTAAAATACGCATTTCCCATCGAATAAAACGGTTCTGTTTGCTCCAAAACGTTGTAAACAAACGTATTACAATAGTTCTATCGATGGGAACAGCGTAGAACTTATTACTACAACGGTTTCTTATAGTTCACCATGAAACTTAGTGAAAACTTAGCCCCGTAATAAGAGTTCACCTCAATTTCTTTTAAACTACGCATTTCCCATGGAATAAAACGGTTCTGTTTGCTCTAAAACGTTTTAAACAAACGTATTACAACAGTTCTGTCCATGGGAACAGGGTAGAACTTATTACTTCAACAGTTTCTTATAGTTCCCCACGAAACTTAGTGAAAACTTAGCCCCGTACTAAGAGTTCACCTCAATTTCTTTTAAACTACGCATTTCCTATGGAATAAAACGGTTCTGTTTGCTCTAGAACGTTTTAAACAAACGTATTACAACAGTTCTGTCCATGGGAACAGCGTATAACTTATTACTTCAACGGTTTCATATAGTTCCCCATGAAAGTTAGTGAAAACTTAGCCCCGTAATAAGAGTTCACCTCAATTTCTTTTAAACTACGCATTTCCCATCGAATAAAATGGTTCTGTTTGCTCTAAAACGTTGTAAACAAACGTATTACAACAGTTCTGTCGATGGGAACAGCGTAGAACTTATTACTTCAACGGTTTCTTATAGTTCCCCATGAAACTTATTGAAAACTTAGCCCCGTAATAAGAGTTCACCCCAATTTCTTTTAAACTACGCATTTTCCATTGAACAAAACGGTTCTGTTTGCTCCAAAACGTTGTAAACAAACGTATTACAACAGTTCTGTCCATGGGAACAGCGTAGAACTTATTACTTCAAAGGTTTCTTATAGTTCCCCATGAATTTTAATAAAAACTTAGCCCCGTAATAAGAGTTCACCTCAATTTCTTTTAAACTACGCATTTCCCATGGAATAACACGGTTCTGTTTGCTCTAAAAAGTAATAAACAAACGTATTACAACAGTTCTGTCGACGGGAACAGCGTAGAACTTATTACTTTAACGGTTTCTTATAGTTCCCCATGAAACTTAGTGAAAACTTAACCCCATAATGAGAGTTCACCTCAATTTCTTTTAAACTACGCATTTCCCATGGAATAAAACGGTTCTGTTTGCTCTAAAACGTTGTAAACAAACGTATTACAACTGTTCTGTCCATGGGAACAGCGTAGAACTTATTACTTCAACGGTTTCTTATAGTTCCCCATGAAACTTAGTGAAAACTTAGCCCCGTAATAAGAGTTCACCTCAATTTCTTTTAAACTACGCATTTTCCATGGAATAAAACGGTTCTGTTTGCGCTAAAACGTTGTAAACAAACGTATTACAACAGTTCTGTCGATGGGAACAGCGTAGAACTTATTACTTCAACAGTTTCTTATAGTTTTCCATGAAACTTAGTGAAAACTTAGCCCTGTAATCAGAGTTCACCTCAATTTCTTTTAAACTTTGCATTTCCCATGGAATAAAACGGTTCTGTTTGCTCTAAAACGTTGTAAACTTACGTATTACAACAGTTCTGTCGAAGGGAACAGCGTAGATTTTATTACTTCAACGGTTTCTTATAGTTCCCAATGAATTTTAGTGAAAACTTAGCCCCGTAATAAGAGTTCACCTCAATTTCTTTTAAACTACGCATTTCCAATGGAATAAAATGGTTCTGTTTGCTCTAAAACGTTGTAAACAAACGTATTACAACAGTTCTGTCGATGGGAACAGCGTAGAACTTATTACTTCAACGGTTTCTTATAGTTCCCAATGCAACTTAGTGAAAACTTAGCCCCGTAAAAGAGTTCACCTCAATTTCTTTTAAAATACGCATTTCCCATCGAATAAAATGGTTCTGTTTGCTCCAAAACGTTGTAAACAAACGTATTACAATAGTTCTGTCGATGGGAACAGCTTAGAACTTATTACTTCAACGGTTTCTTATAGTTCCCCATGAAACTTAGTGAAAACTTAGCCCGGTAATAAGAGTTCACCTCAATTTCTTTTAAACTACGCATTTCCCATGGAATAAAACGGTTCTGTTTGCTCTAAAACGTTTTAAACAAACGTATTACAACAGT
This sequence comes from Pelagia noctiluca, assembly GCA_963924455.1. Taxonomy (NCBI): domain Eukaryota; kingdom Metazoa; phylum Cnidaria; class Scyphozoa; order Semaeostomeae; family Pelagiidae; genus Pelagia; species Pelagia noctiluca. Next base: position 6,378,547 of record OZ004323.1, read on the forward strand.
TCTGTCCATGGGAACAGCGTAGAACTTATTACTTCAACAGTTTTTTATAGTTCCCCACGAAACTTAGAGAAAACTTAGCCCCGTAATAAGAGTTCACCTCAATTTCTTTTAAACTACGCATTTCCTATGGAATAAAACGGTTCTGTTTGCTCTAGAACGTTTTAAACAAACGTATTACAACAGTTCTGTCCATGGGAACAACGTAAAACTTATTACTTCAACGGTTTCATATAGTTCCCCATGAAAGTTAGTGAAAACTTAGCCCCGTAATAAGAGTTCACCTCAATTTCTTTTAAACTACGCATTTCCCATCGAATAAAATGGTTCTGTTTGCTCTAGAACGTTGTAAACAAACGTATTACAACAGTTCTGTCCATGGGAACAACGTAAAACTTATTACTTCAACGGTTTCATATAGTTCCCCATGAAAGTTAGTGAAAACTTAGCCCCGTAATAAGAGTTCACCTCAATTTCTTTTAAACTACGCATTTCCCATCGAATAAAATGGTTCTGTTTGCTCTAGAACGTTGTAAACAAACGTATTACAACAGTTCTGTCGATGTGAACAGCGTAGAACTTATTACTTCAACGGTTTCTTATAGTTCCCCATGAAACTTATTGCAAACTTAGCCCCGTAATAAGAGTTCACCCCAATTTCTTTTAAACTACGCATTTCCCATGGAACAAAACGGTTCTGTTTGCTCCAAAACGTTGTAAACAAACGTATTACAACAGTTCTGTCCATGGGAACAGCGTAGAACTTATTACTTCAACGGTTTCTTATAGTTCCCCATGAAACTTAGTGAAAACTTAGCCCCGTAATAAGAGTTCACCTCAATTTCTTTTAAACTACGCATTTCCAATGGAATAAAATGGTTCTGTTTGCTCTAAAACGTTGTAAACAAACGTATTACAACAGTTCTGTCGATGGGAACAGCGTAGAACTTATTACTTCAACGGTTTCTTATAGTTCCCAATGCAACTTAGTGAAAACTTAGCCCCGTAAAAGAGTTCACCTCAATTTCTTTTAAAGTACGCATTTCCCATCGAATAAAACGGTTCTGTTTGCTCCAAAACGTTGTAAACAAACGTATTACAATAGTTCTGTCGATGGGAACAGCGTAGAACTTATTACTTCAACGGTTTCTTATAGTTCCCCATGAAACTTAGTGAAAACTTAGCCCCGTAATAAGAGTTCACCTCAATTTCTTTTAAACTACGCATTTCCCATGGAATAAAACGGTTCTGTTTGCTCTAAAACGTTTTAAACAAACGTATTACAACAATTCTGTCCATGGGAACAGCGTAGAACTTATTACTTCAACAGTTTCTTATAGTTCCCCACGAAACATAGTGAAAACTTAGCCCCGTAATAAGAGTTCACCTCAATTTCTTTTAAACTACGCATTTCCTATGGAATAAAACGGTTCTGTTTGCTCTAGAACGTTTTAAACAAACGTATTACAACAGTTCTGTCCATGGGAACAACGTAAAACTTATTACTTCAACGGTTTCATATAGTTCCCCATGAAAGTTAGTGAAAACTTAGCCCCGTAATAAGAGTTCACCTCAATTTCTTTTAAACTACGCATTTCCCATCGAATAAAATGGTTCTGTTTGCTCTAAAACGTTGTAAACAAACGTATTACAACAGTTCTGTCGATGGGAACAGCGTAGAACTTATTACTTCAACGGTTTCTTATAGTTCCCCATGAAACTTAGTGAAAACTTAACCCCATAATAAGAGTTCACCTCAATTTCTTTTAAACTACGCATTTCCCATGGAATAAAACGGTTCTGTTTGCTCTAAAACGTTGTAAACAAACGTATTACAACTGTTCTGTCCATGGGAACAGCGTAGAACTTATTACTTCAACGGTTTCTTATAGTTCCCCATGAAACTTAGTGAAAACTTAGCCCCGTAATAAGAGTTCACCTCAATTTCTTTTAAACTACGCATTTCCCATGGAATAAAATGGTTCTGTTTGCGCTAAAACGTTGTAAACAAACGTATTACAACAGTTCTGTCGATGGGAACAGCGTAGAACTTATTACTTCAACAGTTTCTTATAGTTCCCCATGAAACTAAGTGAAAACTTAGCCCTGTAATAAGAGTTCACCTCAATTTCTTTTAAACTTTGCATTTCCCATGGAATAAAACGGTTCTGTTTGCTCTAAAACGTTGTAAACTTACGTATTACAACAGTGCTGTCGATGGGAACAGCGTAGAACTTATTACTTCAACGGTTTCTTATAGTTCCCCATGAAATTTAGTGAAAACTTAGCCCCGTAATAAGAGTTCACCTCAATTTCTTTTCAACTACGCATTTCCCATGGAATAAAACGGTTCTCTTTGCTCTAAAACGTTGTAAACAAACGTATTAAAACAGTTCTGTCGATGGGAATAGCGTAGAACATATTACTTCAACGGTTTCTTATAGTTCCCCATGAAACTTAGTGAAAACTTAGCCCCATAATAAGAGTTCACCTCAATTTCTTTTAAACTACGCATTTCATATTAAATAAAACGGTTCTGTTTGCTCTAAAACGTTGTAAACAAACGTATTACAACAGTTCTGTCCATGGGAACAGCGTAGAGCTTATTACTTCAACGGTTTCTTATAGTTCTCCATGAAACTTAGTGAAAACTTAGCCCCGTAATAAGAGTTCACCTCAATTTCTTTTAAACTACGCATTTCCCATGGAATAAAATGGTTCTGTTTGCTCTAAAACGTTGTAAACAAACGTATTACAACAGTTCTGTCGATGGGAACAGCGTAGAACTTATTACTTCAACGGTTTCTTATAGTTCCCAATGCAACTTAGTGAAAACTTAGCCCCGTAAAAGAGTTCACCTCAATTTCTTTTAAAATACGCATTTCCCATCGAATAAAACGGTTCTGTTTGCTCCAAAACGTTGTAAACAAACGTATTACAACAGTTCTGTCCATGGGAACAGCGTAGAACTTATTACTTCAACAGTTTCTTATAGTTCCCCACGAAACTTATTTAAAATTTAGCCCCGTAATAAGAGTTCACCTCAATTTCTTTTAAACTACGCATTTCCCATCGAAAAAAATGGTTCTGTTTGCTCTAAAACGTTGTAAACAAACGTATTACAACAGTTCTGTCGATGGGAACAACGTAGAACTTATTACTTCAACGGTTTCTTATAGTTCCCCATGAAACTTATTGAAAACTTAGCCCCGTAATAAGAGTTCAACCCAATTTCTTTTAAACTACGCATTTCCCATGGAACATAACGGTTCTGTTTGCTCCAAAACGTTGTAAACAAACGTATTACAACACTTCTGTCGATGGGAACAGCGTAGAACTTATTACTTCAAAGGTTTCTTATAGTTCCCCATGAATTTTAGTAAAAACTTAGCCCCGTAATAAGAGTTCACCTCAATTTCTTTTAAACTACGCATTTCCCATGGAATAACACGGTTCTGTTTGCTCTAAAAAGTTGTAAACAAACGTATTACAACAGTTCTGTCGATGGGAACAGCGTAGAACTTATTACTTCAACGGTTTCTTATAGTTCCCGATGAAACTTAATGAAAACTTAGCCCCATAATAAGAGTTCACCTCAATTTCTTTTAAACTACGCATTTCCCATGGAATAAAACGGTTCTGTTTGCTCTAAAACGTTGTAAACAAACGTATTACAACTGTTCTGTCCATGGGAACAGCGTAGAACTTATTACTTCAACGGTTTCTTATAGTTCTCCATTAAACTTAGTGAAAACTTAGCCCCGTAATAAGAGTTCACCTCAATTTCTTTTAAACTTTGCATTTCCCATGGAATAAAACGGTTCTGTTTGCTCTAAAACGTTGTGAACAAACGTATTACAACAGTTCTGTCGATGGGAACAGCGTAGAACTTATTACTTCAACGGTTTCTTATAGTTCCCCATGAAACTTATTGAAAACTTAGCCCCATAATAAGAGTTCAACCCAATTTCTTGTAAACTACGCATTTCCCATGGAACAAAACGGTTCTGTTTGCTCCAAAACGTTGTAAACAAACGTATTACAACAGTTCTGTCCATGGGAACAGCGTAGAACTTATTACTTCAAAGGTTTCTTATAGTTCCCCATGAATTTTAGTAAAAACTTAGCCCCGTAATAAGAGTTCACCTCAATTTCTTTTAAACTACGCATTTCCCATGGAATAACACGGTTCTGTTTGCTCTAAAAAGTTGTAAACAAACGTATTACAACAGTTCTGTCGATGGGAACAGCGTAGAACTTATTACTTCAACGGTTTCTTATAGTTCCCCATGAAACTTAGTGAAAACTTAGCCCCATAATAAGAGTTCACCTCAATTGCTTTTAAACTACGCATTTCCCATGGAATAAAACGGTTCTGTTTGCTCTAAAACGTTGTAAACAAACGTATTACAACTGTTCTGTCCATGGGAACAGCGTAGAACTTATTACTTCAACGGTTTCTTATAGTTCCCCATGAAACTTAGTGAAAACTTAGCCCCGTAATAAGAGTTCACCTCAATTTCTTTTAAACTACGCATTTCCCATGGAATAAAACGGTTCTGTTTGCGCTAAAACGTTGTAAACAAACGTATTACAACAGTTCTGTCGATGGGAACAGCGTAGAACTTATTACTTCAACAGTTTCTTATAGTTCCCCATGAAACTTAGTGAAAACTTAGCCCTGTAATAAGAGTTCACCTCAATTTCTTTTAAACTTTGCATTTGCCATGGAATAAAACGGTTCTGTTTGCTCTAAAACGTTGTAAACTTAAGTATTACAACAGTTCTGTCGATGGGAACAGCGTAGAACTTATTACTTCAACGGTTTTTTATAGTTCCCCATGAAATTTAGTGAAAACTTAGCCCCGTAATAAGAGTTCACCTCAATTTCTTTTAAACTACGCATTTCCAATGGAATAAAACGGTTCTCTTTGCTCTAAAACGTTGTAAACAAACGTATTACAACAGTTCTGTCGATGGGAACAGCGTAGAATTTATTACTTCAACGGTTTCTTATAGTTCCCAATGAATTTTAGTGAAAACTTAGCCCCGTAATAAGAGTTCACCTCAATTTCTTTTAAACTACGCATTTCCCATCGAATAAAACGGTTCTGTTTGCTCCAAAACGTTGTAAACAAACGTATTAAAACAGTTCTGTCGATGGGAACAGCGTAGAACTTATTACTTCAACAGTTTCTTATCGTTCCCCATGAAACTTAGTGAAAACTTAGCCCCGTAATAAGAGTTCACCTCAATTTCTTTTAAACTTTGCATTTCCCATGGAATAAAACGGTTCTGTTTGCTCTAAAACGTTGTAAACAAACGTATTACAACAGTTCTGTCGATGGGAACAGCGTAGAACATATTACTTCAACGGTTTCTTATAGTTCCCCATGAAACTTAGTGAAAACTTAGCCCCATAACAAGAGTTCACCTCAATTTCTTTTAAACTACGCATTTCCTATGGAATAAAACGGTTCGGTTTGCTCTAAAACGTTGTAAACAAACGTATTACAACAGTTCTGTCGATGGGAACAGCGTAGAATTTATTACTTCAACGGTTTCTTATAGTTCCCAATGAATTTTAGTAAAAACTTAGCCCCGTAATAAGAGTTCACCTCAATTTCTTTTAAACTACGCATTTCCCAACGAATAAAACGGTTCTGTTTGCTCCAAAACGTTGTAAACAAACGTATTAAAACAGTTCTGTCGATGGGAACAGCGTAGAACTTATTACTTCAACAGTTTCTTATCGTTCCCCATTAAACTTAGTGAAAACTTAGCCCCGTAATAAGAGTTCACCTCAATTTCTTTTAAACTACGCATTTCCCATTGAATAAAACGGTTCTGTTAGCTCTAAAACGTTGTAAACAAACATATTACAACAGTTTTGTCCATGGGAACAGCGTAAGACTTATTACTTCAACGGTTTCTTATAGTTCCCCATGAAACTTAGTGAAAACTTAGCCCCGTAATAAGAGTTCACATCAATTTCTTTTAAACTACGCATTTCCCATTGAATAAAATGGTTCTGTTAGCTCTAAAACGTTGTAAACAAACGTATTACAACAGTTCTGTCGATGGAAACAGCGTAGAACTTATTACTTCAACGGTTTCTTATAGTTCCCCATGAAACTTAGTGAAAACTTAGCCCCATAATAAGAGTTGACCTCAATTTCTTTTAAACTACGCATTTCCCATGGAATAAAACGGTTCTGTTTGCTCTAAAACGTTGTAAACAAACGTATTACAACAGTTCTGTCCATGGGAACAGCGTAGAACTTATTACTTCAACGGTTTCTTATAGTTCCCCATGAAACTTAGTGAAAACTTAGCCCCGTAATAAGAGTTCACCTCAATTTCTTTTAAACTACGCATTTCCCATGGAATAAAACGGTTCTCTTTGCTCTAAAACGTTGTAAACAAACGTATTACAACAGTTCTGTCGATGGAAACAGCGTAGAACTTATTACTTCAACGGTTTCTTATAGTTCCCCATGAAACTTAGTGAAAACTTAGCCCCATAATAAGAGTTGACCTCATTTTCTTTTAAACTACGCATTTCCCATGGAATAAAACGGTTCTGTTTGCTCTAAAACGTTGTAAACAAACATATTACAACAGTTCTGTCCATGGGAACATTGTAAAACTTATTACTTCAACGGTTTCTTATAGTTCCCCATGAAACTTAGTGAAAACTTAGCCCCGTAATAAGAGTTCACCTCAATTTCTTTTCAACTACGCATTTCCCATGGAATAAAACGGTTCTGTTCTCTCTAAAACGTTGTAAGCAAACGTAATACAACAGTTCTGTCGATGGGAACAGCGTAGAACTTATTACTTCAACGGTTTCTTATAGTTCCCCATGAAACTTATTGAAAACTTAGCCCCGTAATATGAGTTCAACTCAATTTTTTTTAAACTACGCATTTCCCATCGAATAAAACGGTTCTGTTTGCTCCAAAACGTTGTAAGCAAACGTAATACAACAGTTCTGTCGATGGGAACAGCGTAGAACTTATTATTCAACGGTTTCTTATAGTTCCCCATGAAACTTATTGAAAACTTAGCCCCGTAATAAGAGTTCAACTCAATTTTTTTTTTAAACTACGCATTTCCAATCGAATAAAAGTGTTCTGTTTGCTCCAAAACGTTGTTAACAAACGTATTACAACAGTTCTGTCTATGGGAACAGCGTATAACTTATTACTTCAACGGTTTCTTATAGTTCCCAATGAAACTTAGTAAAAACTTAGCCCCTTAATAAGAGTTCACCTCAATTTCTTTTAAACTTTGCATTTCCCATGGAATAAAACGGTTCTCTTTGCTCTAAAACGTTGTAATTTTACTTATTACAACAGTTCTGTCCATGGGAACAGCGTAGAACTTATTACTTCAACGGTTTTTTATAGTTCCCCATGAAATTTAGTGAAAACTTAGCCCCGTAATAAGAGTTCACCTCAATTTCTTTTAAACTACGCATTTGCCATGGAATAAAACGGTTCTGTTTGCTCTAAAACGTCGTAAACAAATGTATTACAACAGTTCTGTCCATGGGAACAGCGTAAAACTTATTACTGTAACGGTTTCTTATAGTTCCCCGTGAAACTTAGTTAAAACTTAGCCCCGTAATAAGAGTTCACTTCAATTTCTTTTAAACTATGCATTTGCCATGGAATAAAACGGTTCTGTTTGCTCTAAAACGTTGTAAACAAATGTATTACAACAGTTCTGTCCATGGGAACAGCGTAGAACTTATTACTTCAACGGTTTCTTATAGTTCCCCATGAAACTTAGTGAAAACTTAGCCCCGTAATAAGAGTTCACCTCAATTTCTTTTAAACTACGCATTTCCCATGGAATAAAACAGTTCTGTTTGCTCTAAACAGTTGTAAACAAACGTATTACAACAGTTTTGTCCATGGGAACAGCGTAGAACTTATTACTTCAACAGTTTCTTATAGTTCCCCATGAAACTTAGTGAAAACTTAGCCCCGTAATAAGAGTTCACCTCAATTTCTTTTAAACTACGCATTTCCCATGGAATAAAACGGTTCTGTTTGCTCTAAAAAGTTGTAAACAAACGTATTAGAACAGTTCTGTCCATGGGAACAGCGTAGAACTTATTACTTCAATGGTTTCTTATAGTTCCCCATGAATCTTAGTGAAAACTTAGCCCCGTAATAAGAGTTCACCTCAATTTCTTTTAAACTACGCATTTTCCATGGAATAAAACGTATCTCTTTGCTCTAAAACGTTGTAAACAAACGTATTACAACAGTTCTGTCGATGGAAACAGCGTAGAACTTATTACTTCAACGGTTTCTTATAGTTCCCCATGAAACTTAGTGAAAACTTAGCCCCATAATAAGAGTTGACCTCAATTTCTTTTAAACTAGGCATTTCCCATGGCATAAAACGGTTCTGTTTGCTCTAAAACGTTGTAAACAAACGTATTATAACAGTTCTGTCCATGGGAACAGCGTAAGACTTATTACTTCAACGGTTTCTTATAGTTCCCCATGAAACTTAGTAAAAACTTAGCCCCGTAATAAGAAGTCACCTCAATTTCATTTAAACTACGCATTTCCCATGGAATAACACGGTTCTGTTTGCTCTAAAAAGATGTAAACAAACTTATTACAACAGTTCTGTCCATGGGAACAGCGTAGAACTTATTACTTCAACGGTTTCTTATAGTTCCCCATGAAAATTAGTGAAAACCTAGCCCCGTAATAAGAGTTCACCTCAATTTCTTTTAAACTACGCATTTGCCATGGAATAAAACAATTCTGTTTGCTCTAAACAGTTGTAAACAAACGTATTACAACAGTTTTGTCCATGGGAACAGCGTAGAACTTATTACTTCAACAGTTTCTTATAGTTCCCCATGAAACTTAGTGAAAACTTAGCCCCGTAATAAGAGTTCACCTCAATTTCTTTTAAACTACGCATTTCCCATGGAATAAAATGGTTTTGTTTGCTCTAAAAAGTTGTAAACTAACGTATTACAACAGTTTTGTCCATGGGAACAGCGTAGAACTTATTACTTCAACGGTTTCTTATAGTTCCCCATGAAACTTAGTGAAAACTTAGCCCCGTAATAAGAGTTCACCTCAATTTCTTTTAAACTACGCATTTCCCATGGAATAAAACGTATCTCTTTGCTCTAAAACGTTGTAAACAAACGTATTACAACAGTTCTGTCGATGGAAACAGCGTAGAACTTATTACTTCAATGGTTTCTTATAGTTCCCCATGAAACTTAATGAAAACTTAGCCCCGAATAAGAGTTCACCTCAATTTCTTTTAAACAACGCATTTGCCATGGAATAAAACGGTTCTGTTTGCTCTAAAACGTTGTAAACAAACGTATTACAACAGTTCTGTCCATGGGAACAGCGTAGAACTTAATACTTCAACGGTTTCTTATAGTTCCCAATGAAACTTAGTGAAAACTTAGTCCCGTAATAAGAGTTCACCTCAATTTCTTTTAAACTACGCATTTCCCATGGAATAAAACGGTTCTGTTTGCTCTAAAACGTTGTAAACAAACGTATTATAACAGTTCTGTCCATGGGAACAGCGTAGAACTTATTACTTCAACGGTTTCTTATAGTTCCCCATGAAACTTAGTGAAAACTTAGCCCCGTAATAAGAGTTCACCTCAATTTCTTTTAAACTACGCATTTCCCATTGAATAACACGGTTCTGTTTGCTCTAAAAAGATGTAAACAAACTTATTACAACAGTTCTGTCCATGGGAACAGCGTAGAACTTATTACTTCAACGGTTTCTTATAGTTTCCCATGAAAATTAGTGAAAACCTAGCCCGGTAATAAGAGTTCACCTCAATTTCTTTTAAACTACGCATTTGCCATGGAATAAAACAGTTATGTTTGCTCTAAACAGTTGTAAACAAACGTTTTACAACAGTTTTGTCCATGGGAACAGCGTAGAACTTATTACTTCGACAGTTTCTTATAGTTCCCCATGAGACTTAGTGAAAACTTAGCCCCGTAATAGGAGTTCACCTCAATTTCTTTTAAACTACGCATTTCCCATGGAATAAAATGGTTTTGTTTGCTCTAAAAAGTTGTAAACTAACGTATTACAATAGTTTTGTCCATGGGAACAGCTTAGAACTTATTACTTCAATGGTTTCTTATAGTTCCCCATGAAACTTAGTGAAAACTTAGCCCCGTAATAAGAGTTCACCTCAATTTCTTTTAAACTACGCATTTCCCATGGAATAAAACGTATCTCTTTGCTCTAAAACGTTGTAAACAAACGTATTACAACAGTTCTGTCGATGGAAACAGCGTAGAACTTGTTACTTCAACGGTTTCTTATAGTTCCCCATGAAACTAAGTGAAAACTTAGCCCCATAATAAGAGTTGACCTCAATTTCTTTAAACTACGCATTTCCCATGGAATAAAACAGTTCTGTTTGCTCTAAAACGTTGTAAACAAACGTATTATAACAGTTCTGTCCATGGGAACAGCGTAAGATTTATTACTTCAACGGTTTCTTATAGTTCCCCATGAAACTTGGTGAAAACTTAGCCCGGTAATATAAGTTCACCTCAATTTCTTTTAAACTACGCATTTCCCATGGAATAACACGGTTCTGTTTGCTCTAAAACGTTATAAGAGAACGTATAACAACAGTTCTGTCGATGGGAACAGCTTAGAACTTATTACTTCAACGGTTTCTTATAGTTCCCCATGAAAATTATTGAAAACCTAGCCCCGAATAAGAGTTCACCTCAATTTCTTTTAAACTACGCATTTGCCATGGAATAAAACGGTTCTGTTTGCTCTAAAACGTTGTAAACAAACGTATTACAATAGTTCTGTCCATGGGAACAGCGTAGAACTTAATACTTCAACGGTTTCTTATAGTTCCCCATGAAACTTAGTGAAAACTTAGTCCCGTAATAAGAGTTCACCTCAATTTCTTTTAAACTACGCATTTCCCATGGAATAAAACGGTTCTGTTTGCTCTAAAAAGTTGTAAACAAACGTATTACAACAGTTCTGTCCATGGGAACAGCGTAGAACTTATTACTTCAACGGTTTCTCATAGTTCCCCATGAAACTTAGTGAAAACCTAGCCCCGTAATAAGAGTTCACCTCAATTTCTTTTAAACTACGCATTTCCCATGGAATAAAACGTATCTCTTTGCTCTAAAACGTTGTAAACAAACGTTTTACAACAGTTCTGTCGATGGAAACAGCGTAGAACTTATTACTTCAACGGTTTCTTATAGTTCCCCATGAAACTTAGTGAAAACTTAGCCCCATAATAAGAGTTGACCTCAATTTCTTTTAAACTAGGCATTTCCCATGGCATAAAACGGTTCTGTTTGCTCTAAAACGTTGTAAACAAACGTATTATAACAGTTCTGTCCATGGGAACAGCGTAAGACTTATTACTTCAACGGTTTCTTATAGTTCCCCATGAAACTTAGTGAAAACTTAGGCCCATAATAAGAGTTGACCTCAATTTCTTTTAAACTACGCATTTCCCATGGAATAAAACGTATCTCTTTGCTCTAAAACGTTGTAAACAAACGTATTACAACAGTTCTGTCGATGGAAACAGCGTAGAACTTATTACTTCAACGGTTTCTTATAGTTCCCCATGAAACCTAGTGAAAACTTAGCCCCATAATAAGAGTTGACCTCAATTTCTTTTAAACTACGCATTTCCCATGGAATAAAACGGTTCTGTTTGCTCTAAAACGTTGTAAACAAACGTATTATAACAGTTCTGTCCATGGGAACAGCGTAAGACTTATTAATTCAACGGTCTCTTATAGTTCCCCATGAAACTTAGTGAAAACTTAGCCCCGTAATAAGAGTTCACCTCAATTTCATTTAAACTACGCATTTCCCATGGAATAACACGGTTCTGTTTGCTCTAAAAAGATGTAAACAAACTTATTACAACAGTTCTGTCCATGGGAACAGCGTAGAACTTATTACTTCAACGGTTTCTTATAGTTCCCCATGAAAATTAGTGAAAACCTAGCCCCGTAATAAGAGTTCACCTCAATTTCTTTTAAACTACGCATTTGCCATGGAATAAAACAATTCTGTTTGCTCTAAACAGTTGTAAACAAACGTATTACAACAGTTTTGTCCATGGGAACAGCGTAGAACTTATTACTTCAACAGTTTCTTATAGTTCCCCATGAAACTTAGTGAAAACTTAGCCCCGTAATAAGAGTTCACCTCAATTTCTTTTAAACTACGCATTTCCCATGGAATAAAATGGTTTTGTTTGCTCTAAAAAGTTGTAAACTAACGTATTACAACAGTTTTGTCCATGGGAACAGCGTAGAACTTATTACTTCAACGGTTTCTTATAGTTCCCCATGAAACTTAGTGAAAACTTAGCCCCGTAATAAGAGTTCACCTCAATTTCTTTTAAACTACGCATTTCCCTTGGAATAAAACGTATCTCTTTGCTCTAAAACGTTGTAAACAAACGTATTACAACAGTTCTGTCGATGGAAACAGCGTAGAACTTATTACTTCAACGGTTTCTTATAGTTCCCCATGAAACTTAATGAAAACCTAGCCCCGAATAAGAGTTCACCTCAATTTCTTTTAAACAACGCATTTGCCATGGAATAAAACGGTTCTGTTTGCTCTAAAACGTTGTAAACAAACGTATTACAACAGTTCTGTCCATGGGAACAGCGTAGAACTTAATACTTCAACGGTTTCTTATAGTTCCCCAAGAAACTTAGTGAAAACTTAGTCCCGTAATAAGAGTTCACCTCAATTTCTTTTAAACTACGCATTTCCCATGGAATAAAACGGTTCTGTTTGCTCTAAAACGTTGTAAACAAACGTATTATAACAGTTCTGTCCATGGGAACAGCGTAAGTCTTATTACTTCAAAGGTTTCTTATAGTTCCCCATGAAACTTAGTGAAAACTTAGCCCCGTAATAAGAGTTCACCTCAATTTCTTTTAAACTACGCATTTCCCATTGAATAACACGGTTCTGTTTGCTCTAAAAAGATGTAAACAAACTTATTACAACAGTTCTGTCCATGGGAACAGCGTAGAACTTATTACTTCAACGGTTTCTTATAGTTCCCCATGAAAATTAGTGAAAACCTAGCCCCGTTATAAGAGTTCACCTCAATTTCTTTTAAACTACGCATTTGCCATGGAATAAAACAGTTATGTTTGCTCTAAACAGTTGTAAACAAACGTATTACAACAGTTTTGTCCATGGGAACAGCGTAGAACTTATTACTTCAACAGTTTCTTATAGTTCCCCATGAAACTTAGTGAAAACGTAGCCCCGTAATAGGAGTTCACCTCAATTTCTTTTAAACTACGCATTTCCCATGGAATAAAATGGTTTTGTTTGCTCTAAAAAGTTGTAAACTAACGTATTACAATAGTTTTGTCCATGGGAACAGCTTAGAACTTATTACTTCAACGGTTTCTTATAGTTCCCCATGAAACTTAGTGAAAACTTAGCCCCGTAATAAGAGTTCACCTCAATTTCTTTTAAACTACGCATTTCCCATGGAATAAAACGTATCTCTTTGCTGTAAAACGTTGTAAACAAACGTATTACAACAGTTCTGTCGATGGGAACAGCGTAGAACTTAATACTTCAACGGTTTCTTATAGTTTCCCATGAAACTTAGTGAAAACTTAGCCCCGTAATAAGAGTTCACCTCAATTTCTTTTAAACTACGCATTTCCCATGGAATAAAACGGTTCTGTTTGCTCTAAAACGTTGTAAACAAACGTATTACAACAGTTCTGTCGATGGGAACAGCGTAGAACTTATTACTTCAACGGTTTCTTATAGTTCCCAATGTAACTTAGTGAAAACTAAGCCCCGTAATAAGAGTTCACCTCAATTTCTTTTAAACTACGCATTTGCCATGGAATAAAACGGTTCTGTTTGCTCTAAAACGTTGTAAACAAACGTATTACAACAGTTCTGTCCATGGGAAGAGCGTAGAACTTATTACTTCAACGGTTTCTTATAGTTCCCCATGAAACTTAGTGAAAACTTAGCCCCATAATAAGAGTTGACCTCAATTTCTTTAAACTACGCATTTCCCATGGAATAAAACAGTTCTGTTTGCTCTAAAACGTTGTAAACAAACGTATTATAACAGTTCTGTCCATGGGAACAGCGTAAGATTTATTACTTCAACGGTTTCTTATAGTTCCCCATGAAACTTAGTGAAAACTTAGCCCGGTAATAAGAGTTCACCTCAATTTCTTTTAAACTACGCATTTCCCATGGAATAACACGGTTCTGTTTGCTCTAAAACGTTACAAGCAAACGAATTACAACAGTTCTGTCGATGGGAACAGCTTAGAGCTTATTACTTCAACGGTTTCTTATAGTTCCCCATGAAAATTAGTGAAAACCTAGCCCCGAATAAGAGTTCACCTCAATTTCTTTTAAACTATGCATTTGCCATGGAATAAAACGGTTCTGTTTGCTCTAAAACGTTGTAAACAAACGTATTACAATATTTCTGTCCATGGGAACAGCGTAGAACTTAATACTTCAACGGTTTCTTATAGTTCCCCATGAAACTTAGTGAAAACTTAGTCCCGTAATAAGAGTTCACCTCAATTTCTTTTAAACTACGCATTTCCCATGGAATAAAACGGTTTTGTTTGCTCTAAAAAGTTGTAAACAAACGTATTACAACAGTTCTGTCCATGGGAACAGCGTAGAACTTATTACTTCAACGGTTTCTTATAGTTCCCCATGAAACTTAGTGAAAACCTAGCCCCGTAATAAGAGTTCACCTCAATTTCTTTTAAACTACGCATTTGCCATGGAATAAAACGGTTCTGTTTGCTCTAAAACGTTGTAAACAAACGTATTACAACAGTTCTGTCGATGGGAACAGCGTAGAACTTAATACTTCAACGGTTTCTTATAGTTTCCCATGAAACTTAGTGAAAACTTAGCCCCGTAATAAGAGTTCACCTCAATTTCTTTTAAACTACGCATTTCCCATGGAATAAAACGGTTCTGTTTGCTCTAAAACGTTGTAAACAAACGTATTACAACAGTTCTGTCGATGGGAACAGCGTAGAACTTATTACTTCAACGGTTTCTTATAGTTCCCAATGTAACTTAGTGAAAACTAAGCCCCGTAGTAAGAGTTCACCTCAATTTCTTTTAAACTACGCATTTGCCATGGAATAAAACGGTTCTGTTTGCTCTAAAACGTTGTAAACAAACGTATTACAACAGTTCTGTCCATGGGAAGAGCGTAGAACTTATTACTTCAACGGTTTCTTATAGTTCCCCATGAAACTTAGTTAAAACTTAGCCCCATAATAAGAGTTCACCTCAATTTCTTTTAAACTACGCATTTCCCATGGAATAAAACGGTTCTATTCGCTTTAAAACGTTGTAAACAAACGTATTACAAAAGTTCTGTCCATGGGAACAGCGTAAGACTTATCACTTCAACGGTTTCTTATAGTTCCCCATGAAACTTAGTGAAAACTTAGCCCCGTAATAAGAGTTCACCTCAATTTCTTTTAAACTACGCATTTCCCATGGAATAAAACGGTTCTGTTTGCTCTAAAAAGTTGTAAACAAACGAATTACAACAGTTCTGTACATGGGAACAGCGTAGAACTTATTACTTCAACGGTTTACTTATAGTTCCCCTTGAAACTTAGTGAAAACCTAGCCCCGTAATAAGAGTTCACCTCAATTTCTTTTAAACTACGCATTTCCCATGGAGTAAACCGGTTCTGTTTGCTCTAAAACGTTGTAAACAAACGTATTAAAACAGTTCTGTCGATTGGAACAGCGTAGAATTTATTACTTCAACGGTTTCTTATAGTTCCCCATGAAACTTAGTGAAAACTTAGCCCCGTAATAAGAGTTCACCTCAATTTCTTTTAAACTACGCATTACCCATGGAATAAAACGGTTCTGTTTGCTCTATAACGTTGTAAACAAACGTATTACAACAGTTCTGTCGATGGGAACAGAGTAGAACTTATTACTTCAACGGTTTCTTATAGTTCCCCATGAAACTTAGTGAAAACTTAGCCCCGTAATAAGAGTTCACCTGAATTTCTTTTAAACTACGCATTTCCCATGGAATAAAACGGTTCTGTTTGCTCTAAAACGTTGTAAACAAACGTATTACAACAGTTCTGTCGATTGGAACAGCGTAGAACTTATTACTTCAACGGTTTCTTATAGCTCCCTATGAAACTTAGTGAAAACTTAGCCCCGTAATAAGAGTTCACCTCAATTTCTTTTAAACTACGCATTTCCCATGGAATAAAACGGTTCTGTTTGCTCTAAAACGTTGTAAACAAACGTATTACAACAGTTCTGTGGATGGGAACAGCGTAGAAATTATTACTTCAACGGTTTCTTATAGTTCCCCATGAAACTTAGTGAAAACTTAGCCCCGTAATAAGAGTCCACCTCAATTTCTTTTAAACTACGCATTTCCCATGGAATAAAACGGTTCTGTTTGCTCTAAAAAGTTGTAAACAAACGTATTACAACAGTTCTGTCCATGGGAACAGCGTAGAACTTATTACTTCAACGGTTTCTTATAGTTCCCAATGAAACTTAGTGAAAACTTAGCTTCGTAATAAGAGTTCACCTCAATTTCTTTTAAACTACGCATTTCCCATGGAATAAAACGGTTCTGTTTGCTCTAAAACGTTGTAAACAAATGTATTACAACAGTTCTGTCGATGGGAACAGCGTAAGACTTATTACTTCAACAGTTTCTTATAGTTCCCCATGAAACTTAGTGAAAACTTAGCCCCGTAATAAGAGTTCACCTCATTATCTTTTAAACTACGCATTTCCCATGGAATAAAACGGTTCTGTTTGCTCTAAAACGTTGTAAACAAACGTATTACAACAGTTCTGTCGATGGGAACAGCGTAGAACTTATTACTTCAACGGTTTCTTATAGTTCCCCATGAAACTTAGTGAAAACTTAGCCCCGTAATAAGAGTTCACCTCAATTTCTTTTAAACTTCGCATTTTCCACGGAATAAAACGGTTCTGTTTGCTCTAAAACGTTGTAAACAAACGTATTACAACAGTTCTGTCGATGGAAAAAGCGTAGAACTTAATGCTTCAACGGTTTCTTATAGTTCCCCATGAAACTTAGTGAAAACTTAGCCCCGTAATAAGAGTTCACCTCAATTTCTTTTTAACTACGCATTTCCCATGGAATAAAACGGTTCTGTTTGCTCTAAAACGTTGTAAACAAACATATTACAACAGTTCTATCGATGGGAACAGCGTAGAACTTATTACTTCAACGGTTTCTTATAGTTCCCAATAAAACTTAGTGAAAACTTAGCCCCGTAATAAGAGTTCACCTCAATTTCTTTTAAACTACGCATTTCCCATGGAATAAAACGGTTCTGTTTGCTCTAAAACGTTGTAAACTTGCGTATTACAACAGTTCTGTCCATGGGAACAGCGTAGAACTTATTACTTCAACGGTTTCTTATAGCTCCCCATGAAACTTAGTGAAAGCTTAGCCCCGTTATAAGAGTTCACCTCAATTTCTTTTAAACTACATATTTCCCATGGAATAAAACGGTTCTGTTTGCTCTAAAACGTTGTAAAAAAACGTATTACAACAGTTCTGTCGATGGGAACAGCGTAGAACTTATTACTTCAACGGTTTCTTATAGTTCCCCATGAAACTTAGTGAAAACTTAGCCCCGTAATAAGAGTTCACCTCAATTTCTTTTAAACTACGCATTTCCCATGGAATAAAACGGTTCTGTTTGCTCTAAAACAGTGTAAAAAAACGTATTACAACAGTTCTGTCGATAGGAACAGCGTAGAACTTATTACTTCAACGGTTTCTTTTAGTTTCCCATGAAACTTAGTGAAAACTTAGCCCCGTAATAAGAGTTCACCTCAATTTCTTTTAAACTACGCATTTCCCATGGAATAAAACGGTTCTGTTTGCTCTAAAACGTTGTAAAAAAACGTATTACAACAGTTCTGTCGATGGGAACAGCGTAGAACTTATTACTTCAACGGTTTCTTATAGTTCCCCATGAAACTTAGTGAAAACTTAGCCCCGTAATAAGAGTTCACCTCAATTTCTTTTAAACTACGCATTTCCCATGGAATAAAACGGTTCTGTTTGCTCTAAAACAGTCTAAAAAAACGTATTACAACAGTTCTGTCAATAGGAACAGCGTAGAACTTATTACTTCAACGGTTTCTTATAGTTTCCCATGAAACTTAGTGAAAACTTAGCCCCGTAATAAGAGTTCACCTCAATTTCTTTTAAACTACGCATTTCCCATGGAATAAAACGGTTCTGTTTGCTCTAAAACGTTGTAAACAAACGTATTACAACAGTTCTGTGGATGGGAACAGCGTAGAAATTATTACTTCAACGGTTTCTTATAGTTCCCCATGAAACTTAGTGAAAACTTAGCCCCGTAATAAGAGTCCACCTCAATTTCTTTTAAACTACGCATTTCCCATGGAATAAAACGGTTCTGTTTGCTCTAAAAAGTTGTAAACAAACGTATTACAACAGTTCTGTCCATGGGAACAGCGTAGAACTTATTACTTCAACGGTTTCTTATAGTTCCCAATGAAACTTAGTGAAAACTTAGCTTCGTAATAAGAGTTCACCTCAATTTCTTTTAAACTACGCATTTCCCATGGAATAAAACGGTTCTGTTTGCTCTAAAACGTTGTAAACAAATGTATTACAACAGTTCTGTCGATGGGAACAGCGTAAGACTTATTACTTCAACAGTTTCTTATAGTTCCCCATGAAACTTAGTGAAAACTTAGCCCCGTAATAAGAGTTCACCTCATTATCTTTTAAACTACGCATTTCCCATGGAATAAAACGGTTCTGTTTGCTCTAAAACGTTGTAAACAAACGTATTACAACAGTTCTGTCGATGGGAACAGCGTAGAACTTATTACTTCAACGGTTTCTTATAGTTCCCCATGAAACTTAGTGAAAACTTAGCCCCGTAATAAGAGTTCACCTCAATTTCTTTTAAACTTCGCATTTTCCACGGAATAAAACGGTTCTGTTTGCTCTAAAACGATGTAAACAAACGTATTACAACAGTTCTGTCGATGGAAAAAGCGTAGAACTTAATGCTTCAACGGTTTCTTATAGTTCCCCATGAAACTTAGTGAAAACTTAGCCCCGTAATAAGAGTTCACCTCAATTTCTTTTTAACTACGCATTTCCCATGGAATAAAACGGTTCTGTTTGCTCTAAAACGTTGTAAACAAACATATTACAACAGTTCTATCGATGGGAACAGCGTAGAACTTATTACTTCAACGGTTTCTTATAGTTCCCAATAAAACTTAGTGAAAACTTAGCCCCGTAATAAGAGTTCACCTCAATTTCTTTTAAACTACGCATTTCCCATGGAATAAAACGGTTCTGTTTGCTCTAAAACGTTGTAAACTTGCGTATTACAACAGTTCTGTCCATGGGAACAGCGTAGAACTTATTACTTCAACGGTTTCTTATAGCTCCCCATGAAACTTAGTGAAAGCTTAGCCCCGTTATAAGAGTTCACCTCAATTTCTTTTAAACTACATATTTCCCATGGAATAAAACGGTTCTGTTTGCTCTAAAACGTTGTAAAAAAACGTATTACAACAGTTCTGTCGATGGGAACAGCGTAGAACTTATTACTTCAACGGTTTCTTATAGTTCCCCATGAAACTTAGTGAAAACTTAGCCCCGTAATAAGAGTTCACCTCAATTTCTTTTAAACTACGCATTTCCCATGGAATAAAACGGTTCTGTTTGCTCTAAAACAGTGTAAAAAAACGTATTACAACAGTTCTGTCGATAGGAACAGCGTAGAACTTATTACTTCAACGGTTTCTTTTAGTTTCCCATGAAACTTAGTGAAAACTTAGCCCCGTAATAAGAGTTCACCTCAATTTCTTTTAAACTACGCATTTCCCATGGAATAAAACGGTTCTGTTTGCTCTAAAACGTTGTAAAAAAACGTATTACAACAGTTCTGTCGATGGGAACAGCGTAGAACTTATTACTTCAACGGTTTCTTATAGTTCCCCATGAAACTTAGTGAAAACTTAGCCCCGTAATAAGAGTTCACCTCAATTTCTTTTAAACTACGCATTTCCCATGGAATAAAACGGTTCTGTTTGCTCTAAAACAGTCTAAAAAAACGTATTACAACAGTTCTGTCAATAGGAACAGCGTAGAACTTATTACTTCAACGGTTTCTTATAGTTTCCCATGAAACTTAGTGAAAACTTAGCCCCGTAATAAGAGTTCACCTCAATTTCTTTTAAACTACGCATTTCCCATGGAATAAAACGGTTCTGTTTGCTCTAAAACGTTGTAAACAAACATATTACAACAGTTCCGTCGATGGGAACAGCGTAGAACTTATTACTTCAACAGTTTCTTATAGTTCCCAATGAAACTTAGTGAAAACTTAGCCCCGTAATAAGAGTTCACCTCAATTTCTTTTAAACTACGCATTTCCCATGGAATAAAACGGTTCTGTTTGCTCTAAAACAGTCTAAAAAAACGTATTACAACAGTTCTGTCAATAGCAACAGCGTAGAACTTATTACTTCAACGGTTTCTTATAGTTTCCCATGAAACTTAGTGAAAACTTAGCCCCGTAATAAGAGTTCACCTCAATTTCTTTTAAACTACGCATTTCCCATGGAATAAAACGGTTCTGTTTGCTCTAAAACGTTGTAAACAAACATATTACAACAGTTCCGTCGATGGGAACAGCGTAGAAGTTATTACTTCAACAGTTTCTTATAGTTCCCAATGAAACTTAGTGAGAACTTAGCCCCGTAATAAGAGTTCACCTGAATTTCTTTTAAACTACGCATTTTCCATGGTATAAAACGGTTCTGTTTGCTCTAAAACGTTGTAAACAAACATATTACAACAGTTCCGTCGATGGGAACAGCGTAGAACTTATTACTTCAACGGTTTCTTATAGTTCCCCATGAAACTTAGTGAAAACTTAGCCCCGTAATAAGAGTTCACCTCAATTTCTTTTAAACTACGCATTTTTCATGGAATAAAACGGTTCTGTTTGCTCTAAAACGTTGTAAACAAACGTATTACAACAGTTCTGTCGATGGAAACAGCGTAGAACTTAATGCTTCAACGGTTTCTTATAGTTCCCCATGAAACTTAGTGAAAACTTAGCCCCGTAATAAGAGTTCACCTCAATTTCTTTTAAACTACGCATTTCCCATGGAATAAAACGGTTCTGTTTGCTCTAAAACGTTGTAAACAAACGTATTACAACAGTTATGTCGATGGGAACAGCGTAGAACTTATCACTTCAACGGTTTCTTATAGTTCCTAATTAAACTTAGTGAAAACTTATTCCCGTAATAAGAGTTCACCTCAATTTCTTTTAAACTACGCATTTCCCATGGAATAAAACGGTTCTGTTTGCTCTAAAATGTTGTAAAAAAACGTATTACAACAGTTCTGTCGATGGGAACAGCGTTGAACTTATTACTTCAACGGTTTCTTATAGTTTCCCATGAAACTTAGTGAAAACTTAGCCCCGTAATAAAAGTTCACCTCAATTTCTTTTAAACTACGCATTTCCCATAAAATAAAACGGTGCTGTTTGCTCTAAAACGTTGTAACAAACGTATTACAACAGTTCTGTCCATGGGAACAGCGTAGAACTTATTACTTCAACGGTTTCTTATAGTTCCCCATGAAACTTAGTGAAAACTTAGCCCCGTAATAAGAGTTCACCTCAATTTCTTTTAAACTACGCATTTCCCATGGAATAAAACGGTTCTGTTTGCTCTAAAACGTTGTAAACAAACGTATTACAACAGTTCTGTCCATGGGAACAGCGTAGAACTTATTACTTCAACGGTTGCTTATAGTTCCCCATGAAACTAAGTGAAAACTTAGCCCCGTAATAAGAGTTCACCTCAATTTCTTTTAAACTACCCATTTCCCATGGAATAAAACGGTTCTGTTTGCTCTAAAACGTTGTAACAAACGTATTACAACAGTTCTGTCCATGGGAACAGCGTAGAACTTATTACTTTAAAGGTTTCTTATAGTTCCCCATGAAACTTAGTGAAAACTTAGCCCCGTAATAAGAGTTCACCTCAATTTCTTTTAAACCACGCATTTCCCATGGAATAAAACGGTTCTGTTTGCTCTAAAACGTTATAAACAAACGTATTACAACAGTTCTGTCCATGGGAACAGCGTAGAACTTATTACTTCAACGGTTTCTTATAGTTCCCCATGAAACTTAGTAAAAACTTAGCCCCGTAATAAGAGTTCACCTCTATTTCTTTTAAACTACGCATTTCCCATAGAATAAAACTGTGCTGTTTGCTCTAAAACGTTGTAACAAACGTATTACAACAGTTCTGTCCATGGGAACAGCGTAGAACTTATTTCTTCAACGGTTTCTTATAGTTCCCCATGAAACTTAGTGAAAACTTAGCCCCGTAATAAGAGTTCACCTCAATTTCTTTTAAACTACGCATTTCCCATGGAATAAAACGGTTCTGTTTGCTCTAAAACGTTGTAAACAAACGTATTACAACAGTTCTGTCGATGGGAACAGCGTAGAACTTATTACTTCAACGGTTTCTTATAGTTCCCCATGAAACTTAGTGAAAACTTAGCCCCGTAATAAGAGTTCACCTCAATTTCTTTTAAACTACGCATTTCCCATGGAATAAAACGGTTCTGTTTGCTCTAAAAAGTTGTAAACAAACATATTACAACAGTTCTGTCCATGGGAACAGCGTAGAACTTATTACTTCAACGGTTTCTTATAGCTCCCCATGAAACTTAGTGAAAGCTTCGCCCCGTTATAAGAGTTCACCTCAATTTCTTTTAAACTACGCATTTCCCATGGAATAAAACGGTTCTGTTTGCTCTAAAACGTTGTAAAAAAACGTATTACAATAGTTCTGTCCATGGGAACAGCGTAGAACTTATTACTTCAACGGTTTCTTATAGTTCCCCATGAAACTTAGTGAAAACTTATCCCGGTAATAAGAGTTCACCTCAATTTCTTTTAAACTACGCATTTCCCATGGAATAAAACGGTTCTCTTTGCTCCAAAACGTTGTAAACAAACGTATTACAACAGTTCTGTCCATGGGAACAGCGTAGAACTTATTACTTCAACGGTTTCTTATAGTTCTCCATGAAACTTAGTGAAAACTTAGCCCCGTAATAAGAGTTCACCTCAATTTCTTTTAAACTACGCATTTCCCATGGAATAAAATGGTTCTGTTTGCTCTAAAACGTTGTAAACAAACGTATTACAACAGTTCTGTCGATGGGAACAGCGTAGAACTTATTACTTCAACGGTTTCTTATAGTTCCCAATGCAACTTAGTGAAAACTTAGCCCCGTAAAAGAGTTCACCTCAATTTCTTTTAAAATACGCATTTCCCATCGAATAAAACGGTTCTGTTTGCTCCAAAACGTTGTAAACAAACGTATTACAATAGTTCTGTCGATGGGAACAGCGTAGAACTTATTACTTCAACGGTTTCTTATAGTTCCCCATGAAACTTAGTGAAAACTTAGCCCCGTAATAAGAGTTCACCTCAATTTCTTTTAAACTACGCATTTCCCATGGAATAAAACGGTTCTGTTTGCTCTAAAACGTTTTAAACAAACGTATTACAACAGTTCTGTCCATGGGAACAGCGTAGAACTTATTACTTCAACAGTTTCTTATAGTTCCCCACGAAACTTATTTAAAATTTAGCCCCGTAATAAGAGTTCACCTCAATTTCTTTTAAACTACGCATTTCCCATCGAATAAAATGGTTTCGTTTGCTCTAAAACGTTGTAAACAAACGTATTACAACAGTTCTGTCGATGGGAACAGCGTAGAACTTATTACTTCAACAGTTTCTTATAGTTCCCCATGAAACTTATTGAAAACTTAGCCCCGTAATAAGAGTTCAACCCAATTTCTTTTAAACTACGCATTTCCCATGGAACAAAACGGTTCTGTTTGCTCCAAAACGTTGTAAACAAACGTATTACAACAGTTCTGTCCATGGGAACAGCGTAGAACTTATTACTTCAAAGGTTTCTTATAGTTCCCAATGAATTTTAGTAAAAACTTAGCCCCGTAATAAGAGTTCACCTCAATTTCTTTTAAACTACGCATTTCCCATGGAATAACACGGTTCTGTTTGCTCTAAAAAGTTGTAAACAAACGTATTACAACAGTTCTGTCGATGGGAACAGCGTAGAACTTATTACTTCAACGGTTTCTTATAGTTCCCCATGAAACTTAGTGAAAACTTAGCCCCATAATAAGAGTTCACCTCAATATCTTTTAAACTACGCATTTCCCATGGAATAAAACGGTTCTGTTTGCTCTAAAACGTTGTAAACAAACGTATTACAACTGTTCTGTCCATGGGAACAGCGTAGAACTTATTACTTCAACGGTTTCTTATAGTTCCCCATGAAACTTAGTGAAAACTTAGCCCCGTAATAAGAGTTCACCTCAATTTCTTTTAAACTACGCATTTCCCATGGAATAAAACGGTTCTGTTTGCGCTAAAACGTTGTAAACAAACGTATTACAACAGTTCTGTCGATGGGAACAGCGTAGAACTTATTACTTCAACAGTTTCTTATAGTTCCCCATGAAACTTAGTGAAAACTTAACCCTGTAATAAGAGTTCACCTCAATTTCTTTTAAACTTTGCATTTGCCATGGAATAAAACGGTTCTGTTTGCTCTAAAACGTTGTAAACTTACGTATTACAACGGTTCTGTCGATGGGAACAGCGTAGAACTTATTACTTCAACGGTTTTTTATAGATCCCCAAGAAATTTAGTGAAAACTTAGCCCCGTAATAAGAGTTCACCTCAATTTCTTTTAAACTACGCATTTCCCATGGAATAAAACGGTTCTCTTTGCTCTAAAACGTTGTAAACAAACGTATTACAACAGTTCTGTCGATGGGAACAGCGTAGAATTTATTACTTCAACGGTTTCTTATAGTTACCAATGAATTTTAGTGAAAACTTAGCCCCGTAATAAGAGTTCACCTCAATTTCTTTTAAACTACGCATTTCCCATCGAATAAAACGGTTCTGTTTGCTCCAAAACGTTGTAAACAAACGTATTAAAACAGTTCTGTCGATGGGAACAGCGTAGAGCTTATTACTTCAACAGTTTCTTATCGTTCCCCATGAAACTTAGTGAAAACTTAGCCCCGTAATAAGAGTTCACCTCAATTTCTTTTAAACTTTGCATTTCCCATGGAATAAAACGGTTCTGTTTGCTCTAAAACGTTGTAAACTTACGTATTACAACAGTTCTGTCGATGGGAACAGCGTAGAACTTATTACTTCAACGGTTTCTTATAGTTCCCCATGAAACTTAGTGAAAACTTAGCCCCATAATAAGAGTTGACCTCAATTTCTTTTAAACTACGCATTTCCCATGGAATAAAACGGTTCTGTTTGCTCTAAAACGTTGTAAACAAACGTATTACAACAGTTCTGTCCATGGGAACAGCGTAGAACTTATTACTTCAACGGTTTCTTATAGTTCAACATGAAACTTAGTGAAAACTTAGCCCCGTAATAAGAGTTCACCTCAATTTCTTTTAAACTACGCATTTCCCATGGAATAAAACGGTTCTCTTTGCTCTAAAACGTTGTAAACAAACGTATTACAACAGTTCTGTCGATGGAAACAGCGTAGAACTTATTACTTCAACGGTTTCTTATAGTTCCCCATGAAACTTAGTGAAAACTTAGCCCCATAATAAGAGTTGACCTCAATTTCTTTTAAACTACGCATTTCCCATTGAATAAAACGGTTCTGTTTGCTCTAAAACGTTGCAAACAAACGTATTATAACAGTTCTGTCCATGGGAACAGCGTAGAACTTATTACTTCAACGGTTTCTTATAGTTCCCCATGAAACTTAGTGAAAACTTAGCCCCGTAATAAGAGTTCACCTCATTTTCTTTTAAACTACGCATTTCCCATGGAATAAAACGGTTCTGTTTGCTCTAAAACGTTGTAAACAAACATATTACAACAGTTCTGTCTATGGGAACATTGTAAAACTTATTATTTCAACGGTTTCTTATAGTTCCCCATGAAACTTAGTGAAAACTTAGCCCCGTAATAAGAGTAATACAACAGTTCTGTCGATGGGAACAGCGTAGAACTTATTACTTCAACGGTTTCTTATAGTTCCCCATGAAACTTATTGAAAACTTAGCCCCGTAATAAGAGTTCAACTCAATTTTTTTTTAAACTACGCATTTCCCATCGAATAAAACGGTTCTGTTTGCTCCAAAACGTTGTAAGCAAACGTAATACAACAGTTCTGTCGATGGGAACAGCGTAGAACTTATTACTTCAACGGTTTCTTATAGTTCCCCATGAAACTTATTGAAAACTTAGCCCCGTAATAAGAGTTCAACTCAATTTTTTTTTAAACTACGCATTTCCAATCGAATAAAAGTGTTCTGTTTGCTCCAAAACGTTGTAAACAAACGTATTACAACAGCTCTGTCTATGGGAACAGCGTATAACTTATTACTTCAACGGTTTCTTATAGTTCCCCATGAAACTTAGTAAAAACTTAGCCCCGTAATAAGAGTTCACCTCAATTTCTTTTAAACTTTGCATTTCCCATGGAATAAAACGGTTCTGTTTGCTCTAAAACGTTGTAATTTTACTTATTACAACAGTTCTGTCCATGGGAACAGCGTAGAACTTATTACTTCAACGGTTTCTTATAGTTCCCCATGAAAAATAGTGAAAACTTAGCCCCGTAATAAGAGTTCACCTCAATTTCTTTTAAACTACGCATTTCCCATGGAATAAAACGGTTCTGTTTGCTCTAAAACGTCGTAAACAAATGTATTACAACAGTTCTGTCCATGGGAACAGCGTAAAACTTATTACTGTAACGGTTTCTTATAGTTCCCCGTGAAACTTAGTTAAAACTTAGCCCCGTAATAAGAGTTCACTTCAATTTCTTTTAAACTACGCATTTGCCATGGAATAAAACGGTTCTGTTTGCTCTAAAACGTTGTAAACAAATGTATTACAACAGTTCTGTCCATGGGAACAGCGTAGAACTTATTACTTCAACGGTTTCTTATAGTTCCCCATGAAACTTAGTGAAAACTTAGCCCCGTAATAAGAGTTCACCTCAATTTCTTTTAAACTACGCATTTCCCATGGAATAAAACAGTTCTGATTGCTCTAAACAGTTGTAAACAAACGTATTACAACAGTTTTGTCCATGGGAACAGCGTAGAACTTATTACTTCAACAGTTTCTTATAGTTCCCCATGAAACTTAGTGAAAACTTAGCCCCGTAATAAGAGTTCACCTCAATTTCTTTTAAACTACGCATTTCCCATGGAATAAAACGGTTCTGTTTGCTTCAAACAGTTGTAAACAAACGTATTAAAACAGTTTTGTCCATGGGAACAGCGTAGAACTTATTACTTCAACGGTTTCTTATAGTTCCCAATGCAACTTAGTGAAAACTTAGCCCCGTAAAAGAGTTCACCTCAATTTCTTTTAAAATACGCATTTCCCATCGAATAAAACGGTTCTGTTTGCTCCAAAACGTTGTAAACAAACGTATTACAATAGTTCTGTCGATGGGAACAGCGTAGAACTTATTACTTCAACGGTTTCTTATAGTTCCCCATGAAACTTAGTGAAAACTTAGCCCCGTAATAAGAGTCCACCTCAATTTCTTTTAAACTACGCATTTCCCATGGAATAAAATGGTTCTGTTTGCTCTAAAACGTTGTAAACAAACGTATTACAACAGTTCTGTCGATGGGAACAGCGTAGAACTTATAACTTCAACGGTTTCTTATAGTTCCCAATGCAACTTAGTGAAAACTTAGCCCCGTAAAAGAGTTCACCCCAATTTCTTTTAAAATACGCATTTCCCATCGAATAAAACGGTTCTGTTTGCTCCAAAACGTTGTAAACAAACGTATTACAATAGTTCTGTCGATGGGAACAGCGTAGAACTTATTACTTCAACGGTTTCTTATAGTTCCCCATGAAACTTAGTGAAAACTTAGCCCCGTAATAAGAGTTCACCTCAATTTCTTTTAAACTACGCATTTCCCATGGAATAAAACGGTTCTGTTTGCTCTAAAACGTTTTAAACAAACGTATTACAACAGTTCTGTCCATGGGAACAGCGTAGAACTTATTACTTCAACAGTTTCTTATAGTTCCCCACGAAACTTATTTAAAATTTAGCCCCGTAATAAGAGTTCACCTCAATTTCTTTTAAACTACGCATTTCCCATCGAATAAAATGGTTTCGTTTGCTCTAAAACGTTGTAAACAAACGTATTACAACAGTTCTGTCGATGGGAACAGCGTAGAACTTATTACTTCAACAGTTTCTTATAGTTCCCCATGAAACTTATTGAAAACTTAGCCCCGTAATAAGAGTTCAACCAAATTTCTTTTAAACTACGCATTTCCCATGGAACAAAACGGTTCTGTTTGCTCCAAAACGTTGTAAACAAACGTATTACAACAGTTCTGTCCATGGGAACAGCGTAGAACTTATTACTTCAAAGGTTTCTTATAGTTCCCCATGAATTTTAGTAAAAACTTAGCCCCGTAATAAGAGTTCACCTCAATTTCTTTTAAACTACGCATTTCCCATGGAATAACACGGTTCTGTTTGCTCTAAAAAGTTGTAAACAAACGTATTACAACAGTTCTGTCGATGGGAACAGCGTAGAACTTATTACTTCAACGGTTTCTTATAGTTCCCCATGAAACTTAGTGAAAACTTAGCCCCATAATAAGAGTTCACCTCAATATCTTTTAAACTACGCATTTCCCATGGAATAAAACGGTTCTGTTTGCTCTAAAACGTTGTAAACAAACGTATTACAACTGTTCTGTCCATGGGAACAGCGTAGAACTTATTACTTCAACGGTTTCTTATAGTTCCCCATGAAACTTAGTGAAAACTTAGCCCCGTAATAAGAGTTCACCTCAATTTCTTTTAAACTACGCATTTCCCATGGAATAAAACGGTTCTGTTTGCGCTAAAACGTTGTAAACAAACGTATTACAACAGTTCTGTCGATGGGAACAGCGTAGAACTTATTACTTCAACAGTTTCTTATAGTTCCCCATGAAACTTAGTGAAAACTTAACCCTGTAATAAGAGTTCACCTCAATTTCTTTTAAACTTTGCATTTGCCATGGAATAAAACGGTTCTGTTTGCTCTAAAACGTTGTAAACTTACGTATTACAACGGTTCTGTCGATGGGAACAGCGTAGAACTTATTACTTCAACGGTTTTTTATAGATCCCCAAGAAATTTAGTGAAAACTTAGCCCCGTAATAAGAGTTCACCTCAATTTCTTTTAAACTACGCATTTCCCATGGAATAAAACGGTTCTCTTTGCTCTAAAACGTTGTAAACAAACGTATTACAACAGTTCTGTCGATGGGAACAGCGTAGAATTTATTACTTCAACGGTTTCTTATAGTTACCAATGAATTTTAGTGAAAACTTAGCCCCGTAATAAGAGTTCACCTCAATTTCTTTTAAACTACGCATTTCCCATCGAATAAAACGGTTCTGTTTGCTCCAAAACGTTGTAAACAACCGATTAAAACAGTTCTGTCGATGGGAACAGCGTAGAGCTTATTACTTCAACAGTTTCTTATCGTTCCCCATGAAACTTAGTGAAAACTTAGCCCCGTAATAAGAGTTCACCTCAATTTCTTTTAAACTTTGCATTTCCCATGGAATAAAACGGTTCTGTTTGCTCTAAAACGTTGTAAACTTACGTATTACAACAGTTCTGTCGATGGGAACAGCGTAGAACTTATTACTTCAACGGTTTCTTATAGTTCCCCATGAAACTTAGTGAAAACTTAGCCCCATAATAAGAGTTGACCTCAATTTCTTTTAAACTACGCATTTCCCATGGAATAAAACGGTTCTGTTTGCTCTAAAACGTTGTAAACAAACGTATTACAACAGTTCTGTCCATGGGAACAGCGTAGAACTTATTACTTCAACGGTTTCTTATAGTTCAACATGAAACTTAGTGAAAACTTAGCCCCGTAATAAGAGTTCACCTCAATTTCTTTTAAACTACGCATTTCCCATGGAATAAAACGGTTCTCTTTGCTCTAAAACGTTGTAAACAAACGTATTACAACAGTTCTGTCGATGGAAACAGCGTAGAACTTATTACTTCAACGGTTTCTTATAGTTCCCCATGAAACTTAGTGAAAACTTAGCCCCATAATAAGAGTTGACCTCAATTTCTTTTAAACTACGCATTTCCCATTGAATAAAACGGTTCTGTTTGCTCCAAAACGTTGCAAACAAACGTATTATAACAGTTCTGTCCATGGGAACAGCGTAGAACTTATTACTTCAACGGTTTCTTATAGTTCCCCATGAAACTTAGTGAAAACTTAGCCCTGTAATAAGAGTTCACCTCATTTTCTTTTAAACTACGCATTTCCCATGGAATAAAACGGTTCTGTTTGCTCTAAAACGTTGTAAACAAACATATTACAACAGTTCTGTCTATGGGAACATTGTAAAACTTATTATTTCAACGGTTTCTTATAGTTCCCCATGAAACTTAGTGAAAACTTAGCCCCGTAATAAGAGTAATACAACAGTTCTGTCGATGGGAACAGCGTAGAACTTATTACTTCAACGGTTTCTTATAGTTCCCCATGAAACTTATTGAAAACTTAGCCCCGTAATAAGAGTTCAACTCAATTTTTTTTTAAACTACGCATTTCCCATCGAATAAAACGGTTCTGTTTGCTCCAAAACGTTGTAAGCAAACGTAATACAACAGTTCTGTCGATGGGAACAGCGTAGAACTTATTACTTCAACGGTTTCTTATAGTTCCCCATGAAACTTATTGAAAACTTAGCCCCGTAATAAGAGTTCAACTCAATTTTTTTTTAAACTACGCATTTCCAATCGAATAAAAGTGTTCTGTTTGCTCCAAAACGTTGTAAACAAATGTATTACAACAGCTCTGTCTATGGGAACAGCGGATAACTTATTACTTCAACGGTTTCTTATAGTTCCCCATGAAACTTAGTAAAAACTTAGCCCCGTAATAAGAGTTCACCTCAATTTCTTTTAAACTTTGCATTTCCCATGGAATAAAACGGTTCTGTTTGCTCTAAAACGTTGTAATTTTACTTATTACAACAGTTCTGTCCATGGGAACAGCGTAGAACTTATTACTTCAACGGTTTCTTATAGTTCCCCATGAAATTTAGTGAAAACTTAGCCCCGTAATAAGAGTTCACCTCAATTTCTTTTAAACTACGCATTTCCCATGGAATAAAACGGTTCTGTTTGCTCTAAAACGTCGTAAACAAATGTATTACAACAGTTCTGTCCATGGGAACAGCGTAAAACTTATTACTGTAACGGTTTCTTATAGTTCCCCGTGAAACTTAGTTAAAACTTAGCCCCGTAATAAGAGTTCACTTCAATTTCTTTTAAACTACGCATTTGCCATGGAATAAAACAGTTCTGTTTGCTCTAAAACGTTGTAAACAAATGTATTACAACAGTTCTGTCCATGGGAACAGCGTAGAACTTATTACTTCAACGGTTTCTTATAGTTCCCCATGAAACTTAGTGAAAACTTAGCCCCGTAATAAGAGTTCACCTCAATTTCTTTTAAACTACGCATTTCCCATGGAATAAAACAGTTCTGATTGCTCTAAACAGTTGTAAACAAACGTATTACAACAGTTTTGTCCATGGGAACAGCGTAGAACTTATTACTTCAACAGTTTCTTATAGTTCCCCATGAAACTTAGTAAAAACTTAGCCCCGTAATAAGAGTTCACCTCAATTTCTTTTAAACTACGCATTTCCCATGGAATAAAACGGTTCTGTTTGCTTCAAACAGTTGTAAACAAACGTATTAAAACAGTTTTGTCCATGGGAACAGCGTAGAACTTATTACTTCAACAGTTTCTTATAGTTCCCCATGAAACTTAGTGAAAACTTAGCCCCGTAATAAGAGTTCACCTCAATTTCTTTTAAACTACGCATTTCCCATGGAATAAAACGGTTCTGTTTGCTCTAAAAAGTTGTAAACAAACGTATTCCAACAGTTCTGTCCATGGGAACAGCGTAGAACTTATTACTTCAATGGTTTCTTATAGTTCCCCATGAAACTTAGTGAAAACTTAGCCCCGTAATAAGAGTTCACCTCAATATCTTTTAAACTACGCATTTCCCATGGAATAAAACGTATTTCTTTGCTCTAAAACGTTGTAAACAAACGTATTACAACAGTTCTGTCGATTGAAACAGCGTAGAGCTTATTACTTCAACGGTTTCTTATAGTTGCCCATGAAACTTAGTGAAAACTTAGCCCAATAATAAGAGTTGACCTCAATTTCTTTTAAACTACGCATTTCCCATGGCATAAAACGGTTCTGTTTGCTCTAAAACGTTGTAAACAAACGTATTATAACAGTTCTGTCCATGGGAACAGCGTAAGACTTATTACTTCAACGGTTTCTTATAGTTCCCCATGAAACTTAGTGAAAACTTAGCCCCGTAATAAGAGTTCACCTCAATTTCTTTTAAACTACGCATTTCCCATGGAATAAAACGTATCTCTTTGCTCTAAAACGTTGTAAACAAACGTATTACAACAGTTCTGTCGATGGAAACAGCGTAGAACTTATTACTTCAACGGTTTCTTATAGTTCCCCATGAAACCTAGTGAAAACTTAGCCCCATAATAAGAGTTGACCTCAATTTCTTTTAAACTACGCATTTCCCATGGAATAAAACGGTTCTGTTTGCTCTAAAACGTTGTAAGCAAACGTATTATAACAGTTCTGTCCATGGGAACAGCGTAAGACTTATTACTTCAACGGTTTCTTATAGTTCCCCATGAAACTTAGTGAAAACTTAGCCCCGTAATAAGAGTTCACCTCAATTTCATTTAAACTACGCATTTCCCATGGAATAACACGGTTCTGTTTGCTCTAAAAAGATGTAAACAAACTTATTACAACAGTTCTGTCCATGGGAACAGCGTAGAACTTATTACTTCAACGGTTTCTTATAGTTCCCCATGAAAATTATTGAAAACCTAGCCCCGTAATAAGAGTTCACCTCAATTTCTTTTAAACTACGCATTTGCCATGGAATAAAACAGTTCTGTTTGCTCTAAACAGTTGTAAACAAACGTATTACAACAGTTTTGTCCATTGGAACAGCGTAGAACTTATTACTTCAACAGTTTCTTATAGTTCCCCATGAAACTTAGTGAAAACTTAGCCCCGTAATAAGAGTTCACCTCAATTTCTTTTAAACTACGCATTTCCCATGGAATAAAATGGTTTTGTTTGCTCTAAAAAGTTGTAAACTAACGTATTACAACAGTTTTGTCCATGGGAACAGCGTAGAACTTATTACTTCAACGGTTTCTTATAGTTCCCCATGAAACTTAGTGAAAACTTAGCCCCGTAATAAGAGTTCACCTCAATTTCTTTTAAACTACGCATTTCCCATGGAATAAAACGTATCTCTTTGCTCTAAAACGTTGTAAACAAACGTATTACAACAGTTCTGTCGATGGAAACAGCGTAGAACTTATTACTTCAACGGTTTCTTATAGTTCCCCATGAAACTTAGTGAAAACCTAGCCCCGAATAAGAGTTCACCTCAATTTCTTTTAAACTACGCATTTGCCATTGAATAAAACGGTTCTGTTTGCTCTAAAACGTTGTAAACAAACGTATTACAACAGTTCTGTCGATGGGAACAGCGTAAGACTTAATACTTCAACGGTTTCTTATAGTTCCCCATGAAACTTAGTGAAAACTTAGTCCCGTAATAAGAGTTCACCTCAATTTCTTTTAAACTACGCATTTCCCATGGAATAAAACGGTTCTGTTTGCTCTAAAACGTTGTAAACAAACGTATTACAACTGTTCTGTCCATGGGAACAGCGTAGAACTTATTACTTCAACGGTTTCTTATAGTTCCCCATGAAACTTAGTGAAAACTTAGCCCCGTAATAAGAGTTCACCTCAATTTCTTTTAAACTACGCATTTTCCATGGAATAAAACGGTTCTGTTTGCGCTAAAACGTTGTAAACAAACGTATTACAACAGTTCTGTCGATGGGAACAGCGTAGAACTTATTACTTCAACAGTTTCTTATAGTTTTCCATGAAACTTAGTGAAAACTTAGCCCTGTAATAAGAGTTCACCTCAATTTCTTTTAAACTTTGCATTTCCATTGGAATAAAACGGTTCTGTTTGCTCTAAAACGTTGTAAACTTACGTATTACAACAGTTCTGTCGATGGGAACAGCGTAGAGCTTATTACTTCAACGGTTTCTTATAGTTCCCCATGAAATTTAGTGAAAACTTAGCCCCGTAATAAGAGTTCACCTCAATTTCTTTTAAACTACGAAATTCCCATGGAATAAAACGGTTCTCTTTGCTCTAAAACGTTGTAAACAAACGTATTACAACAGTTCTGTCGATGGTAACAGCGTAGAACATATTACTTCAATGGTTTCTTATAGTTCCCCATGAAACTTAGTGAAAACTTAGCCCCATAATAAGAGTTCACCTCAATTTCTTTTAAACTACGCATTTCCTATGGAATAAAACGGTTCTGTTTGCTCTAAAACGTTGTAAACAAACGTATTACAACAGTTCTGTCGATGGGAACAGCGTAGATTTTATTACTTCAACGGTTTCTTATAGTTCCCAATGAATTTTAGTGAAAACTTAGCCCCGTAATAAGAGTTCACCTGAATTTCTTTTAAACTACGCATTTCCAATGGAATAAAATGGTTCTGTTTGCTCTAAAACGTTGTAAACAAACGTATTACAACAGTTCTGTCGATGGGAACAGCGTAGAACTTATTACTTCAACGGTTTCTTATAGTTCCCAATGCAACTTAGTGAAAACTTAGCCCCGTAAAAGAGTTCACCTCAATTTCTTTTAAAATACGCATTTCCCATCGAATAAAACAGTTCTGTTTGCTCCAAAACGTTGTAAACAAACGTATTACAATAGTTCTGTCGATGGGAACAGCGTAGAACTTATTACTTCAACGGTTTCTTATAGTTCCCCATGAAACTTAGTGAAAACTTAGCCCCGTAATAAGAGTTCACCTCAATTTCTTTTAAACTACGCATTTCCCATGGAATAAAACGGTTCTGTTTGCTCTAAAACGTTTTAAACAAACGTATTACAACAGTTCTGTCCATGGGAACAGCGTAGAACTTATTACTTCAACAGTTTCTTATAGTTCCCCACGAAACTTAGTGAAAACTTAGCCCCGTAATAAGAGTTCACCTCAATTTCTTTTAAACTACGCATTTCCTATGGAATCAAACGGTTCTGTTTGCTCTAGAACGTTTTAAACAAACGTATAACAACAGTTCTGTCCATGGGAACAACGTAAAACTTATTACTTCAACGGTTTCATATAGTTCCCCATGAGAGTTAGTGAAAACTTAGCCCCGTAATAAGAGTTCACCTCAATTTCTTTTAAACTACGCATTTCCCATCGAATAAAATGGTTCTGTTTGCTCTAAAACGTTGTAAACAAACGTATTACAACAGTTCTGTCGATGGGAACAGCGTAGAACTTATTACTTCCACGGCTTCTTATAGTTCCCCATGAAACTTATTGAAAACTTAGCCCCGTAATAAGAGTTCACCCCAATTTCTTTTAAACTACGCATTTCCCATGGAACAAAACGGTTCTGTTTGCTCCAAAACGTTGTAAACAAACGTATTACAACAGTTCTGTCCATGGGAACAGCGTAAAACTTATTACTTCAAAGGTTTCTTATAGTTCCCCATGAATTTTAATAAAAACTTAGCCCCGTAATAAGAGTTCACCTCATTTTCTTTTAAACTACGCATTGCCCATGGAATAACACGGTTCTGTTTGCTCTAAAAAGTAATAAACAAACGTATTACAACAGTTCTGTCGATGGGAACAGCGTAGAACTTATTACTTCAACGGTTTCTTATAGTTCCCCATGAAACTTAGTGAAAACTTAACCCCATAATAAGAGTTCACCTCAATTTCTTTTAAACTACGCATTTCCCATGGAATAAAATGGTTCTGTTTGCGCTAAAACGTTGTAAACAAACGTATTACAACAGTTCTGTCGATGGGAACAGCGTAGAACTTATTACTTCAACAGTTTCTTATAGTTCCCCATGAAACTTAGTGAAAACTTAGCCCTGTAATAAGAGTTCACCTCAATTTCTTTTAAACTTTGCATTTCCCATGGAATAAAACGGTTCTGTTTGCTTTAAAACGTTGTAAACTTACGTATTACAACAGTTCTGTCGATGGGAACAGCGTAGAACTTATTACTTCAACGGTTTCTTATAGTTCCCCATGAAATTTAGTGAAAACTTAGCCCCGTAATAAGAGTTCACCTCAATTTCTTTTAAACTACGCATTTCCCATGGAATAAAACGGTTCTCTTTGCTCTAAAACGTTGTAAACAAACGTATTACAACAGTTCTGTCGATGGGAACAGCGTAGAACATATTACTTCAACGGTTTCTTATAGTTCCCCATGAAACTTAGTGAAAACTTAGCCCCATAATAAGAGTTCACCTCAATTTCTTTTAAACTACGCATTTCATATGGAATAAAACGGTTCTGTTTGCTCTAAAACGTTGTAAACAAACGTATTACAACAGTTCTGTCGATGGGAACAGCGTAGAATTTATTACTTCAACGGTTTCTTATAGTTCCCAATGAATTTTAGTGAAAACTTAGCCCCGTAATAAGAGTTCACCTCAATTTCTTTTAAACTACGCAATTCCCATCGAATAAAACGGTTCTGTTTGCTTCAAAACGTTGTAAACATACGTATTAAAACAGTTCTGTCGATGGGAACAGCGTAGAACTTATTACTTCAACATCTTCTTATCGTTCCCCATGAAACTTAGTGAAAACTTAGCCCCGTAATAAGAGTTCACCTCAATTTCTTTTAAACTTTGCATTTCCCATGGAATAAAACGGTTCTTTTTGCTCTAAAACGTTGTAAACAAACGTATTACAACAGTTCTGTCCATGGGAACAGCGTAGAACTTATTACTTCAACGGTTTCTTATAGTTCTCCATGAAACTTAGTGAAAACTTAGCCCCGTAATAAGAGTTCACCTCAATTTCTTTTAAACTACGCATTTCCCATGGAATAAAATGGTTCTGTTTGCTCTAAAACGTTGTAAACAAACGTATTACGACAGTTCTGTCGATGGGAACAGCGTAGAACTTATTACTTCAACGGTT
Organism: Pelagia noctiluca; assembly: GCA_963924455.1. Lineage (NCBI taxonomy): Eukaryota > Metazoa > Cnidaria > Scyphozoa > Semaeostomeae > Pelagiidae > Pelagia > Pelagia noctiluca. The sequence continues at coordinate 6,415,954 of OZ004323.1, forward strand.
TCTTATAGTTCCCAATTCAACTTAGTGAAAACTTAGCCCCGTAAAAGAGTTCACCTCAATTTCTTTTAAAATACGCATTTCCCATCGAATAAAACGGTTCTGTTTGCTCCAAAACGTTGTAAACAAACGTATTACAACAGTTCTGTCCATGGGAACAGCGTAGAACTTATTACTTCAACAGTTTCTTATAGTTCCCCACGAAACTTAGTGAAAACTTAGCCCCGTAATAAGAGTTCACCTCAATTTCTTTTAAACTACGCATTTCCCATTGAATAACACGGTTCTGTTTGCTCTAAAAAGATGTAAACAAACGTATTACAACAGTTCTGTCCATGGGAACAGCGTAGAACTTATTACTTCAACGGTTTCTTATAGTTCCCCATGAAAATTAGTGAAAACCTAGCCCCGTAATAAGAGTTCACCTCAATTTCTTTTAAACTACGCATTTGCCATGGAATAAAACAGTTCTGTTTTCTCTAAACAGTTGTAAAGAAACGTATTACAACAGTTTTGTCCATGGGAACAGCGTAGATCTTATTACTTCAACCGTTTCTTATAGTTCCCCATGAAACTTAGTAAAAACTTAGCCCCGTAATAGCAGTTCACCTCAATTTCTTTTAAACTACGCATTTCCCATGGAATAAAATGGTTTTGTTTGCTCTAAAAAGTTGTAAACTAACGTATTACAATAGTTTTGTCCATGGGAACAGCTTAGAACTTATTACTTCAACGGTTTCTTATAGCTCCCCATGAAACTTAGTGAAAACTTAGCCCCGTAATAAGAGTTCACCTCAATTTCTTTTAAACTACGCATTTCCCATGGAATAAAACGTATCTCTTTGCTCTAAAACGTTGTAAACAAACGTATTACAACAGTTCTGTCGATGGAAACAGCGTAGAACTTGTTACTTCAACGGTTTCTTATAGTTCCCCATGAAACTAAGTGAAAACTTAGCCCCATAATAAGAGTTGACCTCAATTTCTTTAAACTACGCACTTCCCATGGAATAAACAGTTCTGTTTGCTCTAAAACGTTGTAAACAAACGTATTATAACAGTTCTGTCCATGGGAACAGCGTAAGATTTATTACTTCAACGGTTTCTTATAGTTCCCCATGAAACTTGGTGAAAACTTAGCCCGGTAATAAGAGTTCACCTCAATTTCTTTTAAACTACGCATTTCCCATGGAATAACACGGTTCTGTTTGCTCTAAAACGTTATAAGAGAACGTATTACAACAGTTCTGTCGATGGGAACAGCTTAGAACTTATTACTTCAACGGTTTCTTATAGTTCCCCATGAAAATTAGTGAAAACCTAGCCCCGAATAAGAGTTCACCTCAATTTCTTTTACCTACGCATTTGCCATTGAATAAAACGGTTCTGTTTGCTCTAAAACGTTGTAAACAAACGTATTACAATAGTTCTGTCCATGGGAACAGCGTAGAACTTAATACTTCAACGGTTTCTTATAGTTCCCCATGAAACTTAGTGAAAACTTAGTCCCGTAATAAGAGTTCACCTCAATTTCTTTTAAACTACGCATTTCCCATGGAATAAAACGGTTCTGTTTGCTCTAAAAAGTTGTAAACAAACGTATTACAACAGTTCTGTCCATGGGAACAGCGTAGAACTTATTACTTCAACGGTTTCTCATAGCTCCCCATGAAACTTAGTGAAAACCTAGCCCCGTAATAAGAGTTCACCTCAATTTCTTTTAAACTACGCATTTCCCATGGAATAAAACGGTTTTGTTTGCTCTAAAAAGTTGTAAACAAACGTATTACAACAGTTCTGTCCATGGGAACAGCGTAGAACTTATTACTTCAACGGTTTCTTATAGTTCCCCATGAGACTTAGTGAAAACCTAGCCCCGTAATAAGAGTTCACCTCAATTTCTTTTAAACTACGCATTTGCCATGGAATAAAACGGTTCTGTTTGCTCTAAAACGTTGTAAACAAACGTATTACAATAGTTCTGTCCATGGGAACAGCGTAGAACTTATTACTTCAACGGTTTCTTATAGTTCCCCATGAAACTTAGTTAAAACTTAGCCCCATAATAAGAGTTCACCTCAATTTCTTTAAACTACGCATTTCCCATGGAATAAAGCGGTTCTATTCGCTTTAAAACGTTGTAAACAAACGTATTACAAAAGTTCTGTCCATGGGAACAGCGTAGAACTTATTACTTCAACGGTTTCTTATAGTTCCCCATGAAACTTAATGAAAACTTAGCCCCGTAATAAGAGTTCACCTCAATTTCTTTTAAACTACGCATTTCCCATGGAATAAAACGGTTCTGTTTGCTCTAAAAAATTGTAAACAAACGGATTACAACAGTTCTGTACATGGGAACAGCGTAGAACTTATTACTTCAACGGTTTACTTATAGTTCCCCTTGAAACTTAGTGAAAACCTAGCCCCGTAATAAGAGTTCACCTCAATTTCTTTTAAACTACGCATTACCCATGGAATAAAACGGTTCTGTTTGCTCTAAAACGTTGTAAACAAACGTATTACAACAGTTCTGTCGATGGGAACAGCGTAGAACTTATTACTTCAACGGTTTCTTATAGTTCCCCATGAAACTTAGTGAAAACTTAGCCCCGTAATAAGAGTTCACCTAAATTTCTTTTAAACTACGCATTTCCCATGGAATAAAACGGTTCTGTTTGCTCTAAAACGTTGTAAACAAACGTATTACAACAGTTCTGTCGATTGGAACAGCGTAGAACTTATTACTTCAACGGTTTCTTATAGCTCCCCATGAAACTTAGTGAAAACTTAGCCCCGTAATAAGAGTTCACCTCAATTTCTTTTAAACTACGCATTTCCCATGGAATAAAACGGTTCTGTTTGCTCTAAAACGTTGTAAACAAACGTATTACAACAGTTCTGTGGATGGGAACAGCGTAGAAATTATTACTTCAACGGTTTCTTATAGTTCCCCATGAAACTTAGTGAAAACTTAGCCCCGTAATAAGAGTCCACCTCAATTTCTTTTAAACTACGCATTTCCCATGGAATAAAACGGTTCTGTTTGCTCTAAAAAGTTGTAAACAAACGTATTACAACAGTTCTGTCCATGGGAACAGCGTAGAACTTATTACTTCAACGGTTTCTTATAGTTCCCAATGAAACTTAGTGAAAACTTAGCTTCGTAATAAGAGTTCACCTCAATTTCTTTTAAACTACGCATTTCCCATGGAATAAAACGGTTCTCTTTGCTTTTAAACGTTGTAAACAAACGTATTACAACAGTTCTGTCGATGGGAACAGCGTAGAACTTATTTCTTCAACGGTTTCTTATAGTTCCCCATGAAACTTAGTGAAAACTTAGCCCCGTAATAAGAGTTCACCTCATTATCTTTTAAACTACGCATTTCCTATGGAATAAAACGGTTCTGTTTGCTATAAAACGTTGTAAACAAACGTATTACAACAGTTCTGTCGATAGAAAAAGCGTAGAACTTAATGCTTCAACGGTTTCTTATAGTTCCCCATGAAACTTAGTGAAAACTTAGCCCCATAATAAGAGTTCACCTCAATTTCTTTTAAACTACGCATTTCCCATGGAATAAAACGGTTCTGTTTGCTCTAAAACGTTGTAAACAAACGTATTACAACAGTTCTGTCGATGGGAACAGCGTAAGACTTATTACTTCAACGGTTTCTTATAGTTCCCCATGAAACTTAGTGAAAAGTTAGCCCCGTAATAAGAGTTCATCTCAATTTCTTTTAAACTACGCATTTCCAATGGAATGAAACGGTTCCGTTTGCTTTAAAACGTTGTAAACAAACGTATTACAACAGTTCTGTCCATGGGAACAGCGTAGAACTTATTACTTCAACGGTTTCTTATAGTTCTCCATGAAACTTAGAGAAAACTTAGTCCCGTAATAAGAGTTCACCTCAATTTCTTTTAAACTACGCATTTCCCATGGAATAAAACGGTTCTGTTTGCTCTAAACAGTTTCTAAACAAACGTATTACAACAGTTTTGTCCATGGGAACAGCGTAGAACTTATTACTTCAACAGTTTCTTATAGTTCCCCATGAAACTTAGTGCAAACTTAGCCCCGTAATAAGAGTTAACCTCAATTTCTTTTCAACTACGCATTTCCCATGGAATAAAACGGTTTTGTTTGCTCTAAAAAGTTGTAAACAAACGTATTACAACAGTTCTGTCGATGGGAACAGCGTAGAACTTATTACTTCAACGGTTTCTTATAGTTCCCCATGAAACTTAGTGAAAACTTAGCCCCGTTATATAAGTTCACCTCAATTTCTTTTAAACTACGCATTTCCCATGGAATAAAACGGTTCTGTTTGCTCTAAAACGTTGTAAAAAAACGTATTACAACAGTTCTGTCGATGGGAACAGCGTAGAACTTATTACTTCAACGGTTTCTTATAGTTCCCCATGAAACTTAGTGAAAACTTAGCCCCGTAATAAGAGTTCACCTCAATTTCTTTTAAACTACGCATTTCCCATGGAATAAAACGGTTCTGTTTGCTCTAAAACAGTGTAAAAAAACGTATTACAACAGTTCTGTCGATAGGAACAGCGTAGAACTTATTACTTCAACGGTTTCTTATAGTTTCCCATGAAACTTAGTGAAAACTTAGCCCCGTAATAAGAGTTCACCTCAATTTCTTTTAAACTACGCATTTCCCATGGAATAAAACGGTTCTGTTTGCTCTAAAACGTTGTAAAAAAACGTATTACAACAGTTCTGTCGATGGGAACAGCGTAGAACTTATTACTTCAACGGTTTCTTATAGTTCCCCATGAAAAATAGTGAAAACTTAGCCCCGTAATAAGAGTTCACCTCAATTTCTTTTAAACTACGCATTTCCCATGGAATAAAACGGTTCTGTTTGCTCTAAAACAGTCTAAAAAAACGTATTACAACAGTTCTGTCGATAGGAACAGCGTAGAACTTATTACTTCAACGGTTTCTTATAGTTCCCCATGAAACTTAGTGAAAACTTAGCCCCGTAATAAGAGTTCACCTCAATTTCTTTTAAACTACGCATTTCCCATGGAATAAAACGGTTCTGTTTGCTCTAAAATGTTGTAACAAACATATTACAACAGTTCCGTCGATGGGAACAGCGTAGAACTTATTACTTCAACAGTTTCTTATAGTTCCCAATGAAACTTAGTGAGAACCTAGCCCCGTAATAAGAGTTCACCTCAATTTCTTTTAAACTACGCATTTTTCATGGAATAAAACGGTTCTGTTTGCTCTAAAACGTTGTAAACAAACGTATTACAACAGTTCTGTCGATGGAAACAGCGTAGAACTTAATGCTTCAACGGTTTCTTATAGTTCCCCATGAAACTTAGTGAAAACTTAGCCCCGTAATAAGAGTTCACCTCAATTTCTTTTAAACTACGCATTTCCCATAAAATAAAACGGTGCTGTTTGCTCTAAAACGTTGTAACAAACGTATTACAACAGTTCTGTCCATGGGAACAGCGTAGAACTTATTACTTCAACGGTTTCTTATAGTTCCCCATGAAACTTAGTGAAAACTTAGCCCCGTAATAAGAGTTCACCTCAATTTCTTTTAAACTACGCATTTCCCATGGAATAAAACGGTTCTGTTTGCTCTAAAACGTTGTAAACAAACGTATTACAACAGTTCTGTCCATGGGAACAGCGTAGAACTTATTACTTCAACGGTTTCTTATAGTTCCCCATGAAACTTAGTGAAAACTTAGCCCCGTAATAAGAGTTCACCTCAATTTCTTTTAAACTACCCATTTCCCATGGAATAAAACGGTTCTGTTTGCTCTAAAACGTTGTAACAAACGTATTACAACAGTTCTGTCAATGGGAACAGCGTAGAACTTATTACTTTAAAGGTTTCTTATAGTTCCCCATGAAACTTAGTGAAAACTTAGCCCCGTAATAAGAGTTCACCTCAATTTCTTTTAAACTACGAATTTCCCATTGAATAAAACGGTTCTGTTTGCTCTAAAACGTTATAAACAAACGTATTACAACAGTTCTGTCCATGGGAACAGCGTAGAACTTATTACTTCAACGGTTTCTTATAGTTCCCCATGAAACTTAGTGAAAACTTAGCCCCGTAATAAGAGTTCACCTCAATTTCTTTTAAACTACGCATTTCTCATAAAATAAAACTGTGCGGTTTGCTAAAAAACGTTGTAACAAACGTATTACAACAGTTCTGTCCATGGGAACAGCGTAGAGCTTATTTCTTCAACGGTTTCTTATAGTTCCCCATGAAACTTAGTGAAAACTTAGCCCCGTAATAAGAGTTCACCTCAATTTCTTTTAAACTACGCATTTCCCATGGAATGAAACGGTTCTGTTTGCTCTAAAACGTTGTAAACAAACGTATTACAACAGTTCTGTCCATGGGAACAGCGTAGAACTTATTTCTTCAACGGTTTCTTATAGTTCCCCATGAAACTTAGTGAAAACTTAGCCCCGTAATAAGAGTTCACCTCAATTTCTTTTAAACTACGCATTTCCCATGGAATAAAACGGTTCTCTTTGCTCTAAACAGTTGTAAACAAACGTATTACAACAGTTTTGTCCATTGGAACAGCGTAGAACTTATTACTTCAACAGTTTCTTATAGTTCCCCATGAAACTTAGTGAAAACTTAGCCCCGTAATAAGAGTTAACCTAAATTTCTTTTAAACTACGCATTTCCCATGGAATAAAACGGTTCTGTTTGCTCTAAAAAGTTGTAAACAAACATATTACAACAGTTCTGTCCATGGGAACAGCGTAGAACTTATTACTTCAACGGTTTCTTATAGTTCCCCATGAAACTTAGTGAAAGCTTAGCCCCGTTATAAGAGTTCACCTCAATTTCTTTTAAACTACGCATTTCCCATGGAATAAAACGGTTCTGTTTGCTCTAAAACGTTGTAAAAAAACGTATTACAATAGTTCTGTCCATGGGAACAGCGTAGAACTTATTACTTCAACGGTTTCTTATAGTTCCCCATGAAACTTAGTGAAAACTTATCCCCGTAATAAGAGTTCACCTCAATTTCTTTTAAACTACGCATTTCCCATGGAATAAAACGGTTCTCTTTGCTCCAAAACGTTGTAAACAAACGTATTACAACAGTTCTGTCCATGGGAACAGCGTAGAACTTATTACTTCAACGGTTTCTTATAGTTCTCCATGAAACTTAGTGAAAACTTAGCCCCGTAATAAGAGTTCACCTCAATTTCTTTTAAACTACGCATTTCCCATGGAATAAAACGGTTCTGTTTGCGCTAAAACGTTGTAAACAAACGTATTACAACAGTTCTGTCGATGGGAACAGCGTAGAACTTATTACTTCAACAGTTTCTTATAGTTCCCCATGAAACTTAGTGAAAACTTAGCCCTGTAATAAGAGTTCACCTCAATTTCTTTTAAACTTTGCATTTGCCATGGAATAAAACGGTTCTGTTTGCTCTAAAACGTTGTAAACTTACGTATTACAACAGTTCTGTCGATGGGAACAACGTAGAACTTATTGCTTCAACGGTTTCTTATAGATCCCCAAGAAATTTAGTGAAAACTTAGCCCCGTAATAAGAGTTCACCTCAATTTCTTTTAAACTACGCATTTCCCATGGAATAAAACGGTTCTCTTTGCTCTAAAACGTTGTAAACAAACGTATTACAACAGTTCTGTCGATGGGAACAGCGTAGAATTTATTACTTCAACGGTTTCTTATAGTTCCCAATGAATTTTAGTGAAAACTTAGCCCCGTAATAAGAGTTCACCTCAATTTCTTTTAAACTACGCATTTCTCATCGAATAAAACGGTTCTGTTTGCTCCAAAACGTTGTAAACAAACGTATTAAAACAGTTCTGTCGATGGGAACAGCGTAGAGCTTATTACTTCAACAGTTTCTTATCGTTCCCCATGAAACTTAGTGAAAACTTAGCCCCGTAATAAAAGTTCACCTCAATTTCTTTTAAACTTTGCATTTCCCATGGAATAAAACGGTTCTGTTTGCTCTAAAACGTTGTAAACTTACGTATTACAACAGTTCTGTCGATGGGACCAGCGTAGAACTTATTACTTCAACGGTTTCTTATAGTTCCCCATGAAACTTAGTGAAAACTTAGCCCCATAATAAGAGTTGACCTCAATTTCTTTTAAACTACGCATTTCCCATGGAATAAGACGGTTCTGTTTGCTCTAAAACGTTGTAAACAAACGTATTACAACAGTTCTGTCCATGGGAACAGCGTAGAACTTATTACTTCAACGGTTTCTTATAGTTCCCCATGAAACTTAGTGAAAACTTAGCCCCGTAATAAGAGTTCACCTCAATTTCTTTTAAACTACGCATTTCCCATGGAATAAAACGGTTCTCTTTGCTCTAAAACGTTGTAAACAAACGTATTACAACAGTTCTGTCGATGGAAACAGCGTAGAACTTATTACTTCAACGGTTTCTTATAGTTCCCCATGAAACTTAGTGAAAACTTAGCCCCATAATAAGAGTTGACCTCAATTTCTTTTAAACTACGCATTTCCTATTGAATAAAACGGTTCTGTTTGCTCTAAAATGTTGCAAACAAACGTATTATAACAGTTCTGTCCATGGGAACAGCGTAGAACTTATTACTTCAACGGTTTCTTATAGTTCCCCATGAAACTTAGTGAAAACTTAGCCCCGTAATAAGAGTTCACCTCATTTTCTTTTAAACTACGCATTTCCCATGGAATAAAACGGTTCTGTTTGCTCTAAAACGTTGTAAACAAACATATTACAACAGTTCTGTCCATGGGAACATTGTAAAACTTATTACTTCAACGGTTTCTTATAGTTCCCCATGAAACTTAGTGAAAACTTAGCCCCGTAATAAGAGTAATACAACAGTTCTGTCGATGGGAACAGCGTAGAACTTATTACTTCAACGGTTTCTTATAGTTCCCCATGAAACTTATTTAAAACTTAGCCCCGTAATAAGAGTTCAACTCAATTTTTTTTTAAACTACGCATTTCCCATCGAATAAAACGGTTCTGTTTGCTCCAAAACGTTGTAAGCAAACGTAATACAACAGTTCTGTCGATGGGAACAGCGTAGAACTTATTACTTCAACGGTTTCTTATAGTTCCCCATGAAACTTATTGAAAACTTAGCCCCGTAATAAGAGTTCAACTCATTTTTTTTTTAAACTACGCATTTCCAATCGAATAAAAGTGTTCTGTTTGCTCCAAAACGTTGTAAACAAACGTATTACAACAGTTCTGTCTATGGGAACAGCGTATAACTTATTACTTCAACGGTTTCTTATAGTTCCCCATGAAACTTAGTAAAAACTTAGCCCCGTAATAAGAGTTCACCTCAATTTCTTTTAAACTTTGCATTTCCCATGGAATAAAACGGTTCTGTTTGCTCTAAAACGTTGTAATTTTACTTATTACAACAGTTCTGTCCATGGGAACAGCGTAGAACTTATTACTTCAACGGTTTCTTATAGTTCCCCATGAAATTTAGTGAAAACTTAGCCCCGTAATAAGAGTTCACCTCAATTTCTTTAAAACTACGCATTTCCCATGGAATAAAACGGTTCTGTTTGCTCTAAAACGTCGTAAACAAATGTATTACAACAGTTCTGTCCATGGGAACAGCGTAAAACTTATTACTGTAACGGTTTCTTATAGTTCCCCGTGAAACTTAGTTAAAACTTAGCCCCGTAATAAGAGTTCACTTCAATTTCTTTTAAACTACGCATTTGCCATGGAATAAAACGGTTCTGTTTGCTCTAAAACGTTGTAAACAAATGTATTACATCAGTTCTGTCCATGGGAACAGCGTAGAACTTATTACTTCAACGGTTTCTTATAGTTCCCCATGAAACTTAGTGAAAACTTAGCCCCGTAATAAGAGTTCACCTCAATTTCTTTTAAACTACGCATTTCCCATGGAATAAAATGGTTTTGTTTGCTCTAAAAAGTTGTAAACTAACGTATTACAACAGTTTTGTCCATGGGAACAGCGTAGAACTTATTACTTCAACGGTTTCTTATAGTTCCCCATGAAACTTAGTGAAAACTTAGCCCCGTAATAAGAGTTCACCTCAATTTCTTTTAACCTACGCATTTCCCATGGAATAAAACGTATCTCTTTGCTCTAAAACGTTGTAAACAAACGTATTACAACAGTTCTGTCGATGGAAACAGCGTAGAACTTGTTACTTCAACGGTTTCTTATAGTTCCCCATGAAACTAAGTGAAAACTTAGCCCCATAATAAGAGTTGACCTCAATTTCTTTAAACTACGCATTTCCCATGGAATAAAACAGTTCTGTTTGCTCTAAAACGTTGTAAACAAACGTATTATAACAGTTCTGTCCATGGGAACAGCGTAAGATTTATTACTTCAACGGTTTCTTATAGTTCCCCATGAAACTTAGTGAAAACTTAGCCCGGTAATAAGAGTTCACCTCAATTTCTTTTAAACTACGCATTTCCCATGGAATAACACGGTTCTGTTTGCTCTAAAACGTTATAAGCAAACGTATTACAACAGTTCTGTCGATGGGAACAGCTTAGAACTTATTACTTCAACGGTTTCTTATAGTTCCCCATGAAAATTAGTGAAAACCTAGCCCCGAATAAGAGTTCACCTCAATTTCTTTTAAACTACGCATTTGCCATGGAATAAAACGGTTCTGTTTGCTCTAAAACATTGTAAACAAACGTATTACAACAGTTGTCCATGGGAACAGCGTAGAACTTAATACTTCAACGGTTTCTTATAGTTCCCCATGAAACTTAGTGAAAACTTAGTCCCGTAATAAGAGTTCACCTCAATTTCTTTTAAACTACGCATTTCCCATGGAATAAAACGGTTCTGTCTGCTCTAAAAAGTTGTAAACAAACGTATTACAACAGTTCTGTCCATGGGAACAGCGTAGAACTTATTACTTCAACGGTTTCTTATAGTTCCCCATGAAACTTAGTGAAAACTTAGCCCCGTAATAAGAGTTAACCTAAATTTCTTTTAAACTACGCATTTCCCATGGAATAAAACGGTTCTGTTTGCTCTAAAAAGTTGTAAACAAACATATTACAACAGTTCTGTCCATGGGAACAGCGTAGAACTTATTACTTCAACGGTTTCTTATAGTTCCCCATGAAACTTAGTGAAAGCTTAGCCCCGTTATAAGAGTTCACCTCAATTTCTTTTAAACTACGCATTTCCCATGGAATAAAACGGTTCTGTTTGCTCTAAAACGTTGTAAAAAAACGTATTACAATAGTTCTGTCCATGGGAACAGCGTAGAACTTATTACTTCAACGGTTTCTTATAGTTCCCCATGAAACTTAGTGAAAACTTATCCCCGTAATAAGAGTTCACCTCAATTTCTTTTAAACTACGCATTTCCCATGGAATAAAACGGTTCTCTTTGCTCCAAAACGTTGTAAACAAACGTATTACAACAGTTCTGTCCATGGGAACAGCGTAGAACTTATTACTTCAACGGTTTCTTATAGTTCTCCATGAAACTTAGTGAAAACTTAGCCCCGTAATAAGAGTTCACCTCAATTTCTTTTAAACTACGCATTTCCCATGGAATAAAACGGTTCTGTTTGCGCTAAAACGTTGTAAACAAACGTATTACAACAGTTCTGTCGATGGGAACAGCGTAGAACTTATTACTTCAACAGTTTCTTATAGTTCCCCATGAAACTTAGTGAAAACTTAGCCCTGTAATAAGAGTTCACCTCAATTTCTTTTAAACTTTGCATTTGCCATGGAATAAAACGGTTCTGTTTGCTCTAAAACGTTGTAAACTTACGTATTACAACAGTTCTGTCGATGGGAACAACGTAGAACTTATTGCTTCAACGGTTTCTTATAGATCCCCAAGAAATTTAGTGAAAACTTAGCCCCGTAATAAGAGTTCACCTCAATTTCTTTTAAACTACGCATTTCCCATGGAATAAAACGGTTCTCTTTGCTCTAAAACGTTGTAAACAAACGTATTACAACAGTTCTGTCGATGGGAACAGCGTAGAATTTATTACTTCAACGGTTTCTTATAGTTCCCAATGAATTTTAGTGAAAACTTAGCCCCGTAATAAGAGTTCACCTCAATTTCTTTTAAACTACGCATTTCTCATCGAATAAAACGGTTCTGTTTGCTCCAAAACGTTGTAAACAAACGTATTAAAACAGTTCTGTCGATGGGAACAGCGTAGAGCTTATTACTTCAACAGTTTCTTATCGTTCCCCATGAAACTTAGTGAAAACTTAGCCCCGTAATAAAAGTTCACCTCAATTTCTTTTAAACTTTGCATTTCCCATGGAATAAAACGGTTCTGTTTGCTCTAAAACGTTGTAAACTTACGTATTACAACAGTTCTGTCGATGGGACCAGCGTAGAACTTATTACTTCAACGGTTTCTTATAGTTCCCCATGAAACTTAGTGAAAACTTAGCCCCATAATAAGAGTTGACCTCAATTTCTTTTAAACTATGCATTTCCCATGGAATAAGACGGTTCTGTTTGCTCTAAAACGTTGTAAACAAACGTATTACAACAGTTCTGTCCATGGGAACAGCGTAGAACTTATTACTTCAACGGTTTCTTATAGTTCCCCATGAAACTTAGTGAAAACTTAGCCCCGTAATAAGAGTTCACCTCAATTTCTTTTAAACTACGCATTTCCCATGGAATAAAACGGTTCTCTTTGCTCTAAAACGTTGTAAACAAACGTATTACAACAGTTCTGTCGATGGAAACAGCGTAGAACTTATTACTTCAACGGTTTCTTATAGTTCCCCATGAAACTTAGTGAAAACTTAGCCCCATAATAAGAGTTGACCTCAATTTCTTTTAAACTACGCATTTCCTATTGAATAAAACGGTTCTGTTTGCTCTAAAATGTTGCAAACAAACGTATTATAACAGTTCTGTCCATGGGAACAGCGTAGAACTTATTACTTCAACGGTTTCTTATAGTTCCCCATGAAACTTAGTGAAAACTTAGCCCCGTAATAAAGTTCACCTCATTTTCTTTTAAACTACGCATTTCCCATGGAATAAAACGGTTCTGTTTGCTCTAAAACGTTGTAAACAAACATATTACAACAGTTCTGTCCATGGGAACATTGTAAAACTTATTACTTCAACGGTTTCTTATAGTTCCCCATGAAACTTAGTGAAAACTTAGCCCCGTAATAAGAGTAATACAACAGTTCTGTCGATGGGAACAGCGTAGAACTTATTACTTCAACGGTTTCTTATAGTTCCCCATGAAACTTATTTAAAACTTAGCCCCGTAATAAGAGTTGACCTCAATTTCTTTAAACTACGCATTTCCCATGGAATAAAACAGTTCTGTTTGCTCTAAAACGTTGTAAACAAACGTATTACAACAGTTCTGTCGATGGGAACAGCGTAGAATTTATTACTTCAACGGTTTCTTATAGTTCCCAATGAATTTTAGTGAAAACTTAGCCCCATAATAAGAGTTGACCTCAATTTCTTTTAAACTACGCATTTCCTATTGAATAAAACGGTTCTGTTTGCTCTAAAATGTTGCAAACAAACGTATTATAACAGTTCTGTCCATGGGAACAGCGTAGAACTTATTACTTCAACGGTTTCTTATAGTTCCCCATGAAACTTAGTGAAAACTTAGCCCCGTAATAAAGTTCACCTCATTTTTTTTTAAACTACGCATTTCCCATCGAATAAAACGGTTCTGTTTGCTCCAAAACGTTGTAAGCAAACGTAATACAACAGTTCTGTCGATGGGAACAGCGTAGAACTTATTACTTCAACGGTTTCTTATAGTTCCCCATGAAACTTATTGAAAACTTAGCCCCGTAATAAGAGTTCAACTCAATTTTTTTTTAAACTACGCATTTCCAATCGAATAAAAGTGTTCTGTTTGCTCCAAAACGTTGTAAACAAACGTATTACAACAGTTCTGTCTATGGGAACAGCGTATAACTTATTACTTCAACGGTTTCTTATAGTTCCCCATGAAACTTAGTAAAAACTTAGCCCCGTAATAAGAGTTCACCTCAATTTCTTTTAAACTTTGCATTTCCCATGGAATAAAACGGTTCTGTTTGCTCTAAAACGTTGTAATTTTACTTATTACAACAGTTCTGTCCATGGGAACAGCGTAGAACTTATTACTTCAACGGTTTCTTATAGTTCCCCATGAAATTTAGTGAAAACTTAGCCCCGTAATAAGAGTTCACCTCAATTTCTTTAAAACTACGCATTTCCCATGGAATAAAACGGTTCTGTTTGCTCTAAAACGTCGTAAACAAATGTATTACAACAGTTCTGTCCATGGGAACAGCGTAAAACTTATTACTGTAACGGTTTCTTATAGTTCCCCGTGAAACTTAGTTAAAACTTAGCCCCGTAATAAGAGTTCACTTCAATTTCTTTTAAACTACGCATTTGCCATGGAATAAAACGGTTCTGTTTGCTCTAAAACGTTGTAAACAAATGTATTACATCAGTTCTGTCCATGGGAACAGCGTAGAACTTATTACTTCAACGGTTTCTTATAGTTCCCCATGAAACTTAGTGAAAACTTAGCCCCGTAATAAGAGTTCACCTCAATTTCTTTTAAACTACGCATTTCCCATGGAATAAAATGGTTTTGTTTGCTCTAAAAAGTTGTAAACTAACGTATTACAACAGTTTTGTCCATGGGAACAGCGTAGAACTTATTACTTCAACGGTTTCTTATAGTTCCCCATGAAACTTAGTGAAAACTTAGCCCCGTAATAAGAGTTCACCTCAATTTTTTTAACCTACGCATTTCCCATGGAATAAAACGTATCTCTTTGCTCTAAAACGTTGTAAACAAACGTATTACAACAGTTCTGTCGATGGAAACAGCGTAGAACTTGTTACTTCAACGGTTTCTTATAGTTCCCCATGAAACTAAGTGAAAACTTAGCCCCATAATAAGAGTTGACCTCAATTTCTTTAAACTACGCATTTCCCATGGAATAAAACAGTTCTGTTTGCTCTAAAACGTTGTAAACAAACGTATTATAACAGTTCTGTCCATGGGAACAGCGTAAGATTTATTACTTCAACGGTTTCTTATAGTTCCCCATGAAACTTAGTGAAAACTTAGCCCGGTAATAAGAGTTCACCTCAATTTCTTTTAAACTACGCATTTCCCATGGAATAACACGGTTCTGTTTGCTCTAAAACGTTATAAGCAAACGTATTACAACAGTTCTGTCGATGGGAACAGCTTAGAACTTATTACTTCAACGGTTTCTTATAGTTCCCCATGAAAATTAGTGAAAACCTAGCCCCGAATAAGAGTTCACCTCAATTTCTTTTAAACTACGCATTTGCCATGGAATAAAACGGTTCTGTTTGCTCTAAAACATTGTAAACAAACGTATTACAACAGTTGTCCATGGGAACAGCGTAGAACTTAATACTTCAACGGTTTCTTATAGTTCCCCATGAAACTTAGTGAAAACTTAGTCCCGTAATAAGAGTTCACCTCAATTTCTTTTAAACTACGCATTTCCCATGGAATAAAACGGTTCTGTCTGCTCTAAAAAGTTGTAAACAAACGTATTACAACAGTTCTGTCCATGGGAACAGCGTAGAACTTATTACTTCAACGGTTTCTTATAGTTCCCCATGAAAGTTAGTGAAAACTTAGCCCCGTAATAAGAGTTCACCTCAATTTCTTTTAAACTACGCATTTCCCATGGAATAAAACGGTTCTGTTTGCTCTAAAACGTTGTAAACAAACGTATTACAACAGTTCTGTCGATGGGAACAGCGTAGAACTTATTACTTCAACGGTTTCTTATAGTTTCCCATGAAACTTAGTGAAAACTTAGCCCCGTAATAAGGGTTCACCTGAATTTCTTTTAAACTACGCATATCCCATGGAATAAAACGTATCTCTTTGCTCTAAAACGTTGTAAACAAACGTATTACAACAGTTCTGTCGTTGGGAACAGCGTAGAACTTATTACTTCAACGGTTTCTTATAGTTCCCCATGAAATTTAGTGAAAACTTAGCCCCATAATAAGAGTTCACCTCAATTTCTTTTAAACTACGCATTTCCAATGGAATAAAACGGTTCTATTCGCTTTAAAGCGTTGTAAACAAACGTATTACAACAGTTCTGTCCATGGGAACAGCGTAAGACTTATTACTTCAACGGTTTCTTATAGTTCCCCATGAAACTTAGTGAAAACTTAGCCCCGTAATAAGAGTTCACCTCAATTTCTTTTAAACTACGCATTTCCCATGGAATAAAACGGTTCTGTTTGCTCTAAAAATTTGTAAACAAACGAATTACAACAGTTCTGTACATGGGAACAGCGTAGAACTTATTACTTCAACGGTTTACTTATAGTTCCCCTTGAAACTTAGTGAAAACCTAGCCCCGTAATAAGAGTTCACCTCAATTTCTTTTAAACTACGCATTTCCCATGGAGTAAAACGGTTCTGTTTGCTCTAAAACGTTGTAAACAAACGTATTAAAACAGTTCTGTCGATTGGAACAGCGTAGAATTTATTACTTCAACGGTTTCTTATAGTTCCCCATGAAACTTAGTGAAAACTTAGCCCCGTAATAAGAGTTCACCTCAATTTCTTTTAAACTACGCATTACCCATGGAATAAAACGGTTCTGTTTGCTCTAAAACGTTGTAAACAAACGTATTACAACAGTTCTGTCGATGGGAACAGCGTAGAACTTATTACTTCAACGGTTTCTTATAGTTCCCCATGAAACTTAGTGAAAACTTAGCCCCGTAATAAGAGTTCACCTGAATTTCTTTAAAACTACGCATTTCCCAAGGAATAAAACGGTTCTGTTTGCTCTAAAACGTTGTAAACAAACGTATTACAAGAGTTCTGTCGTTTGGAACAGCGTAGAACGTATTCATTCAACGGTTTCTTATAGTTCCCCATGAAACTTAGTGAAAACTTAGCCCCGTAATAAGAGTTCACCTCAATTTCTTTTAAACTACGCATTTCCCATGGAATAAAACGGTTCTGTTTGCTCTAAAACGTTGTAAACAAACGTATTACAACAGTTCTGTCGATGGGAACAGCGTAGAACTTATTACTTCAACGGTTTCTTATAGTTCCCCAGGAAACTTAGTGAAAACTTAGCCCCGTAATAAGAGTCCACCTCAATTTCTTTTAAACTACCCATTTCCCATGGAATAAAACGGTTCTGTTTGCTCTAAAAAGTTGTAAACAAACGTATTACAACAGTTCTGTCCATGGGAACAGCGTAGAACTTATTACTTCAACGGTTTCTTATAGTTCCCGATGAAACTTAGTGAAAACTTAGCCCCGTAATAAGAGTTCACCTCAATTTCTTTTAAACTACGCATTTCCCATGGAATAAAACGGTTCTCTTTGCTCTAAAACGTTGTAAACAAACGTATTACAACAGTTCTGTCGATGGGAACAGCGTAGAACTTATTTCTTCAACGGTTTCTTATGGTTCCCCATGAAACTTAGTGAAAACTTAGCCCCGTAATAAGAGTTCACCTCATTATCTTTTAAACTACGCATTTCCCATGGAATAAAACGGTTCTGTTTCCTCTAAAACGTTGTAAACAAACGTATTACAACAGTTCTGTCGATGGGAACAGCGTAGAACTTATTACTTCAACGGTTTCTTATAGTTCCCCATGAAACTTAGTGAAAACTTAGCCCCGTAATAAGAGTTCAACTCAATTTCTTTTAAACTACGCATTTCCCATGGAATCAAACGGTTCTGTTTGCTCTAAAACGTTGTAAACTTACGTATTACAACAGTTCTGTCCATGGGAACAGCGTAGAACTTATTACATCAACGGTTTTTTATAGTTCCCCATGAAACTTAGTGAAAACTTAGCCCTGTAATAAGAGTTCACCTCAATTTATTTTAAACTACGCATTTCCCCTGGAATAAAACGGTTCTGTTTGCTCTAAAACGTTGTAAACAAACGTATTACAACAGTTCTGTCGATGGGAACAGCGTAGAACTTATTACTTCAACGGTTTCTTATAGTTCCCCATGAAACTTATTGAAAACTTAGCCCCGTAATAAGAGTTCACCTCAATTTCTTTTAAACTACGCATTTCCCATGGAGTAAAACGGTTCTGTTTGCTCTAAAAAGTTGTAAACAAACGTATTACAACAGTTCTGTCGATAGGAACAGCGTAGAACTTATTACTTCAACGGTTTCTTATAGTTCCCCATGAAACTTAGTGAAAACTTAGCCCCGTAATAAGAGTTCACCTCAATTTCTTTTAAACTACGCATTTTCCACGGAATAAAACGGCTCTGTTTGCTCTAAAACGTTGTAAACAAACGTATTACAACAGTTCTGTCGATGGAAAAAGCGTAGAATTTAATGCTTCAACGGTTTCTTATAGTTCCCCATGAAACTTAGTGAAAACTTAGCCCTGTAATAAGAGTTCACCTCAATTTCATTTTAACTACGCATTTCCCATGGAATAAAACGGTTCTGTTTGCTCTAAAACGTTGTAAACAAACATATTACAACAGTTCTATCGATGGGAACAGCGTAGAACTTATTACTTCAACGGTTTCTTATAGTTCCCAATAAAACTTAGTGAAAACTTAGCCCCGTAATAAGAGTTCACCTCAATTTCTTTTAAACTACGCATTTCCCATGGAATAAAACGGTTCTGTTTGCTCTAAAACGTTGTAAACTTGCGTATTACAACAGTTCTGTCCATGGGAACAGCGTAGAACTTATTGCTTCAACGGTTTCTTATAGTTCCCCATGAAACTTAGTGAAAACTTAGCCCCGTAATAAGAGTTCACCTCAATTTCTTTTAAACTACGCATTTCCCATGGAATAAAACGGTTCTGTTTGCTCTAAAACAGTGTAAAAAAATGTATTACAACAGTTCTGTCGATAGGAACAGCGTAGAACTTATTACTTCAACGGTTTCTTATAGTTCCCCATGAAACTTAGTGAAAACTTAGCCCCGTAATAAGAGTTCACCTCAATTTCTTTTAAACTACGCATTTCCCATGGAATAAAACGGTTCTGTTTGCTCTAAAAATTTGTAAACAAACGAATTACAACAGTTCTGTACATGGGAACAGCGTAGAACTTATTACTTCAACGGTTTACTTATAGTTCCCCTTGAAACTTAGTGAAAACCTAGCCCCGTAATAAGAGTTCACCTCAATTTCTTTTAAACTACGCATTTCCCATGGAGTAAAACGGTTCTGTTTGCTCTAAAACGTTGTAAACAAACGTATTAAAACAGTTCTGTCGATTGGAACAGCGTAGAATTTATTACTTCAACGGTTTCTTATAGTTCCCCATGAAACTTAGTGAAAACTTAGCCCCGTAATAAGAGTTCACCTCAATTTCTTTTAAACTACGCATTACCCATGGAATAAAACGGTTCTGTTTGCTCTAAAACGTTGTAAACAAACGTATTACAACAGTTCTGTCGATGGGAACAGCGTAGAACTTATTACTTCAACGGTTTCTTATAGTTCCCCATGAAACTTAGTGAAAACTTAGCCCCGTAATAAGAGTTCACCTGAATTTCTTTAAAAATACGCATTTCCCAAGGAATAAAACGGTTCTGTTTGCTCTAAAACGTTGTAAACAAACGTATTACAAGAGTTCTGTCGATTGGAACAGCGTAGAACTTATTACTTCAACGGTTTCTTATAGTTCCCCATGAAACTTAGTGAAAACTTAGCCCCGTAATAAGAGTTCACCTCAATTTCTTTTAAACTACGCATTTCCCATGGAATAAAACGGTTCTGTTTGCTCTAAAACGTTGTAAACAAACGTATTACAACAGTTCTGTCGATGGGAACAGCGTAGAACTTATTACTTCAACGGTTTCTTATAGTTCCCCATGAAACTTAGTGAAAACTTAGCCCCGTAATAAGAGTCCACCTCAATTTCTTTTAAACTACCCATTTCCCATGGAATAAAACGGTTCTGTTTGCTCTTAAACGTTGTAAACAAACATATTACAACAGTTCTGTCCATGGGAACATTGTAAAACTTATTACTTCAACGGTTTCTTATAGTTCCCCATGAAACTTAGTGAAAACTTAGCCCCGTAATAAGAGTAATACAACAGTTCTGTCGATGGGAACAGCGTAGAACTTATTACTTCAACGGTTTCTTATAGTTCCCCATGAAACTTATTTAAAACTTAGCCCCGTAATAAGAGTTCAACTCAATTTTTTTTTAAACTACGCATTTCCCATCGAATAAAACGGTTCTGTTTGCTCCAAAACGTTGTAAGCAAACGTAATACAACAGTTCTGTCGATGGGAACAGCGTAGAACTTATTACTTCAACGGTTTCTTATAGTTCCCCATGAAACTTATTGAAAACTTAGCCCCGTAATAAGAGTTCAACTCAATTTTTTTTTAAACTACGCATTTCCAATCGAATAAAAGTGTTCTGTTTGCTCCAAAACGTTGTAAACAAACGTATTACAACAGTTCTGTCTATGGGAACAGCGTATAACTTATTACTTCAACGGTTTCTTATAGTTCCCCATGAAACTTAGTAAAAACTTAGCCCCGTAATAAGAGTTCACCTCAATTTCTTTTAAACTTTGCATTTCCCATGGAATAAAACGGTTCTGTTTGCTCTAAAACGTTGTAATTTTACTTATTACAACAGTTCTGTCCATGGGAACAGCGTAGAACTTATTACTTCAACGGTTTCTTATAGTTCCCCATGAAATTTAGTGAAAACTTAGCCCCGTAATAAGAGTTCACCTCAATTTCTTTTAAACTACGCATTTCCCATGGAATAAAACGGTTCTGTTTGCTCTAAAACGTCGTAAACAAATGTATTACAACAGTTCTGTCCATGGGAACAGCGTAAAACTTATTACTGTAACGGTTTCTTATAGTTCCCCGTGAAACTTAGTTAAAACTTAGCCCCGTAATAAGAGTTCACTTCAATTTCTTTTAAACTACGCATTTGCCATGGAATAAAACGGTTCTGTTTGCTCTAAAACGTTGTAAACAAATGTATTACAACAGTTCTGTCCATGGGAACAGCGTAGAACTTATTACTTCAACGGTTTCTTATAGTTCCCCATGAAACTTAGTGAAAACTTAGCCCCGTAATAAGAGTTCACCTCAATTTCTTTTAAACTACGCATTTCCCATGGAATAAAACAGTTCTGATTGCTCTAAAAAGATGTAAACAAACTTATTACAACAGTTCTGTCCATGGGAACAGCGTAGAACTTATTACTTCAACGGTTTCTTATAGTTCCCCATGAAAAATAGTGAAAACCTAGCCCCGTAATAAGAGTTCACCTCAATTTCTTTTAAACTACGCATTTGCCATGGAATAAAACAGTTCTGTTTGCTCTAAACAGTTGTAAACAAACGTATTACAACAGTTTTGTCCATGGGAACAGCGTAGAACTTATTACTTCAACAGTTTCTTATAGTTCCCCATGAAACTTAGTGAAAACTTAGCCCTGTAATAAGAGTTCACCTCAATTTCTTTTCAACTACGCATTTCCCATGGAATAAAATGGTTTTGTTTGCTCTAAAAAGTTGTAAACTAACGTATTACAACAGTTTTGTCCATGGGAACAGCGTAGAACTTATTACTTCAACAGTTTCTTATAGTTCCCCATGAAACTTAGTGAAAACTTAGCCCCGTAATAAGAGTTCACCTCAATTTCTTTTCAACTACCCATTTCCCATCGAATAAAACGGTTCTGTTTGCTCTAAAACGTTGTAAACAAACATATTACAACAGTTCTGTCCATGGGAACATTGTAAAACTTATTACTTCAACGGTTTCTTATAGTTCCCCATGAAACTTAGTGAAAACTTAGCCCCGGAATAAGAGTAATACAACAGTTCTGTCGATGGGAACAGCGTAGAACTTATTACTTCAACGGTTTCTTATAGTTCCCCATGAAACTTATTTAAAACTTAGCCCCGTAATAAGAGTTCAACTCAATTTTTTTTTAAACTACGCATTTCCCATCGAATAAAACGGTTCTGTTTGCTCCAAAACGTTGTAAGCAAACGTAATACAACAGTTCTGTCGATGGGAACAGCGTAGAACTTATTACTTCAACGGTTTCTTATAGTTCCCCATGAAACTTATTGAAAACTTAGCCCCGTAATAAGAGTTCAACTCAATTTTTTTTTAAACTACGCATTTCCAATCGAATAAAAGTGTTCTGTTTGCTCCAAAACGTTGTAAACAAACGTATTACAACAGTTCTGTCTATGGGAACAGCGTATAACTTATTACTTCAACGGTTTCTTATAGTTCCCCATGAAACTTAGTAAAAACTTAGCCCCGTAATAAGAGTTCACCTCAATTTCTTTTAAACTTTGCATTTCCCATGGAATAAAACGGTTCTGTTTGCTCTAAAACGTTGTAATTTTACTTATTACAACAGTTCTGTCCATGGGAACAGCGTAGAACTTATTACTTCAACGGTTTCTTATAGTTCCCCATGAAATTTAGTGAAAACTTAGCCCCGTAATAAGAGTTCACCTCAATTTCTTTTAAACTACGCATTTCCCATGGAATAAAACGGTTCTGTTTGCTCTAAAACGTCGTAAACAAATGTATTACAACAGTTCTGTCCATGGGAACAGCGTAAAACTTATTACTGTAACGGTTTCTTATAGTTCCCCGTGAAACTTAGTTAAAACTTAGCCCCGTAATAAGAGTTCACTTCAATTTCTTTTAAACTACGCATTTGCCATGGAATAAAACGGTTCTGTTTGCTCTAAAACGTTGTAAACAAATGTATTACAACAGTTCTGTCCATGGGAACAGCGTAGAACTTATTACTTCAACGGTTTCTTATAATTCCCCATGAAACTTAGTGAAAACTTAGCCCCGTAATAAGAGTTCACCTCAATTTCTTTTAAACTACGCATTTCCCATGGAATAAAACAGTTCTGATTGCTCTAAAAAGATGTAAACAAACTTATTACAACAGTTCTGTCCATGGGAACAGCGTAGAGCTTATTACTTCAACGGTTTCTTATAGTTCCCCATGAAAAATAGTGAAAACCTAGCCCCGTAATAAGAGTTCACTTCAATTTCTTTTAAACTACGCATTTGCCATGGAATAAAACAGTTCTGTTTGCTCTAAACAGTTGTAAACAAACGTATTACAACAGTTTTGTCCATGGGAACAGCGTAGAACTTATTACTTCAACAGTTTCTTATAGTTCCCCATGAAACTTAGTGAAAACATAGCCCCGTAATAAGAGTTCACCTCAATTTCTTTTCAACTACGCATTTCCCATGGAATAAAATGGTTTTGTTTGCTCTAAAAAGTTGTAAACTAACGTATTACAACAGTTTTGTCCATGGGAACAGCGTAGAACTTATTACTTCAACGGTTTCTTATAGTTCCCCATGAAACTTAGTGAAAACTTAGCCCCGTAATAAGAGTTCACCTCAATTTCTTTTAACCTACGCATTTCCCATGGAATAACACGGTTCTGTTTGCTCTAAAACGTTATAAGCAAACGTATTACAACAGTTCTGTCGATGGGAACAGCTTAGAACTTATTATTTCAACGGTTTCTTATAGTTCCCCATGAAAATTAGTGAAAACCTAGCCCCGAATAAGAGTTCACCTCAATTTCTTTTAAACTACGCATTTGCCATGGAATAAAACGGTTCTGTTTGCTCTAAAACATTGTAAACAAACGTATTACAACAGTTGTCCATGGGAACAGCGTAGAACTTAATACTTCAACGGTTTCTTATAGTTCCCCATGAAACTTAGTGAAAACTTAGTCCCGTAATAAGAGTTCACCTCAATTTCTTTTAAACTACGCATTTCCCATGGAATAAAACGGTTCTGTCTGCTCTAAAAAGTTGTAAACAAACGTATTACAACAGTTCTGTCCATGGGAACAGCGTAGAACTTATTACTTCAACGGTTTCTTATAGTTCCCCATGAAAGATAGTGAAAACTTAGCCCCGTAATAAGAGTTCACCTCAATTTCTTTTAAACTACGCATTTCCCATGGAATAAAACGGTTCTGTTTGCTCTAAAACGTTGTAAACAAACGTATTACAACAGTTCTGTCGATGGGAACAGCGTAGAACTTATTACTTCAACGGTTTCTTATAGTTTCCCATGAAACTTAGTGAAAACTTAGCCCCGTAATAAGGGTTCACCTGAATTTCTTTTAAACTACGCATATCCCATGGAATAAAACGTATCTCTTTGCTCTAAAACGTTGTAAACAAACGTATTACAACAGTTCTGTCGTTGGGAACAGCGTGGAACTTATTACTTCAACGGTTTCTTATAGTTCCCCATGAAATTTAGTGAAAACTTAGCCCCATAATAAGAGTTCACCTCAATTTCTTTTAAACTACGCATTTCCAATGGAATAAAACGGTTCTATTCGCTTTAAAACGTTGTAAACAAACGTATTACAACAGTTCTGTCCATGGGAACAGCGTAAGACTTATTACTTCAACGGTTTCTTCTAGTTCCCCATGAAACTTAGTGAAAACTTAGCCCCGTAATAAGAGTTCACCTCAATTTCTTTTAAACTACGCATTTCCCATGGAATAAAACGGTTCTGTTTGCTCTAAAAATTTGTAAACAAACGAATAACAACAGTTCTGTACATGGGAACAGCGTAGAACTTATTACTTCAACGGTTTACTTATAGTTCCCCTTGAAACTTAGTGAAAACCTAGCCCCGTAATAAGAGTTCACCTCAATTTCTTTTAAACTACGCATTTCCCATGGAGTAAAACGGTTCTGTTTGCTCTAAAACGTTGTAAACAAACGTATTAAAACAGTTCTGTCGATTGGAACAGCGTAGAATTTATTACTTCAACGGTTTCTTATAGTTCCCCATGAAACTTAGTGAAAACTTAGCCCCGTAATAAGAGTTCACCTCAATTTCTTTTAAACTACGCATTACCCATGGAATAAAACGGTTCTGTTTGCTCTAAAACGTTGTAAACAAACGTATTACAACAGTTCTGTCCATGGGAACAGCGTAGAACTTATTACTTCAACGGTTTCTTATAGTTCCCCATGAAAAATAGTGAAAACCTAGCCCCGTAATAAGAGTTCACCTCAATTTCTTTTAAACTACGCATTTGCCATGGAATAAAACAGTTCTGTTTGCTCTAAACAGTTGTAAACAAACGTATTACAACAGTTTTGTCCATGGGAACAGCGTAGAACTTATTACTTCAACAGTTTCTTATAGTTCCCCATGAAACTTAGTGAAAACTTAGCCCCGTAATAAGAGTTCACCTCAATTTCTTTTCAACTACGCATTTCCCATGGAATAAAATGGTTTTGTTTGCTCTAAAAAGTTGTAAACTAACGTATTACAACAGTTTTGTCCATGGGAACAACGTAGAACTTATTACTTCAACAGTTTCTTATAGTTCCCCATGAAACTTAGTGAAAACTTAGCCCCGTAATAAGAGTTCACCTCAATTTCTTTTCAACTACCCATTTCCCATCGAATAAAACGGTTCTGTTTGCTCTAAAACGTTGTAAACAAACATATTACAACAGTTCTGTCCATGGGAACATTGTAAAACTTATTACTTCAACGGTTTCTTATAGTTCCCCATGAAACTTAGTGAAAACTTAGCCCCGGAATAAGAGTAATACAACAGTTCTGTCGATGGGAACAGCGTAGAACTTATTACTTCAACGGTTTCTTATAGTTCCCCATGAAACTTATTTAAAACTTAGCCCCGTAATAAGAGTTCAACTCAATTTTTTTTTAAACTACGCATTTCCCATCGAATAAAACGGTTCTGTTTGCTCCAAAACGTTGTAAGCAAACGTAATACAACAGTTCTGTCGATGGGAACAGCGTAGAACTTATTACTTCAACGGTTTCTTATAGTTCCCCATGAAACTTATTGAAAACTTAGCCCCGTAATAAGAGTTCAACTCAATTTTTTTTTAAACTACGCATTTCCAATCGAATAAAAGTGTTCTGTTTGCTCCAAAACGTTGTAAACAAACGTATTACAACAGTTCTGTCTATGGGAACAGCGTATAACTTATTACTTCAACGGTTTCTTATAGTTCCCCATGAAACTTAGTGAAAACTTAGCCCCGTAATAAGAGTTCACCTCAATTTCTTTTAAACTACGCATTTCCCATGGAATAAAACAGTTCTGATTGCTCTAAAAAGATGTAAACAAACTTATTACAACAGTTCTGTCCATGGGAACAGCGTAGAACTTATTACTTCAACGGTTTCTTATAGTTCCCCATGAAAAATAGTGAAAACCTAGCCCCGTAATAAGAGTTCACCTCAATTTCTTTTAAACTACGCATTTGCCATGGAATAAAACAGTTCTGTTTGCTCTAAACAGTTGTAAACAAACGTATTACAACAGTTTTGTCCATGGGAACAGCGTAGAACTTATTACTTCAACAGTTTCTTATAGTTCCCCATGAAACTTAGTGAAAACTTAGCCCCGTAATAAGAGTTCACCTCAATTTCTTTTCAACTACGCATTTCCCATGGAATAAAATGGTTTTGTTTGCTCTAAAAAGTTGTAAACTAACGTATTACAACAGTTTTGTCCATGGGAACAGCGTAGAACTTATTACTTCAACGGTTTCTTATAGTTCCCCATGAAACTTAGTGAAAACTTAGCCCCGTAATAAGAGTTCACCTCAATTTCTTTTAACCTACGCATTTCCCATGGAATAAAACGTATCTCTTTGCTCTAAAACGTTGTAAACAAACGTATTACAACAGTTCTGTCGATGGAAACAGCGTAGAACTTGTTACTTCAACGGTTTCTTATAGTTCCCCATGAAACTAAGTGAAAACTTAGCCCCATAATAAGAGTTGACCTCAATTTCTTTAAACTACGCATTTCCCATGGAATAAAACAGTTCTGTTTGCTCTAAAACGTTGTAAACAAACGTATTATAACAGTTCTGTCCATGGGAACAGCGTAAGATTTATTACTTCAACGGTTTCTTATAGTTCCCCATGAAACTTAGTGAAAACTTAGCCCGGTAATAAGAGTTCACCTCAATTTCTTTTAAACTACGCATTTCCCATGGAATAACACGGTTCTGTTTGCTCTAAAACGTTATAAGCAAACGTATTACAACAGTTCTGTCGATGGGAACAGCTTAGAACTTATTACTTCAACGGTTTCTTATAGTTCCCCATGAAAATTAGTGAAAACCTAGCCCCGAATAAGAGTTCACCTCAATTTCTTTTAAACTACGCATTTGCCATGGAATAAAACGGTTCTGTTTGCTCTAAAACATTGTAAACAAACGTATTACAACAGTTGTCCATGGGAACAGCGTAGAACTTAATACTTCAACGGTTTCTTATAGTTCCCCATGAAACTTAGTGAAAACTTAGTCCCGTAATAAGAGTTCACCTCAATTTCTTTTAAACTACGCATTTCCCATGGAATAAAACGGTTCTGTCTGCTCTAAAAAGTTGTAAACAAACGTATAACAACAGTTCTGTCCATGGGAACAGCGTAGAACTTATTACTTCAACGGTTTCTTATAGTTCCCCATGAAAGTTAGTGAAAACTTAGCCCCGTAATAAGAGTTCACCTCAATTTCTTTTAAACTACGCATTTCCCATGGAATAAAACGGTTCTGTTTGCTCTAAAACGTTGTAAACAAACGTATTACAACAGTTCTGTCGATGGGAACAGCGTAGAACTTATTACTTCAACGGTTTCTTATAGTTTCCCATGAAACTTAGTGAAAACTTAGCCCCGTAATAAGGGTTCACCTGAATTTCTTTTAAACTACGCATATCCCATGGAATAAAACGTATCTCTTTGCTCTAAAACGTTGTAAACAAACGTATTACAACAGTTCTGTCGTTGGGAACAGCGTAGAACTTATTACTTCAACGGTTTCTTATAGTTCCCCATGAAATTTAGTGAAAACTTAGCCCCATAATAAGAGTTCACCTCAATTTCTTTTAAACTACGCATTTCCAATGGAATAAAACGGTTCTATTCGCTTTAAAACGTTGTAAACAAACGTATTACAACAGTTCTGTCCATGGGAACAGCGTAAGACTTATTACTTCAACGGTTTCTTATAGTTCCCCATGAAACTTAGTGAAAACTTAGCCCCGTAATAAGAGTTCACCTCAATTTCTTTTAAACTACGCATTTCCCATGGAATAAAACGGTTCTGTTTGCTCTAAAAATTTGTAAACAAACGAATTACAACAGTTCTGTACATGGGAACAGCGTAGAACTTATTACTTCAACGGTTTACTTATAGTTCCCCTTGAAACTTAGTGAAAACCTAGCCCCGTAATAAGAGTTCACCTCAATTTCTTTTAAACTACGCATTTCCCATGGAGTAAAACGGTTCTGTTTGCTCTAAAACGTTGTAAACAAACGTATTAAAACAGTTCTGTCGATTGGAACAGCGTAGAATTTATTACTTCAACGGTTTCTTATAGTTCCCCATGAAACTTAGTGAAAACTTAGCCCCGTAATAAGAGTTCACCTCAATTTCTTTTAAACTACGCATTACCCATGGAATAAAACGGTTCTGTTTGCTCTAAAACGTTGTAAACAAACGTATTACAACAGTTCTGTCGATGGGAACAGCGTAGAACTTATTACTTCAACGGTTTCTTATAGTTCCCCATGAAACTTAGTGAAAACTTAGCCCCGTAATAAGAGTTCACCTGAATTTCTTTAAAACTACGCATTTCCCAAGGAATAAAACGGTTCTGTTTGCTCTAAAACGTTGTAAACAAACGTATTACAAGAGTTCTGTCGATTGGAACAGCGTAGAACGTATTACTTCAACGGTTTCTTATAGTTCCCCATGAAACTTAGTGAAAACTTAGCCCCGTAATAAGAGTTCACCTCAATTTCTTTTAAACTACGCATTTCCCATGGAATAAAACGGTTCTGTTTGCTCTAAAACGTTGTAAACAAACGTATTACAACAGTTCTGTCGATGGGAACAGCGTAGAACTTATTACTTCAACGGTTTCTTATAGTTCCCCATGAAACTTAGTGAAAACTTAGCCCCGTAATAAGAGTCCACCTCAATTTCTTTTAAACTACCCATTTCCCATGGAATAAAACGGTTCTGTTTGCTCTAAAAAGTTGTAAACAAACGTATTACAACAGTTCTGTCCATGGGAACAGCGTAGAACTTATTACTTCAACGGTTTCTTATAGTTCCCGATGAAACTTAGTGAAAACTTAGCCCCGTAATAAGAGTTCACCTCAATTTCTTTTAAACTACGCATTTCCCATGGAATAAAACGGTTCTCTTTGCTCTAAAACGTTGTAAACAAACGTATTACAACAGTTCTGTCGATGGGAACAGCGTAGAACTTATTTCTTCAACGGTTTCTTATAGTTCCCCATGAAACTTAGTGAAAACTTAGCCCCGTAATAAGAGTTCACCTCATTATCTTTTAAACTACGCATTTCCCATGGAATAAAACGGTTCTGTTTCCTCTAAAACGTTGTAAACAAACGTATTACAACAGTTCTGTCGATGGGAACAGCGTAGAACTTATTACTTCAACGGTTTCTTATAGTTCCCCATGAAACTTAGTGAAAACTTAGCCCCGTAATAAGAGTTCAACTCAATTTCTTTTAAACTACGCATTTCCCTTGGAATCAAACGGTTCTGTTTGCTCTAAAACGTTGTAAACTTACGTATTACAACAGTTCTGTCCATGGGAACAGCGTAGAACTTATTACATCAACGGTTTTTTATAGTTCCCCATGAAACTTAGTGAAAACTTAGCCCCGTAATAAGAGTTCACCTCAATTTCTTTTAAACTACGCATTTCCCATGGAATAAAACGGTTCTGTTTGCTCTAAAACGTTGTAAACAAACGTATTACAACAGTTCTGTCGATGGGAACAGCGTAGAACTTATTACTTCAACGGTTTCTTATAGTTCCCCATGAAACTTAGTGAAAACTTAGCCCCGTAATAAGAGTCCACCTCAATTTCTTTTAAACTACCCATTTCCCATGGAATAAAACGGTTCTGTTTGCTCTAAAAAGTTGTAAACAAACGTATTACAACAGTTCTGTCGATAGGAACAGCGTAGAACTTATTACTTCAACGGTTTCTTATAGTTCCCCATGAAACTTAGTGAAAACTTAGCCCCGTAATAAGAGTTCACCTCAATTTCTTTTAAACTACGCATTTTCCACGGAATAAAACGGCTCTGTTTGCTCTAAAACGTTGTAAACAAACGTATTACAACAGTTCTGTCGATGGAAAAAGCGTAGAATTTAATGCTTCAACGGTTTCTTATAGTTCCCCATGAAACTTAGTGAAAACTTAGCCCTGTAATAAGAGTTCACCTCAATTTCTTTTTAACTACGCATTTCCCATGGAATAAAACGGTTCTGTTTGCTCTAAAACGTTGTAAACAAACATATTACAACAGTTCTATCGATGGGAACAGCGTAGAACTTATTACTTCAACGGTTTCTTATAGTTCCCAATAAAACTTAGTGAAAACTTAGCCCCGTAATAAGAGTTCACCTCAATTTCTTTTAAACTACGCATTTCCCATGGAATAAAACGGTTCTGTTTGCTCTAAAACGTTGTAAACTTGCGTATTACAACAGTTCTGTCCATGGGAACAGCGTAGAACTTATTACTTCAACGGTTTCTTATAGTTCCCCATGAAACTTAGTGAAAACTTAGCCCCGTAATAAGAGTTCACCTCAATTTCTTTTAAACTACGCATTTCCCATGGAATAAAACGGTTCTGTTTGCTCTAAAACAGTGTAAAAAAATGTATTACAACAGTTCTGTCGATAGGAACAGCGTAGAACTTATTACTTCAACGGTTTCTTATAGTTCCCCATGAAACTTAGTGAAAACTTAGCCCCGTAATAAGAGTTCACCTCAATTTCTTTTAAACTACGCATTTCCCATGGAATAAAACGGTTCTGTTTGCTCTAAAAATTTGTAAACAAACGTATTACAACAGTTCTGTCGATAGGAACAGCGTAGAACTTATTACTTCAACGGTTTCTTATAGTTCCCCATGAAACTTAGTGAAAACTTAGCCCCGTAATAAGAGTTCACCTCAATTTCTTTTAAACTACGCATTTTCCACGGAATAAAACGGCTCTGTTTGCTCTAAAACGTTGTAAACAAACGTATTACAACAGTTCTGTCGATGGAAAAAGCGTAGAATTTAATGCTTCAACGGTTTCTTATAGTTCCCCATGAAACTTAGTGAAAACTTAGCCCTGTAATAAGAGTTCACCTCAATTTCTTTTTAACTACGCATTTCCCATGGAATAAAACGGTTCTGTTTGCTCTAAAACGTTGTAAACAAACATATTACAACAGTTCTATCGATGGGAACAGCGTAGAACTTATTACTTCAACGGTTTCTTATAGTTCCCAATAAAACTTAGTGAAAACTTAGCCCCGTAATAAGAGTTCACCTCAATTTCTTTTAAACTACGCATTTCCCATGGAATAAAACGGTTCTGTTTGCTCTAAAACGTTGTAAACTTGCGTATTACAACAGTTCTGTCCATGGGAACAGCGTAGAACTTATTACTTCAACGGTTTCTTATAGTTCCCCATGAAACTTAGTGAAAACTTAGCCCCGTAATAAGAGTTCACCTCAATTTCTTTTAAACTACGCATTTCCCATGGAATAAAACGGTTCTGTTTGCTCTAAAACAGTGTAAAAAAATGTATTACAACAGTTCTGTCGATAGGAACAGCGTAGAACTTATTACTTCAACGGTTTCTTATAGTTCCCCATGAAACTTAGTGAAAACTTAGCCCCGTAATAAGAGTTCACCTCAATTTCTTTTAAACTACGCATTTCCCATGGAATAAAACGGTTCTGTTTGCTCTAAAAATTTGTAAACAAACGAATTACAACAGTTCTGTACATGGGAACAGCGTAGAACTTATTACTTCAACGGTTTACTTATAGTTCCCCTTGAAACTTAGTGAAAACCTAGCCCCGTAATAAGAGTTCACCTCAATTTCTTTTAAACTACGCATTTCCCATGGAGTAAAACGGTTCTGTTTGCTCTAAAACGTTGTAAACAAACGTATTAAAACAGTTCTGTCGATTGGAACAGCGTAGAATTTATTACTTCAACGGTTTCTTATAGTTCCCCATGAAACTTAGTGAAAACTTAGCCCCGTAATAAGAGTTCACCTCAATTTCTTTTAAACTACGCATTACCCATGGAATAAAACGGTTCTGTTTGCTCTAAAACGTTGTAAACAAACGTATTACAACAGTTCTGTCGATGGGAACAGCGTAGAACTTATTACTTCAACGGTTTCTTATAGTTCCCCATGAAACTTAGTGAAAACTTAGCCCCGTAATAAGAGTTCACCTGAATTTCTTTAAAACTACGCATTTCCCAAGGAATAAAACGGTTCTGTTTGCTCTAAAACGTTGTAAACAAACGTATTACAAGAGTTCTGTCGATTGGAACAGCGTAGAACTTATTACTTCAACGGTTTCTTATAGTTCCCCATGAAACTTAGTGAAAACTTAGCCCCGTAATAAGAGTTCACCTCAATTTCTTTTAAACTACGCATTTCCCATGGAATAAAACGGTTCTGTTTGCTCTAAAACGTTGTAAACAAACGTATTACAACAGTTCTGTCGATGGGAACAGCGTAGAACTTATTACTTCAACGGTTTCTTATAGTTCCCCATGAAACTTAGTGAAAACTTAGCCCCGTAATAAGAGTCCACCTCAATTTCTTTTAAACTACCCATTTCCCATGGAATAAAACGGTTCTGTTTGCTCTAAAAAGTTGTAAACAAACGTATTACAACAGTTCTGTCCATGGGAACAGCGTAGAACTTATTACTTCAACGGTTTCTTATAGTTCCCGATGAAACTTAGTGAAAACTTAGCCCCGTAATAAGAGTTCACCTCAATTTCTTTTAAACTACGCATTTCCCATGGAATAAAACGGTTCTCTTTGCTCTAAAACGTTGTAAACAAACGTATTACAACAGTTCTGTCGATGGGAACAGCGTAGAACTTATTTCTTCAACGGTTTCTTATAGTCCCCATGAAACTTAGTGAAAACTTAGCCCCGTAATAAGAGTTCACCACATTATCTTTTAAACTACGCATTTCCCATGGAATAAAACGGTTCTGTTTCCTCTAAAACGTTGTAAACAAACGTATTACAACAGTTCTGTCGATGGGAACAGCGTAGAACTTATTACTTCAACGGTTTTTTATAGTTCCCCATGAAACTTTGTGAAAACTTAGCCCCGTAATAAGAGTTCAACTCAATTTCTTTTAAACTACGCATTTTCCATGGAATCAAACGGTTCTGTTTGCTCTAAAACGTTGTAAACTTACGTATTACAACAGTTCTGTCCATGGGAACAGCGTAGAACTTATTACATCAACGGTTTTTTATAGTTCCCCATGAAACTTAGTGAAAACTTAGCCCCGTAATAAGAGTTCACCTCAATTTATTTTAAACTACGCATTTCCCCTTGAATAAAACGGTTCTGTTTGCTCTAAAACGTTGTAAACAAACGTATTACAACAGTTCTGTCGATGGGAACAGCGTAGAACTTATTACTTCTACGGTTTCTTATGGTTCCCCATGAAACTTATTGAAAACTTAGCCCCGTAATAAGAGTTCACCTCAATTTCTTTTAAACTACGCATTTCCCATGGAATAAAACGGTTCTGTTTGCTCTAAAAAGTTGTAAACAAACGTATTACAACAGTTCTGTCGATAGGAACAGCGTAGAACTTATTACTTCAACGGTTTCTTATAGTTCCCCATTAAACTTAGTGAAAACTTAGCCCCGTAATAAGAGTTCACCTCAATTTCTTTTAAACTACGCATTTTCCACGGAATAAAACGGCTCTGTTTGCTCTAAAACGTTGTAAACAAACGTATTACAACAGTTCTGTCGATGGAAAAAGCGTAGAACTTAATGCTTCAACGGTTTCTTATAGTTCCCCATGAAACTTAGTGAAAACTTAGCCCTGTAATAAGAGTTCACCTCAATTTCTTTTTAACTACGCATTTCCCATGGAATAAAACGGTTCTGTTTGCTCTAAAACGTTGTAACAAACGTATTACAACAGTTCTGTCCATGGGAACAGCGTAGAACTTATTACTTCAACGGTTTCTTATAGTTCCCCATGAAACTTAGTGAAAACTTAGCCCTGTAATAAGAGTTCACCTCAATTTCTTTTTAACTACGCATTTCCCATGGAATAAAACGGTTCTGTTTGCTCTAAAACGTTGTAACAAACGTATTACAACAGTTCTGTCCATGGGAACAGCGTAGAACTTATTACTTCAACGGTTTCTTATAGTTCCCCATGAAACTTAGTGAAAACTTAGCCCCGTAATAAGAGTTCACCTCAATTTCTTTTAAACTACGCATTTCCCATGGAATGAAACGGTTCTGTTTGCTCTAAAACGTTGTAAACAAACGTATTACAACAGTTCTGTCCATGGGAACAGCGTAGAACTTATTACTTCAATGGTTTCTTATAGTTCCCCATGAAACTTAGTGAAAACTTAGCCCCGTAATAAGAGTTCACCTCAATTTCTTTTAAACCCCCCATTTCCCATGGAATAAAACGGTTCTGTTTGCTCTAAAACGTTGTAACAAACGTATTACAACAGTTCTGTCCATGGGAACAGCGTAGAACTTATTAATTCAACGGTTTCTTATAGTTCCCCATGAAACTTAGTGAAAACTTAGCCCCGTAATAAGAGTTCACCTCAATTTCTTTTAAACTATGCATTTCCCATGGAATAAAACGGTTTTGTTTGCTCTAAAACGTTATAAACAAACGTATTACAACAGTTCTGTCCATGGGAACAGCGTAGAACTTATTACTTCAACGGTTTCTTATAGTTCCCCATGAAACTTAGTGAAAACTTAGCCCCGTAATAAGAGTTCACCTCAATTTCTTTTAAACTACGCATTTCCCATAAAATAAAACGGTGCTGTTTGCTCTAAAACGTTGTAACAAACGTATTACAACAGTTCTGTCCATGGGAACAGCGTAGAACTTATTACTTCAACGGTTTCTTATAGTTCCCCATGAAACTTAGTGAAAACTTAGCCCCGTAATAAGAGTTCACCTCAATTTCTTTTAAACTACGCATTTCCCATGGAATAAAACGGTTCTGTTTGCTCTAAAACGTTGTAAACAAACGTATTACAACAGTTCTGTCCATGGGAACAGCGTAGAACTTATTACTTCAACGGTTTCTTATAGTTCCCCATGAAACTTAGTGAAAACTTAGCCCCGTAATAAGAGTTCACCTCAATTTTTTTTCAACTACGCATTTCCCATGGAATAAAACGGTTCTGTTTGCTCTAAAACGTTGTAACAAACTTATTACAACAGTTCTGTCCATGGGAACAGCGTAGAACTTATTACTTCAACGGTTTCTTATAGTTCCCCATGAAACTTAGTGAAAACTTAGCCCCGTAATAAGAGTTCACCTCAATTTCTTTTAAACTACGCATTTCCCCTGGAATAAAACGGCTCTGTTTGCTCAAAAACGTTGTAAACAAACGTATTACAACAGTTCTGTCCATGGCAACAGCGTAGAACTTACTACTTCAAAGGTTTCTTATAGTTCCCATGAAACATAGTGAAAACTTAGCCCCGTAATAAGAGTTCACCTCAATTTCTTTTAATTTACGCATTTCCCATGGAATAAAACGGTTCTGTTTGCTCTAAAACGTTGTAAACAAACATATTACAACAGTTCTGTCGATGGGAACGGCGTAGAACTTATTATTTCAACGGTTTCTTATAGTTCCCCATGAAACTTAGTGAGAACTTAGCCCCGTAATAAGAGTTCACCTCAATTTCTTTTAAACTACGCATTTCCCATGGAATAAAACGGTTCTGTTTGCTCTAAAACGTTGTAAACAAACATATTACAACAGTTTTGTCGATGGGAACAGCGTAGAACTTATTACTTTAACGGTTTCTTATAGTTCCCCATGAAACTTAGTGAAAACTTAGCCCCGTAATAAGAGTTCACCTCAATTTCATTTAAACTACGCATTTTTCATGGAATAAAACGGGTCTGTTTGCTCTAAAACGTTGTAAACAAACGTATTACAACAGTTCTGTCGATGGAAACAGCGTAGAACTTAATGCTTCAACGGTTTCTTATAGTTCCCCATGAAACTTAGTGAAAACTTAGCCCCGTAATAAGATTTCACCTCGATTTCTTTTAAACTACGCATTTCTCATGGAATAAAACGGTTCTGTTTGCTCTAAAACGTTGTAAACAAACGTATTACAACAGTTCTGTCGATGGAAACAGCGTAGAACTTAATGCTTCAACGGTTTCTTATAGTTCCCCATGAAACTTAGTGAAAACTTAGCCACGTAATAAGAGTTCACCTCAATTTCTTTTAAACTACGCATTTCCCATGGAATAAAACGGTTCTGTTTGCTCTAAAATGTTGTAAAAAAACGTATTACAATAGTTCTGTCGATGGGAACAGCGTAAAACTTATTACTTCAACGGTTTCTTATAGTTCCCCATGAAACTTAGAGAAAACTTAGCCCCGTAATAAGAGTTCACCTCAATTTCTTTTAAACTACGCATTGCCCATGGAATAAAACGGTTCTGTTTGCTCTAAACAGTTGTAAACAAACGTATTACAACAGTTTTGTCCATGGGAACAGCGTAGAACTAATTACTTCAACAGTTTCTTATAGTTCCCCATGAAACTTAGTGAAAACTTAGCCCCATAATAAGAGTTAACCTCAATTTCTTTTAAACTACGCATTTCCCATGGAATAAAACGGTTCTGTTTGCTCTAAAACGTTATAAACAAACGTATTACAACAGTTCTGTCCATGGGAACAGCGTAGAACTTATTACTTCAACGGTTTCTTATAGTTCCCCATGAAACTTAGTGAAAACTTAGCCCCGTAATAAGAGTTCACCTCAATTTCTTTTAAACTACGCATTTCCCATGGAATAAAACGGTTCTGTTTGCTCTAAAACGTTATAAACAAACGTATTACAACAGTTCAGTCCATCGGAACAGCGTAGAACTTATTACTTCAACAGTTTCTTATAGTTCCCCATGAAACTTAGTGAAAACTTAGCCCCGTAATAAGAGTTCACCTCAATTTCTTTTAAACTACGCATTTCCCATGGCATAAAACGGTTCTGTTTGCTCTAAAACGTTGTAAACAAACGTATTACAACAGTTCTGTCGATGGGAACAGCGTAAGACTTATTACTTCAACGGTTTCTTATAGTTCCCCATGAATTTTAGTGAAAACTTAGCCCCGTAATAAGAGTTCACCTCAATTTCTTTTAAACTACGCATTTCCAATGGAATGAAACGGTTCCGTTTGCTTTAAAAAGTTGTAAACAAACATATTACAACAGTTCAATCCATGGGAACAGCGTAGAACTTATTACCTTAACGGTTTCTTATAGTTCCCCATGAAACTTAGAGAAAACTTAGCCCCGTAATAAGAGTTCACCTCAATTTCTTTTAAACTACGCATTTCCCATGGAATAAAACGGTTCTGTTTGCTCTAAACAGTTGTAAACAAACGTATTACACAGTTTTGTCCATGGGAACAGCGTAGAACTAATTATTCAACAGTTTCTTATAGTTCCCCATGAAACTTAGTGAAAACTTAGCCCCATAATAAGAGTTAACCTCAATTTCTTTTAAACTACGCATTTCCCATGGAATAAAACGGTTCTGTTTGCTCTAAAAAGTTGTAAAAAAACGTATTACAACAGTTTTGTCCATGGGAACAGCGTAGAACTTATTACTTCAACAGTTTCGTATAGTTCCCCATGAAACTTAGTGAAAACTTAGCCCCGTAATAAGAGTTAACCTCAATTTCTTTTAAACTACGCATTTCCCATGGAATAAAACGGTTCTGTTTGCTCTAAAAAGTTGTAAACAAACGTATTACAACAGTTCTGTCCATGGGAACAGCGTAGAACATATTACTTCAACGGTTTCTTATAGTTCCCCATGAAACTTAGTGAAAACTTAGCCCCGTTATTAGAGTTCACCTCAATTTCTTTTAAACTACGCATTTCCCATGGAATAAAACGGTTCTGTTTGCTCTAAAACGTTGTAAAAAACGTATTACAACAGTTCTGTCCATGGGAACAGCGTAGAGCTTATTACTTCAACGGTTTCTTATAGTTCCCCATGAAACTTAGTGAAAACTAAGCCCCGTTATAAGAGTTCACCTCAATTTCTTTTAAACTACACATTTCCCATGGAATAAAACGGTTCTGTTTGCTCCAAAACGTTGCAAACAAACGTATTACAACAGTTCTGTCCATGGGAACAGCGTAGAACTTATTACTTCAACGGTTTCTTATAGTTCCCCATGAAACTTAGTGAAAACTTAGCCCCATAATAAGAGTTCACCTCAATTTCTTTTAAACTACGCATTTCCCATGGAATAAAACGGTTCTGTTTGCTCTAAAACAGTGTAAAAAAACGTATTACAACAGTTCTGTCGATAGGAACAGCGTAGAACTTATTACTTCAACGGTTTCTTATAGTTCCCCATGAAACTTAGTGAAAACTTAGCCCCGTAATAAGATTTCACGTCAATTTCTTTTAAACTACGCATTTCCCCTGGAATAAAACGGTTCTGTTTGCTCTAAAACAGTGTAAAAAAACGTATTACAACAGTTCTGTCGATAGGAACAGCGTAGAACTTATTACTTCAACGGTTTCTTATAGTTCCCCATGAAACTTAGTGAAAACTTAGCCCCGTAATAAGATTTCACGTCAATTTCTTTTAAACTACGCATTTCCCCTGGAATAAAACGGTTCTGTTTGCTCTAAAACGTTGTAAACAAACGTATTACAACAGTTCAGTTGATGGGAACAGCGTAGAACTTATTACTTCGACGGTTTCTTATAGTTCCCATGAAAAATAGTGAAAACTTAGCCCCGTAATAAGAGTTCACCTCAATTTCTTTTAAACTACGCATTTCCCATGGAATAAAACGGTTCTGTTTGCTCTAAAACGTTGTAAACAAACATATTACAACAGTTCTGTCGATGGGAACAGCGTAGAACTTATTACTTCAACGGTTTCTTATAGTTCCCAATGAATTTTAGTGAAAACTTAGCCCCGTAATAAGAGTTCAGCTCAATTTCTTTTAAACTACGCATTTCTCATGGAATAAAACGGTTCTGTTTGCTCTAAAACGTTGTAAACAAACATATTACAACAGTTCTGTCGATGGGAACAGCGTAGAACTTATTACTTCAACGGTTTCTTATAGTTTCCCATGAAACTTAGTGAAAACTTAGCCCCGTAATAAGAGTTCACCTCAATTTCTTTTAAACTACGCATTTTTCATGGAATAAAACGGTTCTGTTTGCTCTAAAACGTTGTAAACAAACGTATTACAACAGTTCTGTCGATGGAAACAGCGTAAGACTTATTTATTCAACGGTTTCTTATAGTTCCCCATGAAACTTAGTGAAAACTTAGCCCCGTAATAAGAGTTCACCTCAATTTCTTTTAAACTACGCATTTCCCATGGAATGAAACGGCTCTGTTTGCTCTAAAACGTTGTAAACAAACGTATTGCAACAGTTCTGTCAATGGGAACAGCGTAGAACTTATCACTTCAACGGTTTCTTATAGTTCCTAATGAAACTTAGTGAAAACTTATTCCCGTAATAAGAGTTCACCTCAATTTCTTTTAAACTACGCATTTCCCATGGAATAAAACGGTTCTGTTTGCTCTAAAATGTTGTAAAAAAACGTATTACAACAGTTCTGTTGATGGGAACAGCGTAGAACTTATTACTTCAACGGTTTCATATAGTTTCCCATGAAACTTAGTGAAAACTTAGCCCCGTAATAAGAGTTCACCTCAATTTCCTTTAAACTACGCATTTCACAAAAAATAAAATAGTGCTGTTTGCTCTAAAACGTTGTAACAAACGTATTACAACAATTCTGTCCATGGGAACAGCGTAGAACTCATTACTTCAACGGTTTCTTATAGTTCCCCATGAAACTTAGTGAAAACTTAGCCCCGTAATAAGAGTTCACCTCAATTTCTTTTAAACTACGCATTTCCCATGCAATAAAACGGTTCTGTTTGCTCTAAAACGTTGTAAACAAACGTATTACAACAGTTCTGTCGATGGGAACAGCGTAGTACTTATTACTTCAACGGTTTCTTATAGTTCCCCATGAAACTTAGTGAAAACTTAGCCCCGTAATAAGAGTTCACCTCAATTTCTTTTAAACTACGCATTTCCCATGGAATAAAACGGCTCTGTTTGCTCTAAAACGTTGTAACAAACGTATTACAACAGTTCTGTCCATGGGAACAGCGTAGAACTTATTACTTCAACGGTTTCTTATAGTTCCCCATGAAACTTAGTGAAAACTTAGCCCCGTAATAAGAGTTCACCTCAATTTCTTTTAAACTACGCATTTCCCATGGAATAAAACGGTTCTGTTTGCTCTAAAACGTTATAAACAAACGTATTACAACAATTCTGTCCATGGGAACAGCGAAAAACTTATTACTTTAACGGTTTCTTATAGTTCCCCATGAAACTTAGTGAAAACTTAGCCCCGTAATAAGAGTTCACCTCAATTTCTTTTAAACTACGCATTTCCCATGGAATAAAACGGTTCTGTTTGCTCTAAAACGTTGTAAACAAACGTATTACAACAGTTCTGTCCATGGGAACAGCGTAGTACTTATTACTTCAACGGTTTCTTATAGTTCCCCATGAAACTTAGTGAAAACTTAGCCCCGTAATAAGAGTTCACCTCATATTCTTTTAAACTACGCATTTCCCATGGAATAAAACGGCTCTGTTTGCTCTAAAACGTTGTAACAAACGTATTACAACAGTTCTGTCCATGGGAACATCGTAGAACTTATAACTTCAACGGTTTCTTATAGTTCCCCATGAAACTTAGTGAAAACTTAGCCCCGTAATAAGAGTTCACCTCAATTTCTTTTAAACTACGCATTTCCCATGGAATAAAACGGTTCTGTTTGCTCTAAAACGTTGTAAACAAACGTATTACAACAGTTCTGTCGATGGGAACAGCGTAGAACTTATTACTTCAACGGTTTCTCATAGTTCCCCATGAAACTTAGTGAAAACTTAGCCCCGTAATAAGACTTCACCTCAATTTCTTTTAAACTACGCATTTTGCATGAAATAAAATGGTTCTGTTTGCTCTAAAACGTTGTAAACAAACGTATTACAACAGTTCTGTCGATGGGAACAGCGTAGAACTTATTACTTCAACGGTTTCTTATAGTTCCCCATGAAACTTAGTAAAACTTAGCCCCATAATAAGAGTTCTCCTCAATATCTTTTAAACTACGCATTTCCCATGGAATAAAACGGCTCTGTTTGCTCTAAAACGTTGTAACAAACGTATTACAACAGTTCTGTCCATGGGAACAGCGTAGAACTTATTACTTCAACGGTTTCTTATAGTTCTCCATGAAACTTAGTGAAAACTTAGCCCCGTAATAAGAGTTCACCTCAATTTCTTTTAAACTACGCATTTCCCATGGAATAAAACGGTTCTGTTTGCTCTAAAACGTTATAAACAAACGTATTACAACAATTCTGTCCATGGGAACAGCGAAAAACTTATTACTTTAACGGTTTCTTATAGTTCCCCATGAAACTTAGTGAAAACTTAGCCCCGTAATAAGAGTTCACCTCAATTTCTTTTAAACTACGCATTTCCCATGGAATAAAACGGTTCTGTTTGCTCTAAAACGTTGTAAACAAACGTATTACAACAGTTCTGTCCATGGGAACAGCGTAGTACTTATTACTTCAACGGTTTCTTATAGTTCCCCATGAAACTTAGTGAAAACTTAGCCCCGTAATAAGAGTTCACCTCATATTCTTTTAAACTACGCATTTCCCATGGAATAAAACGG
This sequence comes from Pelagia noctiluca, assembly GCA_963924455.1. NCBI lineage: Eukaryota > Metazoa > Cnidaria > Scyphozoa > Semaeostomeae > Pelagiidae > Pelagia > Pelagia noctiluca. The sequence continues at coordinate 6,457,943 of OZ004323.1, forward strand.
CTCTGTTTGCTCTAAAACGTTGTAACAAACGTATTACAACAGTTCTGTCCATGGGAACATCGTAGAACTTATAACTTCAACGGTTTCTTATAGTTCCCCATGAAACTTAGTGAAAACTTAGCCCCGTAATAAGAGTTCACCTCAATTTCTTTTAAACTATGCATTTCCCATGGAATAAAACGGTTCTGTTTGCTCTAAAACGTTGTAAACAAACGTATTACAACAGTTCTGTCGATGGGAACAGCGTAGAACTTATTACTTCAACGGTTTCTTATAGTTCCCCATGAAACTTAGTGAAAACTTAGCCCCGTAATAAGACTTCACCTCAATTTCTTTTAAACTACGCATTTTGCATGAAATAAAATGGTTCTGTTTGCTCTAAAACGTTGTAAACAAACGTATTACAACAGTTCTGTCGATGGGAACAGCGTAGAACTTATTACTTCAACGGTTTCTTATAGTTCCCCATGAAACTTAGTAAAACTTAGCCCCATAATAAGAGTTCTCCTCAATATCTTTTAAACTATGCATTTCCCATGGAATAAAACGGTTCTGTTTGCTCTAAAACGTTGTAAACAAACATATTAAAACAGTTCGGTCGATGGGAACAGCGTAGAACTTGTTACTTCAACGGTTTCTTATAATTCCCCATTAAACTTAGTGAAAACTTAGCCCCGTAATAAGAGTTCACCTTAATTTCTTTTAAACTACGCATTTCCCATGGAATAAAACGGTTCCGTTTGCTCTAAAAAGTTGTAAACAAACGTATTAAAACAGTTCTGTCGATGGGAACAGCGTAGAAGTTATTACTTCAACGGTTTCTTATAGTTCCCCATGAAACTTAGTGAAAACTTAGCCCCGTAATAAGAGTTCACCTCAATTTCTTTTAAACTACGCATTTCCCATGGAATAAAACGGCTCTGTTTGCTCTAAAACGTTGTAACAAACGTATTACAACACTTCTGTCCATGGGAACATCGTAGAGCTTATAACTTCAACGGTTTCTTATAGTTCCCCATGAAACTTAGTGAAAACTTAGCCCCGTAATAAGAGTTCACCTCAATTTCTTTTAAACTACGCATTTCCCATGGAATAAAACGGTTCTGTTTGCTCTAAAACGTTGTAAACAAACGTATTACAACAGTTCTGTCGATGGGAACAGCGTAGAACTTATTACTTCAACGGTTTCTTATAGTTCCCCATGAAACTTAGTGAAAACTTAGCCCCGTAATAAGACTTCACCTCAATTTCTTTTAAACGACGCATTTTGCATGAAATAAAATGGTTCTGTTTGCTCTAAAACGTTGTAAACAAACGTATTACAACAGTTCTGTCGATGGGAACAGCGTAGAACTTATTACTTCAACGGTTTCTTATAGTTCCCCATGAAACTTAGTAAAACTTAGCCCCATAATAAGAGTTCTCCTCAATATCTTTTAAACTACGCATTTCCCATGGAATAAAACGGTTCTGTTTGCTCTAAAACGTTGTAAACAAACATATTAAAACAGTTCGGTCGATGGGAACAGCGTAGAACTTGTTACTTCAACGGTTTCTTATAGTTCCCCATTAAACTTAGTGAAAACTTAGCCCAGTAATAAGAGTTCACCTTAATTTCTTTTAAACTACGCATTTCCCATGGAATAAAACGGTTCCGTTTGCTCTAAAAAGTTGTAAACAAACGTATTAAAACAGTTCTGTCGATGGGAACAGCGTAGAAGTTATTACTTCAACGGTTTCTTATAGTTCCCCATGAAACTTAGTGAAAACTTAGCCCCGTAATAAGAGTTCACCTCAATTTCTTTTAAACTACGCATTTCCCATGGAATAAAACGGCTCTGTTTGCTCTAAAACGTTGTAACAAACGTATTACAACAGTTCTGTCCATGGGAACAGTGTAGAACTTATTACTTTAACGGTTTCTTATAGTTCCCCATGAAACTTATTGAAAACTTAGCCCCGTAATAAGAGTTCACCTCAATTTCTTTTAAACTACGCATTTCCCATGGAATAAAACGGTTCTGTTTGCTCTAAAACGTTGTAAACAAACGTATTACAACAGTTCTGTCGATGGGAACAGCGTAGAACTTATAACTTCAACGGTTTCTTATAGTTCCCCATGAAACTTAGTGAAAACTTAGCCCCGTAATAAGACTTCACCTCAATTTCTTTTAAACTACGCATTTTGCATGAAATAAAACGGTTCTGTTTGCTCTAAAACGTTGTAAACAAACGTATTACAACAGTTCTGTCGATGGGAACAGCGTAGAACTTATTACTTCAACGGTTTCTTATAGTTCCCCATGAAACTTAGTGAAAACTTAGCACCGTAATAAGAGTTCTCCTCAATATCTTTTAAACTACGCATTTCCCATGGAATAAAACGGTTCTGTTTGCTCTAAAACGTTGTAAACAAACGTATTACAACAGTTCTGTCGATGGGAACAGCGTAGAACTTATTACTTCAACGGTTTCTTATAGTTCCCCATGAAACTTAGTGAAAACTTAGCCCCGTAATAAGAGTTCTCCTCAATATCTTTTAAACTACGCATTTCCCATGGAATAAAACGGTTCTGTTTGCTCTAAAACGTTGTAAACAAACGTATTAAAACAGTTCGGTCGATGGGAACAGCGTAGAACTTGTTACTTCAACGGTTTCTTATAGTTCCCCATTAAACTTAGTGAAAACTTAGCCCCGTAATAAGAGTTCACCTTAATTTCTTTTAAATTACGCATTTCCCATGGAATAAAACGGTTCCGTTTGCTCTAAAAAGTTGTAAACAAACGTATTAAAACAGTTCTGTCGATGGGAACAGCGTAGAACTTATTACTTCAACGGTTTCTTATAGTTCCCCATGAAACTTAGTGAAAACTTAGCCCCGTAATAAGACTTCACCTCAATTTCTTTTAAACTACGCATATCCCATGGAATAAAACGTATCTCTTTGCTCTAAAACGTTGTAAACAAACGTATTACAACAGTTCTGTCGTTGGGAACAGCGTAGAACTTATTACTTCAACGGTTTCTTATATTTTCTCATGAAACTTAGTGAAAACTTAGCCCCATAATAAGAGTTCACCTCAATTTCTTTTAAACTACGCATTTCCCATGGAATCAAACGGTTCTGTTTGCTCTAAAACGTTGTAAACAAACGTATTACAACAGTTCTGTCAATGGGACCAGCGTAAGACTTATTACTTCAACGGTTTCTTATAGTTCCCCATGAAACTTTCTGAATACTTAGCCCCGTAATAAGAGTTCACCTCAATTTCTTTTAAACTACGCATTTCCCATGGAATAAAACGGTTCTGTTTGCTCTAAAACGTTGTAAACAAACGTATTACAACAGTTCTGTCGATGGGAACAGCGTAGAATTTATTACTTCAACGGTTTCTTATAGTTCCCCATGAAACTTAGTGAAAACTTAGCCCCGTAATAAGAGTTCACCTCAATTTCTTTTAAACTACGCATTTCCCATGGAATAAGACGGTTCTGTTTGCTCTAAAACGTTGTAAACAAACGTATTACAACAGTTCTGTCCATGGGAACAGCGTAGAACTTATTACTTCAACGGTTTCTTATAGTTCCCCATGAAACTTAGTGAAAACTTAGCCCCGTAATAAGAGTTCACCTCAATTTCTTTTAAACTACGCATTTCCCATGGAATAAAACGGTTCTGTTTGCTCTAAAACGTTGTAACAAACTTATTACAACAGTTCTGTCCATGGGAACAGCGTAGAACTTATTACTTCAACGGTTTCTTATAGTTCCCCATGAAACTTAGTGAAAACTTAGCCCCGTAATAAGAGTTCACCTCAATTTCTTTTAAACTACGCATTTCCCATGGAATAAAACGGTTCTGTTTGCTCTAAAACGTTATAAACAAACGTATTACAACAATTCTGTCCATGGGAACAGCGAGAAACTTATTACTTTAACGGTTTCTTATAGTTCCCCATGAAACTTAGTGAAAACTTAGCCCCGTAATAAGAGTTCACCTCAATTTCTTTTAAACTACGCATTTCCCATGGAATAAAACGGTTCTGTTTGCTCTAAAACGTTGTAAACAAACGTATTACAACAGTTCTGTCCATGGGAACAGCGTAGTACTTATTACTTCAACGGTTTCTTATAGTTCCCCATGAAACTTAGTGAAAACTTAGCCCCGTAATAAGAGTTCACCTCAATTTCTTTTAAACTACGCATTTCCCATGGAATAAAACGGCTCTGTTTGCTCTAAAACGTTGTAACAAACGTATTACAACAGTTCTGTCCATGGGAACATCGTAGAACTTATAACTTCAACGGTTTCTTATAGTTCCCCATGAAACTTAGTGAAAACTTAGCCCCGTAATAAGAGTTCACCTCAATTTCTTTTAAACTACGCATTTCCCATGGAATAAAACGGTTCTGTTTGCTCTAAAACGTTGTAAACAAACGTATTACAACAGTTCTGTCGATGGGAACAGCGTAGAACTTATTACTTCAACGGTTTCTTATAGTTCCCCATGAAACTTAGTGAAAACTTAGCCCCGTAATAAGACTTCACCTCAATTTCTTTTAAACTACGCATTTTGCATGAAATAAAATGGTTCTGTTTGCTCTAAAACGTTGTAAACAAACGTATTACAACAGTTCTGTCGATTGGAACAGCGTAGAACTTATTACTTCAACGGTTTCTTATAGTTCCCCATGAAACTTAGTAAAACTTAGCCCCATAATAAGAGTTCTCCTCAATATCTTTTAAACTACGCATTTCCCATGGAATAAAACGGTTCTGTTTGCTCTAAAACGTTGTAAACAAACGTATTACAACAGTTCTGTCGATGGGAACAGCGTAGAACTTATTACTTCAACGGTTTCTTATAGTTCCCCATGAAACTTAGTGAAAACTTAGCCCCGTAATAAGAGTTCTCCTCAATATCTTTTAAACTACGCATTTCCCATGGAATAAAACGGTTCCGTTTGCTCTAAAAAGTTGTAAACAAACGTATTAAAACAGTTCTGTCGATGGGAACAGCGTAGAAGTTATTACTTTAACGGTTTCTTATAGTTCCCCATGAAACTTAGTGAAAACTTAGCCCCGTAATAAGAGTTCACCTTAATTTCTTTTAAACTACGCATTTCCCATGGAATAAAACGGTTCCGTTTGCTCTAAAAAGTTGTAAACAAACGTATTAAAACAGTTCTGTCGATGGGAACAGCGTAGAAGTTATTACTTTAACGGTTTCTTATAGTTCCCCATGAAACTTAGTGAAAACTTAGCCCCGTAATAAGAGTTCACCTCAATTTCTTTTAAACTACGCATTTCCCATGGAATAAAACGGCTCTGTTTGCTCTAAAACGTTGTAACAAACGTATTACAACAGTTCTGTCCATGGGAACAGCGTAGAACTTATTACTTTAACGGTTTCTTATAGTTCCCCATGAAACTTATTGAAAACTTAGCCCCGTAATAAGAGTTCACCTCAATTTCTTTTAAACTACGCATTTCCCATGGAATAAAACGGTTCTGTTTGCTCTAAAACGTTGTAAACAAACGTATTACAACAGCTCTGTCGATGGGAACAGCGTAGAACTTATAACTTCAACGGTTTCTTATAGTTCCCCATGAAACTTAGTGAAAACTTAGCCCCGTAATAAGACTTCACCTCAATTTCTTTTAAACTACGCATTTTGCATGAAATAAAACGGTTCTGTTTGCTCTAAAACGTTGTAAACAAAGGTATTACAACAGTTCTGTCGATGGGAACAGCGTAGAACTTATTACTTCAACGGTTTCTTATAGTTCCCCATGAAACTTAGTGAAAACTTAGCCCCGTAATAAGAGTTCTCCTCAATATCTTTTAAACTACGCATTTCCCATGGAATAAAACGGTTCTGTTTGCTCTAAAACGTTGTAAACAAACGTATTACAACAGTTCTGTCGATGGGAACAGCGTAGAACTTATTACTTCAACGGTTTCTTATAGTTCCCCATGAAACTTAGTGAAAACTTAGCCCCGTAATAAGAGTTCTCCTCAATATCTTTTAAACTACGCATTTCCCATGGAATAAAACGGTTCTGTTTGCTCTAAAACGTTGTAAACAAACGTATTAAAACAGTTCGGTCGATGGGAACAGCGTAGAACTTGTTACTTCAACGGTTTCTTATAGTTCCCCATTAAACTTAGTGAAAACTTAGCCCCGTAATAAGAGTTCACCTTAATTTCTTTTAAACTACGCATTTCCCATGGAATAAAACGGTTCCGTTTGCTCTAAAAAGTTGTAAACAAACGTATTAAAACAGTTCTGTCGATGGGAACAGCGTAGAACTTATTACTTCAACGGTTTCTTATAGTTCCCCATGAAACTTAGTGAAAACTTAGCCCCGTAATAAGACTTCACCTCAATTTCTTTTAAACCACGCATATCCCATGGAATAAAACGTATCTCTTTGCTCTAAAACGTTGTAAACAAACGTATTACAACAGTTCTGTCGTTGGGAACAGCGTAGAACTTATTACTTCAACGGTTTCTTATAGTTTCCCATGAAACTTAGTGAAAACTTAGCCCCATAATAAGAGTTCACCTCAATTCCTTTTAAACTACGCATTTCCCATGGAATCAAACGGTTCTGTTTGCTCTAAAACGTTGTAAACAAACGTATTACAACAGTTCTGTCAATGGGACCAGCGTAAGACTTATTACTTCAACGGTTTCTTATAGTTCCCCATGAAACTTTCTGAATACTTAGCCCCGTAATAAGAGTTCACCTCAATTTCTTTTAAACTACGCATTTCCCATGGAATAAAACGGTTCTGTTTGCTCTAAAACGTTGTAAACAAACGTATTACAACAGTTCTGTCCATGGGAACAGCGTAAAACTTATTACTTCAACGCTTTCTTATAGTTCCCCATGAAGCTTAATGAAAACTTAGCCCCGTAATAAGAGTTCACCTCAATTTCTTTTAAACTACGCATTTCCAATGGAATCAAACAGTTCTGTTTGCTCTAAAACGTTGTAAACAAACGTATTACAACAGTTCTGTCGATGGGAACATCGTAGAACTTATTACTTCAACGGTTTCTTATAGTTCCCCATGAAACTTATTGAAAACTTAGCCCCGTAATAAAAGTTCACCTCAATTTCTTTTAAACTACGCATTTCCCATCGAATAAAACGGTTCTGTTTGCTCCAAAAACGTTGTAAACAAACGTATTACAACAGTTCTGTCCATGGGAACAACGTAGAACTTAATACTTCAACGGTTTCTTATAGTTCCCCATGAAACTTAGTGAAAACTTAGCCCCGTAATAAGAGTTCACCTCAATTTCTTTTAAACTACGCATTTCCCGTGGAATAAAACGGTTCTGTTTGCTCTAAAACGTTGTAAACAAACGTATTACAACGGTTCTGTCCATGGGAACAGCGTAGAACTTATTACTTCAACGGTTTCTTATAGTTCCCCATGAAAGTTAGTGAAAACTTAGCCCCGTAATAAGAGTTCACCTCAATTTCTTTTAAACTACGCATTTCCCATGGAATAAAACGGTTCTGTTTGCTCTAAAACAGTGTAAAAAAACGTATTACAACAGTTCTGTCGATAGGAACAGCGTAGAACTTATTACTTCAACGGTTTCTTATAGTTCCTAATGAAACTTAGTGAAAACTTATTCCCGTAATAAGAGTTCACCTCAATTTCTTTTAATCAACGCATTTCCCATGGAATAAAACGGTTCTGTTTGCTCTAAAATGTTGTAAAAAAACGTATTACAACAGTTCTGTCGATGGGAACAGCGTAGAACTTATTACTTCAACGGTTTCTTATAGTTTCCAATGAAACTTAGTGAAAACTTAGCCCCGTAATAAGAGTTCACCTCAATTTCTTTTAAACTACGCATTTCCCATCAAATAAAACGGTGCTGTTTGCTCTAAAACGTTGTAACAAACGTATTACAACAATTCTGTCCAAGGGAACAGCGTAGAACTTATTACTTCAACGGTTTCTTATAGTTCCCCATGAAACTTAGTGAGAACTTAGCCCCATAATAAGAGTTCACCTCAATTTCTTTTAAACTACGCATTTCCCATGGAATAAAACGGTTCTGTTAGCTCTAAAACGTTGTAAACAAACATATTACAACAGTTCTGCCGATAAGAACAGCGTAGAACTTATTACTTCAACGGTTTCTTATAGTTCCCCATGAAACTTAGTGAAAACTTAGCCCCGTAATAAGAGTTCACCTCAATTTCTTTTAAACTACGCATTTTTCATGGAATAAAACGGTTCTGTTTGGTCTAAAACGTTGTAAACAAACGTATTACAACAGTTCTGTCGATGGAAACAGCGTAGAACTTAATGCTTCAACGGTTTCTTATAGTTCCCCATGAAACTTAGTGAAAACTTAGCCCCGTAATAAGAGTTCACCTCAATTTCTTTTAAACTACGCATTTCCCATGGAATAAAACGGTTCTGTTTGCTCTAAAACGTTGTAAACAAACGTATTACAACAGTTCTGTCGATGGGAACAGCGTAAGACTTATTACTTCAACGGTTTCTTATAGTTCCCCATGAAACTTAGTGAAAACTTAGCCCCATAATAAGAGTTCACCTCCATTTATTTTAAACTACGCATTTCCCATGGAATGAAACGGTTCTGATTGCTCTAAAACGTTGTAAACAAACGTATTACAACAGTTCTGTCAATGGGAACAGCGTAGAACTTATCACTACAACGGTTTCTTATAGTTTCTAATGAAACTTAGTGAAAACTTATTCCCGTAATAAGAGTTCACCTCAATTTCTTTTAATCTACGCATTTCCCATGGAATAAAACGGTTCTGTTTGCTCTAAAATGTTGTAAAAAAACGTATTACAACAGTTCTGTCGATGGGAACAGCGTAGAACTTATTACTTCAACGGTTTCTTATAGTTTCCAATGAAACTTAGTGAAAACTTAGCCCCGTAATAAGAGTTCACCTCAATTTCTTTTAAACTACGCATTTCCCATCAAATAAAACGGTGCTGTTTGCTCTAAAACGTTGTAACAAACGTATTACAACAATTCTGTCCATGGGAACAGCGTAGAACTTATTACTTCAACGGTTTCTTATAGTTCCCCATGAAACTTAGTGAAAACTTAGCCCCGTAATAAGAGTTCACCTCAATTTCTTTTAAACTACGCATTTCCAATGGAATAAAACGGTTCTGTTTGCTCTAAAACGTTGTAAACAAACGTATTACAACAGTTCTGTCCATGGGAACAGCGTAGAGCTTATTACTTCAACGGTTTCTTATAGTTCCCCATGAAACTTAGTGAAAACTTAGCCCCGTAATAAGAGTTCACCTCAATTTCTTTTAAACTACGCATTTCCCCGGGAATAAAACGGTTCTGTTTGCTCTAAAACGTTGTAAACAAACGTATTACAACAGTTCTGTCGATGGGAAAAGCGTAGAAATTATTACTTCGACGGTTTCTTATAGTTCCCATGAAACATAGTGAAAACTTAGCCCCGTAATAAGGGTTCACCTGAATTTCTTTTAAACTACGCATTTCCCATGGAATAAAACGGTTCTGTTTGCTCTAAAACGTTGTAAACAATCGTATTACAACAATTCTGTCCATGGGAACAGCGTAGAACTTATTACTTCAACGGTTTCTTATAGTTCCCCATGAAACTTAGTGAAAACTTAGCCCCGTAATAAGAGTTCATCTCAATTTCTTTTAAACTACGCATTTCCCCGGGAATAAAACGGTTCTGTTTTCTCTAAAACGTTGTAAACAAACGTATTACAACGGTTCTGTCGATGGGAAAAGCGTAGAACTTATTACTTCGACGGTTTCTTATAGTTCCCATGAAACATAGTGAAAACTTAGCCCCGTAATAAGGGTTCACCTGAATTTCTTTTAAACTACGCATTTCCCATGGAATAAAACGGTTCTGTTTGCTCTAAAACTTTGTAAACAAACATATTACAACAGTTCTGTCGATGGGAACAGCGTAGAACTTATTACTTCAACGGTTTCTTATAGTACCCCATGAAACTTAGTGAGAACTTAGCCCCGTAATAAGAGTTCACCTCAATTTCTTTTAAACTACGCATTTCCCATGGAATAAAACGGTTCTGTTTGCACTAAAACGTTGTAAACAAACATATTACAACAGTTCTGCCGATGGGAACAGCGTAGAACTTATTACTTCAACGGTTTCTTATAGTTCCCCATGAAACTTAGTGAAAACTTAGCCCCGTAATAAGAGTTCACCTCAATTTCTTTTAAACTACGCATTTTTCTTGGAATAAAACGGTTCTGTTTGCTCTAAAACGTTGTAAACAAACGTATTACAACAGTTCTGTCGATGGAAACAGCGTAGAACTTATTACTTCGACGGTTTCTTATAGTTCCCATGAAACATATTGAAAACTTAGCCCCGTAATAAGAGTTCACCTCAATTTCTTTTAAACTACGCATTTCCCATCAAATAAAACGGTGCTGTTTGCTCTAAAACGTTGTAACAAACGTATTACAACAATTCTGTCCATGGGAACAGCGTAGAACTTATTACTTCAACGGTTTCTTATAGTTCCCCATGAAACTTAGTGAAAACTTAGCCCCGTAATAAGAGTTCACCTCAATTTCTTTTAAACTACGCATTTCCAATGGAATAAAACGGTTCTGTTTGCTCTAAAACGTTGTAAACAAACGTATTACAACAGTTCTGTCCATGGAAACAGCGTAGAACTTATTACTTCAACGGTTTCTTATAGTTCCCCATGAAACTTAATGAAAACTTAGCCCCGTAATAAGAGTTCACCTCAATTTCTTTTAAACTACGCATTTCCCCGGGAATAAAACGGTTCTGTTTGCTCTAAAACGTTGTAAACAAACGTATTACAACAGTTCTGTCGATGGGAAAAGCGTAGAACTTATTACTTCGACGGTTTCTTATAGTTCCCATGAAACATAGTGAAAACTTAGCCCCGTAATAAGGGTTCACCTGAATTTCTTTTAAACTACGCATTTCCCATGGAATAAAACGGTTCTGTTTGCTCTAAAACGTTGTAAACAAACATATTACAACAGTTCTGTCGATGGGAACAGCGTAGAACTTATTACTTCAACGGTTTCTTATAGTTCCCCATGAAACTTAGTGAGAACTTAGCCCCGTAATAAGAGTTCACCTCAATTTCTTTTAAACTACGCATTTCCCATGGAATAAAACGGTTCTGTTTGCTCTAAAACGTTGTAAACAAACATATTACAACAGTTCTGCCGATGGGAACAGCGTACAACTTATTACTTCAACGGTTTCTTATAGTTCCCCATGAAACTTAGTGAAAACTTAGCCCCGTAATAAGAGTTCACCTCAATTTCTTTTAAACTACGCATTTCCCCGGGAATAAAACGGTTCTGTTTGCTCTAAAACGTTGTAAACAAACGTATTACAACAGTTCTGTCGATGGGAAAAGCGTAGAACTTATTACTTCGACGGTTTCTTATAGTTCCCATGAAACATAGTGAAAACTTAGCCCCGTAATAAGGGTTCACCTGAATTTCTTTTAAACTACGCATTTCCCATGGAATAAAACGGTTCTGTTTGCTCTAAAACGTTGTAAACAAACATATTACAACACTTCTGTCGATGGGAACAGCGTAGAACTAATTACTTCAACGGTTTCTTATAGTTCCCCATGAAACTTAGTGAGAACTTAGCCCCGTAATAAGAGTTCACCTCAATTTCTTTTAAACTACGCATTTCCCATGGAATAAAACGGTTCTGTTTGCTCTAAAACGTTGTAAACAATCATATTACAACATTTCTGCCGATGGGAACAGCGTAGAACTTATTACTTCAACGGTTTCTTATAGTTCCCCATGAAACTTAGTGAAAACTTAGCCCCGTAATAAGAGTTCACCTCAATTGCTTTTAAACTACGCATTTTTCATGGAATAAAACGGTTCTGTTTGCTCTAAAACGTTGTAAACAAACGTATTACAACAGTTCTGTCGATGGAAACAGCGTAGAACTTATTACTTCAACGGTTTCTTATAGTTCCCCATGAAACTTAGTGAAAACTTAGCCCCGTAATAAGAGTTCACCTTAATTTCTTTTAAACTACGCATTTTTCATGGAATAAAACGGTTCTGTTTGCTCTAAAACGTTGTAAACAAACGTATTACAACAGTTCTGTCGATGGAAACAGCGTAGAACTTAATGCTTCAACGGTTTCTTATAGTTCCCCATGAAACTTAGTGAAAACTTAGCCCCGTAATAAGAGTTCACCTCAATTTCTTTTAAACTACGCATTTCCCATGGAATAAAACGGTTCTGTTTGCTCTAAAACGTTGTAAACAAACATATTACAACAGTTCTGCCGATGGGAACAGCGTAGAACTTATTACTTCAACGGTTTCTTATAGTTCCCCACTAAACTTAGTGAAAACTTAGCCCCGTAATAAGAGTTCACCTTAATTTCTTTTAAACTACGCATTTTTCATGGAATAAAACGGTTCTGTTTGCTCTAAAACGTTGTAAACAAACGTATTACAACAGTTCTGTCGATGGAAACAGCGTAGAACTTAATGCTTCAACGGTTTCTTATAGTTCCCCATGAAACTTAGTGAAAACTTAGCCCCATAATAAGAGTTCACCTCAATTTCTTTTAAACTACGCATTTCCCATGGAATAAAACGGTTCTGTTTGCTCTAAAACGTTGTAAACAAACGTATTACAACAGTTCTGTCGATGGAAACAGCGTAGAACTTAATGCTTCAACGGTTTCTTATAGTTCCCCATGAAACTTAGTGAAAACTTAGCCCCGTAATAAGAGTTCACCTCAATTTCTTTTAAACTACGCATTTCCCATGGAATAAAACGGTTCTGTTTGCTCTAAAACGTTGTAAACAAACATATTACAACAGTTCTGCCGATGGGAACAGCGTAGAACTTATTACTTCAACGGTTTCTTATAGTTCCCCACTAAACTTAGTGAAAACTTAGCCCCGTAATAAGAGTTCACCTTAATTTCTTTTAAACTACGCATTTTTCATGGAATAAAACGGTTCTGTTTGCTCTAAAACGTTGTAAACAAACGTATTACAACAGTTCTGTCGATGGAAACAGCGTAGAACTTAATGCTTCAACGGTTTCTTATAGTTCCCCATGAAACTTAGTGAAAACTTAGCCCCATAATAAGAGTTCACCTCAATTTCTTTTAAACTACGCATTTCCCATGGAATAAAACGGTTCTGTTTGCTCTAAAACGTTGTAAACAAACGTATTACAACAGTTCTGTCGATGGGAACAGCGTAAGACTTATTACTTCAACGGTTTCTTTTAGTTCCCCATGAAACTTAGTGAAAACTTAGCCCCGTAATAAGAGTTCACCTCAATTTCTTTTAAACTACGCATTTCCCATGGAATGAAACTGTTCTGTTTGCTCTAAAACGTTGTAAACAAACGTATTACAACAGTTCTGTCAATGGGAACAGCGTAGAACTTATCACTTCAACGGTTTCTTATAGTTCCTAATGAAACTTAGTGAAAACTTATTCCCGTAATAAGAGTTCACCTCAATTTCTTTTAAACTACGCATTTCCCATGGAATAAAACGGTTCTGTTTGCTCTAAAATGTTGTAAAAAACGTATTACAACTGCTCTGTCGATGGGAACAGCGTAGAACTTATTACTTCAACGGTTTCTTATAGTTTCCCATGAAACTTAGTGAAAACATAGCCCCGTAATAAGAGTTCACCTCAATTTCTTTTAAACTACGCATTTCCCATCAAATAAAACGGTGCTGTTTGCTCTAAAACGTTGTAACAAACGTATTACAACAATTCTGTCCATGGGAACAGCGTAGAACTTATTACTTCAACGATTTCTTATAGTTCCCCATGAAACTTAGTGAAAACTTAGCCCTGTAATAAGAGTTCACCTCAATTTCTTTTAAACTACGCATTTCCCATGGAATAAAACGGTTCTGTTAGCTCTAAAACGTTGTAAACAAACGTATTACAACAGTTCTGTCCATGGGAACAGCGTAGTACTTATTACTTCAACGGTTTCTTATAGTTCCCCATGAGACTTAGTGAAAACTTAGCCCCGTAATAAGAGTTCACCTCAATTTCTTTTAAACTACGCATTTCCCATGGAATAAAACGGTTCTGTTTGCTCTAAAACGTTGTAACAAACGTATTACAACAGTTCTGTCCATGGGAACAGCGTAGAACTTATTACTTCAACGGTTTCTTATAGTTCCCCATGAAACTTAGTGAAGACTTAGCCCCGTAATAATAGTTCACCTCAATTTCTTTTAAACTACGCATTTCCCATGGAATAAAACGGTTCTGTTTGCTCTAAAACGTTGTAAACAAACGTATTACAACAGTTCTGTCGATGGGAAAAGCGTAGAACTTATTACTTCGACGGTTTCTTATAGTTCCCATGAAACATAGTGAAAACTTAGCCCCGTAATAAGGGTTCACCTGAATTTCTTTTAAACTACGCATTTCCCATGGAATAAAACGGTTCTGTTTGCTCTAAAACGTTGTAAACAAACATATTACAACACTTCTGTCGATGGGAACAGCGTAGAACTTATTACTTCAACGGTTTCTTATAGTTCCCCATGAAACTTAGTGAGAACTTAGCCCCGTAATAAGAGTTCACCTCAATTTCTTTTAAACTACGCATTTCCCATGGAATAAAACGGTTCTGTTTGCTCTAAAACGTTGTAAACAATCATATTACAACATTTCTGCCGATGGGAACAGCGTAGAACTTATTACTTCAACGGTTTCTTATAGTTCCCCATGAAACTTAGTGAAAACTTAGCCCCGTAATAAGAGTTCACCTAAAATGCTTTTAAACTACGCATTTTTCATGGAATAAAACGGTTCTGTTTGCTCTAAAACGTTGTAAACAAACGTATTACAACAGTTCTGTCGATGGAAACAGCGTAGAACTTATTACTTCAACGGTTTCTTATAGTTCCCCATGAAACTTAGTGAAAACTTAGCCCCGTAATAAGAGTTCACCTTAATTTCTTTTAAACTACGCATTTTTCATGGAATAAAACGGTTCTGTTTGCTCTAAAACGTTGTAAACAAACGTATTACAACAGTTCTGTCGATGGAAACAGCGTAGAACTTAATGCTTCAACGGTTTCTTATAGTTCCCCATGAAACTTAGTGAAAACTTAGCCCCGTAATAAGAGTTCACCTCAATTTCTTTTAAACTACGCATTTCCCATGGAATAAAACGGTTCTGTTTGCTCTAAAACGTTGTAAACAAACATATTACAACAGTTCTGCCGATGGGAACAGCGTAGAACTTATTACTTCAACGGTTTCTTATAGTTCCCCACTAAACTTAGTGAAAACTTAGCCCCATAATAAGAGTTCACCTTAATTTCTTTTAAACTACGCATTTTTCATGGAATAAAACGGTTCTGTTTGCTCTAAAACGTTGTAAACAAACGTATTACAACAGTTCTGTCGATGGAAACAGCGTAGAACTTAATGCTTCAACGGTTTCTTATAGTTCCCCATGAAACTTAGTGAAAACTTAGCCCCATAATAAGAGTTCACCTCAATTTCTTTTAAACTACGCATTTCCCATGGAATAAAACGGTTCTGTTTGCTCTAAAACGTTGTAAACAAACGTATTACAACAGTTCTGTCGATGGGAACAGCGTAAGACTTATTACTTCAACGGTTTCTTTTAGTTCCCCATGAAACTTAGTGAAAACTTAGCCCCGTAATAAGAGTTCACCTCAATTTCTTTTAAACTACGCATTTCCCATGGAATGAAACTGTTCTGTTTGCTCTAAAACGTTGTAAACAAACGTATTACAACAGTTCTGTCAATGGGAACAGCGTAGAACTTATCACTTCAACGGTTTCTTATAGTTCCTAATGAAACTTAGTGAAAACTTATTCCCGTAATAAGAGTTCACCTCAATTTCTTTTAAACTACGCATTTCCCATGGAATAAAACGGTTCTGTTTGCACTAAAATGTTGTAAAAAACGTATTACAACTGCTCTGTCGATGGGAACAGCGTAGAACTTATTACTTCAACGGTTTCTTATAGTTTCCTATGAAACTTAGTGAAAACATAGCCCCGTAATAAGAGTTCACCTCAATTTCTTTTAAACTACGCATTTCCCATCAAATAAAACGGTGCTGTTTGCTCTAAAACGTTGTAACAAACGTATTACAACAATTCTGTCCATGGGAACAGCGTAGAACTTATTACTTCAACGATTTCTTATAGTTCCCCATGAAACTTAGTGAAAACTTAGCCCCGTAATAAGAGTTCACCTCAATTTCTTTTAAACTACGCATTTCCCATGGAATAAAACGGTTCTGTTAGCTCTA
The DNA here is from genome assembly GCA_963924455.1 of Pelagia noctiluca. NCBI lineage: Eukaryota > Metazoa > Cnidaria > Scyphozoa > Semaeostomeae > Pelagiidae > Pelagia > Pelagia noctiluca. The sequence goes on from OZ004323.1 coordinate 6,474,311, forward strand.
AAACGTTGTAAACAAACGTATTACAACAGTTCTGTCCATGGGAACAGCGTAGTACTTATTACTTCAACGGTTTCTTATAGTTCCCCATGAGACTTAGTGAAAACTTAGCCCCGTAATAAGAGTTCACCTCAATTTCTTTTAAACTACGCATTTCCCATGGAATAAAACGGTTCTGTTTGCTCTAAAACGTTGTAACAAACGTATTACAACAGTTCTGTCCATGGGAACAGCGTAGAACTTATTACTTCAACGGTTTCTTATAGTTCCCCATGAAACTTAGTGAAAACTTAGCCCCGTAATAAGAGTTCACCTCAATTTCTTTTAAACTACGCATTTCCCATGGAATAAAACGGTTCTGTTTGCTCTAAAACGTTGTAAACAAACGTATTACAACAGTTCTGTCCATGGGAACAGCGTAGAACTTATTACTTCAACGGTTTCTTATAGTTCCCCATGAAACTTAAAAAAAAACTTAGCCCCGTAATAAGAGTTAACCTCAATTTCTTTTAAACTACGCATTTTTCATGGAATAAAACGGTTCTGTTTGCTCTAAAATGTTGTAAACAAACGTAATACAACAGTTCTGTCCATGGGAACAGCGTAGAACTGTTTACTTCAACAGTTTCTTATAGTTCTCCATGAAACTTTGTGAAAACTTAGCTCCGTAATAAGAGTTCACCTCAATTTCTTTTAAACTACGCATTTCCCATGGAATAAAACAGTTCTGTTTGCTCTAAAACGTTGTAAACAATCGTATTACAACAATTCTGTCCATGGGAACAGCGTAGAACTTATTACTTCAACGGTTTCTTATAGTTCCCCATGAAACTTTGTGAAAACTTAGCCCTGTAATAAGAGTTCACCTCAATTTCTTTTAAACTACGCATTTCCCATGGAATAAAACGGTTCTGTTTGCTCTAAAACGTTGTAAACAAACGTATTACAACAGTTCTGTCGATGGGAACAGCGTAGAACTTATTACTTCAACGGTTTCTTATAGTTCCCCATGAAACTTAGTGAAAACTTAGCCCCGTAATAAGAGTTCACCTCAATTTCTTTTAAACTACGCATTTTCCATTGAATAAAACGGTTCTGTTAGCTCTAAAACGTTGTAAACAAACGTATTACAACAGTTTTGTCCATGGGAACAGCGTAGAACTTATTATTACAACGGTTTCTTATAGTTCCCCATGAAACTTAGTGAAAACTTAGCCCCGTAATAAGACTTCACCTCAATTTCTTTTAAACTACGCATTTTGCATGAAATAAAACGGTTCTGTTTGCTCTAAAACGTTGTAAACAAACGTATTACAACAGTTCTGTCGATGAGAACAGCGTAGAACTTATTACTTCAACGGTTTCTTTTAGTTCCCCATGAAACTTAGTGAAAACTTAGCCCCGTAATAAGAGTTCACCTCAATTTCTTTTAAACTACGCATTTTCTATGGAATAAAACGGTTCTGTTTGCTCTAAAACATTGTAAACAAACGTATTACAACAGTTCTGTCGATGGGAACAGCGTAGAACTTATTACTTCAACGGTTTCTTATAGTTCCCTATGAAACTTAGTGAAAACTTAGCCCCGTAATATGAGTTCACCTCAATTTCTTTTAAACTTCGCATTTCCCATGGAATAAAACGGTTGTGTTTGCTCTAAAACGTTGTAAACAAACGTATTACAACAGTTCTGTCGATGGGAACAGCGTAGAACTTATTACTTCAACGGTTTCTTATAGTTCCCCATGAAACTTAGTGAAAACTTAGCCCCGTAATAAGAGTTCACCTCAATTTCTTTTAAACTACGCATTTTCTATGGAATAAAACGGTTCTGTTTGCTCTAAAACGTTGTAAACAAACGTATTACAACAGTTCTGTCGATGGGAACAGGGTAGAACTTATTACTTCAACGGTTTCTTATAGTTCCCCATGAAACTTAGTGAAAACTAAGCCCCGTAATAAGAGTTCACCTCAATTTCTTTTGAACTACGCATTTCCCATGGAATAAAACGGTTCTGTTTGCTCTAAAACGTTGTAAACAAACATATTACAACAGTTCTGTCCATGGGAACAGCGTAGAACTTATTACTTCAACGCTTTCTTATAGTTCCCCAGGAAACTTAGTGAAAACTTGGCCCCGTAATAAGAGTTCACCTCAATTTCTCTTAAACTACGCATTTCCCATGGAATAAAACGTATCTCTTTGCTCTAAAACGTTGTAAACAAACTTATTACAACAGTTTTGTCGATGGGAACAGCGTAGAACTTATTACTTCAACGCTTTCTTATAGTTCCCCATGAAACTTAGTGAAAACTTAGCCCCATAATAAGAGTTCACCTCAATTTCTTTTAAACTATGCATTTCCCATGGAATCAAACGGTTCTGTTTGCTCTAAAACGTTGTAAACAAACATATTACAACAGTTCTGTCGATAGGAACAGCGTAAGACTAATTACTTCAACGTTTTCTTATAGTTCCCCATCAATCTTAGTGAATACTTAGCCCCGTAATAAGAGTTCACCTCAATTTCTTTTAAACTACGCATTTCCCATGGAATATAACGTATCTCTTTGCTCTAAAATGTTGTAAACAAACGTATTACAACAGTTCTGTCCATGGGAACAGCGTAGAACTTAATACTTCAACGGTTTCTTATAGTTCCCCATGAAACTTAGTGAAAACTTAGCCCCGTAATAAGATTTCACCTCAATTTCTTTTAAACTACGCATTTCCCATGGAATAAAACGGCTCTGTTTGCTCTAAAACGTTGTAAACAAACGTATTACAACAGTTTTGTCGATGGGAACAGCGTAGAACTTATTACTTCAACGGTTTCTTATAGTTCCCCATGAAACTTAGTGAAAACTTAGCCCCGTAATAAGAGTTCACCTCAATTTCTTTTAAACTACGCATTTCCCATGGAATAAAACGGTTCTGTTTGCTCTAAAACGTTGTAAATCCCGCAGTTTCGTGAAACTGAGGTTAACGAAGGAGGAGCAATCGATTGTCTCTTTGTCCTCTCTTTCAACCACTTCGTGGTTCAAAGCTATTATTCCTTCGTAGATAGTTAGACCTTTGTCGGTTTCTTGTTCATCGTTATTTCGTTCTTTACCAGAGATATTATGTGGTCAAGGATTATTTTCATCATGCTTTTACCTACTGGATTATTTTACCTAAACGTTGATATGAGAAAGCCTGGTAGAGAACCTTCCTTTGGAGCTCAAGAAGACGTTACATAACATCGTATACCTGAGTCACTGATGGGCCTCGCCAACTGGAAAGCCCTGCCTCGTGAGACTTAGTTGTTACGAGCTGCCAAGAACAACCTCAGCTGAACGGGATCAAAAGCCGCTTTTGCCTAGCGTCCTTCGACCATTTTAAGTATACTCCAGCAATTCCTGTCCGTTCTCTCTCAATCATGCCGGAACGAGAAGAAATCAAGACCCTCAAGCCTTTCGCAGCTAGGCCTAACAGTGACAGGCCTGATGAAACCGATATCATCTCCCTTAGCCTTGCGGATCTTCCATTCACTGTTAGGCAAGATAGTTCCTTTGCATCTACCACTGGGCTTGCCAATATTATACGCCCTCTCTCTCGTCAGTCTTTCAAGAAAAAGAAACAGTGCCTTCCATGCTCTCCCTCACCACTGATTCAAATCGATCACAAGACATCAAAAATCTCGCTCCTGCTCTTTCATGAACTATCGCTGAAGTATACTGAGAGACCTTGGAATATCTCTTTCTTGATATCTCTAATTTGCTGAAGTCTTTTCAAGGAAAGATGGTCACCTCAGGTTGAACTGCCTTGGTTTCATCCAACATCATAATCGCAATAAATCATCAGATGGCTGTATGTAAAGGATGATCTCTCACAAGTCTGTATTCAGAATATTTGAAGCTGTGTAAGTACATTATAATAATCATAATCATAATAAGATCAATAACCTGTGATCCTTCTTCCTGTCTGGCACATTTGGTACACACAGCTACAGTGTAAGTTCGAGTTACATTTCTCGGTTTTTTGCTCTTTAATCAAACAAAATAAGTAAGGATCCATCCAATTGAACAATTATCTGAAACATTACGTCTTTAAGTATACATCACAATCCCATGACAACGGTGGAAACATTTCTGAATTCACTATTGACTCGTCAACACTAGGAGACAGTTTTTCTTTCAGCCCAGAGCCCCGCAGATTAAATTTTGTTTAAAGCTGAACAAAATATTAAACTTTCTCTTTGTCTTCATTCTATGTTGAATTGCCATGGTTTCATCCAACATCATAATCGCAATAAATCATCAGATGGTGCTACGTAAAGGATGACCTCTCACAAGTCTGTATTCAGAATATTCGAAGCTGTGTAAGTACATACATAATCATACTCATCATCATAATTAGAGCAATAACAAACTGCACTGCATACAGAATTGTTGTTGTGGAAAGTTTAATTAGATGGTTATAAATGGCTTGAAAGAGTTAACAGTACTAACGAGGAAAACGTATAGGTTTGGTGCGCTATTCCATTATTTAAAAAGGTTTATCTATGCCAATGAATTAGAATTATTAGAATTAGAATTTATATAAAATTAACCAAACAACGTCGCAAATCACTTTCTCAAGTAACCAAGCACCACCAATCTCCAACAGCACCCTCTTCTCTAATAATTGTGCATTACAATGTTCCTTTCATTCAATAACTCATATTAACAATGTTTCTTTGTGTTTATTTTATGTGGCGATGCCTTGGTTCCACCCGACATAACGAAACGGAAACCAAATATAATCATCAAATGGTCCAATGCGGAGGATATCTTCTTCCCAGACTGTATTTAAAGAATTAGAAGTGGCTCAAATACAGTATGACCTTCGTGTGTCACATCATCAACCAAGTAAATCCACAAGACATGCACCTAGCATTGAAAATACGAAAGCAACTGCTAGCAAAAAAAAGGGAGTTGTCTCCTGGCAACATAGAATTAAGTTCTACGTAGTTTCCAGTAAGTAATGTATAGAGAAGTATTATGACGAAAAAAATAGTTAAGAAGTAAAGGTCTAAACAAATTCATCAAGGTATTGGGCTTTTGGTCTAGAACTTGCTACCAGCAATAGATTTGTACTCCCAACTCTGGTATCCGTAAATTTCCGGGCTTGCTGGTCTCCCCTAACCACCTATCCTCTCCTAGATAGTTAGTCGAAAGCGGCTGGGGTCAAGTACCACTCACAACAACCCTAGCTAGGTCGTATTTAATTATAGTGGCCCTGGTCACAGAATCAATGATCCAGACCACCACTACGACTGTAATATCGATTATCATAGCATCCTGTTCACAACTTAGAACTCTGTTAAACATCACCGATAGCGTCTCTCAGAAACGTGCTAATACCGGAAACGGGCAATTAAACTGCTTGCAACCATAAAATGTTCCTCCTGCATGTGGTAGACCTACTTGGGCGAGACTTTGGCGGTTATGGCCACCGATCGGGTGGCAGTTATTTAGTTATAGCTACTATATACGTTTCCATAACTTGGACCCTCTATTAGGCACTAGTCAAATTATCGCAATTATCTGTATGACTTAGACAACACATGTGTTAATTCGTAGTTAAGCCGACTCCTGTCACACTGCAGCCAAGAGAAGTTGCAACGGCAGGGCCACCAGCATAAGTTGTAGTTAAGCCGACTCCTGTCACACTGCGACCAGGAAAAGGCGCAACGGCAGGGCCACCGGCATAATTTGTAGTTAAGCCGACTCCTGTCACACTGCGACCAGAAAAAGGCGCAACGGCAGAGCCACCAGCATAAGTTGTAGTTAAGCCGACTCCTGTCACACTGCGACCAGGAAAAGGCGCAACGGCAGGGCCACCGGCATAAGTTGTAGTTAAGCCGACTCCTGTCACACTGCGACCAGAAAAAGGCGCAACGGCAGAGCCACCAGCATAATTTGTAGTTAAGCCGACTCTCTGTCACACTGCGACCAGAAGAAGGCGCAACGTCAGAGGCCACCGGCATAAGTTGTAGTTAAGCCGATTCTCTGTCACACTGCGCCCAGAAGAAGGAGCAACGTCAGAGGCCACCGGCATAAGTTGATGTTATTATAACGGTAGATTTACCGTGAATTTCAAGATACGACCCCAAGTACTGCCACATGCGTTGTTTTAATTGTTGTACCCTATATTAGGTTCAATAGCGCTCCGAACTGAGTTAATCCCGCAGTTTCGTGAAACTGAGGTTAACGAAGGAGGAGCAATCGATTGTCTCTTTGGCCTCTCTTTCGACCACCTCGTGGTTCAAAGCTATTATTCCTTCGTAGATAGCTAGACCTTTGTCGGTTTCTTGTTCATCGTTATTTCGTTCTTTCCCACCCTCCCTTTCCCTTAATTTAGGGTCGTATCAGTTAATACCCATCTCTCAGCAGTTATGGCCACCGATCGGGTGGCAGTTATTTAGTTATAGCTACTATATACGGTTCCATAACTTGGACCCTCTATTAGACACTAGTCAAATTATCGCAATTTTCTGTATGACTTAGACAACACATGTGTTAATTCGTAGTTAAGCCGACTCCTGTCACACTGCAGCCAAAAGAAGTTGCAACGGCAGGGCCAACGGTATGATTTGTAGTTATGCCGACTCCTGTCACACTGCGACCAGTAGAAGGCGCAACGGAAGGGCCACCGGCATAATTTGTAGTTAAGCCGACTCCTGTCACACTGCAGCCAAAAGAAGTTACATCGGCAGGGCCACCGCCATAAGTTGTAGTTAAGCCGACTCCTGTCACACTGCGACCAGGAAAAGGCGCAACGGCAGGGCCACCGGCATAAGTTGTAGTTAAGCCGACTCCTGTCACACTGCGACCAGAAAAAGGCGCAACGGCAGGGCCACCAGCATAATTTGTAGTTAAGCCGACTCTCTGTCACACTGCGACCAGAAGAAGGCGCAACGTCAGAGGCCACCGGCATAAGTTGTAGTTAAGCCGATTCTCTGTCACACTGCGCCCAGAAGAAGGAGCAACATCAGAGGCCACCGGCATAAGTTGATGTTATTATAACGGAAGATTTACCGTGAATTTCAAGATACGACCCCAAGTACTGCCACATGCGTTGTTTTAATTGTTGTACCCTATATTAGGTTCAATAGCGCTCCGAACTGAGTTAACAAACGTATTAAAACAGTTCTGTCGATGGGAACAGCGTAGAACTTATTACTTCAACGGTTTCTTATAGTTCCCCATGAAACTTAGTGAAAACTTAGCCCTGTAATAAGAGTTCACCTCAATTTCTTTTAAACTACGCATTTCCCATTGAATAAAACGGTTCTGTTTGCTCTAAAACGTTATAAACAAACGTATTACAACAGTTCTGTCCATGGGAACAGCGTAGAACTTATTACTTCTACGGTTTCTTATAGTTCCATATGAAACTTAGTGAAAACTTAGCCCCGTAATAAGAGTTCACCTCAATTTCTTTTAAACTACGCGTTTCCCATGGAATAAAACGGTTCTGTTTGCTCTAAAACGTTGTAAACAAACGTATTACAACAGTTCTGTCCATGGGAACAGCGTAGAACTTATTACTTCAACGGTTTCTTATAGTTCCCCATTAAAGTTAGTGAAAACTTAGCCCCGTAATAAGAGTTCACCTCAATTTCTTTTAAACTATGCATTTCCCATGGAATATAACGGTTCTGTTTGCTCTAAAACGTTGTAAACAAACGTATTACAACAGTTCTGTCGATGGGAACATCGTAGAACTTATTACTTCAACGGTTTCTTATAGTTCCCCATGAAACTTATTGAAAACTTAGCCCCGTAATAAGAGTTCACCTCAATTTCTTTTAAACTACGCATTTCCCATCGAATAAAATGGTTCTGTTTGCTCTAGAACGTTGTAAACAAACGTATTACAACAGTTCTGTCGATGGGAACAGCGTAGAACTTATTACTTCAACGGTTTCTTATAGTTCCCCATGAAACTTATTGAAAACTTAGCCCCGTAATAAGAGTTCACCCCAATTTCTTTTAAACTACGCATTTCCCATGGAACAAAACGGTTCTGTTTGCTCCAAAACGTTGTAAACAAACGTATTACAACAGTTCTGTCCATGGGAACAGCGTAGAACTTATTACTTCAAAGGTTTCTTATAGTTCCCCATGAATTTTAATAAAAACTTAGCCCCGTAATAAGAGTTCACCTCATTTTCTTTTAAACTACGCATTGCCCATGGAATAACACGGTTCTGTTTGCTCTAAAAAGTAATAAACAAACGTATTACAACAATTCTGTCGATGGGAACAGCGTAGAACTTATTACTTCAACGGTTTCTTATAGTTCCCCATGAAACTTAGTGAAAACTTAGCCCCGTAATAAGAGTTCACCTCAATTTCTTTTAAACTACGCATTTCCAATGGAATAAAATGGTTCTGTTTGCTCTAAAACGTTGTAAACAAACGTATTACAACAGTTCTGTCGATGGGAACAGCGTAGAACTTATTACTTCAACGGTTTCTTATAGTTCCCAATGCAACTTAGTGAAAACTTAGCCCCGTAAAAGAGTTCACCTCAATTTCTTTTAAAGTACGCATTTCCCATCGAATAAAACGGTTCTGTTTGCTCCAAAACGTTGTAAACAAACGTATTACAATAGTTCTGTCGATGGGAACAGCGTAGAACTTATTACTTCAACGGTTTCTCATAGTTCCCCATGAAACTTAGTGAAAACTTAGCCCCGTAATAAGAGTTCACCTCAATTTCTTTTAAACTACGCATTTCCCATGGAATAAAACGGTTCTGTTTGCTCTAAAACGTTTTAAACAAAGGTATTACAACAATTCTGTCCATGGGAACAGCGTAGAACTTATTACTTCAACAGTTTCTTATAGTTCCCCACGAAACATAGTGAAAACTTAGCCCCGTAATAAGAGTTCACCTCAATTTCTTTTAAACTACGCATTTTCTATGGAATAAAACGGTTCTGTTTGCTCTAGAACGTTTTAAACAAACGTATTACAACAGTTCTGTCCATGGGAACAACGTAAAACTTATTACTTCAACGGTTTCATATAGTTCCCCATGAAAGTTAGTGAAAACTTAGCCCCGTAATAAGAGTTCACCTCAATTTCTTTTAAACTACGCATTTCCCATCGAATAAAATGGTTCTGTTTGCTCTAAAACGTTGTAAACAAACGTATTACAACAGTTCTGTCGATGGGAACAGCGTAGAACTTATTACTTCAACGGTTTCTTATAGTTCCCCATGAAACTTATTGAAAACTTAGCCCCGTAATAAGAGTTCACCCCAATTTCTTTTAAACTACGCATTTCCCATGGAACAAAACGGTTCTGTTTGCTCCAAAACGTTGTAAACAAACGTATTACAACAGTTCTGTCCATGGGAACAGCGTAGAACTTATTACTTCAAAGGTTTCTTATAGTTCCCCATGAATTTTAATAAAAACTTAGCCCCGTAATAAGAGTTCACCTCATTTTCTTTTAAACTACGCACTGCCCATGGAATAACACGGTTCTGTTTGCTCTAAAAAGTAATAAACAAACGTATTACAACAGTTCTGTCGATGGGAACAGCGTAGAACTTATTACTTCAACGGTTTCTTATAGTTCCCCATGAAACTTAGTGAAAACTTAACCCCATAATAAGAGTTCACCTCAATTTCTTTTAAACTACGCATTTCCCATGGAATAAAACGGTTCTGTTTGCTCTAAAACGTTGTAAACAAACGTATTACAACTGTTCTGTCCATGGGAACAGCGTAGAACTTATTACTTCAACGGTTTCTTATAGTTCCCCATGAAACTTAGTGAAAACTTAGCCCCGTAATAAGAGTTCACCTCAATTTCTTTTAAACTACGCATTTCCCATGGAATAAAATGGTTCTGTTTGCGCTAAAACGTTGTAAACAAACGTATTACAACAGTTCTGTCGATGGGAACAGCGTAGAACTTATTACTTCAACAGTTTCTTATAGTTCCCCATGAAACTTAGTGAAAACTTAGCCCTGTAATAAGAGTTCACCTCAATTTCTTTTAAACTTTGCATTTCCCATGGAATAAAACGGTTCTGTTTGCTCTAAAACGTTGTAAACTTACGTATTACAACAGTGCTGTCGATGGGAACAGCGTAGAACTTATTACTTCAACGGTTTCTTATAGTTCCCCATGAAATTTAGTGAAAACTTAGCCCCGTAATAAGAGTTCACCTCAATTTCTTTTCAACTACGCATTTCCCATGGAATAAAACGGTTCTCTTTGCTCTAAAACGTTGTAAACAAACGTATTACAACAGTTCTGTCGATGGGAACAGCGTAGAACATATTACTTCAACGGTTTCTTATAGTTCCCCATGAAACTTAGTGAAAACTTAGCCCCATAATAAGAGTTCACCTCAATTTCTTTTAAACTACGCATTTCATATTAAATAAAACGGTTCTGTTTGCTCTAAAACGTTGTAAACAAACGTATTACAACAGTTCTGTCCATGGGAACAGCGTAGAGCTTATTACTTCAACGGTTTCTTATAGTTCTCCATGAAACTTAGTGAAAACTTAGCCCCGTAATAAGAGTTCACCTCAATTTCTTTTAAACTACGCATTTCCCATGGAATAAAATGGTTCTGTTTGCTCTAAAACGTTGTAAACAAACGTATTACAACAGTTCTGTCGATGGGAACAGCGTAGA